>JAPTHN010000011.1:51694628-52294628 GCA_026936325.1 Platynereis dumerilii | reverse complement strand
TGAGCACCTAAATACCAAAGAATAACATCAACCATGATTCGTTGGACAGACTTTTTATGTATGCAACTGATTGGTTGTAAGTCTGCTATTGTGTTAGTGAAGCTTTTAATGTTAAACTCTGCATTTTAAATAATCAGGACCATAAAATCCAATAATTTGAGTTACATGGACAATGCCATATTCCTGTTATTGTTTTCTTTTGCGGACAATTAATCTTGTCTAAATCTGTTGTCCGCGGACTATGAAAATTTACATTTTAGATAGTCCTCCTTCAAGTTATGATACTTTTCATCTTCGGGACATGAACATTTTATTGTTGCAAGGAAAAAATATTTCAGAAAATGCTTTTCTATTCCATAAATGCTATACAATCATGGTTCCTAATGTACATATCTTTTATGAGGTTTCTTTCAGGCCAAGTATTAATTCAGAATTGGACAATTCATGTATAACTTAACCATGTTGTCCGAGGACAACAAAAAATGTAACTTTCTGCATATCTCATACTAATGTTGACTTTTTTTGATCTTAGGGACAGGATTATTGCGAGTTTGCTGGGATATCGGTTTATGAGCATGATTTTGATTTCCCTTTATATTTTACAACCATGGTATCTTATGTACTCGTCTCTCAGGAAATGTAATTTATGTCAAGGAATTGATTGCGTATCGGACAACTCAGATAACAAAAAATTTGTGGTCCATACTATCTCTTATTCCTTTCTACTATTAAACGAGTGATTTCCCTACCTGGAATACACATTTATTGTTATTAACATCTTTTATTTTTCATAAATGAGATGCTACAAGCTACCGTAACAAACTCTTCAGTCAGTCACTTTTGTATTGTCTAATATTAATGGTAACAAAATTCAAGTGGCAGAGTTCACTTTTTTTCACAAATTCCCCTAATTTTCCAGGATAAAAAGCCAAAGATACCTATTTATCCTTATTTTCCAGTGTAAAAAACAGGTGTTGATTTTAGTTTGTACACTGTTAAACAATACCAAACAGTTCTACTGAGAGTGCTTGTTTGCGCAAGGGTGCCACCCCTGAACTCAATTAAGTCTGACCGCATGGGACACTAAACAGACGCAGGTTGTTTGTTCTGTGCTGGAACAACAAAAAGACCCTGGGTATCCCTGAACTAATAGGGAATGTACCAGACTCCCAGTCTTCTCATCAATCAAAAGATAAGATATGCTTTATTTCCAATCATCATCGTTTGGTGATCTCCAAGGCTAGAGGGAGCTATGGCGTGAGAACCTCGGGAATGTCCCAGTATCCTCTGCCCAGACCCCAGGGGTGTTGCCATGTAGCTGACCTGAGCTGTAATCAGTGGAAGGCTCACCACCAATTTCCCACTACACCAGGAGACCAAGAATATGTACAAAAATTACAAATATATATAGGTCTACAAATAAAAGAACTATCTTTCGTTTTCATGGTTCTTCATAACACAGAATGTATCATCGGTAGACTCCTCAAATCATCGGTACACTCCTCAAATCAGGCATGCTCCACAAATGCAAGGACACGTTTCAATACGCCATCCGTCATCGTTTTGTTCAACATGTCCTACAAACTTTCACTGTCCGAATTTTATTACGATGACGCTAGCCCCCGATGACGTTTTCCTTGAGCTTGATATTCCTCTATTGTCCCAGGCCCTCAGTTGAGCACAGAGGTTTTTGTGCCTATTTACTTAATCTGATGGTATTACCCAGTATATAATACCAAAGGTCGATGATCAACCCTTGATAATACTTATTATACTTAATGGTCAGGTGAATAGGCGCAAAAATTCCTGTAGTGTTGAGGACTCCCTGTTCATTGAGGGAGACGTGCCAAATACAGGGTGCCCAGTGCCCACTCCTCCTATATTTCCTACAATTCCTATATTTTTTAACGCCTCCTATAATTTCTTATATTTTGGAAAAATTCCTATAAATTCCTATATTTTTCAAGTTATCAAGATATTTCGAGCGTATATGCACGTTTATGTCCGTGGTAAAAAGCTTAAGAGTCTTTTCCCCCCAGATATATGAATTTTTAGACGCGTTTTTGTCCGCGACATGAAGTTTGCAGCTTATGATGGAAACGATCCTGTGATTTGCCGATGGTTTCGCTGTCAAATATTTTCTAAATTGTCTCATTAAAATAGGCGAAAACCTCCTATATTTTCTATATTTTACGGTGAAAAATTCCTATATTCCTATAATATTTTGTGCGATGTTCGGTGGGCACCCTGCAAATAGGCGAATACTCATCACTAACAAAACAAGGCAAATGGCTGAGGCATAGCCTCAAGAATCCAAAGAAATCATATGTTGTGAAAAGAAGCTCTTGTTTGTTCAGTACAACCTGCAAAATGTGTGGTAATGTCTAATGGTCACCCTCTTAGAAGAAAAAAGCCACAAGCCGTAGTTATCAGTGTTATAAGTTGTCCTAGTTGTCCGCACTGTTGTCCAGTGTTGTACACAACATTTGTCTAATATTTGAAGAGTTGTCCAGAGTTGTCCAAGATGTACGTGTTACATAATATTCATGGACAACTCTGCGGACAACAGAAACCAAGAAGAAGTTGGTAGTCTTGGTTTTTTTAAACCCGCCATTATTTTTTGAATTAGCTCAATTTTAGGTCAGATGTTGTCCGCTTTTGTGGTGTAACACACAACACTCATTATAAAAATAAATAATGGTGATAAGGTGTCAAAATCTTTAATGCAAGAAAGAACAGAGCTAACAAAATGTGCGAAAACAAACATGATTGCTTAGGAACTTCTACCAACTTTTTAGTGAACATTCCGGGACAAAATGCGGACAACTGTGTATCACATTTTACGAACTTCCAACATTGAAAAAACCAAGGAAATATTTGGTTGTGGTACATAAAACAATAAATAAAATTATGTGGTATTTTAGACAAAATATAGATGTAGGCCTACAATATGAGCAAAGTTGGACAGGCATCTGAGAAACTCAAAAACTGGGACCCCATTTTCTCACCTTCAGATTCTTAGCCATATATTGTCTATATCTTGCTTATTGACTTGATCCGTATCTGGTCCGCATTTTCCGCTTGATTGGCTTTGTATTAATAGCTTGATTAAACAGGCAATGCTCCTCTGCACCCTCCAGTGTTTGTTTTATGTCTGGTCCGCATGGTCTGTTTGGTCCACATTTTACATTGACCCTTACCAGGAAACGGGTCAGTGTAAAATGCGGACCAAATGGACCATGCAGACCAGACATACTGGCAGCCAGTCTGTTGGTCCAAGTGTTAGACAAACACTGGCCAGTCTGGAGAGGGTTGAATCATGCGGGCCAAACAGTGCAGACGATGCGGACCAACTGAATAACATGGATGATTTAATAATTTATAAAAAAAAAAAAAAAAGAACGTTGTAATTTTTTTTTTTTCATAAAATTGTTAAACTGCTTACTGTGGTAACATGTATCTAAATTATTGATTGAAAAAATAAATATATTATAGGGTTTGTGTTTGGTCTGATTTTGGTCTGCTTCTGGTCTGCATCTGGTCTGCCTTTGGTCTGCATACATCTGGTACCGTCTGCAAGATCATTTAAATTATAGCCTTTGAGGCTAATGTTTCTTTTTAATTTGTATGGGCGACAATAAATAAAATGATTTGATTTAATTTGATTTGCTATGCATCATTTGTATGAAGTGCATGCAGGCTGTAATCTAGAGTGTCATCCAATCGAGGTTGTCTCATTTAATTGCATTTAAGCCATCATCAATGGTTTCCACTAGCTGTAATCCACAGTGAATAACAAGACCCTGTGTCACAATTGCTAATTAACACAAATTTAATTACACTTCAAATACAGTCTTTTAAGTGGCAGTTTAAAAAAGAAATTATATAACTAAATTATTTGGTCAGCATTTTGGTCTGCTTTTGGCCTGCATAAATTTGGTTTGCATTCTGGTCTGCATTCTGGTCTGCATTCTGGTCTGCATTCTGGTCTGCATTCTGGTCTGCATTCTGGTCTGCATTCTGGTCTGCATTCTGGTCTGCATTCTGGTCTGCATTCTGGTCTGCATCCATGCAGCCACTTTAAATTGAACACAATTAATAAAATGAAATTAGTAATTTATTTTATTAATTCAGTAGGCTTGACAGTATACATGTTTGGTCCGCATCTGGTCCGCATTTTCCGCTTGATTGGCTTTGTATAATTAGCTTGATTAAACAAGCTATGCTCCTCCTGACCCCTCTTGTGTTGGTCTAATGTCTGGTCTGCATGGTCCGCATGGTCCGCATTTTACACTGACCCCGAGGAAACCTAAAACCCGGGACAATGGATCTGGATCAGCAGAGCGACAGTGGAACAGATCTTCATGACTGCAGTAATCGATACATTTCATTCATGTTAATAAAATATCAGACAAAAATTTGTTGTAAACATTTCAGAACGATCAAATAAGTTGTCAAACACGTTTTGTTTCTGGTCGGCATGCTCTCCGCGGCCCGCTTTTTATTCCTACCACATTCGATGGGTACATTCGTTTCGCTGCTCCAAAGTGCTCCCTGGAGTAGAGCAGTAAGTGTAAAATGCGGACCAGACGTTTTGGCAACGGACAGCCAGTCTGTTGGTTAAAGTCTTGGAAAACACTATTCAGTCCAAGTGGAGACCATGTGGACCACTGGATAACAGGTCCATAGTGGTTTTGCAATAAATTATCAGATAAATTTATTAATTAAGGAAAAAGAAAACTTTGTAAAATGTTTTTTTCAATAAATGATTTTAAAGTGGTTGGCTGCGTCTGTAGACTGTATCCAATGAGAATAATTTGTAATTAAGACATGCATAAATTTATCGCAATTAATATAAATATGGCTAAAAATTTCAAGTTGCGCAATTTGACAACTCGCTAACTTTTGGACAGATGACACAACATGGCAGCAATAATTTTCAATTCACACTGCAATTGTGTGTGCCAATGAACTCCACTTAATGAAATGTGCAAAATGAATACTGTAAGGATTCCTCAACTATTAAAAAAGTTATTACTCAACACACGTGTATGCTGTACCTACGTAACATTTTTGGGCGACAAATAAAAATCAAAATTTTTGTGTTTACATCCACATTCAGGGCAAAAATGCATTTAGTATCAGAATTCTGTAGAGTTTCTCTCTTTGTTCTACACAAAAATAGCTATTCGCAGGTGTATGCACTTCTGTGGATCATCATTATTTTTACCACTACAACTGTTTGAAATTGAACAATATTTTTAATTGCAAAATGTAACATACAGCATGTGGACTGATGACAGTAGCCAGCCAGAGCACACAATGAGATATGAAGGGAATTTTGATATTATTTAATTCACTTTTTATGGTAGATTTTGCTAATTTCTAATTTTATTGTTGTTGCATATATTAATAGAATTATTTGAATTTTCATAAATAGTTGTCAACGTTATGTGCAATAATTCAAAATGTTAAAATAGAAAACCTAATATCCTAATAATCCTATTTGTTTAAATATTCATAGCTCTGGAACAAAATATCAAATAATCAAAAATCACTGCATTTGGTGCATTTCTTTGTCAATAATAAGCATTTTTCGAAAAATGGTCCACAATTTGAGACATATATAGTTGTCTACAAAATGGAAAATTTCTGTGTTTCAGCCAGTCAAAAGACTTTGAAACAAAAGCTTTGCAGTTGAGTGAATGAGGGGACCTCATAAAATAGCACTGATGCATTTAATTAAACATTACGGAGCACATTTATTGCAAAGTTACAAGACAACTGATTTCTTCTCTTTTTTAGTTGTCATTGTCAACACTATTAAACAGTGCATTTACCTGCCTATGCAGATACAAGTGATTTAGTATTGATTGTTAAATGACAGGTTCAATCAAACAGAATTAGAATTTTCATTGAGGAGGGCTGCCTGCATTTTAGGACTAAATCGCAATTTTTTGTGGACAATGTCTTCTGATAATTTTTCATTGTCCACGTTGTTGTATTTTGGGCAAAATGTAGTAAATATACCATATACAGTAATCAAATGAACAACAGTTGCTGGTGTAGCATAAGTATCAATTGAGGAGATCTTTACAAATATTTACTCGCATAACTCCCTGTATTTGTGGACAACTTGTGGACAACTTGTGGACAACTTATGGACAACTTCACTGCAAACTGTTTGATTTGATGTAAATTCCCGTTTCTATGCATTTTGGTTTTTCTTTCATAAGCTGTCTGTCCATAAAATGGAGTAAAATGTAGATTGTGGACAACTGTGTTGACAACTGTAACATGCAGACATGGGTGAGTGGGGATGCCACCTGATAGACCCCGGGATCCATTCCAAAAAATCCTAAATTTATATCCATTAATCTTTCACAAGTTCCTGAATGGCTATCTCATACCTTTTTCAAGTGATAGCAAAAATACCAAAAATAGTTGTCCACGTTACATGATAGATAGATAGATAGATATGGTAAGTGCAGCCCTCTAAGCCCAGTTCTGGGCGCTCACGAGGGTTGATTGATGAGATGAGAGAGAGAGCAGGAGTCCTCAACATGTTACACATTTACCCCATGTGAGGGATCTTTTACTTGCCCAGCACAGACACTGATACAAGGGGCCGCCAATTTAACGTCTCATCCGAACGACATCCAGCTGGGATTTTGCTCATAAAGGTACACTGAAAATTTCGGGTTCCCCAACCGGGAGTCGAACCCATGCAGGCAAAGACCTTCAGCGGAGCAGGCGAGAACCTTAACCACTACACCACCCAGCTGCATGTCGACAGACTACACAGCTTTATTCATTGGGGTAATGGAAATGTTTTTTGAGCATTTGAAAGTTATACACTACAGAATAGTGCAAAACGAAATTTACTTGAATTGATGTTGTTTTTGCTGTACAAGCAGGATTGAAAAATTGCTTGTGGAGTTGAACAAAATAACAGTGGCGTCACCAGGGGCCCCTGAAATTCATCCCCCCCCCAATTTTTAGCTTAAACCCATTGTCCCATAGGTCATTACACGTCACATGGCCCCTCGGGTTGAACGGCCTGGCCCCCCTTGGCCTGCCTAAAATAAATCCATGTGACACCACTGCAAAATAATGATAACAGAAACACATTTGTTTTTTAATTACATAAATAATTTTTATTTGTGAAGCATCATTGTTTTAAAGAAATAGCTGTTTTTGACATTGGTAAGATTTCGCCGTTTATTTATTTTATTAATATTTTTTTATTCACCCCCATATTTGCAGAAAAAAGAGGAACAACCATAATAATAAAATCAAAACAACAAAACATAAAATTAATTAATTTGGTTAAGCATAATCGCCGTTTTGGTAATGTCAAATAGACTGAAATAGCACAATAGTGTATCTCTAATATTTTATGCAGCAAATGGTGAAAAGACATGAGTCCCCTCCCATTTCCTTGCGCCGTGCCTTTGCACTCTACAGAGTGCCAACCTCTTGTTAGACAGACCTATATTATTGCATGCCCTGTTACCTTTTCTAAATTTGAAGCTATAGAATACCAAATATTTGTGTAAAGCATCCAAAACATTTGCAAGGTGACCCAGTGCAGTGGTGTTATAGTTTATTCTAAGCTCATTCTGGTCCATTTTGAAGATATTGTGAAAAACAAAAATAGTGTGTCAGATCAAAATGAATGTCCCTTGAAGGACCACATTTGGCCTGGAGCTAGCTGCCAATTATGCAGAAAACTGGCTGGCAAAAGAGCTGGGCTGTCTAAAATGTGGTCTGTCATTTCTGTAGCATCAGTGGTTGCTTAACTGTGGTCATATTCATCGATTTATTGCTGTCAAGTAAATCCTCTCACGTCAATTAGTCTTTCCCGCCCGTCCCGCGCCTTCGTTCACCATTTTACAGCGGCCCTGGAGCAAAAACGTCACTTCCGGATGTCGAAGCAGGTGAGGATGCAGTTTCATTTTTTCATTGAGCTTTGAAACTTGATTAATTATGACTAGAAAGCTCGTTGAGTGTTAGCAAATGTCTGAAAACAATGCCTGCACATTTCTAGAAATGAAATGCGTGCATGAGACACCTTGTCCTTCGTCAGATTTGTAGTGTTAGCCGTCGTTAGATTTGTAGTGTTAGCCGGTTTACCAAAAAATTGGGGAGAACCTAAAAGACGTGACGGAGGCACGGGACGGGCGGGACGAACTAAATGGCGTGACAACATGGCGGGACAGATTCTTTTTGCTTTAAATTAATACAGGTAGTCAAGTATTCGATGTACACGAATGGCAGACCACTTTTTGGAATGCTTAGATTATTATCTATCGATGTGGATGTATCAAATTACCAATGACAGCCTTTATCCCACGAAAATATCACACTTTTTCACCAAGTTATACCAAAATCATGTTTAAAATGTCAATGAGTCATGACATCTTAGACATCAGAATTGAATGATTTCCTCTCATTTGACATTGATGAATCTGGATATATTTTATGGTCTGAATGTCATCTTCAGCAACTTATAAATTTTATTTGGTTCAAAAGTGCCCCAAAGACCTAAAAATTAAGTTAAAATGATCTATTTTGGGCTTTAATTTATCAAAAAGTATAAGCATTGACACTTCTTTTTATTAGAATGTCTCAGGAAGTTCAATTGGAGAAATCACAATGTAGGGGAGACAGGGGCATATCAAATCTTGTTGCATGTTGGACCATCACTGATTTTTTTTACCCTCGGCAATGTATACATTGCCGACGGGTATTGTAGTCACTTTGGGAAAATTTGTCCGTCCGGCGGGCGGGCGGGCGGACGGGCGGGCGGGCGTCCGGATAACGGGCGTCCCACTTGTGTATTGGGAGTAATTCCAAAACTATGGAATGTATACTTTTTATTTTTGGGACAATATTATATCTTTTATCCTAGTTGTGCCTTTTGGGGGTTTAATCCACATGAGATCAATATTTTTTCCACAATTATTGAAAAGAGTGAAAAAATATTTTTTTGTGTATTGGGTGTCAAGCGAAAATGGCATGCACATTCATCATTTTTGGGTAAATATGGTATCTTTTATCCCAGTTGAGCCTTTCATAGGTCTAATCCCCATGACATTAATACTTTTTTCACAATCATTGAAAAATGCGGAAAATTATTATTTATTGTTTCTGGGACAGAACTAAAGAACTGCAGTACTTTTGACGCTGAAATTTGCATATTGTATGTATTTAATACCCAAGATGTGTTTTGTTTTAGTCTTACTATTTACAATGGTTTTGGTTGGAGACATCTTATCTATAATTTATGTTTTTAGACCCATATTCTATTTATGTAATTTATGATAAGAATAGCTAAGACTAGATAGGCTAGATAGACTAGATAGACTAGATAGATAGATAGATAGATAGATAGATAGATAGATAGATAGATAGATAGATAGATAGATCAACATGTCATCCAAGAGATTCAGACATATTGTCTTAGTGTCAAAAACACCTAAATTCAGCAAATGGGACTGAATGTGCCACTTCACGGAACTTTTCGTCGTTTTTATTGTTATTTGGACCTATAACCTGACTGTCGCCTGGCCCTGGTTGTTTGTATTATCTATTTGTAAATGTGGTGAGCAAGGTTGTTCCAGCGTATGATTGGAAGCTGCTTTATTAGAATTATTCTTCTAGTTTACATGTAGGCATATTGGAGCTAATATTTGAAATGAAACTAAATAAAGATAGCTAAAATTATATAATGTAGTGCACAGTAAGCTTTGGAGCAAATTCTCTGTGTTTTTCCGTGATTGTTCCTGCTTCAGACATATTTTCCCCGACATCAATTGCATTTATTGCTGCGTTAATGGAATCCTTAAACTGACTTTTACAGATTTTTTTTGATAAAAAAAAAAGATCTCTTTCCATGTGTTATCAACCAAATTTCTCGTTTTTATCCGAAGTTAGAGGGTGGCAACCTGGTATAAAACCAGGGTGGTTTGATTGACTGATCTGCTGATTGAGTGATTGCTTAATTAATTGTTTGACTGACTGATCAAATAATTAATTTCCTTGTGCAAATGGATTTTAATATAGCATTAATAACATACAGTATTTGTATATTACTATTAGATCTGTAGATTTCATAGAATGGGTGTAGACAAATTTCAGTCATATCCAATAAATTCTAATTTTAAAATTAATACAGTTTTAAAAATGAACTTCTGTATGCAATAAGAGAACAGTATTTCTTAAGATGGATGGATGTATGGGGCTTTACATCCTGTATTTACGCATTTGGTAGGCTAATTAATTAGGACAGGAAGAGAACATGGCAATGAGGCAAAGGATGATTGAAACAGCCATCCAACATAGGCCCAGGTGACCCGGCAAGAGCTGGATTCAAACTCTGGACCCAGCGATTGGCAGTCCAGCACGCTACCACTAGACCAACCCTCCCCTCAAAACCCTGTCTTTGTTTACAAATCAAGTATTGCTTAAGTTTTTTTGAGCTGTATTTAAGTGTCTGCTCTGCAGTTACGGAAAGTCAGGGAAACTCATGAAAAACATTGCGGTGATGGAAATTCAACAAATTGCCAAAACAAATTTTGGCCTTGATTCTCGCTTAAATTTTTACAGATTTTCATTATGGCACTTGCTGTGATCTGGTGGAAAAGGACATCAATTTAAAGTTTTTAGGGATCTTGCCCCCTCAAAGCCCGCACCTCCTGAGGGCCACTTGATTTCACTGCCTCCAGAATACCCACTGATTAGCCGAGGGTATGCTGCCGCGCAGCCTATGTTTTTACTGTAACATCCAGAGTTATCCACTTCTCCAATGAAAAGGCCTTTTGTGTGGTATGCCTTTTAGATTTGCCAAAAAGTTCAATGAATATTGAAGGAAAAGTGTAAGCTCCTATTCAGGTTTCCTCATCTCGTGCCCTACTCTGGGGTAAGATGGAACCTTAAAAAAAAAATTTCTCCACACCTTTACAATGCACTGAATGCAGATAGACATGATTTGGCATTAAAAGGCCATTATAAGAGAAATTTAGTTTATTTGAAGAAGTCAATCTGAACATAGATTATAGAAGTTAATGATGACTGATTTTTTTTAAGGATTAGCAAACATTTTGCATGAAACATTTACAGATTTTGATTATTTTGTTCAATATGCATGAGTGCAGACCTGAGTGTAGATTTTGGGGACTTAATCAGAAAATGAAATTTTCGCCAAAATAGATAATTTTAACTGCATTTTGAGGTCCTTGAGACTCTTTGGAACTAAATAAAATTTATAAGTTGCTCAAGAGTGGCATCAGATCAGACAAGATCTCAGCTTTCGTCAATGCAAGATGAGAGGAAATTTGTCAAATTTGACTATGAAGGTGTCTCTTATTTTCTGCTTATGTTATATCTTTTTTTGTCTAACTTTGTGGAAAGTCATCATATTTTTATGGATAGAGACAGAAATTGGAAAAATAAGGTTTGTCATGGAACTGGAAATTATCCAAGCTTTCTAAATTGAGGTCTGCTGTTTATGTGAAGCCAATAGCCATGTCTCAAGGATCGTTTTTAACTTCTAAGTGCTGTCCGGCGTCTTCGTCACGCCTTTCAGGTAGTCCCAAAAAATTGCCCGATCTACCAATTTGCCAGATCGGGCAATACTTCAAAATGACGTAATGTGCTGGAGAAACTGCAGTTAAAACAGTTTTATCAGTTCAACAAAAACGTCTTCGATGTTGTAAGCTAGACTCCGGAGCCGTCGATAAAAACCGCCGTCACCAGTTATTGCTGTTCAAAGTCAAGTCTATGATATTCCAAGTCGTTAGTTGTGTTGCAAGCCATCCACCGCCGACTTTGCACCCCATTATATTTGGTATCGTTTGATTCATATTGAAGAGACGATTCTAAGGGTGCTAAATTCATCAATATTGGATGAACTTGCACGGAACTGTTCCATTGTGATTCAGTTGTTGGTTGCATTTTATCTAATTAGCCCTTACTGGACTGGACTGTTCAAACTAAATCTCCCAGGACGATTGTGACGTCACAAGCTGTTGTTTAGGGACATAAATGGTCCCTCAGGCAGCTAGCTAGGGATGCCATAAATGTCCTTTCAGTCCAGTAAGGGGCATCCGTCTTAAATTTTTTCAGAAATTGGTCTCACAAGCAAATGAACATCATGAACAGTTGATTTCCCATTTTTACAGGGCCAGGGTTTTTTTATTCAGTTACATGCAGTATTGATTGATGATACATCTACTGACAAGTAATCTGCATTTCAATCACTACAAGGCATATTGTCCTATTTTTTGCCTTTTGGACTGACCAAATTCAGGTCGATTTGGAATAAAGGGCATTTAAGGCAGTAAAAGGCAGTTTTTACCATTTTAAGGCAGTTTAAGGCAGATGCCGTGCCTAAAACAGTTTACGGCTACCTTTTTGCCAACCGTGAAGCTTAATAAATCTTCAGGGGGGGACCATTTAATTTCCAGGGGGCTTGGAATTTTCCTTAGTGGGAATTATTAATTAAAGAGGTGCCCCCCGCACCTCTTTATTGGAATCGTCCACGTCGTTTTTCAGTTTCACAAAATTGGCCAAAATTTTTGCTACACTTTCCAGAGCTATAAGGATTGTGACCCCCTCAATAAGTGTCGGCATTTGTAATTAATTCTATTTAGCATTCCATGTGGGTATTCACAGTGTTGTTAGGGTTCCCTGACTTGTGAAAACGCCATGGAAACATTCACCAAATCACGGGGGTATAGCGCTTGATTCGTTCAAATTCACCCGCTGCAGAAAGACAAATTTGTCAATATATGACAATGTGATTGGTTCAGAGACGAAGCAGACATGGATTCGTCCACTATCGCAACGGGGGTGTCAACATAATGAATTCTTTCAGATACTGCTTCTGTAGGCCTACATTATTTCAGAGAATAAAGAAGGAGAAAATAGTTTTTCTCTGCTTCCATTCGCCTTATTTTGTATATTATTCCTGCATGTTGATATGCAATCCACAGCAGATTTGTCTAATATCCACAAGAGCAAGCTAACCTTTGTCCCCTGCTGCTGAAATGGACTCGCTGAGCTTAATCGGTGCACAAAATGATCTTGTTGATTTCACGAGACATGACAGTGACTTCAAAGGCTAATAACTCTTACTACACGATGAATCAATCCATAGAACTTTGCAGGTAAGTGCATTAACATCTTGTGAGTTTATTAGGACCACCTGCAACCACCTGATTGATATGTTCTCCTCCAGACGAACGATTTCATCAACCAATGCATGGGCGAGATCTTGCATTCCCAAATATGTGTGATGCCAGGGGGGCACTAGCAAAGAAAGAATGTGCAGTCTGTGGACACTGTGGAGTAGCCCAAACTGCTGGATGATGATAGATTGTTAGGTATTTTGTCAAATAGGGATAAAACTAATTTCAGATGGGCTAAGCAATTATGTACTTATTAATTGTACTTTTTTAAAATTAATTAAATGCCAGGTGCAATTCAGTTCAATTGGATTGGACATGCCAGAACTGTTGAAACTTCCAATGGCAATCAACCACCTCTGATATTGATAGTGATAGCAATCAACCACCTCTGAAGTTGTTTAGTGTTTCTGATCTACAGGTACAGACAGTGTACAATAAAATAAGTAATCTCTGCCTAACAAGACAGGTATAGACCTAGTTGCATTAATTTCTGTGCACTGTTAGGACATGAATGACAAATTTTTAAAGGGGCTACGCTGGTGGCCTACGCTATGGATTTCATTTGGGTAATTAGATTACATTCTCACACCTTCAGCAAGATCCCTGGATTGATTTGCAGCTATGCTTGCTATGCAATACATGTATTATCAAATGCTGAATAAAAATTATTTTGATAACTTTGGAAATGATTCCGTTCGATACGTGCTAGTGTGAACAGCATCCGGGCAAGTGAAATTCTGAATTCAAACTTAACTTCAAGACCTGACGGCAAGGTTTTTGTTACCGGCCGGTTTTTACTGGTAAAACTGCCTTGCCAAAAACTAGTTTTAGGTGGAGGGCAGTGCCACCCCCCCCCCAAAGTTTTGGAAACAATAAGATTTGGGCGAAAAGGCTAAAAAATTTGGGCAGATGAAACTATTGAAAATTAACTATTTCAAGCAATTTCATTTGTTAAATGTAGATCTTGAAATTCAGGCCAATGTCCCTCGCCCCCTTTCCCCAAAAAAATCAAGTTTGCTGTTCACCTATGTACAGAGGGAATGTAAACAATGCCAATTCAAGTTGATTTCTTCTTATTTATACAGGTAAACAACCATAACATGCAACATCGTTCAAAGTGCGACAACTGGAGCACCTGACTACCATATTTGGCATGAAAATACAGTGGTGGGTATAAATACCAGCTTGCTAGCAGCCATAAAGATCAAGAAATTCATGATTTTTAATGGCGTGTGTCACAGTGTGTGCATATTTTGCACATGAAATCATCTAAATAAGTCAAATTTTTGTATTTTCAAGAATTTTATTCCCAAATTTTATCATTAATTTTGTGAAGTTTGTATTTATGTGTTCTATTTTAAATTTTTTGACTTTATCATTGTTTCTGAGAAATTATATTTTACGCTGAAAGGTCTCTTACAATGATTTCTTGCCAAAAAGGTTAAATTAATTTTGTAACTGATAGAAATGTCTTAAGCCATGAGCAGCCATTGACTGCTGGCCAGCAGCCGTCCGACACTTCAAGCCAGCCATGACTGAACAAAGCGACGGCTTCGCAGTCTAATGGCCCGGGAGTCGACCTAAGGTTGGGATAATAATGATAATATTCCAAAAAGTCATGGCTGCTCGTTGCAGCTCATGGCTAAAAAAAGCTGGTAGCTAGCTGTAAAATTTGGTCTGCCCATGATGGCTCATGGCTGCGGCTTCGGGTCTAGACTCCATCCAGTGTGCTAATCAAAATTAACTAATTATTATTTCAGATGAAATTTGGCGCCATTCATTGACAGGACTGTTTGGAAACAACAGAATGTACTTCCTGTAGAAATACAGCCTTCCCTCAAAGCAGCCCAGTCACTGGAGGTTACTTTCACTGGATTCCCACAGTCTTGAAAATCTTTAAATTCCGTAAAAAATTAGTGATCCTTGACAGTCCTGGAAAAGTCCTCAAAAGAGTGCAAAAAATCGTACTTCTAATAAAAGTGGTTGCCGCGCCATTTGAATACACAACCAGTGTTCTCAAAACAAGTGGCATAAAGTTTGTAAGAGATTTTTTTTTTCTAAATTGCCAAAATTGCGAAAAGTCCTAGAAATTTGATAATTTTCAACTGTGAAAAGTTCTTGCATTTCTCAAATTTCAGTGGGAACCCTGCTTTAAACCTATTTGTACTGCCTGAAAGTGATAATTAATTCATAGTGAAATGCCATGAAGCCATTTTGAATTTAATTTGAATTTAAATGCAGTAAAAATATATATATTAAAATATCATAATTTCTTTTCTTTGATTTCTTTTCTAATTTTTTTCGTTTCTATTTTAGATATCCAACAGATTTTGCAAACTGCATGGTTTGTTTTGACTTTTTTCTTAGCATTGATGGAGTGTTGAATGACCTACGAAAATGCCTAATCTCTCCATGGCATGTGAATTTCATCTTATCAATCCTATATTTTATTTCATTATACCTAAGATAGTCGCCCTATGTATTTCATAAAACCCTTTAGCGTTTGAATTCCATGGAATAAATGTGAATTGTTTTGATGCAATTCCTTGTTGTTCAGCACACCTTCCGCTTGAATGTGGTTGTCCTACTATTATACATGATAAAACAGCTCAGTTGGGCTGTCTTCAAGTTTAATATGCAAATTTGCATTATAAATTTTCCATAGCTTTTTGGTGCTGTATACAGAATTGATTGTTGTTGGTTTCAAGTTAACTTTGACTGGATGCAGCTTTGTGGCTATTGGTTAAGCCACAATTTCTTGTCAAGGCTGTTTCTCCTGTTGCGTTAATGAATTAAACTGAAAAAATAAAGGAAGGATTACATGTGCCGGTACAACCTGTCCGTCATTTATGTTTCAAACACGGATCATCAAAGTTAAAGGGAGGCCCCTGTGGACCGTAGGAGGGTAAATTGTAATGTACAGGCACCTCTTTACGTTCCGCTTCGCGGTGCGAGTTCTAGTTTCACATTGACGCCGCAAATATTTCTTTATTTCAAGTGTGCAATGTCCCCAAATATTCATTGTTGTACCTTTCATTCATGTATGCCTTCGTTTTTTCAGAGGATTGTGTTGTACATTGACTGTGTCTCCTGTGTCGACGTCTGACATCTGAACTGTTTGTTCTTTGTGCCTGTTTGTTTGGACGAACAAAGAAATTGACTTGTCTCTCCGGTATTTGATCTTTCACTTCATCACTGTTGGTGTGGCGTCTGGGAGAGCAAAATACTTGTTAAGGTATGACAAATTTTGACTTTATTTATGCCGGTAAATTTTGGTCAATATATAATTAGGGCTTGGCGATATTGACAAAAATTGTGATATGCGATATTGCATAACAAGTTGCAATAACGATATATATTGCAATATCAGTATTATATGAGATATCAATACAAAAAAATTGAGACGTTTCACTGTTCGTTAATAACAATGATAGCCAAGTAACCATGGCGTTATATTAGCTTAATAAATCTTTGGGGGGGAGGGAGGCGACCTTTAATTTCCAGGGGGCTTGGAATATTCCTCAGCGGACATAATTTATTTCACATTGACGCCGCAAATATTTCTTTATTTCAAGTGTGCAATGACCCCAAATATTCAATTATTCATTCCTAAATCAAGCAAATCGAGTAAAGCGTTATTAAGGAATACCTCCTGCAGAAATTATTTATTTCAAGACTGCCTAGAGAGAATTTATTTATTTCAGCAAAAACTGAGCAAGAAAATATTTATTTAGCTTGCCACTTAAGATTCCTGTCTTGGACAGGATCTCGTTTTGAGAGGCAACCTCTATTGTTACCCTCGGTTATGTTCACATGGCCGGGCGTCTGTATTTTGCAGAACGGAATGGATTGACAGAATGGAATATCTGTATTCCGCGGAACTGTAAAATGCGGAACTGTGTAAAATCTGCATTCCGCGGAATTGTAAAAAGCGGAACGACCGAGATTTACAGTATCCCCAGTAAATGAGTACACCCCTGCGACTCCTGGATTAATTTGCTCAGAGCTCCACACTCAAGTGAAATAATCCACCAAGTTCATGATATGATATAGCCTAGACCTAGCAGAATGTCCATTTAAACTTTGAAAGATCTG
Organism: Platynereis dumerilii; assembly: GCA_026936325.1. NCBI lineage: Eukaryota > Metazoa > Annelida > Polychaeta > Phyllodocida > Nereididae > Platynereis > Platynereis dumerilii. The sequence goes on along the minus strand of JAPTHN010000011.1, from coordinate 52,277,340 downwards.
CAATCAATTATTTGTAACTGACAAATATTAAAAGGTAAAGGTGTCACCAAATAAGTGAATACACCCAATGCAAAAGAGACATTGGCATGACCTGAGAAATGGGTAATTATTGCTTATAAGTGGCAGCGAAATTTTTTATTTTGGAAAATGTCATTGTCAGTGTAAATTACATTACATCCACTAAGTTTGTAGCAAAGGACAGCCAATTTCTACTGCCACATTATGAGTGGTAGAGGGCGCATTATACTGTGATGCAAAGAAATCTCTCTCTCTCCATTGAAATAGCATTGCTGATTTGGGACGACTACCTCTGGAAATGTTTGCCGCTCCATGGAATCTACAGTGGCCATTGGAGGTCTCAACAAATGTTTGACCAGACTTGATAGTTTGTATGGTTCCACTAAAAGTAAGCCTGCATGCATTTTTACACTGGGTTCCCCCAGTGTAATAGAGAGAGAATGGGTCAAAGTGCTTTTCTGAGAAGTTTTGTGGAGATAAATTGGGAGGTTTGAGAGGCTTAAAACGAACTGGGGACATTAGTATACTTGGTTTCTAATATGCATTTTGTAATTTGGTGCTGTATGTGCTGGTGTTTTTCAGAATTTAGAAAAATTCCGAAACATGTCTTTTTCCTCTCTCAGACTCTTTTCGCAGCAAATTGTCACATTTTAAAGTGTCTATTGTGAGCTTAGTATTTCACTCATAGTTATAAAATTTAGCATAGGAATACGTTTGAGGGTTTGAATCTGGAGCATTTTCAGAAATTCAGGATGGCTGCCAAAATGGCCGCCACAAAATGGCTGCTATTCTTGTTTTGCCACTGTGAGTTAAGTTTTTCACTAAAGAGTATTGAAATTTGGGGTAGAAATTTGTTTGATGGTGTGAATCAATATTTTGGGAAATACAAGATGGCTGCCAAAAAATGGCCATCATTCTTGAGTTGCCCACTGTGAGCTTAGTATATCGACTAGAGGTTTGAAATTCGGTACGTGTGTAGAGATTTGTTTGAGGGTATGGATCAATGACTCCTGAGGAATCTAAGATGACTTCTACAAAATGGCTGCATTTCTTGATTTGTTCACTGTGACTCAGCCCCCCCCCCCTTGTGACGCCACACCACACGGAATGTAAGTGGTATCTCTGTTCACAAAATTTAGTGGTATATCTGCAAACCTGACAAGGCTTTCCTATTTCAATCAGTACAGTATGAGCAAAATGGGAAGTTCATTGAGTACTTGCAAATATTTGCTTATGATTTGTGTGTGTAAAGTTTAATTTTAAAAAAGGTTCATGTAAAATTGAGTTTAATAAGCAGGTCATTGAGCAATAAACATATCCCACCTTTATAATCTTACTAATAATAATCATGCAAAGCTTGCTAAACCCAGTGTTTGAATCCTCGGATTCTTGTTCAGTATTTCTTTTAAAATCATTTTGCTTACATATATGCCTTAACCTCTACCTATTTCAAAATCCTGCTAACATGGGGAGCAATTTGTTTGTTACACTGGGTTTCACCCAGCGTAATTTTATCTGAAAAACCAGTCTGAGAGCTTTTTGGAAAAAAGTTTTCCCAGCCTTAATACAGGTGTGGTTGTGGTCAAGTGGTCCAGTTTGTGTTCATATGGAGGTGTACTAAAATGCGTTGTGGAATTGGGGATAGTTAAACTTTGTTGTGGTATATTATGTCATAGATTGTTTCTTTCATTATTTGAATCACTGTAATATCGCCCACATGACGATCGTCAATGCGTGTCCATAAAAGCAATCAGCAGTTGGTTTTTGCATGTATCTATGTACAGAAGCAGTCTAACAATGGCTAATTGCAATTCTGGAAGTTCTTAAGCTTTCTTGCACCCTCAGTTTACCAAATTGCTATTGAGGAACATCACTTGAAATCAATCTGACAGGTGTCAAAGGTGATTGCACTTTGCAGTGCAGTGCTACTGTGATGTTGTATCCATGGATCTTATTCCTAGGCCTGTACAATTAGAGCCTATGATTACTGGATTGGATTTATACTGATTCATAACAATAACACTGTAAATGTTTATAATTTTAAGTCATCAATCCAAATGCATGTTATTTGATGACAATTGGAGAAACAAAACAATGTGGCAAAACAAGTTTTGGTTAATTCAAATCAAATCATTTTATTTTTGTTGTACATAAAGTAAACACCAGCTGGAACAGATAATATCACAGACTACAAGTAAAACAAAATCAATTCAAAGTTAACATGTAAATTGATGAAGTTGCAGTCGCTTATAAAAAAGTAAATAATTGATACCAAATTAGCAAGTTCAAGAGTTCAACCATGTTTTAAAATTTGTTTTGTCCTTAGTTTTAATTTTATCAGGAATAGCATTCCATAACACTGCAGGTGTTTAGACCATAATTATTTTCCTGCTGAGGTCTCTATTTAATTGTTTGTTCTTCCTTAAATTGTACTTGGAGTCTTTCACAGTAAACATATATATGCCTTTTAAATTCCTTGCCATTCCCTCACTTGCAATACAGCGAATAGCCGAATACACCAATAAGTATTTCAATTTCATATCCTCAACTTCTGTTCTGAAACTGTCTTCCTATTTATAAAAAAATGGCAATTAAAAGTAGGGGTGTCACGGAATTTTGATACATCGATGTAACGCAATATTTTGCCTTAAGATGCACATATCGTATTGTGGAGCATATACTGACATACATATTTTATTGAAAAGATCCTTGCAAAACCTTGTAAATCCATAGAAAACACCCCAACTTCGTCACATTTTGTAGACATTGCAAATCTGTGTCACTTTTGTCTCACGAAATTGGCGCCAAACGAAAGTTGTCCCTGTCACATGTGCTGCCTCCTAGTGTTAATTGAAAATTGAAAACTTTTGTATGCTGAAAAGTTGCCTGTTGCTACCTGGCATGTATTGTATCGTGTATCGTATTGTGGCTGTGATGTCAAGGTATGCATCGTATCGTGGATAGGTGTATCGTTACACCCCTAATTAAAAGTTAAACTGCCATCTCGCAAATATCAAACCAAATTTCGACAATCTCTGGCTTTTCAACCCGTGGGTTCTTGTTAGAGATGCTTGCTTGCTTGCTTGCAAGCGCATCTCTATTGTGGAAGGCAGGCTTGTAAACTTATGACAACTGGCTTGGTCATGCTGTTTCACCTCTATCATTTAAATTTTGCATACAGGCTCAATAGAATTTTAACTTGCGTGGATAAACTTTTGGTTCCTTTCTGAGATGGAAACAATAATAAAGAAACCAAACAGGCCGACTTTCTTCAGGTCAAAGGTCAATCACGGCAGTTAACTTGGTCATGCTGACCTACTTTTGCGCGGCAATAAGACCCATGTGGTCACGGTTAAATGCACAGGGCAAGCTGTGATTTCTGACTCGATTTTGATAAATGCATCTTGATTTTAATGCATCAAAGTCATTATTTAAGTCATGATTAAATCCCATTGATTAAGTCTGACAACCCTCGGAGGGATGGAGGAAGGGAGAAAGGAAAGAAAGAACACAATAAAGATCATAATATGCAGCAAGACAGATAATCCTTCTAGATGTGCATAGGCAGTCCATCTACAAGCATCTCTTAAAGTGCTTGCACGTTATTTTTTTAAACCTTGTCTTCTTTGATCCAAGCCTGATCAGACCATAGGAGCTCATGCAATTATTTTGCCAAGGCCGGACTTGATTTGTCAATCACTTTGATTCACTTGAGACCACTCAATGATAGCAAATGTTTCAAATAGCAATTCAGTCACGAGTTGTCTGAACATTATAATTTTTATTTATATACACTTGTATAATAAAATCGTTTTAATATCTTCTGTATAGAATGAAAGATAGATATGTTCCATGGCAGAGTACATGGCATAATGATTGAAATTCATAGTCAGAATGTGAAATTCAGTATATCGATTGGGTTACTAATTCTCAGTTCATATAATTATCTCAACTTCATGTAGCTTGAATTGGCTTATCAGATAATCAGTGCATCATAAAATTCTGTCTTTCTTGGATGCAAGCAAACAGCATGCACATCTCTGATACGCATTTCCGCTTATGATAAGCCTGTGAGCAGTCAATACACCATTTTCCGTATTTGGTTAGAGTTATGTGTACTCTGATTATTTTAGCCCCGTCAGGAAAGGTTGTTTCTTTTCATATACCATACTGTAGTCCAATAACAGACATGTTATCAAGTAATAACTGCTAACTTATTAGTAGCTATTAGTAATATACTGTGGCTGTGTAATGCTTTGCCTTTAATTAGTTTATCTTTAGATTCTTTGACCTTCTTTTGACAGGTCGGTGGTTGGTCAATACAATTAAGTTAATCTGGGGGGGGGGGTTAATTTCAATTTGGTAAAAATGACAAGCTGCCACATGTATGTAAGTAAATCAGATGGCTTCTAGTATTATGTTCTCATAGCATATTATCATTTGAGCTGAAAATTCAGACTGAAACAAAACATTCAAAAACTAAAAGCAATGTATGTTATAGGCCTTCATTAAAAGAAAGAAACATTTTATCAGCAGTTATTCAAACTGAATTCCAATGCAAATCCCAGTTCTAACCTCTGAACACAGGTTAATTGCACTTTAAGAATGTTCAACATGATTATCATACCCTGACACTTCAATACCTATCAGTGGAGTGCTGGCACTTCAAAACCAATTGGACACTGACACTTCAATGCCAATTAGACACTGATACAATAGGAAGGATACCTTGCAATCCAAATCCTATGCCAATAAAGGACCCTATGTTTATAGCAGGGGTGGGTAAATGTAGATTCCGCATTTTACAGATTCAGTTCCACCGATTCCGCATTTTACAGATTCCATTCCGCATTTACAGATTCCGCATTTTACAATTCCGTTCCGCGAAATACATATTCCGTTCCCTTCTGTCGAATACAGACGCCCCACATGGCCTGGGTATGGCAAAGGGAAGCGTCGTCTATCCGTCTCTCTGTCCGTCCATCCATCTAGTTGTTTCTCCACCATACTTGTGAACAAGATTGTGTATCATAACAAGACCTTAAAGGAGTTCTAACTTGAGTGACCTTGACTTATTTCTTTGACCTTGGCGACCATATTTGTGAAAATCTTGTGTACATGATTACTCAATTTGTGTTCATCTTAGGAGCACCAAACTAACAGGGATTGTGTACTGGTATAACACCTTGAAGGAATTCTGACATGAATGACCTTGACCTATACTGTATTTTCTCTATTAAAAGCGCACCCCTTAATAAACGCCCATCCCCCTCCATCTGAAATTGATTTTGATTAAAATTCCATCAAAACATGAGCTTATCCAACCTTTTTTAATACAAAAATGTGCCCACACGCTGTTCTCTTGCCTCCATATTGGATTTCGCAGTGCGTACAGTCCCACAGGGGCCGACAACAGCTGGCGGTACATAGTGCTGCCTCTGGTGTTTGCTGGCTGCATACATCTTTACAATACCAGATCGTGAATAAATAATCGCGAATCTCATCACTACCTCCGCCCAATGGGCGTTTAATAGAGAAAATACGGTATACCTATTTTCGCAGAAGTATGGTATTTGGTGCTCCTTGCCCGATTACAGATTGTTTCCGAAGCAAAATAGGTTTTGGGTCATTTTCGCCAAAACGCGCAATTTGATGTCCTTCATTCTTGTGTGTCTGCCTTTGTAGGACTGAAATTGATTTTTGGCCAAATATTTTGAATCTATAGCATTTTTTCTAGTAGAAAACAAAAATTTACGTGGGTGCGGCCGTGCTGAACATGCTTTATCATGCATTAAGTAGTCCAAATGTCCTTACCGTGGCATGTCCACAACTCAACATTTTAATTTCAAACTTGTGCGAATTGAAAATTACTGCATAAAATGTGTCATGCAAAGTGTATATTTCTAGATATATGTTACATTAACTACCTAGAAGTGTTTTTTCTGAAATATAACTAATTTATCCACATCTCAGGGCGTGTTGAAGCTGTGTCCCAATTTTGAGATTACCACTGTCTTTACCGTGACCAAAAAGTTTTTAAGTTGCCACCAAAGTTAGTTAATACAACATGATGTCTCCAGATGCCACTAGATTGTAAAGAACCAGGATATAACTACGAGGGGCGTTCAGAAAGTTCGAGGCTTTTTTTCATATGGATACTTATTTTCAATCAAGAACTATGAATTTTTCACATGATAAAATTCAGCATATTTGGAATGGATTTCCAAAATTTTGGACAATTTGGACATTTTAAAGTCATTCTGTGGTTGCCATGGAAACTGAAAGTTCAGGTTCTTGGGGCAGGTAACGCTGAAACCAAGAATGCCAAGAAATTGTGACTGTGAGAGACTTCTCTCTATCGCTTGTATTACTAAGATTGACAATATTTGACACAAGAAATATGGTATTAGCTTCTAGATATGCTTTCAAGCACACCAAATGTGTGTATTCTTACACTGAACCCATGTAGGAAATTACTCTTGCATGCCAGATTTGGCGAGGGAAATTCAGGAGGCAAAGGTGTGTTTCCCTGATTACATAAGGACTTGTGAAAGCATGGATTCACTAGTATGAACAAGAGACCAAAATGGACAGCATTATCCATCCTAGCAATTGCTGTGACATGCTGCTTTACATAAGTCCTGGTTTTCCCTTACTTTAGTCCATGGTTGCTATAGTTTCAGGCACTGGAGGAGAAAAGGGTTTTGATGACCCAAATTCTTTCACAGAACTTTGCTTGGAGGACTTCAAGGAACATTTATTTCAATTGGTCAGGTGTATGAATCAATGCTTTTGGTGAGCTTGGGAGTTTTTTTTAAGGCTAATATTATATTTCCTGTGTCAAATATAGTCAATCTCACTAATGCAAGTGATAGAGAGAGGTCTCTCACAGCCAAAATTCATTGGCTTTAGTTGTATTCAGTATTATCTGCCCCAAGAAGCTGAACTTTCAGTTTCCATGGCAACCGCAGAATGACTTAAAAATGTCCAAATTGTCCAAAATTTTGGAAATCCATTCCAAATATGCTGAATTTTATCCTGTGAAAAATTCATAGTTCTAGCTTGAAAATAAGTATCCATATAAAAAAAAGCCTCGAACTTTCTGAACGCCCCTCATACTTTTTACTTTCAGCGAACTTGTTCGCAGAAGGTATTGCTATCACTAGGGCAAAATGTTGTCTGTCCGCCGGGCGGGCGGGCGGGCGGGCGGGCGGGCGGAGGGCAGATAGATCGTTTCCGGGCCAGCACTCGGCCCCTATTCAATATACATGGATGAAATTTGGTACAAATATAGCCTGTATGGTCTAGTTGTGCCTATTGATGGTCTGATGGATAGATATTCCATACTTTTTGAAATAATAAAGAAAATATACAAATTATTTTTGTTCGTTTCCAGGCCAAGGCTCAGTCACTATTGCATGTGCATGGATGAAATTTTGTAGAGATGTTGCCTATATAGTCTAGTTGTGCCTTTTGATGGTCTCACTGATAGATATTCTATACTTTTTGAAGAAATTACAAAAAATATAAAAACTTTTTAGACTGGTTTACCAGTCTTATAAAGTGAGTCAGATAGCCTCATTTCACACATTTTTTGTCAATTACATCACACATGATTTGCTGACTGACTTGAATTCCTAATTGCATTTTAGTTTGTTAATTTAGACACTTGCTGACATCAACATTCACTCTGCTTGAGCTTTCATGGTTCTGGAAAAACTTTTTTCCAAGCTCTGCATAAACTTTGTAAGAGGGAGGGTTTGGAAGAGCCTGGCTGTTCCTTCATGTTACTATTGTGGGGTTTGCAAGAGAACAGCCACAACACTGCACAATGGTGCTACATTCAGTGGAAACTTTAGATTAAGTTTTGACAATTCAATTGAATTCATTGGATTAAATTTAACAAATGTATTTCTCAAGTATGAGGCCTGTATTTTGGTGGTCAGAATCACCATTGTGCATGACAGTCAAAGACTGTCTAGTCCACTGTCAATATAGGCCCTATGTCACATTGTTGATAAGTGTTTGCTAACTAGCTGGAACTTTGCAGGCAACTGCTCAAATGATGACTTATATAATAGAGCTTTATAGGTTGAAATTATTATATAGCAAAGTAATGCATGCAGTGTATAAACCATCTGAAGCTTGGAAAGGCAGGCCCCATGCAACACATGCTTTGTTTTGAAGATTGGCAGATATTGTATAAATCACAAGGTGGCAGCACATGTACAACAAGAACATTGCTCTGAGTCAATATCCTTGGAAATTGTACCTTCTTAACTGTCATCAAGTCTTCTGATATTTATTGTTCTTTTAATATTGGTAAATAGTGAAGGCTATTGACAAATTGCAATTGCATGCCAATTAATATTTTTTAAGAAACTCTGCTGAAACTGAAAATGATTCAATTGACCATTGATTAATAATAGAAAGTTAGATGTAGCAATTAAGGGTCCTCAACATTTTACACATTTACCACATCTGAGGGATCTAACTAGCCCAGCACACCATGTGATAATTATATAACATCTGATCCCATCAATAGCCCGATGCAATTTCCCTCTTGAAACTCAGGGGGAGGGTTGGTCTAGTGGTAGCGTGCTGGGCTGCCAATCGCTGGGTCCAGGGCTCGAATCAAGCTCTCGCCGGGTCACCTGGTCCAATGTTGGACGGCTGTTTAAATCATCCTTCGCCTCATTGCTGTGTCCTCCTCCTGTCCTAATTAGCCAAATGCATAAATACATGACATAAAGCCTCAGTCATCCATCCGTCCCCCTAGGAAAATGAAATGGCCATTCCTCAACAGGTCGAAAAGGTTGTGTTATCTTAAAATGCATAGAATTATTCCATGTGAAGAGAATTGTCACATTGGCAGAAACTTTGATAAGATTGAAATGCTTATAACCTCGACAAATCGGTACATAAAACTTGCAGTGAGTTTTTTTTTTTGGAAAACACCGATGCCACTTGTTGGGGTTTCTTACTAGTTTGTGTAGTGGGTACATGACCAAAAATTGATGGTGTTTTTCAACCTGCTTTGAGAGCCCCGTGCCTGCAGACAACAGGAAGGACTTTCTACCAAGTATATTGCACGAGAATTAATCATCCAAAAATAGTTATCAAAAAATTTTCTGCATCAGGCTATGAATCTGTTTTCTTGTTTAGAACATTTACACTGCTGTATTTAACTAGTGATAAGTAAAATGACTGATTTTCGCATATAAACAGCCTAGTTCCACTCGAAAATTTTAGATGTTAATGTGGAAGGACAATATCTAGTTTTGGCAGTGGTATGACCGACGTTATCAACATGTCGACATCTTTATATCACTCTCTGGATCCGCCACTGGTTTTTGTGTAATATTTGGCAACCAAAAATCACAAAAATGTGATAAATAAATTGCAAATTGGCTTTTCTATCCATGAATATGCGCATTTCTACAGTGTGACCTGCAGATGAGATGGAATCACACCTAACACCAGTTCGCATGTTGTGAGACAAACTATAAGTTTGCTGCTTGGCCTTCTCAAAATCCTTCTAATAAATTTCAGCCTTTAATGATGACTCATTCAGCAATGTAAACCAGTCTTTGAATCCTCGGATTCTTGTTTGTGTTTTCAGGCTAAGACTCGGTCACTATTGCACGTACATTGATAAAGTTTGGTACACATATGCCTTGTATGGTCTAGTTGTGCCTTTTGAAATGTCTGATGGAAAATATTCGAATAAATTATTTACTTTTTGAAATATTGAAAAACAAAAATTTTTTGTTTGTTTCTGGTCCAGGACTCAGTCACAATTGTATGTACATGCATGGATAAACTTTGGTACACATATGGCTAACATGGTAAAGGTGTGCGTTTTCATTGTCTGACTGATAGATATGCTATACCTTTTGTGTAATATTGAGAAAAAATATTTGAAATACTTTTTTTTTTCACATCGGAGCCAAGACTTGCCCACTATTGCATAAGCAGCTTTGAAATGTTCTACACATATCACCTATACAATGTGGCAGAGCTGAATGATTGGAAAAACTTCAGAAAAATACAACAGCATTATATTTTTTGGTTTGCAACTGACAACTCATAACCTATAGTTTGTACATGCATGAAACTGTACAATATATGCATAAATTAGCCTAATAAGGCCTTTTCCTCATTGTAAAACTCTCGCAAACAGATTGGCAGCGAGCTACTAGATATTAATGAAGGCCATGGCTCAACCACTATTGCATACCAATATGCAATTTGGTAAACACGTCAATTTTATGGTGTAATTGTAATCTTCTAAATGTGTTATTCGCTGAAGGTTTGCTGCTCGCAGCCTATGTTTTACCATATCATTGGGAAAGCCAGAGCTGCCATCTGTTAGTCAGACGATGAAATAGGTTTTATCTTGACTTTGTCGCAACTAAACTTCGTCTTTACCGAACCCTCAACAGCAGAGGGAGTTCAAAAGGTATGAGGATGTAAATGACAACATTGGTTAAGGAGGCTGTTCCAGAAGTAGTTTTGGTACTCTGATGTAGTCCACTTTCTCTGGAAGAAATGCTGCATAACATATCTTTTCTGGCCAAAATCTGTCTTAACCATGGTCAAATCAATGCTAATATGCTGTGACACGATAAAGACAAGGCTGGCCATGGTAAAGACATCCGAGTAAATTTGCTTTGATTTTATTGTGCACGGTAAAGACAAATTTTCAAAATAATTGAAAATGTCACATTTTCATCCAAATTAGTTATCCTGTTCATGCAGCATTGTAGTACCACAAATTGCATATATGTAAACAGAAAAAATAGTAGTTGAGTATTATCGGCTCAGCTTCCTGACATAAAAAAATTGGCAATGTCTTTACCGTGTCTGCGCGTTTTCGTGAAAATGACCCTTTTGTGAATTGGACGGAGAACCTTGATCTTTTATGGAGATCATCTACAATGTTGTGATCTGTGTAGGGATGGACACTGTTTGCCAATTTCGATAAGATACGTACCGTCAATACTTTTTTTCGGTTTCGGTTCGTGTCGCGGTCCGCATATTCAGCCCAGACCCGCAATTTAGTGCATTTTTGGCAAAATACGCAAATGCCAAAACCGATATTTGGTCCAGAATTTCAGTGGTTCGTTGCCTGCAACCAGGGCGAAGGTCCGTTAATGTTTTTTCCGTGATTTTTTCAGATTTATTGGCTAAATAAAGTCGTTTTTGACCTGTTTACATGCAAATTAAGCTTTTTGAGGGTAGGATTGCATCGAACCGAAAATGTATTACATCGATTTCGGTTATCAAACCGCCGGAAAGAACCGGTCAATCGATATACCGTGAACCGGTGGCCATCCCTAGCTCTGTGCAGCAGTATTTTAGGTTATGTATACGGTATTAAGAGACATATCTGTCATTTATAAGCTGCTAAAGCAAAATTATTCAGAAAGAGATATATATAGCATTCAAATCCTCTATTTGTGAGAAATGATAAAAGCAATCTACACATGTATACCTATTTTTTGCTTTCAAAGGTCTGGCATTTGTGTTCTCCCAAGTATGTATAAATAAGAAAGTCTTGATCTCACCAGCTTTGATTTTCGATGTGCTGTTTTTGGCCAATTCCTGAAGACCAGTAATTGTCAGAATTGACCATGAATCGAAAAATATTTGCCTGATACAACCCTATTTAAAACTTTCCACCTGCGTTATGCAATCCACGTGTTCTTGTTGTACCTCACATTCATGTATGCCTTTGTTTTTTCAGAGGATTGTGTTTTTACATTGACTGTGTCTCCTGTGTCCACGTCTGATATCTGAACTGTTTGTTCTTTGTGGCTGTTTGACGGACAGAGAAATTGATTTGTCTCTCTGGTATTTGGTCTTTCACTTCTTCGCTGTTGGTGTGGCTTCCTGGGAGAGCAAAATACTTGTCAAGGTATGACAAATTATGACTTTATTTGTGCCCGTAAATTTTGGTCAATATGTAATTAGGGCTTGGCGATATTGACAAAAATTGCGATATGCGATATTGCATAAAAAGTTGCAGTAACGATATATATTGCGTTATACCATGGCTAGCTAAGGCCACACATAATTGATTCTTAGCTTCGCGGACCCGCCGCCACAATAGATTCCCTGCCAATGGAAAAAAAAATCGAAAAAATATAATTTTTTTTTTCACCTTTTTTTTTCGTCCTACCGACCCTCGAAAAAGTGCCTTGAGAGGATCTGAGAAGCTAAAGATCAATTATGTATGGCCTAACTGTTGTCCCTCATACTGAGCTTTTCCCTGGGAAATATGCAATCAAACAGGGAAATATGCAGGGATATATGGAATTTTGAGGGATATATGAGAATTTATACCGTGTCTAGCCAACTTTTGGGAAAATGCAATCAAACAGGGAAATGTGCTGGGATATATGAAATTTAGAGGGATATATGGAATTCAGCCAATCAGAGGGGCCGATTTCTCCCAGGCCTATAGGCCTATATGACGTCACGAAACATAGCGTCGTGAAAATGTCAACAGAAGGACTGCTGCTTCAAAATAAACTGCCATAGACGTTTTGCCTCTCTGCTCAGTCAATTCTCAACCTAATTTCACCCGGAAAAAACTGGTAGGTACCCTGCAACTAGATCTAATGACTCAAGTTGTCATTGTTTAACTGTAGTTGTTTCTTTTGCCGCACGGCACTTCCTCCGGCGATCAGTCTGCTTGCGAAAATGTCATTCACAAATTGCTGCATCAAAAATAAACTGAACATTCGGGACAAAAGTGACTAGACATGGTATAAAAAGGTTATACAATGGGTGGAGGCAGTATATCCCTGGTATAGTCACCCAAGATCCAGTATATGCTTTTTTCGGTCGATAAATCAGCTCGCAAAAATCATGAAAATGTCAATGTTTACTATCTGCTCCATCAAAACAAACTGCACATTTGGGACAAAAGTTGGTTAGCTATGGTATAAAAAGGTTATACCATGGGTTGAGGCAGTATATCCCTGATATAGTCACCCTCGATCTGGTATATCCCTCGACCCTTCGGTCGAGGTATTGGCCTGTGGCTGACAATCAGGCTCATATTGATAGATTTCACATTAACAGACGAACGTTGACACTGCTTGCTGTTCTGGTTGGTCATATGTGGACTAATATGTATTCAATGTACTCTGTTTTTTCATATACTTAGTCACTCATATTTACCTATAACCCTATATACCAAAACAATAGGATTCATCTTAACTACCTCCGAAATTCGCAGCTCCCTCAAGACAATGGACGTTCCCTGTGCCCTAGACCCCGGAGCCAGTCAAGTCGTGCTTGGATGACTGACTTGATGTTCAATGACTTGACTTGACAAAGTCGACTTAAATTCAAATTCAAATTCAAATTCAAATAATTTTATTTATACTCGATAAAATAGTGTAGCAAGCATGCTAATGATCGAGAGAGAAAAATATTTGTACAAGTGATAGAATATATACAGAAAGGAATATTTACAAATCAAAATTTTAGATTTAAAACAACTTACATACATCAGGTCTCTAAATTAACTCACTTTTCAATTGGCATATAGAACGTATTACTTAAACACAACTTCAAAATATACGTCGACATTGAACTTATGAATTATAAAGTACAAAAAAATAATATAGAAATTTGACACAATTGTGACGGCACGGCCTAGACTGCGATGCAGCAGGCAGTGCAGTTACAATTGGGACCTTCCCAAGTCTTTAACATCTTTTTAAAGACTTGGATATTTGTTGCGCCCTTGATATTGCTAGGTAATATATTCCATACATGCGGACCATAATAAGAGAAAGTATTTCTGCCATACCTTATTTTGTTGAATTTCGGTAATGATACTTTAAAGCCATCTCGTAAGCTGTAATCACAATCTTTCTCATCTACCATTTCCTTCATAAAGTTTGGATTTATAGAGTGTATTGTTTTATAAACTTCACATGCTATGGCCTTGATACGACGGATATGTAGTGTTTCATGGTCATAGTGTTTCAACATTTCTCTATATTCGGTCTTGAAATCATTATATATAAATCGTAATGCTCTTTCTTGTACATATTCCATCTTTCGCATCATTGTCACACTGCAGAAATTCCAAACAATTGGACAATAGTTAAAATTTGACAAGACAAACGTTTGGTACACAACTTTCTTTTCTTCAATGCTAAATATATTCTTGAATCTGTATAGCACATTCAACTGCCTTCCTGCTTTGATACATAGATCAGCTACATGAAAATCAAATTTAAGTTTGTCATCAATAGTAATTCCTAGAAACTTAACTGTATTATCTCTTCGTATTGTGGTATCATTTATAACCACTTGGTCTGGTATAATATCACAAGCTGATAATGGTTTCATCAATAAGAATTGAAACTTTTCAGTATTCGCTTGCATAAAATTATCAGAGAACAATGTCACTGCTTTAGTGGTACCTGTCTGCAGAGCGAGTAGAACTGATTGTAGTGAACTGTCTGCAACATCTATTGTGTTATCATCTGCATAATTTGTTAAATTACAATTTTGAAGGGAGTAGAATAAGTCGTTGATAAATATATTGAAAATGATCGGGCCCAAACAGGAACCCTGAGGGACACCTTTCTTCAAAGGCTTCCATGAGCTCCTTGCGTCTTCCACTTTAACTCTTTGTGTTCGACCAGATAAGTAGGAACTCATAAATAGACAAGCGTCGTCACTTAACCCATAAACTTTCAATTTGCTAACCAACAAACCATGAGGTGTACAATCAAATGCTTTTGAAAGATCCATGGAGATTACTCCAACAAACTTGTCATTGTCTAATGCTTTTTTCCATGAATCGACTAATTTTATCAGAGCATGTTCACAACTATACTTTTTCCTATAAGCACATAACATTTTGTCAAAAACTTCATTGAAATAGCTCATAAGTTGCTCTGAGATTATAGATTCAAATATTTTACTCAAAGTAGGTAAAATACTAACTGGTCTATAATTTTCTTTGAGCATATCTTCTTTCTTCTTGAAGAGAGGAGAGATTTCAGCTTTTTTCATGTCGTCGGGGTATACACACGTGTTAAAACTTGTGTTTATAATTCCAGTCAAAGTTGTGGATAGGTTTTCGTACGACATATTTATGAGCTTAGGGGGTACTTTATCATACCCTGTTGCCTTTTTAACATTTACTTTGCTTAAGATCTTACTTACATATAGAGGAGAGACGGGTGAGAAATTGAATTCATGACTAAATTTGGGAGCATTTTGCCTTATGTTCACTATACTAGGGTGACTATCATGTTTCTTAAAAACGTCCTGGAGGAAGTCTTTTTTCGTAGTTTCTAGCTCATCTGGTGCACCAATATTGTCAGCTACAGATGAGAAGAATTCAGCAAATATCTCGCAGACGTCCTGCTTATTTGATATAATATTTCCGTCTTCATTTAAAATTATATTTCTGTGTTGTTGTTTGTTATTTGACATGTAAGGTTTTATGCAATTCCAAAAATCTTTGGGCGTCGCATGACTGTTACATTTGCTCATGAAATAGGACTTAATGGCTAGACGCCTCATATTGGTCGTCTTATTTCGTTGTGTGCGGTATGCCTGCCAGGCTTCATCAGTCCTGTCTTTAAAAAATACATTTTTCAGCATATTTCTTTTGTACATATTTTTACGTAGGTCAGAGTGCATGTATGGAACCTGTTGTGTTCTAATGACACGTTTCTTAAGAGGGGCGTGTTCGTTAACAACATCTATGAACAGTTTTGACATGCACCAATACTTATCATCGACTTCATCAAACAATTCTGATATATGAAAGGGTATAAAGCTGACATCTGCATTAAATGAATTGACATCAAAATTTTTATAGGACCGATATTCTATAGACATTGGTTCTTGAGGAGGAACTTTCAATTTGGTTACACAACCAACCAGATTGTGGAAATCACTATAGCCAAAATGAATGTTTATGGGACTTTGAAAGCGTTTCGGATTCATAACTATTACTGGGTCAATTAGTGTGCCAGAATTCGACTTAAAACAGGTTGGATCTTTGATAAGATTTTTCAACCCAAAAACATGACATACATCTGTTGTTAATTTATCACTTTCATTTTGCATATTTATATTTACATCACCCAGTAATATAATCTCTTTACCCTCGGCTGTCATGGAGTTGTATGCAGATGTCAACTTTTGAATAAATACATTCTCTGACACCCTAGGGTTTTTGTACACAAGAATTAAATACCACGTCTGCTTTTTTATAACAAAACTTAAGTTCATAGATTCAATATGCGGATCATCACTGGTAAATTCAATTTCATATTTCCTCTTGTGTGGTATGTCAGAGCGAAACCATATCATCATACCACCAGAGTTTGCATATCTATCTTTTCTATACAATTTATAACCAGCAACTTCATATTCACTATTTATGTCCGTATCACTTAGCTTACTTTCGGTTATACACAGTACATCAACATATTTAGATATCAGAAATTCCAATACATATTCCTTTCATTTACTTATACTGTTCACATTTACGTGAGCAAAAACAAAATTTTTGCGAAATTGAGATCTTACATTTTTCAAGTGAGCTATAGCCGGGTCTATACATATATTATCATTCACATTCTTCATCTATATCGACCTGATGTATGACATTTAGTGGTTCATGTAAATTTTCAACTTCACTTGTACAAGTATTTTCTAAAAGCATCAAGGAGTCCTTTTCAGAAATAAAATCAACTAGGCTGTCCTTAAAACAATCAGAGCTAGAGTCTGTACTAAAAGCATCAGATAAGTCAGTAACAAAAGAAACAATGTTATGAACATCATTAACATCAGTGAAACCAGACGAAATCATACTATCATTAAAGTAACTTAAATCAATAAAATCATTATTAATAGTGATATCACAAATATCAGATTCATCACAAGTACTAAGTTCAGCATTTAAGTAGACAACTGAGTTTTCATTTAGTCATCTTCTGTGACTTCACTTGACTGACTGTGAAGTTGGCTGACTGAGTCAGCTTGGCTAACTGCAACAATAAATTAAAATTGTAAATAATGTTTTCAATTCTGCTCATTGGACAGGCTTAACTGGTGTGGCCAATTAATCAAAAAATTAAAGAAATATTCTGTCTGAAAATGCTAACAAAATGGTGTATTTCGGGCCAGAGTAATCCGATTCTTACAATTTTGGTACCATTGGAATCGTGTTTTCAAGACAAATCCAACGGCACCATGGTAATATGTTGGAGTACAAAAATCAGCGTCGGCTGACTTAACACATCGCTGACGGCTTGGATTGTCAATGACTTGACTTGACTTTTCTATGCATTGACTGATGGCGACGGCTTTTGTTGATGGCTCCGGGGTTTACCGCGCCCCTGTCATATCCTGTTCATCGCTCATGCGCCGTCTGTTTCTTCTAAGCACGCTTCGCGTGCTGACACGCCCCTGAATTTGTGCCAATTGGCACTCTCAGAAGATGTAATTAGTGCTGTTAATGAATGGCATTGACAACGCCTGGATAACAGCGACGAACATTTGTGCTGTTTCAGCGGCCATAAAACACAAACTCACTCATATCAGAGTCACTGAGGAATGTTGCTTCACCCCAGTTGCCTACACATGTCTCTGTGCTATGCTGTGGAATACCACTAGAGTTTGTGAATGCTTGTCTTTCTTTATCTGATGACTTGACTATGAGGTCAAATGTCACTCTGCACCCTGTGCTTTGGAGTAATATTCATTACATGCAGACTGGTCACAGGTCAATTGCAAAAGAAGTGTACATCTTACTTCTCAAGCTCTGTGGCCTGTTTTACCTTCCTGGAGCTGGCTGGTGTTTCCCAACTTGCCTGTTTGGGAATCATACAGGGGTTTCATTCAGAGTGCTTTCCTCTCTCAGGATGGAGTGCCCTATATGGTCGTCACATAGCTTTTAAATGGCTTCCAGGAAGCCATTTGTTGCTGAGCTGCAGGTCCTGTCTGTCCTGTCCAGTATGTCATTTTCATCTGTCAATGAACAATGTGTCATTGAAGGAGGAGCAAAGGGGTGTGTTTGTTTAAAATTCAAAAGCTGTCTCCTCCATGTGGTGGGTTTTGTCCTTATTGGTGCTATCCTAAAAAGCTAGTTAGTCCACTGATTCAATATAAGTATATTATATACTTCTAAAAGTTCTAATAAACAGAATTTCTTGTTACTGAAAGTTGATTTTATATCTTAAAACTACTTAAGGAGAGCCCTGCAATGCTTCATTTGAAAAAAAAACACAAATTTTCCCGGCATTAAAAAGTATTTGTTAACAATTTTCAAGGTATTCATCTTTATATTTTGGGCTTATAATGGTAAAGACAACTTGCATAGGTATGATAGATTGAATGTGACTTAATCGTTCTTTTTGGCAACTGTTAAAGTGGGCGACAATACACAGTCAAGGAAATTACCATCTGCTCATGACAACCAATGTCTTCAGCCCCACAAGACACGTACCCAAGCACTGTCATCTCTCTCCCATGACCTTTTCAAAGTGTCATGGCCCACCTATGACTAAAGCAGTGCTCAAAATCATCTTTGACAGACTATTTAAAAACTAGAGGCTCCCCCATACGAACTCCCAGCAGTGTGCAATCCGCTGCAGCTGAGTGCTGCTCTCCTCTCCTCCTTTAATCACAATGTATGATTTTCATTACTTTGTACTCAACACTGTGTTTTTATCTGTCTTTTTGAAATACAGTTTTATTAAATTTCATTACATTTTTACTTCGCTGGGCTAATAGCCCTATGGAGTTCTGCAGTGCAAATTGTGTCAAAATCTATGACATGCTGGCTGTGGATTGTCCTATCAACACACATTACATCATATCTGTTGAACTTGTAACACCCAAACTTCGCCTAATCATTTATTTCCATAGAACCACCTGCATGTGCTCTTTCGAAGCATTTCCCTTTCTTTAATCCGTACTAAACGATGCTTTCCGTGACCTGTAAAAATTTGCCTGCCTCCTCCTCCTCGACATGTTTTGATCTGATTCACAATTGCCCGGATGTAAATATAATCCACTAGAGGGGGCTGACAGTACCACGATCAGCGCCCCTACTGTTTGTTATGGTACTACATTAAAAAATTGCTGACCTTAAACTTTTTTCGCACTTTGCTGCTTTGCTGACATTTCTCGGGTCATATTCATAAAATAAAGTTTTGCATGTGGAATTATGGCTGCATATGAAACTATGGTACCTGACTGAAACATCCAGGTAGTTTTTGTGGAAGGTCAGGGTTTTCATTTCTGAAAAAGCATGAGATTTCAAGTCCGTGAGTGATAATATGTGTATTTCACTATTTAGTTAATTTCATTTCTTTATTGAACTGAACTGAAAGGACGTTGTCAACCAGATTCTGGGGCCACCATTTCTTCTCAAGGGGGTGGGGGGCTTGGAGTTTTTTTTAAATAAAGAATTTCTGGATAACTTGGAACTGCCCTGGACCCATGTGACAGGGGTCATGAATCCTTCCATTGGAAAATCACGAGAATTGAATAACATGGCATGATGGCTTGGCAGAAGAGATATCTAATTTGATGTCAGCCTAGTGGGTTTCATCAGGCACCTGTAGCTATTTGACAGTTTACACTGCCTTCTTCTTTTTCTTCTTTGCTGATTGTCCTGGTTGCTTATATATCACAGCGCTCCTGAAGTAACATTGGGGTTAAAAAAATGAGCCGAAAACGGGACCTATACCGCATGAAACTACATGATCATACGAACATTTTAAGACAAAAAACGAAAAAAATCTGTTGAGAATTTTTTGAGAAATTCAAGTTTTAAAAAATCTTGTTTATCTCATCACTTGAATACATGTAATATGGCTTATAATTCAATAAAAAAGCTTCAAAATGTGATGAAACATGTTAGCTTAGCTCTCTAAGGAATTTCAATAAAGTTAAAACAATGAAGCGAAAGTATGTAGCGACTTTTTAAAAGTAAATGGGACATATTGTTGATCACACACCGTATAAATGCAAAAATGCTATTATGTTCCTAATATACATTGCCCAGTCACTGATTTACATTGATTTTTATACGTTTATGACGTATCATTTCACTTCTTAACATTGATGACATATCACTGATTAATAAATCACATTTATACTCACATTTTGTTATTCCTTACTTACAGACCTAAATAACAGCTACCCTTAATCAAAATCCAAAGCTACATTCATATACAACTGTGAATTGATCTGATTTATCAATGAGTTGCTCTTTTACAAACGCATATATATATATCAGTCTGTTGCTTCACAAGATCTTTCGTATTCATCACGTCTCTTCTTCCCTCATTTTCTAATGATTTCACATGGACTGAGTCCATACGCCCACCAGTCCATTGACAATGTCACCATTCCATTTTTTTGGCAAGGATTGCATTTTCCTCAGCTGCAAATTCTTTCTCTCGCTGTAGTGTTGCCCAATGGTTAAGGCTGCATCAACAGTTGACCAATTATATCTCTACCCCTTGTGCACTATGCTACATTTCGCACTCAAATGCCGGGAGGCTCAGTTCAGCAATAGCATGTTGCACTGCCAATCGCTGGGTTCATGCCTTGAATCCACCTCTTGCCTGGTTACCTGCCCCTATGTTGCACAGCGGTTTCATTCATCCTTCACCGCTTGCCATGTCTTACTCCTGTCCTAGTCAGCCTTCCAAGCACAGAATTACTGGACGTCCAGCCCCTATCATCTATCCATCAATTGCTCTCTCAAGTGTGCAGTGTGTATTCTCTCAAGACAACCACTGAACTTCTATATCCTCAACTTGCCAGCCGAACCCACGTTGTTCCTACCAACTGCAGTCTATATGAGATCTAGCTTTAAAACCGATAGGTTCTAGTTGTAATTTGTTTCTTAAGGGAGCTAATCTAACAAATTTCATTGTGTTTTCAAGCATGTATTCAAGTGATGAGATAAACAAGCTTTTTTAAAACTTGAATTTCTCAAAAAATTCCCAACAGATTTTTTTCGTTTTTGTCTTAGAATGTTCGTATGATCGCGTAGTTTCAGGCAGTATAGGTCCTGTTTTCGGTTCATTTTTTTAACCCCAATGTTACTTCAGGAGCGCTGTGATATATTTACAAGTACATACAACCATACACACTTCTAATATGTACATGTAGGCCTAACCAGTGGAGTTTACGTGCTTGCATAGTATTTTTTGATAGTGCCCCCCTGATTCACCAAAAATGTCCTTGTTATTAATCATGGATCCCCTCAGTGTTGGCATAACTCCTCATGCTGTACCTGCCTTGCTCGGCAACATGGCTGGAAAAAGTAGGGAATTCGGGAATGTCATTGCCTGGAAATTTCTCAATCTCACTGGAAATTTGCAAAGAAGGGTCCACATTTTGTACTTGCAAATAGTTGCTCGATTCGCGACTTATTGTGGGAAATTTTGTCACACCTCATGAAATTGCCTGGAAATTAACATTTTTCCAGCCCTGCTCAGCAAGCTTCTCTGTGGCCATATATCGCTCTCACACTGTGTAGTCTATAGTTGTTTCACGCGGTTATTTGATTTCCCATTCCAAGTGTTACCTTCTCATTATTTGATGTAAGGCTTGTAGGCCTACTCTTCAATGATAATTTCTTTGCATGGTCCCTGATGCCTGGTTTGCTTGACTGCCGCAAGCAGCTCCCTCTATTGTTCAGTCATACTAGCCCTTCAATGGCTCCCTGTCTATGTGGACTCAGCCTACTGCTAGTGCTGTACTTCCATGTGTTCCCATTCCCTCTGTTCTGATAACAGTCTATGGGAGTCTATCCTATTGTTATAGTATACAGGGCTTAAGTAAGTATGAACGACTAAGAATTAAAGATTTTCCGATAGTTGGGATTCTTGAAGAGAATACTTACCTAAGCCCTGAGCATTGCCCTTCCCTTCCACCCCTGCATACTAGTTATTTTGGTTAGGGAAGGTGCTTAGTAAGAAACTGACGGAGCATGCACGATGACCTGGTAGTGACGTTAGCGCAGGGGGCGTCCATAACTTTGAGGGAGCAGTGAATTTCGGTGGTAGTTAAGATGAATCCTATATGTTATAGTATACAGGGCTTAAGTAAGTACTCTCTTCAGGAATCCTGACTATCGGGATAAGGGCACAAACTAGTTCTTCACTGATGGACTAATATCCATTTTACATCAGCAAATTTCCAAGCTTATGCCATATATAGTTTTAATATGCATCTGTAACAATTACATGTTATTTGCAACACATGGCTCTTTTTTTTCTCATTTCAGATAACTGTGTTTCCACTGGAGACTGTGTCGTGGACGCAACTGTCCTTCACTGATCCTGGTACAAATACGTAACATACCAGGACTGTTCTATTTGTACCGGCTCTAGTTTCGGACCAGACCACGTTCCATGCTACCGCTGAAGACCTCTGTGTGGTGGACACAACAAACGATACCAACCTGATTTAGTACAGGACTGATACGGGTCCTGTACTAAATGTACAAATACGTAACGTACCTTTCATACCGGTCTAGTTTCGGGCTAGACCACCCACGCATAACAATACCGGTCTAGTTTCGGGCTAGACCACCCACGCATAACAATACCGGTCTAGTTTCGGGCTAGACCACCCACGCTTAACAATACCGGTCTAGTTTCGGGCTAGACCACCCAAGCAAACAATACCGGTCTAGTTTCGGGCTAGACCACCCACGCATAACAATACCGGCCTAGTTTCGGGCTAGACCACCCTCGCTTGACAATACCGGTCTAGTTTCTGGCTAGACCACCCTGGATAAAGTACCGGTCTAGTTTCGGGCTAGACCACAATATACGTGATATAATACCGGCTAAGTTTCGGGCTTAGCTACCATTACGTGATAAAATACTGACCACGTTTCGGCTTGGTCACCAATACAGGTACAATACGGATATAATATGGGTACAATACGGATATAATATGGGTACAATACGGATATAATATGGGTACAATACTGATATAATACGAATGTAATACAGAATGTTGAACCTGGATAAAAACTGAACTGAAACGGTCAGATTTCATGGATTGCTCATACAAAAATTCCTGAATTGATATTACCATATTGCCTAAACTCCAATTTTCATAAACAATTATGCTAATTTACAATATTGGTAAAATTGCTACCGAATGACCACCTGAGAAGACCAGGAGATTTTACACCTTTTATTGAAGCATTTCTGATCCTGGAAATTTAGTTCCTGACTTGTATTTTCATTGTAACGAAGCATTTGTCACTTTTTCCTTTTTGACAAGTAACTTCTCCACAACTTTGGTATCTCTGCATCTACATATCTTGTACATTTGACCTGTGAATCATAAAAACCATTGAATAAACATCTCATTGTATTCCTTGTTTTTTCATAATTACATTACCCTAGCAGGACTTGAAATTTGTAGTGGTTCAGGTAATTCTGTAGGACACAAAGACACACAAACTTATTTAATCAGGTGTATTCTGAGGACTGTAGACACATTTTTGCAGCTGTTGCCTTCAATTTACAACAGAAGTGATCTTGTTCAATTGAATTTCAGTAATTTGGTGCTAGCTTAGGAAAACTCTGCATATTGGTATAACCTTACTGAAGTGGCACATAGTGTCTTTTATTCAGAAAAATTGAATCCTTTTTAACTTTGCTTACATACTGACAATTATTTGGATTTTTTATCTGGGATCCTTGTTTAAGCATATCTAATAATTTATCAAAGACAACTAATTTCTACCAAAAGGGACAAAAGTAAACATGCCACGCAAAAAGTCGGCAGAAACATTAAGGCGCTTGAAAAAGGCCAAAGCAGAAGAAAGGCAAGGTAATTCTGATAGTGAAATTAAGGATATTGATGAAACACTTGATGAAGAAGAAAGGGTATCGGAACCGCCTCGGAAAAAAACAAAAATTAAAAATGACGATGATTATCAATTACCCTGCTCTGAAAACAACTACAGGAACAGTGCGGAACGAAAACGCAAGAAAGTACAAGCTGATAGGGCTAAATATGAGACAGATACGAAGTACAACAATGATAAAAGAAAACGGTCTGTTGACAAGTATGCAAATGATTTACAGCATCGAGTAAAAGTTTCGGAGGGATCTAGAAATAAATATCATTTTGATGAAAAATTCAGAACAGAAGCTAAACAGCGGTCACAAGACCAGTACACGTATGATCCAGTGCACAGAACCAATGTTCAACGTCATTCCCGAAATAAATATCGCCTCAATGAAGAATTCCAAGCTGAAGCTAAAGAACGTTCCACAAATAAATATCGTTTAGATGAGGAATTCCAAGCAGAAGTTAAAGAACGATCCAGAAATAAATATCGATTAGATGAGGAATTCCAAGCAGAAGTTAAACAGCGTTCACAAATCCAGTACGATAATGACCCAGTGCACAAGGCCAATGTTCGGCAACATTCAACAACTCAATATAAAAGAAAACAGGCTGAACGACATGATCTTGATAATGTCATTGAAGAGTTCATGATTGGGTGCAGAGAAGGACCTGAAAATGTGTGTTGTTCATGTCACAGGCTAGAATTCTCCTGTCAAGTGACTAAGTGTTTTCCAGAAAACTATGACAAAGCCCTGGTTGACAACTGCATAACAATTTCAAATCTGCACCAATGTTCAGATATCTGTTCCCAACCATGTGACAAAAAAGACATGCCAAATGTTGATTATGTAATTTGTTCCACATGCAATCGACACTTGAAGGAAGGAAACATGCCTCCACAGTGTTCAGCTAATAAGCTACAAATGTGTGCCATCCCTGAAGAATTTGTTGATCTCAATACCCTTGAAGAGCAATTAATTTCTTTGTCAATCCCATTCATGAAAATTGTACCTCTACCAAAAGGACAACAACCAGGAATAAAAGGACCTGTTATTTGCGTGAGATGTGATCCAAAGCTTACAACAAAATCCTTGCCCAGACCATTATCTGGTTCAGAAATCTTGGCAATCAAGTTAAAACGAAAACTGGAATACCGTGGCCATGCTCAGTTCAAAATGGTGCACCTGAAGAGAATTGAAGATGCTTTCCAAAAATTGAAGGAGATAAACCCTCTCTATGCTGACGTTGAACTTGACCCCACTTGGGCAGATGAAACGGATTCGGACCTTCAAAATATTCTAGATGAACATGCAATAGACCTCACTGTAGATGAAGACAATGACAGTGATGAAAATGAGATCAATGAAACAACTGAAAAGGATGCATCTGATGAACTTGGTGGTCTAGGCCATGATACTTGCCTCGAACCTCTCGACATACGAGCTGAAGTTATGCAAGAGTTGCAAAATCGTATTCTGTCTATTGCCCCTGCTGAAGGCAACAAACCACACTCGTTACTTTACACACCAAATGATGAAATGAAGGCATTCCCTACATTATTTCCACATGGTGAAAATGGTCTAGATGAAGAAAGAGAAGTGAAACTGTCTAGAGCGAAATACTTTGCAGCAAGGTTACTTGGAAATGACTTGAGATTTGCAAAGAATTCTAATTATATATTCTATGCTCAAGCCCAAGTAGAATTAGAGAAACTTTTGTCAGGCATATCAATTCAAGCAAGGAAAGGCACAAAAACTTTACATGGAGATAAGATAACAGCATCAATGCTCTCAGACACGGACCAACTCATAAAACTTATGAATTCTGATCATGCCTTCAGCTACATGGAATCAATGAGAGGCAGTCCACAATACTGGAAAAAAACAATGAACGATCTCTTTGCAATGATTCGTCAACTAGGTATTCCGACATGGTTTTGTACATTCAGTGCTGCCGAGTTGTCACGATGGCCAGAATTTGTTGAAGTTATTTCACGGCAAAATGGGCAAGAAGTAGATTTCGAAACGCTTGACTTTAAAGAGAGATGTGAAATACTTCGCAGCAATCCTGTTACTGCTGTTCGAATGTTTTATCACAGAATAAATCTTCTGATGCGTCTCCTGAAAAGTCCTTCACATCCCATTGGAGAAATTACTGATTATTTCTACCGAGTTGAATTTCAACAGAGAGGTGCCCCGCACATTCATTGTTTATTTTGGATCAAAGATGCGCCACAAATTGATGTTAATCCTGATTCAGAAGTCATATCATTTATTGACAAGTATATTGGCAGTACAAATGTAGATGAAACAAATGAATTGCATGAAATTATTAAAGCTGTACAAACCCACAGTAAATCACATACCAAGTCATGCAAAAAGGGAGCTAAAGAATGCAGGTACAATTTTCCGAGGCCAATAATGGAAACCACAACTATTGTCAGACCGAAAGAGACCAATAGCAATCATGAGCAAGAAAATGAACCCAGTAATCAGCAGACCCAAAATGAAATTGGCACATCATGGAATAAGTCACTGGCTGAAGCACATCTGAAAGAGTTGTCTATGATACTCGGAGAAGATATTTCAGGGTTCACAACACAACAAATACTGAACAAAGCAGGATTTGCTGACCATGCAGACTTGGTAAATGCTTTGACATCTCTCACAAAGAAAACTACCATTTACTTGCGAAGAAGTGTGAATGATGTTTGGATAAACAATTACCCGAAATCAATCCTGGCTCCTTACAACGCAAATTGCGATATACAATTCATTACTGATCCTTACTTTTGTGTGATGTACATTCTCAGCTACATTTCAAAATCTGAGCATGAATTAGGTGAACTTCTGAGAGAAGCAAAACTTGAACTGGCAAGTGAATCACCCAGTGACGATCTGAGAACACAAATGAAGAAGCTTGGCTTTGTGTATTTTGAAAATCGTGAAGTTTCAGTACAAGAAGCTGTAGTACGAACAATTGGAGGTCTGCCTTTGAAACAGTGTTCTCGCAATACCATTTTTGTACCAACTGATGAGAACCAAGTTCGCCTTTCAAAGCCACTTATTCAGATTGCAAAAGAAGCGAAAAATGATGGTGAGAGTGATGACATTTGGGTGACATGCCTCTATGACAAGTACAAAGCCAGACCAGTGACACCTGAATTTGACAAGATGTGTCAAGCAGAGTTTGCATCACATTATAGATTTGCATCGAAATCAGAAGGAGAAGCTGCAGTTGCTAAGAAAAATCCAAATGCGCATGCTTTGCAAAATAACTTGGGTTACATTATCAAACGAACAAGAGCACCACCTGCGATAATTCGATTCCCGAAGCATTCTCCTACGAAGGAACCAGAAAAACACCACCTGTCACTGCTAAAACTGTACTTGCCACACAGGCTAGAGGAAGCACTGAAACCGAATGGTTTTTCAACGTATCAAGAGTTTTACGAAACTGGTTATGTCAGATTGCTACCATCGCAACCACTTGATTCTGTCATTTCTGTTATCGATGCAAATAGAGCTCAATTTGATCAAATCAGTGAACATTTGCATGAAGTCTGGCAACATCTGCAGCAAAATGGACGAATTGAGGATGCTTGGGCACAGATTGGACCCCAGTCAGAGCAAGAACGCCTTGAAAATGATAATGATGTTCCAGATGATGTTGAAATTGGGTCACTTGATATGCCTGATTTAGGTAACAAGGAAGAGAATGCCAGGGCAAATTCGCTTTGTTCCTTCGAATTGCTGGGAGATTCTACCCGTGACTTATTACCAACGATGAATACGAAACAGAGAGAAGTATTCTACTATGTTCGACAATGGTGTATCGAAGTAGCTAAAGGTGCAAACCCACAGCCAATCCATTTGTTTACCAATGGTGGAGCCGGTGTCGGTAAATCTCACTTGATCAAATGCATCTATTATGAAGCAAGTAAAATACTGAGAAATGGGGAAAGTCCACTTGACACCACAGTTTTGCTAACTGCGCCAACTGGAACTGCGGCTTGTAATTTGGGAGGAGCTCACACTTTGCATTCGGCCTTCAAAATACCAAGAAAACTGTCACCCCGATATGAACCTCTTACAGATGACACTGTAAACACTTTAACAGCTACACTAGGTAACCTGAAGCTGCTCATAATTGATGAAATTTCAATGGTGGACCGCAGAGTTCTTTCTTATGTTCACGGACGACTGAGACAAGTAAAGCAAGTGAGGTCAGCTGAAAAAGAGGCTTGGTTTGGAAATGTCAGTGTAATAGCAGTTGGTGACTTTTATCAATTACCACCTGTCAAAGCAAAGACCCTAATGAAACCTGACAGGAGTCAAGGACTCGACATATGGCATGATCTATTCTCCATGGTTGAACTAAGAGAAATTATGCGTCAGAAAGATGACCAATTTTTCGCTGAACTTCTGAATTCGATCAGAATCCACCCAAAGAATGAGCCCTTGTCACAAGAACATGAGGAAGCCTTGCTAAGCAGATGTGATCGAGAAGACGTACCTGAAGATGCCCTTCATGTATTTTCAACGAACAGTAAAGTTCTGAAACACAATACAGCCATGATCAAGAAAACATGCCAAGACATTGTTGATGTGCATGCCTCAGATTATGAGAAAGAACCTGGCACTGGAAAAATCAAGAGGCTAGAAAACCATGCAAAGGGAGCAAATGATGATCTACCCGATGTCTTGCAATTGGCAAAAGGAGCTCGAGTGATGCTAACAAGGAATATGGATGTGTCAAAAGGTCTTGTCAATGGAGCTTTTGGAATTGTGATTGACCTGCATGTGTCTTCTGAGGACAGTACCAAATATGTTGCTGTGAAATTTGATAGAAATGGTCAAGTACACAACATGCATTTGCATGAAGAAGCCATGTCAAACAGCAAGACCATAACACGCCGTCAATTTCCACTCAAACTGGCATACTCTTGTACGATACACAAGACCCAAGGAATGACTGTTGAAAAGTGTGTTGTTGATATGGCTGGAATATTTGCTGCAGGACAAGCTTATGTTGCATTGAGTAGAGTGACAAGTATGGAAGGACTTTATATCCGCAATTATGATGCGACCAGAATTTTCCGTTCTGAAGATGTCCATGAGCATTTGCAAACTATGAGTATCCCACAAGAGTTGAAAGAACAACCTGTTCGTAAAGATGTACTACTGACAGTACTCCATCACAATGTACAAGGGTTGCATTCTAAACTTGCAAACATCAAAAATCACACTGAACTTCATTCAGATGTACTGATGTTAAATGAGACCTGGCTCAACAAGCAATATTCGGATGACTGCATACAGCTTGAAGGATACATTTCGTACAGACAGGATCGTTCACATAAAGAAAAGGGTGGTGTCATTATGTATGTGCACAATACACTTTCAGCAGAAAGGATTGAAACGAATGTCAATGGAATTGAGCATGTGGCATTAGCAGTAAAAACAACCAGTTGGGATGAATATTTGCTCATCAGTGTTTACAGATCACAGCAGATTTCGATTCCAAAGTTCCGAGCATTGCTGCAGAATCTCCTTGACTTTGTGTCTACTACTGCTTTTGACAATGTTGTAATTGCAGGAGATTTCAATGAGAACTTGTTCAGTCAACTTCCACATAGTATTCATGATATCTTCACATGTGAATATGGGTACACACAACATGTTCTAGCACCTACAAGACAAGAAGCGCTGCTTGATGCTGTGTACGCAAAGACTGCAAAGCAGGTTCTGGCAAATGTCATACCTACTTATTACTCGGATCATGACTCTGTGAAAATTGAAATTTGTTCTGGAAATGACAATGAAACCTCTGAAACACCAGATGCAAAAGCTCGTCAGAACACTGAGAAGTCAACTGTTCAAAAGCCGAACATTGCAAAGAATGTCACCCGCGAAGGTAAAAGAGCATGGAAAATGGCTTCATCAAACAAATTTCCACCAGCCAATGAAAAGAAATCTTCCAAGAAAGAAAAGCAAAATTTGCCCCAATCAGAAACAAACTGTATGCCATCCACCTCGAAAAAAACATCGGCTCAAACAACTTCTGTTCCAAACACACAGCTCCGAAATATTCCAACTGGGTTACACAACTTTCAATATACCTGCTATGTGAACAGTGTCTTGCAAATGTTATTCGCAGTGCCGGAACTTCAACCATTGTTTGATATAGATCAACCAATAACCAGGACACTTGCTCAACTGAAGCGACAACTGTACTCAGGTCATCCTGATGCTGTAACTCCTCATTCACTCTTTGATCTTAAGTCCCATCTTGAATCGAAAAAATGGCTCAAAATAGGTCGACAGCAAGATGCACATGAATATCTCACATGGCTCCTTACACAAATCCACTTGCAGCACATATTTGGACATCAAGTTAATGCTCTACAAGGTCAAAATAATCCTAGCACTTGGGAGGAATACCGAAATTTGAATGCGTCACCAGTCACAGAACTACTTGACAGTCATATTGTAACAAAACAAATCTGTGAACAATGTCATCATGTTGCAACTCGCCATGACTTCAACCGATTTGTCACAGTGTACCTTAATAGTTCTGAACTGATCTTTGAGGAATCCACACCACAGACTGACATTCCTTGCAGAGCTTGTGGAGCACAGCACACAAAAGCTGAGACTCTTCTGTCACATTGCCCTCCTGTTTTGATAGTACTTCTGATGAGATTTATTGGTGGCGAGAAGAATAGCAAGTGTATGAAACTGAAAAGACATCTGACAACTGTCAATGACACTGAATATGATTTGACTGCTGTTATCAATCATCATGGTGAAAGAACAGACCGAGGACATTACACAGCTTGCATCAGAATACCTCCCGCTGTAGGATGGTATAAATGTAATGATGACGTTGTAACTGAGACAAGACTACCTAATACATCCGCAGTAGCATACATTCTTGCGTACAGAAAGGTGCTGTAGACAACATCATTCCTTTTGAAGAGACTTTGACAATGTCATAAATCTATTATAATGAAGCAATATTGTGTGGCCATATATTTCAAAAATGTTCTCAAGTCAAATTCATGCTACTACTATCAAGGCAACAACATTAACTGGTCAATATCATGAAATCCATTATAGTGATAAATCCAAAACTAAGAACATCAAAACCAGAACAGACTTATGCGGGAAATTGAATTTAACTGTTGAAAGATAAAGCTCAGAAGACACAAATCGTCATCATTACCCACTGATGAATGATTACGCAAAAGATTTGCCTCACAACTGTGGTGAATAAAAATTGTCTTATGATTTGTAATTTCTGGAAAATGGTAGAGCAGAATTACTTGACAAGGCTGCCAAAGTGATACAGAAGTACTCAGTTATAAGTTGTTGACCTCAATTTTTTCAGATACTGGGAAATAAATGTCTGAAATAAACTTTGCATTAGGGATATTCTTAAAAGTTCTCATCAAAACTGATAATAGCACTTAATGTAGATCAGGATTACTTAATCAAGCCACAACATTTAATGATTTTTGTACGCATTAAGAAAATCGCGAATGGATTAAAATGCTTTGTAAGAGGACCTATTACTAAAGTGGTCAGCCCTTATTGTTTACTTGTGAGAATTGGCATGATCTGTGGATATGTAAGTTTTTAATTGCCCATGAAAGGCTGATGGATTACGCTTGTATTAATCACCTTGGATTGTCTTTAACTTGCCTATGCATCAAAATCAGGATATGCAGTCACAACATGTGTCCCCAGTGCAAAACCCCTCTCGCACTTGCAATCCTGATGATGTATGTATCCTTTTCCTCCATCAAAATAGAAAACTATGAAATTGTTCAAAAGTCATGAAGCTGTCATTGTCCCTGTGAACAGTCCAAGGAGATCATCTTGTCAGATTAAGCCACCTGGCCATCTAATTGGATCAATCTAATTTTACAGGAGAGGAATAGTGGATTTTTGATTTGTGAAATAAGTGATGTTGAATTTGGAAAAACTGTGGCCCATGATTGTGTTTATGGACTATTGATTTGATACTCATGATTGGTGATTGATATGTTGTCAAAGTAAATTTCCTGGACTAACATTCCTGAATGTACTTGATATGGTTCATTGGTAAATTAATCAAGCCAGAACCTTAAGGTTGGCCAATACTTTGTTTCTGCATGTGGTTTGGCAATATGTTGTCTGTAAATGTATTACTTGTATATAATTATTTTAATCTATGTATAGTCACCCTTTTTGTAAATACCATAACAACCTATGTGTATGTTGCAGTGAAGTAAATTCTGTACAAATTCATCTGCTTGTGTGCAATTATCGTTATACATATTCCTATTCTGACGTGAGGTCCTACTTTAACCAGATTACACTGCGAGAAACTCAAGAGTCAATTTATGTGAATTGGCAAAATCTGTCTATCTATAATTTTTGAATTACCTATGAAAGACTGGTAAATTGGACTTGAATTAACCACCAAGGAATGTCTTGAATTTGCATCAAGTCAAAATCAGGATATGCAGTCACAACATGTGTCCCCAGTGCAAAACGCCCCTCGCACTCGCAATCCTGATGATGTTTGTACCTTTTTCCTCGATCAAAATAGGAAATTATGAAGTTGTTCCAAAGTCATGAAACTGTCACTGTCCCCGTGAACAGTACAAGATATCATCATGTCAAAGTAAATCACCTGACCATCTGATTAAATTGATTTAATTTCCAAGAGGAATAGTGTAATTGTGTCATGTTGAATTTGAAATTAGTTTGTGGACTTATGATTGTGTTTATTGATTAGTGATCGATATGTAGACAAAGTAAATTTTCGTAACTCACTGAAATTGCATAGTGGACTTGATATGGTTTGTTGGTAACCTTGTTTTTGCATTTTGTTTGCTTGCAACATCTTGTCTGTAAATGTTCCTTATATAAATCTTAATATATGTTATAGTCCTGCTTTTTGTAAATAATATATCCATCTGTATATGTCATAGTGAAGTAAATTTTGTAAAATATATTCATCTGCTTGTGTGCAATATTGTTAAGAGACATTCCTGTTCTTATCATGAGATGATGTGCTACTTTGACCAGATTACACTACAAGAAACTCTCAGTACGTTATATGTGGGTATTTTTTTCTGTTGGATAAACATTTCTATTTTTCTTAGGATTCCTTCACGAGCTGTCTGCCATGTATATTATGGCATTGTGTACTATTATTCTAAATGTGCCCAAACCTAGCCAACTGAAATTTGTAATGTATCATAGCTATGATGTATTTAGACCTTCCTTGTTTCTCAAAGGTTATGTGGCAATCTCTTTCAGTTTCAAAAGAAACAAATTACAAATCAAGACATTTCAGTGATGAAGGCTGTGAGGTTTTCATAAAATAATTATTGATTAATTAGGAATGTAAAGAATGGATTAGAACGCTTTGTGAAAGAAATAGTTGCGAAGGTGATCGGATCTCATTGTTACCTTGTAAGAATTGGCACAATCTGTAGTTACGTACATTTGAATTATGAAACACTGGTGAATTGGACTTGGATTAACCAGGGAATGCTGAATTTGATATGCCTCGGGGTCAGGATATGCAGTCACAACATAGGGTCCCCAGTGCAAAAACCCCACTTGCACTCGCAATCCTGGTGATGTATGTACAGTTTCCCTCAATCAAAATTGGAGACCATGAAATTTTTCCCCTTATGTAAGTCATTAAACTGAGAGAGAGAAATAGTGGAATTGTGACATTTTGAAATAAGTGATGTTGAATTTTGAAATATTTTGTGATTTTATTTATGGACTGTTCATTTGATACTCATGATTGTGTTGATATGTTTCTAAGCAAATTTGCTGAACAGACCGAAATAGCTGGATGTACTTGATATGGTTCATTGATAAACGAATCAATTAAACTTAAGCCACAACCTTAGGATGCCTAACAAATTGTTTTTACATGTGGTTTGCTTGCAATATGTTGTCTGTAAACGTATTCTATGAATATATGTAAATGTACGTTATAGTCATGCTTTTTGTAAATAACGTAACCATCTATGTGTATGTCACAGTAAAGTAAATACTGTAAAATACCGTATTCATACGCTTGTGTGCAATTATCGTTTTAGACATTCCTGTTCTGATGTAGTGATGTCCTACTATGACCATATTACATTGAGAGAAACTCTCAGTCAATTTATATTAATTGACAAAATTTGTAGATATGTAATTTTTGAATTACTTATGAAAGACTGGTGAATTGGACTTGGATTAACCACCAAGGAAGGTCTTTAATTTGCATCAGGGTCAAAATCAGGATATGCAGTCACAACACGTGTCCCCAGTGCAAAACCCCCTTGCACCCGCAACCCTGATGATGTATGTACCTTTTCCCTCCATCAATATCAGAAACCATGAAATTGTTCCCCCTGATGTAAGTCATAAAGCTGTCACTGTCCCTGTGATCATCATGTCAAGAGTAAACCACCGACCATCTTATTGAATCAGTTTATTTTCTCAGGAGAAGAATATTGAAATTAGTGACGTTGAATTTGGAAATAGTTTGTGGACTTTTGAATGTGTTTGGGCTTCTGATTTGATACTCGTGTTTGGTGAATGATATGCTGACGAAGTAAATTTGCTGAACTGTCTAATATTGTTAAGTCAACTTGATGCAGTTCATTGGTAACTTAATCAAGCCACAAATTTGATGGCTAACATATTGTTTTTGCATTTGGTTTGCTTGCTATATATTGTCTGTAAATGTATTCCTTGTATGTATTGTTATGTTAATCCAAGTTATAGTCATGCCTTTGTAAATAACATAATCATCTATGTGTATGTCACAGTGAAGTCAATGTTGTAAAATTATTCATCTGCTTGTGTGTAGTTATGGCAATAGACATTCCTGTTCTGATAACATGATATCCTACTTTAACCAGATAAAGGATACAATTACACTGTGAGACACTCTTCTGTGAATTTATATGTTCGTAATGTAAGCATTTCTTTTTTCTAGACTGGTGAATTGGACGTCATTGTAAAAATCAGTGTATGCCGTCACAGGTGCATGCATCGTTTCTTGTGAGAATCGGCAAAATCTGTAGATATGTAATTTTGAATTACCTATGAAAGACTGGAGTACTGGCCTTGATTAACCACCAAGGAATGTCTTTAATTTGTGTCAGATAAAAATCAGGATATGCAGTCACAACATGTGTCCCCAGTGCAAAACTACCTTGCACTTGCAATCCTGATGATATTTGAACCTTTTCCCTCCATCAATACCAGAAACCATGAAATTGTTGCCCCCAATGTTAGTCATGAAACTGTCACTGTCCCCTTGAACAGTCCAAGGAGATCATCATGTTACAGTAAAAAAAAACTTGACCATGTAATTGAATCAATCTAGTTTTGCATGAGAGGAATTTTGATTTGTGAAATAAGTGATGTTGAATTTGGAAATACTTTGTGGACTCATGATTGTGTTTTCACTGTTTATAGACAATTGATTTGATACTCATGATTGGTGATTGATGTGTTGTCTAAGTAAATTAGCTGAATTGGCTGAAATTGCTGATGTACTTGATATGGTTCATTGGTAAATTAATCAAGCCCCAACCTTAGGATGGCAAACACTTTTTTTCAGCATGTGGTTCAGCAATATGTTGTCTGTAAATGTTTTCCTTGTATCTATGTGTTAACCTGTTATACTCACCCTTTTTGTAAATACCGTAACCATCTATGTGTATGTTGCAGTGAAGAAAATTTTTTATAAATGTTCATCTGCTTGTGTACAATTATCGTTATACATATTCCTGTTCTGATGACGTGATGTCTTAGTTTGACCAAATTACACTGCCACAAACTCTGTCAATTTATATAAATTCGCGAAACATGTAGATATGTAATTTTTGAATTACCTATGAAAGACTGGTGAATCGGACTTGGATTAACCACCAAGGAATGTCTTTAATTTGCATCAGGGTCAAAATCAGGATATGCAGTCACAACACGTGTCCCCAGTGCAAAACCCCCCTCGCACTCGCAACCCTGATGATCTATGTACCTTTTTCCTCGATCAAGATCGGAAATTATGAAGTTGATCCAAAGTCATGAAACTCACTGTCCCCGTGAACAGTACAACGAGATCATCATGTCAGAATAAACCACCTGACCGTGTAATAGAATCGATTTAATTGCACAGGAGTGGAATAGTGGAATTGTGTCACTATAAAACTGACTGAAACTGCTGAGTCGACTTGATATAGTTCTTTGGTAACAATGTTTTGCTTGCAATATATTTTCCGTAAATATATTCCTTGTATATATGTTAATCTATGTTTTAGTCATGCTTTTTGTAAATAACATATCCTTTTATGTGTATGTCACTGAAGTAAATTTTGTAAAATATATTCGTCTGCTTGTGTGCAATATCGTTAAAAGACATTCCTGTTCTTATCATGAGATGTCTTACTTTAACCAATTCACACTGCAAGAAACTCTCAGTCAATTAATATGTGGGTAATTTTTTCTGTTGCATAAACATTTAATTTTTCTTAAACATTTAATTTTTCTTAGAGTTTCCTTAACGAGCTTTCTGCCATGTATATTATGGCATTATGAACTATTCTAAACCGGTTCAATGCTAAATATCGCCAAACCTAGCCCACTGAAATTTGAAATGTAGCATAACTGTGATGTATTTAGACCTTCCTTGTTTCTTAAACTAAGGTGATTAAATCTTATTGTTTACTTGTGAGAATTGGCACAATCTGTAATTATGTACATGTATTTGAATTATGAAACACTGGGGAATTGGACTTGGATTAACCACCAAGGAATGTGGAATTCTATATGGCTCGAGGTAAATATCAGGATAGGCTGTCACAACTTGTGTCCCCAGTGCAAAACTCCTCTTGCACTCGCAATCCTGATGATTTATGTACCTTTTTCCTCCATCAATATTGAAAATGTCACATTCAAATTATGTAAAATATATTCATCTGCTTATGAGTAATTATGGCAACAGATATTGCTGCTCTGATGACATGATGTCCTACTTTAACCAGATGAAGGATATTATTACACTGCGAGAAACTGTCAGTGAATTTATATGTTTATAACATTTTTCTGCAATGTAAGCATTTGCTTTTTATAGACTGGAAAATTGGGCTTGGATTAACCCCTAGGAATGTCTTTAATTTTCGTCACGGTGAAAATCAGTATATGCAGTCATAGGTGCATGCCTCGTTTATTTGTGAGAATTGGAAAAATCTGTAGATATGTAATTTTTTAATAACCTATGAAAGACTGGTGAATTTGACTTTTAATAACCACCTAGGAGTGCCTTTAATTTTTGTCAAGATCAAAATCAGGATATACAGTCACAGCATGTGTCCCCAGTGCAAAACGCCCCTCGCACTCGCAATCCTGATGATGTATGTACAGTTTCCTTCCATTAAAATTGGAAACCATGGAATTGTTCCCCCTGATTTCAGTCATGAAACTGTGAAGTAAGAAAATATTATGGGTTTATTTAGCTGGAGAAGCCTGTGAGATCTTTAAGATATGATTATTGTACTCATGAAAAATGTCAGGAATGGATTAGCATACTTTGTAAAAGGAGATTCTAAAAGTATTCAAACCTTTTCGTTTACTTGTGACATTTGTGACATTTGAGGTAAGTCCAGCTTGTAAGACTTGTTGTCCCGGAGAAAATACTCGTAAATGTCTCTTATATTTTCCAGAACTGATGATGTTCAAACATGTTAAATGATATTATTTACACCTTTCTATTTTTCATTGCAAGACAACATTGCAGGGCAACAGCAATGTGGTGATCCGAAACATTAATTCCATCAACAATAAGCATCGTCTTGAAACTTGAAAGGATACTGTGGTATGCAGGTTCAACAAGGCCATCCTCCCATCAACAATTGAAGATTAAGCTACGAGAAAGGAGAAGATACACAACACCGGTAAATGTCTCTCTTTCTTGTTGTTTTTTTCAAAAGTGATAATGTTATCAAATGTTACACATTCACTAAGTCTTTGTTTATTCATTGCAGACCAACAGGAGTGGAATGAACTCAAAGATTGCTCCATGAATGCTCCACACAGAGGTGCCGGAAGAGGGGGGGCAGGGGGGCAATTGCCCCTCCTGCCCTTGTCCAGCGGGGGTGGGGGGGTAAGGGGTGCACGTTAGAACTTAAGGAAAAAAACATTATTAGGAATTATTTTACAAATCGCAGGCAAAATTAGTCGGTATATATCCAAAATTATTATTGACTCTCTATTTAAATTGAGATTTGCAATTTTTCGTTTGACCCTCCTGCTGCCCGCGATTCCTTCCAGCACCCCTGGCTCCACATCATCCTAAAACTTGTACATCAGTTACCACATGAAAGTATTCACCTTTCGGTTTACTTGTGAGAATTGAGTAAATCCAACTTGTAATACCAGTAAGTGTCTTATTTTAAATTTTCCAGAACTAATGAGGTTATAACATTTCACATGATGTTGTTTACTAGGCCTATGTCTTTCTATTTTTCATTGCAGGACGACATTGCAGGCCAACAGCAGTGTGATAATCTCAAACATTACCTCCATCAACTATCGGCTCCATCCCAAAACTTGTAAGGATAATGTGGTATGCAGCTTCAACAAGGCCATCCTCCCATCAACAATTCAAGATTAAGTTTCTGGAAAGAAGGCTTTTTTGTGTGGTTATCCCGGCTCCCCTTTTCTGACCACTGAACTCATAGTTCTAACTGGTAAGACCTTAACGGTTTTGCCATGTGCAACTGTTTCTTGTTGTTTTTTTCCAAAGTGATAATGTTGTCAAATGTTACACTTTCATTAAGTCTTCGTTTATTCGTTGAAGACCGACAGGTGTGGAATGACCTCAAAGATTGCTCCATGAATGCTCTACATCTTCCTAAACTTGTACATCAGTGGTGACATCGAAGTATATACCTTTCCATTTACTGTAAGAATTGAATAAATCCCAACTTGTAAGACCGATTTGGTATTGGACACAATACTGGTAAGTAGTGTCTCTTTTAGATTTTCCAGAACTAATGATATTCTAACATGCTACATGATATTATTTGCCAGGCCCATGTCTTTCAATTTTTCATGCAGGCAACCATTGCAGGGCAACAGCAATGTGATGATCCCATACATTTAGTCCATCAACAATCAGCATCGTCTCGAAACTTGAAAGGATACTGTGGTATGCAGCTTCAACAAGGCCATCCTCCCATCAATGTGGGACATTAAATTACCAAAAGGAGGCTTTCTCATGTGGTCATACCTACTCCCTTTTTCTGCCACTGAACTCATAGAAATGGTAAGACCTTACGGTTTTACCGCTTGCAAGATACAACGCTGGTAAGTGTCTCTCTTCGTTTTTTTTTTTTCATGATATTTAATTATACACATTCACTAAGTCTTCCTTTATTCATTGCAGGCCGACAGGAGTGGAATGACCTCAAAGATTGCTCATTGAATGCTCCACATCGTCCTAAAACTTGTACATCATTTGCCACATCAAAGCTTTCACCTTTAATTTCCCTGCCAACAACGCCATCCTCTGATGATGATTTAATGCAAGAAGAGCATGTCATGTGATGTCCCACCTGACAACGTCAAGATGGTAACACTAAATGTACTTATCCTGTAAAAAAAAACACACTTGTAAGTTTCTCTAGTACTTTCTTCACAAATAATTTATTATTCATTGGTACATAATTTTGTACAAATCTCTCTTTACTTCATTTCAGGCACACTCGAGTGACATTTTAAGGAAGTTTATCAACAAACAACAATATCCAACAATAGGCAATACTACACGATGGTATGCAAAATGTTCATGTTTTCTATATATATAGCACTGATCAGTAAAAAGAATCTCACATACACTGTAGATAATCGTTAATGTATTTTCTCTTCACTTCAGATTCACCATGGTTGACCTAATTCACTGATACTAATATATTTATATATTGTCTCTGTATGCAAAATAGTATTAAAATTTTTATAACAAAAAAATTTTTCTTGGTTTTATTCTTCAAAGAAGACTTGTTAGATCACTGGTAGATGTGATGGTGAAAGTACTGATCGATGTACTGGCTGAGGCAGTCGTCAATGTACTGGTCAATGTACAGGTTAACGTATCGATCAATTTACAGGTTAATGTGCTGGTCCATATATATATATATACAAGTCCAAGTGGTGCATGTACCGGTGCATGTACCGGTGCATGTACCGGTGCATGTACAATAGTCCATATACTAGGTCATGTATTGGTTCATGCACTCGGTTTATGTGTTTTTTTGCATACTTGCATGTACTGCAATGTGTTACAGTAGGATTCCTGTATCCTTATCCATGTACTCTTTACTTGCTCATCTGTCTGTGTCAATTTCGAATTACTGGAACTGCAGTAGGTGAAGTTTTGTAACCGCTCGCGGTTATGTCTACTAGTTTATTATTATTATTAAACTTCACCTACACATAGGTGAAGTTTCTTGTAATCGGTATTATTTTTCTTATTAAACTTCACCTACACATAGGTGAAGTTTCTTGTAATCGGTATTATTAAACTTCACCTACACATAGGTGAAGTTTCTTGTAATCGGTAGTATTATTATTATTCTTTCCAACTTTTTTCTTCCGAAAATTCTCAAAAAATTTGTATACGTAGCCTACAGAAATACAAGAGAATCATTTTGAAAATTTTGACCTTGACCTATTTTTCAAGGTCACAGGGCCTTTCAAAGTCGGAAATTGCAATATTTCAAATACACGTACCTCATCCGGTTATTACCGGTTTTTACTTTCCGGTACATGGAAAGGTCCTAGACAGTTTCTACACACTTTGACCTATTTTCATTAAAGTAGGTCAAGGTCACATTATACAAAGTCCGTTTTCATGGTTTGAGGTTGATCGCGGGATCTCAGAATCCGTAAGTCGTAGAGTCATACCGATGGTGCCATTACGTGCCCAAACTCACGGGACATCTGCGGCGCTTTTTATTTTTCAATTTGGGTACCGGTTCTTGAGTTATGTAATTTTAAAGTCATACCGCGTAATCAATATCGGTGACCTTGAGAATTTCACATTGAAATATCGATTTTATCTGCTAACATGTTATAGTAAACCCCCAAAGATACACCTAATAAGCCCAT
This sequence comes from Platynereis dumerilii, assembly GCA_026936325.1. Taxonomy (NCBI): domain Eukaryota; kingdom Metazoa; phylum Annelida; class Polychaeta; order Phyllodocida; family Nereididae; genus Platynereis; species Platynereis dumerilii. Next base: position 52,236,244 of record JAPTHN010000011.1, on the reverse strand, counting down.
ACAGACCTTTAAATTTGACCTTGACCTCATTTTTCAAGGTCATTTGACCCAAAAAACTTCAAAAAGGAGCCATTTTCAGCAATTTTTTTTACCATGTTATTTTTAAGATATCAGCACAATTTTTTAGTGACAGATAAACATTGGCCTATTTAATCATAATATCTAATCATATTTTACCTACCTCTGTCTCCGGATTTATGAAAATTTCTTAAATATTGCTAACCGACAAATGTTAAAAAATGACACATTTCTGCGTTTTTGACAAGGAAATATTGATTGCACAGGGTTACAATGCATGGCTGACCCCCCCTTTGTCACACACTGCGATTCAGAATATCATATTTATTTTGACCTAGAAAATGTTTTTCAAGGTCAAACTCAAGGTCAAACATAACAAAAAATTGTACTTCTTTTACATTCGATTTTTTTACACATAGAAAGAATCAAGATATTGTTACAAAAACGGCAGACATACTTGCTACAATAGTCTAGAGGCTCCCTGTAAATTTTCAAGGTCCTCGGGTTGACCTACGTTGCACAGTAAAGGTCACAAGGTCAAAAAATTAGCAAAAAATTTACGATATTTTTCCACATTTCTCAAAGAAAGCGTTATTTCAATCGGCCGTAGCTCCGGTCCTAATTAAGTTACGGTGAATCTGAAAACAGATTTGGAAAGGCCAAATTCTCTTCTAGTTTTCACTTTCTGATTGTTTTTTCGTAGCTCCGACGGTTAAAAAGATCGCCGGACCCTGAAAATGTCATCTTTTTTGTAAAATTTTCACAATATATCAATATTTTGACAAGGAAGGAATCATTCTTTACTAATGAACCTGTCTGGACATATCTCTAACATCTGTTTACATAATCCTGCCAAGTTATATATATTTCCATTAAACCGTTTTTGTTCCAGAGTGATTTTAAGTTAAAAACTACATTTTTTCAGTGACTTCTAAGGTTCGTATTTCTGAATTGTACCATAATTTCAATCTACCGTCACTCCGGTTCTAACTAGGTTAAGGAGAATCTGAAAACTGATTTGGAAAGACCAAATTCTCCACTAGTTTTCCTTTTCTGAACACTTTGTCGTAGCTATGACGGTATAAAAGATCGCCGGACCCTGAAAATTTCATGTTTTTTGTCAAATTCTGACAATATACCAATATTTTGATAAGGAAGGAATCATCCTATTGCAATGAACCTCTCTACACCTATCCATAACTTCTGTTAACATAGTCCTGGAAAGTTATATATGTTTTCATTGAATCGTTTGAATTCTAGACCGATTTTAAGTTAAAAACCACATTTTTCCAGGAATTTCTGAAGTCTATGTTAATGAATTGTACCGTCATTTCAATCGATCATATCTGTACTGGTCCATGTACTGGTCCATGTACTGGTCCATGTACTGGTCCATGTACTGGTCCATGTACTGGTCCATGTACTGGTCCATGTACTGGTCCATGTACTGGTCCATGTACTGGTCTATGTACTGGTCCATGTACTGGTCCATGTATTGGTAGATGTATTGGTAGATGTATTGGTACAATGGTCCATTTACTGGTTCATGTATTGGTTCATGTACTGTTCTATATATGTTTTTCTGCATACGTGCATACATGCACTGCAATGCATTACATAATTATGTAGGATTCTTGTATACTTTTCCATTTACTTTTTGCTTGCCCGTCTACCTGTGTCTATTTCGAGTTACTGGTTCTGCAGTAGGTGAAGTTTTGTCACCGCTCTGCGGTGGCCGTCTACTAGTTTTTCTTATTATTATTTTTCTTACCGACAAACCTCTTCGGAAAATTTTCAAAAAATTTGTATACGTAGCCTACAAAAATACAAGAGAATCATTTTGAAAAAATTGACCTTGACCTATTTTTCAAGGTCACAGGGCCGTTCAAAGTCGGAAATTGCAATATTTCAAATACATGTACCTCATCCGGTTATTACCGGTTTTCACTTTCCGGTACATGGAAAGGTCCTAGTAAGTTTCTACACAATCTGACCTATTTTCATGAAAGTAGGTCAAGGTCACATTACAAAAAGTTTGTTTTCATGGTTTGAGGTTGATCGCGAGATCTCAGAATCCGTAAGTCGTAGAGTCATACCGATGGTGCCATTACGTGCCCAAACTCACGGGACATCTGCGCCGCGTTTTATTTTTCATTTTGGGTACCGGTTCGTGAGTTACATAATTTTAAAGTCATACCGCGTCACCAAAATCGGTGACCTTGAGAATTTGACCTTGAAATATCGATTTTACCTGCTAACATGTTATAGTAAACCCCCCCAAATATACATCTAAAAAGCCCGTACAGACCTTTAAATTTGACCTTGACCTCATTTTTCAAGGCCATTTGGCCCGAAAAACTTTGAAAAGGTGCCATTTTCAGTAATTTTTTTCACCATGTTGAGTTCAAGATATCAGCGTGATTTACATGTGACAGGTGATCGTTGGCCTGCTTATTCATAATATCTAATCATATTTTGTCTACCCCCTTCACCGGATTTATGAAAAATTTTCAAATATTGCTAACCGACAAATGTTAAAAAATGACACAATTCCGCGTTTTTGACAAGGAAATATTGATTGTACAGGGTTACAATGCATGACTGACCCCCCCTTTGTTACCTATTGCAATTCAGAATATCATATTGATTTTGACCTAGATAATGTTTTTCAAGGTCAAACTCAAGGTCAAACATGTTAAAATATTTTACTATTTGGACGTTTCATTTTTTTTAACATAGAAGGAATCAAGATATTGTTACAAAAATGGCAGGCACACTTGCTACAATACTCTAGAGGCTTCCTGTAAATTTTCATGGTCCTCGAATTGACCTACGTTGCACTGTAAAGGTCACAAGGTCAAAAAACGAGCGAAAAATTTATGATGTTTTTTCACATTTCTCAAAGATAGCGTAACTTCAAACAACCGTAGCTCCGGTCCTAATTAAGATACAGAGAATCTGAAAACAGATTTGGAAAGGCAAAATTCTCTTCTAGTTTTCTTTTTCTGAACATTTTGTCGTAGCTATGACGGTATAAAAGATCGCCGGACCCTCAAAATTTCATGTTTTTTGTAAAATTTTGACAATATACCAATATTTTGATAAGGAAGGAATCATCCTATTGCAATGAACCTCTCTACACCTATCCATAACTTCCGTTAACATAGTCCTGGAAAGTAATATATGTTTTCATTGAATCGTTTTGATTCTAGACCGATTCTAAGTTAAAAACCACATTTTTAAAGGAATTTCTGAAGTCTATATTAATGAATTGTACCATCATTTCAATCGATCATATCTGTACTGGTCCATGTACTGGTCCATGTACTGGTCCATGTACTGGTCCATGTACTGGTCCATGTACTGGTCCATGTACTGGTCCATGTACTGGTCCATGTACTGGTCCATGTACTGGTCCATGTACTGGTCCATGTACTGGTCCATGCATTGGTCCATTGCATTGGTCCATTGCATTGGTCCATTGCATTGGTCCATTGCATCGGTCCATTGCATCGGTCCATTGCATTGGTCCATTGCATAGGTCCATTGCATTGGTAACCCTAACCCTAACCCCAGCCCTAACCCCAGCCCTAACCCTAACCCTAGCCCTAACCCTAGCCCTAACCCTAACCCCTAATAACCTTTTCACTGGTACATTGTACTGGTAGGAGGTCGAGATAGCTCAGTTGGTAGAGCAGCCGCATCTTATTGCTAGGCGATGGGTGTTGTATGTGTGAGGTCCTGGGTTCGAATCCAGCTTAGTCAACTGGATTTCTCTGAAACCATTTCTTCGTCGGTCTGTGCCAGTGCATCATCTTTTATGGGCCTAACCCTCTCTCAAACCCCAACCCAAACCTAATCCTAGCCCTAACCCCTAATAACCTTTTCACTGGTACATTGTACTGGTACATTACACTCTTACATTGTACTGGACTACTGGTGCAAGTACTGGTTCATGTACTGGAGCATGTACTTGGTTCATATACTGGTCAATGTACCAGTCCATGTACTGGTCCACTGTATGATACATCGTACTGGACTACTGGTGCATGTACTCAGTGGGGCATGTACTTGTCCATTGCATGGGTACATTGTACTGGTGCATGTCCAATGGTGCATGTAGCCTACTGGCTCATGTATTGGTTTACGTACTGGTCTATGTTTTTTGCACACTTGCATGTACTGCTATGTATTACAGTAGGATTCCTGTATCACTTCCACATACTTTTTACTTGCTCATCTACCTGTGTCTATTTCGAGTTACTGGTATCACAGTAGGTGAAGTTTTGTCACCGCTCTGCGGTTGCCGTCTACTAGTGTTTACATTGCTTTCGCACTTCAGAAAAAAGTCTTCAAAAATTTCTCAAAAAATTCCGATACGTAGCTTACAATAATACAAGAGAATCATTTTGAAAAAATTGACCTTGACCTATTTTTCAAGGTCGCAGAGCCTTTCAAAGTCAGATTTTGCAATATTTCAAATGCATCTAACTCATCCGGTTATTACCGGTTTTCATTTTCCGGTACAAGGAAAGGTCCCAGACACCTTCTTCACAGTTTGACCTACTTTCATGAAAGTAGGTCAAGGTCACATTGCACAAAGTCCGTTTTCATGGTTTAAGGTCTATCGCGGGATCTCAGAATCCGTAAGTCGTAGATTCATACCAATGGGGTCAAAACGTGCCCAAACTCACGGGACATCTGCAGAACTCTTTTATTTCAAATTTGCATAACTGGTTCTTGAGATTTGTAATTTTAAAGTCATACGGCGTCACTAAAAACGAGGAATTTGAAGATTTAACACAGAAATATCAATTGTAGGGCTAACATGAGGCAAAATGAGGTATTTGGTTCAACTCCCACTTGTCTAGCTGCTGTGCCATGCCCAAACATTGCTAATTCAAGCTATTTGTGCCATAACTGTGGAGACTGCATTGATTTTTTGCCACAAAAAGAACATCCGCACGGCCCACAAAGAGCGCAACCGTACGGCCTCTCTCCGCTATGTATTTTCATATGTATGCCTTGTTTAGAACAGATGTGTCATCCTTGTAGCAACAGCATCAATACAGGACGTAGAGCAAGGTCAATTGAAGCCCTCTGAAGCGTTTGACGGACCAGGAAGACAGAATAAAGCTCTAAATACATTGATTTTGTGTTTGTTTTCTTTTATTTGCCATTCAACGGGCGAAAAGACCCGGAAACAGGTGAATCTTGAAAAGGCACTGGGCCAGATGCCGTAACAGGCCATAATATTTCAAATTCAAGCCATCTCTACTGTAGATCAGTGGCCCGCAGCCTCAATTGCTTGCAGATGACTCCATTCTAGCAGACGAGAGCAGACGACACGCATTTGCCTCCTTGATAAAATAATTCAGTTCACAATGCAGCTTTTCCCAGATCTTTGCAACATGCAGGAGGCATTCTATTAAATTGCCACAATTTGTCCACCTACACTCATGGCAGTTCATCTCTGCTAACTAAACTCATAATATTTTCTTATTTCTCAACCAATGAGAGAAAGCCTGGTCGTTTTATCCCGATTAGTGTACCATAAGACCACTTCCTGGATACCGTGCGGGCCCGCAGTGAATCAAAGCTGTGCTCTGATTGGTTGACAAATGCAATTTAATTACTTATTTAATCTGTAGGCCACCAAATTACATGGAAATGGGTTAGATTGTGATAGAATAATATTACTATGGATGACACATGGCTGTATGCCCAGAATTAGGCGGGAAACACAATTTTGTCACATTTTCCAGTGTTTGCTGCATTTTGATGTCTCTCTGACCCCCCCCCCCCCCCCTCAATTGCAGCCTGCAACCCCCCCCCCCCCTATTTCTCATGTATATATTTCATTCCAGGCTGTCTCACAGGTCCCACAGGCCCAAATGCTGCCATCACGGCATTTCGCGGCATTTGCATGTTAAAAGATAGGAAAACAGGCTTTCCGGTCAGAATTGTTGCGGGGGCTGCTGGGTTAAATGTCTTAATGTCACACTCACAGAGACCAGTAGAGCAACTTTTCCTGAAAAAATTAGGAAAATCGAATCATTTCTCAGCCCGCGAAGTGCCAAAAACCTCCGTTTTTGCATTTTTCGAAAAAAATTCCACCCGTCGCGGAAAATTGGGTTAGAGGCTCGAAAGTGGCACCAAAGGATTCCCAGCAGTCGGGGACATGACCCTGCACCCATGCACCAGTTACATTGTACCAGTACTGGTACCTTGATGGGTGGTGAAGTTTTGTCACCGCCCTGCGGTTGCCGTCTACTAGTTAAACTTCACCTACACATAGGTGAAGTTTCTTGTAATCGGTATTATTTATTATTATTTATTATTTTTCCGCCAGAAAAAACGTCATCGGGGAATTCTGAAAAAAATACGTATACTTAGCCTACAATAATCTAAGAATACGTTTTTGAGATAAATGACCTTGACCTATTTTTCAAGGTCACAGAGCCTGTCAAAGTCGGATTTTGCAATATTTCAAATACATGTACCTCATCCGGTTATTACCGGTTTTCATCTTCCGGTACATGGAAAGGTCCCAGACACCTTCTTCACAGTTTGACCTACTTTCATGAAAGTAGGTCAAGGTCACGTTGTACAAAGTCCGTTTTCATGGTTTAAGGTCTATCGCGGGATCTCAGAATCCGTAAGTCGTAGAGTCATACCGATGGTGCTAAAACATGCCCAAACTCACGGGACATTTGCATCAACTTTTCATTTTTCATTTTGGTTACCGGTTCTTGAGTTATGCAATTTTAAAGTCATACCACGTCACCAAAACCGGTGACCTTGAGAATTTGACCTTGAAATATCGATTTTAGCTGATAACATGTCATAGTAAACCCCCCCAAATATACATGTATAAACCCCATTCTGACCTTTAAATTTGACCTTGACCTCATTTTTCAAGGTCATTTGACCCAAAAAAGTTTGAAAAGGTGCCATTTTCAGAATTTTTTTTTACCATGTTATTATTAAGATATCAGCGTGATTTACAGGTGACAGATGAACATTGGCCTGTTTATTCATAATATTTAATCGTATTTTGTCTACGTCCATCTCCGGATTTATGAAAATTTTTCTAATATTGCTAACCGACACATGTTAAAAAATGACACATTTCCGCGTTTTAGACAGGGAAATATCGATTTTACAGGGTTACCATGCATGACTGACCCCCCCTTTGTCACCTACTGCGATTCTGAATATCATATTGATTTTGATTTAGATAATGTTTTTCAAGGTCAAACTCAAGGTCAAACATTTAAAAAAATTGTACTTCTTTGACATTTGATTTTTTTACACATAGAAGGAATCAAGATATTTTTACAAAAATGGCAGACATACTTGCTACAATAGTCTAGAGGCTCCGTGTAAATTTTCAAGGTCCTCGGGTTCATCTATGTTGCACGGTAAAGGTCACAAGGTCAAAAAATGAGCGAAAAATTTACGATATTTTTTCACAATTCTCAAAGATAGCGTAATTTCAAACGGCCGTAGCTCCGGTTCTAATTAAGTTACAGAGAATCAGAAAACAGATTTGGAAAGGCCAAATTCTCTTCTAGTTTTCATTTTCTGAACATTTTGTCGTAGCTTCGACGGTTAAAAAGATCGCCGGACCCTGAAAATTTCATCTTTTTTGTCAATTTTCACAATATATCAATATTTTGACAAGGAAAGATTCATCTTTCTTTGATGAACCTAATTGAGCATATTTCTATGTTCTATTTACATAACCCTGCCAAGTTATATATATTTCCATTGAACCGTTTTTGTTCCAGAGTAATTTTAAGTTAAAAACTACATTTTTTCAGTGATTTCTGAAAGTCCATATTTCTGAATCATACCATAACTTCAATCTGCCATTACTCCAGTCCTAGTTAAGTTACAGAGAATCTGAAAACAGATTTGGAAAGCATACATTCTTCTCTAGGCTTCCTATTTAACATTTTCTTGTATCTCTGACGGTTTAAAAGATCGCCAGACCCTGAAACATTTATGTTTTCAGAAATTGCAGTCATTTGAAAAATTTTCATCCTTCTGGTCCATGTACTAGTCCATCTACTGGTCCATGTACTAGTCCATGTACTGGTACATTGTACAGGTACATTGTACTGGTACATTGTACTGGTACATTGTACTGGTACATTGTACTGGTACATTGTACTGGTACATTGTACTGGTGCATGTACCTGGTGCATATACTTGGTGCATGTACTTGACAAATGAACTTGGTGCATGTACTGGTGCATGTACTGGTGCATGTACTGGTGCATGTACTGGTGCATGTACTGGTGCATGTACTGGTGCATGTACTGGTGCATGAACTGGTGCATGAACTGGTGCATGAACTGGTGCATGAACTATGGTCAATGTACTATGGTCAATGTACTATGGTCAATGTACTGGGTCAAGTATTGGTTCATGTACTCGTATGTCTGTGTGTTTCTTTGCATGCTTGCATGTATTGCAATGTAGTACATAATTATGTAGGATTCCTGTGTACGTTTCCATGTACTTTTTACTTGCTCATCTACCGGTGTGCATTTCGAGTTACTGGTGCCACAGTAGGTGAAGTTTTGTCACCGCTCTGCGGTGGCCGTCTACTAGTTATTATTATTCCCGACAAACCTCTTCGGAAAATTTTCAAAAAATTCGTATACGTAGCCTACAAAAATACAAGAGAATCATTTTGAAAATTTTGACCTTGACCTATTTTTCAAGGTCACAGAGCCTTTCAAATTCGGATTTCCCAATATTTCAAATACATGTACCTCATCCGGTTATTACCGGTTTTCACTTTCCGGTACATGAAAAGGTCCCACACACATTCTACATAGTTTGACCTATTTTCATGAAAGTAGGTCAAGTTCACATTGCACAAATTCCATTTTCATGGTTTGAGGTTGATTCCTGTGGCGCAAAATCCGTAGGTCGTAGAGACATACCGTTGCTGCCAAAACGTGCCCGAACTCATGGGACAGCTGCCCGGACTCTTTATTTTCAATTGGTAGTACTGGTTCTTGAGTTACATAATTTTAAAGTCATACCGCGTCACTAATAGTGGTGACCTTGAGAATTTGACCTTGAAATATCGATTCTAGCTGCTAATATGTCATAGTAAACCCCCCCAAATATACATGTATAGACCTCATACAGAGCTTTAAATTTGACCTTGACCTCATTTTTCAAGGTCGTTTGACCCAAAAAAGTTTGAAACGGTGCCATTTTCAGAAATTTTTTTTACCTTGTTGTTCTTAAGATATCAGCGTGATTTACAAGTGACAGATGAACATTGACCTGTTCATTCATAATATCTAATCATAATTTGTCTACCTCAGTGTCCGGATTTATGAAAAATTTCAAAATATTGCTAACCGACAAATAAAAAAAAATGACACATTTCTGCGTTTTTGACGGGGAAATATTGATTCTACAGAGTTACAATGCATGACTGAACCCCCCTTTGTTACCTACTGCCATTCAGAATATCATATTGATTTTGACCTAGATAATGTTTTTCAAGGTCAAACTCAAGGTCAAACATGTTGAAATATTTTACTATTTGGACGTTTCATTTTTTTTAACATAGAAGGAATCAAGATATTGCTACAAAAATGACAGGCATACTTGCTACAATAGTCTAGAGGCTTTCTGTAAATTTTCAATGTCCTCGGATTGACCTAAGTTGCACTGTAAAGGTCACAAGGTCGAAAAACGAACGAAAAATTTATGATATTTATTCACATTTCTCTAAGATAGTGTAACTTCAAACGGCCGTAGCTCCGGTTCTAATTAAGATGCAGAAAATCTGAAAACAGATTTAGAAAGCCCTAATTCTCTGCTAGTTTTCATTTTCTGAATGTTTTGTCGTAACTTCGACGGTTAAAAAGATCGCCGGACCCTGAAAATTTCATGTTTTTTGACAAATTTTCACAATATATCAATATTTTGACAAGGAAGGAATCATTCTTTTCTAATGAACCTGTCTGGACATATCTCTAACATCTGTTTACATAATCCTGCCAAGTGATATATATTTTCATCTAACCGTTTCTGTTCCAGAGAGATTTTAAGTTAAAAACTACATTTTTTCAGTGACTTCTAAGGTTCGTATTTCTAAATTGTACCGTAATTTCATTCTACTGTCAGTCCGGTTCTAACTAGGTTAAGGAGAATCCGAAAACAGATTTGGAAAGACCAAATTCTCCACTAGTTTTCCTTTTCTGAACACTTTGTCGTAGCTATGACGGTATAAAAGATCGCCGGACCCTGAAAATTTCATGTTTTTTGTCAAATTTTGACAATATACCAATATTTTTACAAGGAAGGAATCATCCTATTGCAATGAACCTCTCTACACCTATCCATAACTTCTGTTAACATAGTCATGGAAAGTTATATATGTTTTCATCGAATGGTTTTGATTCTAGACCGATTTTAAGTTAAAAACCACATTTTTCAAGGAATTTCTGAAGTCTATATTAATGAATTGTACCATCATTTCAATTGATCATATCTGTAGTGGTCCATGTACTGGTCCATGTACTGGTCCATGTACTGGTCCATTGCATTGGACCATTGCATTGGTCCATTGCATTGGTCCATTGCATTGGTCCATTGCACTGGTAACCCTAACCCTAACCCCAACCCCAACCCTAGCCCTAACCCTAACCCTAACCCTAACCGCTAATAACCTTTTCACTGGCACATTGTACTGGTACATTACACTCTTACATTGTAGTGGTCTGCTGGTGCAATACTGGTTCATGTACTGGAGCATGTACTTGGTTCATATACTGGTTCATACACTGGTTCATATACTGGTTCATATACTGGTTCATATACTGGTCCATGTCCTGGTCCATGTCCTGGTCCATGTCCTGTTCCATGTACTGGTCCATGTACTGGTCAATGTACTGGTCCATTGCACTGGTCCATTGCACTGGTAACCCTAACCCTAGCCCTAACCCTAACCCTAGCCCTAACCCTAACCCTAGCCCTAACCCCTAATAGCCTTTTCACTGGTACATTGTACTGGTACATTACACTCTTACATTGTACTGGACTACTGGTGCAAGTACTGGTTCATGTACTGGCGCATGTACTTCATATACTGGTCAATGTACCAGTCCATGTACTGGTCCACTGTATGATACATTGTACTGGACTACTGGTGCATGTACTCAGTGGGACATGTACTGGTCCATTGCATGGGTACATTGTACTGGTGCATGTACTGGTGCATGTCCAATGGTGCATGTAGCCTACTGGCTCATGTATTGGTTTACGTACTGGTCTATGTTTTTTGCACACTTGCATGTATTGCAATGTATTACAGTAGGATTCTTGTATCATTTCCACGTACTTTTTACTTGCTCATCTACCTACGTCTATTTCGAGTTACTGGTATCACAGTAGGTGAAGTTTTGTCACCGCTCTACGGTGGCCGTCTACTAGTTATTATTATTATTCCCGAGAAATGTCTTCGGAAAATTTTCAAAAAATTTGTATACCTAGCTTACAAAAATCTAAGAATACAATTTCTAGATTTTTGACCTTGACCTATTTTTCAAGGTCACGGAGCCTCTCAAAGTCGGATTTCGCAATATTTCAAATACGTCTACCTCATCCGGTTATTACCGGTTTTCACTTTCCTGTACATGGAAAGGTCCCAGACACTTTCTACACAGTGTGACCCATTTTCATGAAAGTAGGTCAAGGTCACATTGTACAAAGTCCATTTTCATGGTTTGAGGTTGACCCCTGTGCCGCCGAATCCGTAAGTCGTAGAGACATACCATTGGTGCCATTACGTGCCCGAACGTACGGGACACCTGCGGGAGTCTTTATTTTTCATTGGCAGTACCGGTTCTTGAGTTACGTAATTTTAAATTCATACCGCGTCACCAAAATCGGTGACCTTGAGAATTTGACCTTGAAATATCGATGTTAGCTCATAACATGTCATAGTAAACCCCCCAAACATACACCTAATAAGCCCATACAGACCTTTAAATTTGACCTTGACCTCATTTTTCAAGGTCATTTGACCCGAAAAAGTTTGAAAAAGTGCCATTTTCAGCAATTTTTTTCACCATGTTATTTTCAAGATATCATCGTGATTTCCAGGCGACATATGAGCATTGACCTGTTTATTCATAATGTCTAATCATGTTTTGTCTACCTCCTTTGCCAGATTTATGAAAATTTTTTAAATATAGCTAACCGACAGATGTTAAAAAATGACACATTTCCGCATTTTTGACAGGGAAATATTGATTCTGCAGGGTTACAATGCATGACTGACCCCCCTTTGTTACCTACTGCGATTCAGAATAGCATATTGATTTTGACCTAGAAAATGTTTTTCAAGGTCAAATTCAAGGTCAAACATTACAAAAAATTGTACTTCTTTGACATTTGATTTTTTTACACATAGAAGGAATCAAGATATTGTTACAAAAATGGCAGACGTACTTGCTACAATAGTCTAGAGGCTCCCTGTAAATTTTCAAGGTCCTCTGGTTCACCTACGTTGCACAGTAAAGGTCACAAGGTCAAAAATATAGCGAAAAATTTACGATATTTTTCCACATTTCTCAAAGAAAGCGTTATTTCAATCGGCCGTAGCTCCGGTCCTAATTAAGTTACAGAGAATCTGAAAACAGATTTGGAAAGGCCAAATTCTCCTCTAGTTTTCATTTTCTAAACATTTTGTCGTAGCTCCGATGGTTTAAAAGATCGCCGGACCCTGAAAATTTCATGTTTTTTGTCAAATTTTCACAATATATCAATATTTTGACAAGGAAGGAATCATTCTTTTCTAATGAACCTGTCTGGACGTATCTCCAACAGCTGTTTAAATAATCCTGCCAAGTTATATGTATTTTCATTTAACCGTTTTTGTTCCAGAGGGATTTTAAGTTAAAAACTGCTTTTTTTCAGTGACTTCGAAGGTTCGTTTTTTCTGAATTGTACCATAATTTCAATCTACCGTCACTCCAGTTCTAACTAGGTTAAGGAGTATCTGAAAACAGATTTGGAAAGACCAAATTCTTCCCTAGTTTTCCTTTTTGAACATTATGTCGTAGCTATGACGGTATAAAAGATCGCCGGACCCTGAAAATTTCATGTTTTTTGTCAATTTTGACAATATACCAATATTTTGACAAGGAAGGAATCATCCTATTGCAATGAACCTCTCTACACCTATCCATAACTTCTGTGAGCATAGTCCTGGAAAGTTATATATGTTTTCATTGAATCGTTTTGATTTTAGGCGGATTAAACCACATTTTTCCAGGTATTTCTGAAGTCCATATTTCTGAATTGTACCATCATTTCAATCGATCATATCTGTACTGGTCCATGTACTGGTCTTCGTACTGGTCCACGTACTGGTCCATGTACTGGTCCACCTACTGGTCCATGTAGTGGTCCACATACTGGTCCACGTACTGGTCCACAAACTGGTCCACGTACTGGTCCACGTCCTGGTAACCCTAACCCCTAACCCTAACCCAAACCTAACCTTTTCACTGGTACATTACACTTGTACATTGTACTGGACTACTGGTGCAAGTACTGGTTCATGTACTGAAGCATGTACTTGGTGTATGCACTGATCCATGTACTAGTTCATGTACTGGTCCACTGAATTTGTCTCAAACTTTGGTAAGGTCATTGCTCAAATAAGTCCCTACATGTATGGGGCCTGGAGGCCACCATGCCTCATTATATAACTTTTTTTGCCTAAAAATAGTTGCAGGCGGAGCTAAATAGGCTATCCAGCCACATTTTCAATTTGCCAGTGCCAGTGCATGGTTAAGTTCGTACATAAATGATGACTGGTCCATGTACTGGTTCATGTACTGGTCCATGTACTGGTCCATGTACTGGTCCACGTACTGGTCCATGTACTTGTCAATGTACTGGTCAATGTACTTGTCCATGTACTGGTCCATGTACTGGTCCATTGCACTTGTCTATTGCACTGGTCAATTGCACTGGTAACCCTAGCCCTAACCCTAACCCTAACCCTAGCCCTTACCCTAACCCTAGCCCTAACCCTAACTCTAGCACTAACACTAACCCTAACTCCAACCCTAACCTAACCTTTTCAATGGTACATTGTACTGGTACAATACACTGGTACATTGTACTGGACTACTGGTGCAAGTACTGGTTCATGTACTGGAGCATGTACTTGGTGCATATACTGGTCAATGTACGAGTCCATGTACTGGTCCACTGTATGATACATTGTACTGGACTACTGGTGCATGTACTCAGTGGGGCTTGTACTGGTCCATTGCTTCGGTACATTGTACTGGTGCATGTACTGGTGCATGTCCAATGGTGCATGTAGCCTACTGGCTCATGTATTGGTTTACGTACTGGTCTATGTTTTTTGCATACTTGCATGTATTGCAATGTATTACAGTAGGATTCCTGTATCATTTCCACATACTTTTTACTTGCTCATCTACCTGTGTCTATTTCGAGTTACTGGTTCTGCAGTAGGTGAAGTTTTGTCACCGCCCTGCGGTGGCCGTCTTCTAGTTATTATTTATTATTATTCTTCCCGATAAACCTCTTCGGAAAATTTTCAAAAAATTTGTATACGTAGCCTACAAAAATACAAGAGAATCATTTTGAAAAATTTGACCTTGACCTATTTTTCAAGGTCACAGAGCCTCTCAAAGTCGGATTTTGCAATATTTCAAATACATGTACCTCGTCCGGTTATTACCGGTTTAGACTTTCCTGTACATGGAAATGTCCCAGGCAATTTCTACACAGTGTGGCCCATTTTCATGAAAGTAGGTCAAGGTCACATTGTACAAAGTCCGTTTTCATGGTTTGAGGTTGACCCCTGTGCCGCCGAATCCGTAAGTCGTAGAGACATACCGTTGATGCCATTACATGCCCGAACGCACGGGACACCTGCGGGAGTCTTCATTTTTCATTGGCAGTACTGGTTCTTGAGTTACGTAATTTTAAAGTCATACCGCGTCACCAAAATCGGTGACCTTGAGAATTTGACCTTGAAATATCGATTTAATCTCTTAACATGTCATAGTAAACCCCCCCAAATATACACCTAATAAGCCCATTCAGACCTTTAAGTTTGACCTTGACCTCATTTTTCAAGGTCATTTGCCCCGAAATAGTTAGAAAAGGTGCCATTTTCAGCATTTTTTTTCACCATGTTCTGTTCGAGATATCAGCGTGATTTCCGGGTGACAGATGAACATTGGCCTGTTTATTCATAATGTCTAATCATGTTTTGTCTACCTCCTTTGCCAGATTTATGAAAAATTTTTAAATATAGCTAACCGACAAATGTTAAAAAATGACACATTTCGGCGTTTTTGACAGGGAAATATTGATCCTACAGGGTTACAATGTATGACTGACCCCCCCTTTGTTACCTACTGTGATTCAGAATATCATGTTGATTTTGACCTAGAAAATGTTTTTCAAGGTCAAACTCAAGGTCAAACATGTTGAAATATTTTACTATTTGGACGTTTAATTTTTTTTAACATAGAAGGAATCAAGATATTGTTACAAAAATGGCAGGCACACTTGTTACAATAGTCTAGAGGCTTCCTGTAAATTTTCATGGTCCTCGGATTGACCTACATTGCACTGTAAAGGTCACAAGGTCAAAAAACGAGCAAAAAATTTATGATGTTTTTTCACATTTCTCAAAGATAGCGTAACTTCAAACGGCTGTATCTCCGGTCCTAATTACGATACAGAGAATCTGAAAACAGATTTGGAAAGGCCAAATTCTCTTCTAGTTTTCCTTTTCTGAACATTTTGTCATAGCTTTGACGGTTTAAAAGATCGGCGGACCCTGAAAATTTCATGTTTTTTGTCAAATTTTCACAATATATCAATATTTTGACAAGGAAGGAATCATTCTTTTCTAATGAACCTGTCTGGGCATATCTGTAACATCTGTTTACATAATCCTGCCAAGTTATATATATTTCCTTTTGACCGTTTTTGTTCCAGAGTGATTTTAAGTCAAAAACTACATTTTTTCAGTGACTTCTAAGGTTCGTATTTCTGAATTGTACCATAATTTCAATCTACCGTCACTCCGGTTCTAACTAGGTTAAGGGGAATCAGAAAACAGATTTGGAAAGACCAAATTCTCCCCTAGTTTTCCTTTTCTGAACATTTTATCATAGCTATGACGGTATAAAAGATCGCCCCACCCTGAAAATTTCATGTTTTTTGTCAAATTTTGACAATATACTAATATTTTGACAAGGAAGGAATCATTCTATTGCAATGAACCTCTCTAGATCTATCCATAACTTCTGTTAACATAGTCCTGGAAAGTTATATATGTTTTCATGGAATCATTTTGATTCTAGACCGATTTTAAGTTAAAAACCACATTTTTCCAGGAATTTCTGAAGTCCATATTTCTGAATTGTACCATAATTTCAATCGATCATATCTGTACTGGTCCATGTACTGGTCCATGTACTGGTCCATGTACTGGTCCATGTACTGGTCCATGTACTGGTCCATGTACTGGTCCATGTACTGGTCCATGTACTGGTCCATGTACTGGTCCATGCTCTGGTCCATGTACTGGTCCATGTACTGGTCCATGTACTGGTCCATGTACTGGTCCATTGTGCTGGTCCATTGCACTGGTCCATCGCACTGGTCCATAGCACTGGAGGTCGAGATAGCTAAGTTGGTAGAGCAGCCGCATCTTATTGCTAGGCGGTGCCGTATGTGTGAGGTCCCGGGTTCGAATCCAGCTTAGTCAACTGGATTTCTCTGAATTTCTTTGTCGGTCTGTGCGAGTGCATCATCGTTTGTGGGCCTAACCCTCCCTCAAACCCGAACCAGAACCTAACCCAAACCTAACCTTTCCACTGGCACATTGTACTGGTACATTACACTGGTACATTGTACTGGACTACTGGTGCAAGTACTGGTTCATGTGCTGGAGCATGTACTTGGTCCGTGTACTAGTCCATGTACTAGTCCATGTACTGGTCCACTGTATGATACATTGTACTGGACTACTGGTGCATGTTCTCAGTGGGGCATGTACAGGTCCATTTTATGGGTACATTGTACTGGTGCATGTACTGGTGCATGTCCAATGGTGCATGTAGCCTACTGACTCATGTGTTGGTTTACGTACTGGTCTATGTTTTTTGCATAATTGCATGTATTGCAATGTATTACAGTAGGATTCCTGTATCATTTCCACGTAATTTTTACTTGCTCATCTACCTGTGTCTATTTCGAGTTACTGGTTCTGCAGTAGGTGAAGTTTTGTCACCGCTCTGCGGTGGCCGTCTTCTAGTTATTATTATTATTTTTCCGCCAGAAAAAACGTCATCGGGGAAATCTAAAAAAAATATGTATACGTAGCCTACAATAATCTAAGAATACGTTTTTGAGATAAATGACCTTGACCTATTTTTCAAGGTCACAGAGCCCGTCAAAGTCGGATTTCGCAATATTTCAAATACATGTACCGGGTCCGGTTATTACCGGTTTTCACTTTCCGGTACATGGAAAGGTCCCAGACACTTTTTACACAATTTGACCTACTTTCATGAAAGTAGGTCAAGGTCATATTGTACGAAGTCCATTTTCATGGTTTGAGATGTGCCCCTGTGGCTCATAATCCGTAAGTCGTAGAGACATACCGTTGGTGCCATTACGTGCCCGAACAAACGGGACACCTGCGGGAGTCTTTATTTTTCATTGGCAGTACCGGTTCCTGAGTTACGTAATTTTAAAGTCATACCGCGTCACCAAAATTGGTGACCTTGAGAATTTGACCTTGAAATATTGATGTTAGCGGCTAACATGTCATAGTAAACCCCCCCAAATGTACATGTATACACCCCATACAGACCTTTAAATTTGACCTTGACCTCATTTTTCAAGGTCATTTGACCCAAAAAAGTTTGAAAAGGTGCCATTTTCAGAAATTTTTTTTACCATGTTATTTTAAGATATCACTGTGAATTCCAGGTGACAGATGAACATTGACCTGTTCATTCAGGATGTCTAATCATGTTTTGTCTACCTCCTTTACCAGATTTATGAAAATTTTTTAAATATAGCTAACCGACAGATGTTAAAAAATGACACATTTCCTCGTTTTTGACAGGGAAATATTGATGCTACAGGGTTACAATGCATGACAGACCCCCCCTTTGTTACACACTGCCTTTCTAAAAATCATAGTCATTTTGACCTAGATAATGTTTTTCAAGGTCAAACTCAAGGTCAAACATGTTGAAATATTTTACTATTTGAACGTTTCATTTTTTTCAACATAGAAGGAATCAAGATATTGTTACAAAAATGGCAGGCACACTTGCTACAATACTCTAGAGGCTTCCTGTAAATTTTCATGGTCCTCGGATTGACCTACGTTGCACTGTAAAGGTCACAAGGTCAAAAAACGAGCGAAAAATTTATGATGTTTTTTCACATTTCTCGAAGATAGTGTAAGTTCAAACGGCCGTAGCTCCGGTCCTAATTAAGTTACAGAGAATCTGAAAACAGATTTGGAAAGACAAAATTCTCTTCTAGTTTTCATTTTCTGAACACTTTGTCGTAACTCTGACGGTTAAAAAGATCGCCGGACCCTGAAAATTTCATGTTTTTTGTCAAATTTTCACAATATATCAATATTTTGACAAGGAAGGAATCATTCTTTTCTAATGAACCTGTCTGGACATATCTCTAACATCTGTTTACATAACCCTGCCAAGTTATATATATTTCCATATAACCGTTTCTGTTCCAGAGAGATTTTAAGTTAAAAACTACATTTTTTCAGTGACTTCTAAGGTTCGTATTTCTGAATTGTACCGTAATTTCAATCTACTGTCACTCCGGTTCTAACTAGGTTAAGGAGAATCTGAAAACAGATTTGGAAAGACCAAATTCTCCACTAGTTTTCCTTTTCTGAACACTTTGTCGTAGCTATGACGGTTAAAAAGATCGCCGGACCCTGAAAATTTCATGTTTTTTGTCAAATTTTCACAATATATCAATATTTTGACAAGGAAGGAATCATTCTTTTCTAATGAACCTGTCTGGACATATCTCTAACATCTGTTTACATAACCCTGCCAAGTTATATATATTTCCATCTAACCGTTTCTGTTCCAGAGAGATTTTAAGTTAAAAACTACATTTTTTCAGTGACTTCTAAGGTTCGTATTTCTGAATTGTACCGTAATTTCAATCTACTGTCACTCCGGTTCTAACTAGGTTAAGGAGAATCTGAAAACAGATTTGGAAAGACCAAATTCTCCACTAGTTTTCCTTTTCTGAACACTTTGTCGTAGCTATGACGGTATAAAAGATCGCCGGACCCTGAAAATTTCATGTTTTTTGTCAAATTTTGACAATATACCAATATTTTGACATGGAAGGAATCATCCTATTGCAATGAACCTCTCTACACCTATCCATAACTTCTGTTAATATAGTCATGGAAAGTTATGTATGTTTTCATTGAATGGTTTTGATTCTAGACCGATTTTAAGTTAAAAACCACATTTTTCAAGGAATTTCTGAAGTCTATATTAATGAATTGTACCATCATTTCAATCGATCATATCTGCACTGGTCCATGTACTGGTCCATGTACTGGTCCAATGCATTTGACCATTGCATTGGACCATTGCATTGGTCCATTGCATTGGTCCATTGCACTGGTCCATTGCACTGGTAACCCTAACCCTAACCCTAACCCTAGCCCCAACCCTAGCCCTAACCCTAAAATGTTTATCTCAAACACTGGTCCATTGCACTGGTCCATTGCACTGGTAACCCTAACCCTAGCCCTAACCCTAACCCTAGCCCTAACCCTAACCCCTAATAACCTTTTCACTGGTACATTGTACTGTTACATTACACTCTTACATTGTACTGGACTACTGGTGCAAGTACTGGTTCATGTACTGGCGCATGTACTTCATATACTGGTCAATGTACCAGTCCATGTACTGGTCCTCTGTATGATACATTGTACTGGACTACTGGTGCATGTACTCAGTGGGGCATGTACTGGTCCATTGCATGGGTACATTGTACTGGTGCATGTACTGGTGCATGTCCAATGGTGCATGTAGCCTACTGGCTCATGTATTGGTTTACGTACTGGTCTATGTTTTTTGCACACTTGCATGTATTGCAATGTATTACAGTAGGATTCCTGTATCATTTCCACGTACTTTTTACTTGCTCATCTACCTGCGTCTATTTCGAGTTACTGGTATCACAGTAGGTGAAGTTTTGTCACCGCTCTACGGTGGCCGTCTACTAGTTATTATTCTTCCCGATAAACCTCTTCGGAAAATTTTCAAAAAATTTGTATACGTAGCCTACAAAAATACAAGAGAATCATTTTGAAAAAATTGACCTTGACCTATTTTTCAAGGTCACAGAGCCTCTAAAAGTTGGATTTCGCAATATTTCAAATACATGTACCTCGTCCGGTTATTACCGGTTTTCACTTTCCTGTACATGGAAATGTCCCAGACAATTTCTACACAGTGTAACCAATTTTCATGAAAGTAGGTCAAGGTCACATTGTACAAAGTCCATTTTCATGGTTTGAGGTTGACCCCTGTGCCGCCGAATCCGTAAGTCGTAGAGACATACCGTTGGTGCCAAAGAGTGCCCGAACGCACGGGACACCTGCGGGAGTCTTTATTTTTCATTGGCTGTACCGGTTCTTGAGTTACATAATTTTAAAGTCACACCACGTCACCAAAATCGGTGACCTTGAGAATTTGACCTTGAAATATCGATTTTAGCCACTAACATGTCATAGTAAACCCCCCCAAATATACACCTAATAAGCCCATTCAGACCTTTAAATTTGACCTTGACCTCATTTTTCAAGGTCATTTGACCCGAAAAAGTTAGAAAAGGTGCCATTTTCAGCAATTTTTTTCACCATGTTCTGTTCAAGATATCAGCGTGATTTCCAGGTGACATATGAACATTGACCTGTTTATTAATAATGATTAATCATGTTTTGTCTACCTCCTTTGCCATATTTATGAAAATTTTTTAAATATAGCTAACCGACAAATGTTAAAAAATGACACATTTCCGCGTTTTTGACAGGGAAATATTGATCCTACAGGGTTACAATGCATGACTGACCCCCCCTTTGTTACCTACTGCAATTCAGAATATCATATTGATTTTGACCTAGATAATGTTTATCAAGGTCAAACTCAAGGTCAAACATGTTGAAATATTTTACTATTTGGACGTTTCATTTTTTTTAACATAGAAGAAATCAAGATATTATTACGAAAATGGCAGATACACTTGCTACAATACTCTAGAGGCTTCCTGTAAATTTTCATGGTCCTCGAATTGACCTACTTTGCACTGTAAAGGTCACAAGGTCGAAAAACGAGCAAAAAATTTATGATGTTTTTTCACATTTCTCAAAGATAGCGTAACTTCAAATGGCCATAGCTCCGGTCCTAATTAAGATACAGAGGATCTGAAAACAGATTTGGAAAGGCAAAATTCTCTTCTAGTATTCATTTTCTGAACATTTTGTCGTAACTCTGACGGTTAAAAAGATCGCCTGACCCTGAAAATTTCATGTTTTTTTCCGAATTTTCACAATATATCAATATTTTGACAAGGAAGGAATCATTCTTTTCTAATCAACCTGTCTGGACATATGCCTAACATCTGTTTACATAATCCTGCCAAGTTATATATATTTTCATCCAACCGTTTCTGTTCCAGAGAGATTTTAAGTTAAAAACTACATTTTTTCAGTGACTTCTAAGGTTCGTATATCTGAATTGTACCGTAATTTCAATCTACCGTCACTCCGGTTCTAACTAGGTTCAGGAGAATCTGAAAACAGATTTGGAAAGACCAAATTCTCCACTAGTTTTCCTTTTTGAACACTTAGTTGTAGCTATGACGGTATAAAAGATCGCCGGACCCTGAAAATTTCATGTTTTTTGTCAAATTTTGACAATATACCAATATTTTGACAAGGAATGAATCATCATATTGCAATGAACCTCCCTACACCTATCCATAACTTCTGCTAATATAGTCATGGAAAGTTATATATGTTTTCATTAAATCGTTTTGATTCTAGACCGATATTAAGTTAAAAACCTCATTTTTCAAGGAATTTCTGAAGTCTATATTATTGAATTGTACCATCATTTCAATTGATCATATCTGTACTGATCCATGTACTGATCCATGTACTGATCCATGTACTGGTGCTTGTACTGGTGCATGTACTGGTGCATGTACTGGTGCATGTACTGGTCCATGTACTGGTCCATGTACTGGAGCATGTACTTGGTTCATATACTGGTTCATATACTGGTTCATATACTGGTTCATGTATTGGTCCATGTACTGGTCCATGTACTGGTCCATGTACTGGTCCATGTACTGGTCCATGTACTGGTCCATGTACTGGTCCATGTATTGGTCCATGTACTGGTGCATGTACTGGTGCATGTACTGGTGCATTGCATTGGTGCATTGCATTGGTCCATTGCATTGGTCCATTGCATTGGTCCATTGCATTGGTAACCCTAACCCCAACCCTAACCCTAGCCCTAACCCTAACCCTAGCCCTAACCCTAACCCTGATGACCTTTTCATTGGCACATTGTACTGGTACATTACACTCTTACATTATAGTAGACTACTGGTGCAAGTACTGGTTCATGTACTGGAGCATGTACTTGGTTCATATACTGGTTCATGTACTGGTCCATGTCCTGATCCATGTACTGGTCCATGTCCTGATCCATGTACTGGTCCATGTACTGGTCCATGTACTGGTCCATTGCACTGGTCCACTGCACTGGTCCACTGCACTGGTCCACTGCACTGGTCCACTGCACTGGTCCACTGCACTGGTCCACTGCACTGGTCCACTGCACTGGTCCACTGCACTGGTAGCCCTAACCCTAGCCCACTGCACTGGTAACCCTAACCCTAACCCTAACCCTAACCCTAACCCTAGCCCTAACCCTAACCCTAGCCCTAACCCTAACCCCTAATAACCATTTCACTGGTACATTGTACTGGTACATTACACTGGTACATTGTACTGGACTACTGGTGCAAGTACTGGTTCATTTACTGCAGCATGTACTTGGTTCAAATACTGGTCAATGTACCAGTCCATGTACTGGTCCACTGTATGACTACTGGTGCATGTACTCAGTGGGGCATGTACTGGTCCATTGCATGGGTACATTGTACTGGTGCATGTACTGGTGCATGTCCAATGGTGCATGTAGCCTACTGGCTCATGTATTGGTTTACGTACTGGTCTATGTTTTTTGCACACTGGCATGTATTGCAATGTTTTACAGTAGGATTCCTGTATCATTTCCATGTACTTTTTACTTGCTCATCTACCTGTGTCTATTTCGAGTTACTGGTATCACAGTAGGTGAAGTTTTGTCAACGCTCTGCGGTGGCCGTCTACTAGTTAAGAATTTACCTATGGTAAATTCTATTTGTTTTTGCTATTATTATTATTATTATTATTATTATTATTATTTTTTCAAAATGGACTTAGGTCTTTGAAAGTGTTTTCAGTTGATAGGTCAGTAGTTGGGTATTACGTAATTGGGTCATTTGATGTCATTTTCACAGTTGTCTTTTTCACAGAGTCGTTTGAAGTCGAAAATTAGTAAACTTTGAAGGGTCATAACTCAAAAACTATATAAGATAATGAGTCATGAGTCAAAATCTTTTAATAAAAAGTTGTAGTGAACGTATTGGTACAAGTGATATGAGAGTTGGTCCAACGGGTAAAGGGTTACAGCAGAATGAGCAGTTTTTGGTCTGTCACAGAGATCTCAAGTTACGTAATAGATAGGACTATGATGATGGTGGCAACAGTTAGCCAGTATCTGGGGCCAGTGTCGACTGTAATATCATTTGGATTCATGCAATATATTTTGAAATATGACATTTTTTCAAAATCGAGTGTTCAAAATTTAGGTGTTATTGTAAAATCTCCAAGAAGGAATAGTCTGAGGTGATGAAAATGTTAATGAACTACCCTTAACCTTTCCCAAAAAGACTATATTGACCAAAAAATGTGACCTATAGGTGATATTTGAAGGTGATATGAGCCATCAAAGTCAAAAAAGTTGAATTTTTCCAAAATTCTCAAAATTATGTTATAGTTCACCAATCCTCTTAAAAGTCTGAGGTATACTGGTCAGTAATACGGTTATCAAAAGCCCCCTATTAGAATTGTTTCATATCCTCAACTTAATTTGTAAAAAATTGTGAAAAGTGGTACTTCGCAACTTCTATGACATTTTGCATAAATGATTTAATTTGAGTGGGAAATATTACTCCTACAGCTTTTTGTAAATTAAATGACCCCCCTAGATCACATACTGGCAACACATGAGCACATTAATTTTCACCTGTGACAATTTCCGCAAGGTCAAATTTGAGGTCAAAGATGAAATGAAAATTGATCGTTTTCACAAATGATTTTTTTTAACTTGCAAGGAAAGTTCCAATTCTTTTGATTTTAATTGACAAGCTTGACCAAATACTTGCGGTAAGTTTTGGCAAATGACAAGTCTGTAGGTACAGTCAACTCGAAGCAACAAAGGTCAAAAGGTCAGAAAAATGAAGAAATTGTCAGCCAAAAATTCATTTTCACATGATGCAGGTGAGACGGTTTCACACTCCAACACAGGCTGGCCGCATATATTAGCATACATTAACCATATTTGGAAAGCTGTTTGGGCCGTTTCAGGTGACGGGGCCAGTGTACAATACTTTCTAATGTTTATATACATATTACAGTCTCAAATGACTGAGTCAGCAGTTGGAGTCAGGAGTTGGAGTCAGGAGTTTGAGTCAGGAGTTTGAGTCAGGAGTAGGGGTCAGGAGTCCGGACTGTGAGGCGGGGACTGGGAGTCGGGAACTGTGAGTCAGGACTGTGAGTCAGGTAGCCTGCTGTCATGCTGTTGTCAGTTAGGACTGTCAGTTGGGACTGTCAGTCAGGACTGTCAGTCAGGACTGTCAGTCAGGACTGTCAGTCAGGACTGTCAGTCAGGACTGTCAGTCAGGACTGTCAGTCAGGACTGTCAGTCAGGACTGTCAGTCAGGTCTGTTCGTCAGGACCGGCAGTCAGGACTTTCAGTCAGGACTGTCAGTCAGGACTGTCAGTCAGGACTGTCAGTCAGGACTGTCAGTCAGGACTGTCAGTCAGGACTGTCAGTCAGGACTGTTCGGCAGGACTGTCAGTCAGGACTGTCAGTCAGGACTTTCACTCAGGACTCTGAGTCAGGACTCTGAATCAAGGACTCTGAGTTAGGACTTTGCAACAGGACTTTGCATCAGGACTCTGAGTCAGGCCGCTGAATCAGGTACTCTGAGTCGGGACTTTGCGTCGTGACATAGAGTCTGGACTCACACCTCAGTGTCACACCTCAGTGTCACACCTCAGTGTCACACCTCAGTGTCACACCTCAGTCTCCACCTCAGTGTCACACCTCAGTGTCACGACTCTGAGTCACGACTCTGAGTCACGACTCTGAGTCACGACTCTGAGTCACGACTCTGAGTCACGACTCTGAGTCACGACTCTGAGTCACGACTCTGAGTCACGACTCTGAGTCACGACTCTGAGTCACGACTCTGAGTCACGACTCTGAGTCACGACTCTGAGTCACGACTCTGAGTCACGACTCTGAGTCACGACTCTGAGTCACGACTCTGAGTCACGACTCTGAGTCACGACTCTGAGTCACGACTCTGAGTCACGACTCTGAGTCACGACTCTGAGTCACGACTCTGAGTCACGACTCTGAGTCACGACTCTGAGTCACGACTCTGAGTCACGACTCTGAGTCACGACTCTGAGTCACGACTCTGAGTCACGACTCTGAGTCACGACTCTGAGTCACGACTCTGAGTCACGACTCTGAGTCACGACTCTGAGTCACGACTCTGAGTCACGACTCTGAGTCACGACTCTGAGTCACGACTCTGAGTCACGACTCTTAGGCTGTGTTGAGTCGAGACAGGAATCAGAGGAAGGATTTGGCATCAGCCGTTACAGTCATGAGTCTGAGCCAGGAGTCCGGGTTGAAGTTGCAGTCACAGTCGCAGTCATGGTGAGGAATCACAGTCAGCATGTGTTTGTCAGTCCGTTGGTTTCATCCATCTGTCCATTTGTCCGTCCATTTACAGGCAAAGTTTAGTCCATATGTCCATTTGTCTGTCGGTTTACAGGCCAAGTTTATTTAAAAGTAAAGGTAAATTCTTAGTAATTGTCAGTGCTGACAATTACCGTGTTCTCTAGTTATAATCCCCCGCCGTTTGCGGGGGATTATATTGATATTGTTCGTTTTATTATTATTATGAATTCCCCGTAGGGGAATTCATCTTGTTTTTGCTACTTTTTTTATTATTAAGAACTTCCCGTAGGGAAGTTCTTATTGATATTGTACGTATTCTTATTATTCTTTATTTATTATTATTCTTATTCTTCCAACATTTTGACTTTTTTAAATGTTGAATAACTCTTTAACCAGATGAGCTATCTCAATTAGCACTTGGACAGCATTATGCCACTATGAAATTCCTTCTATGCAGGGAATTACACATCGGAATTCCGGTTGACATAGGAATTACAGGCAATTTTCACGAAAAATTTCCGATTCCGGTTTCGGGAAAACTGTCAGTAAGAATGTCATGAAATTTTTTCCTGTTAATCTCTAATGGAATACGCATTGCAGAAAGGAGCCTAGTGGCTATACGGTGAATAGCTCTGGAGAAAAAAAAGTTCAAAATCAGGGCATAGAGAAATTTCGAGGGATGATGTCATGAAAAACAATGATTGAAATGTCAGATTTTCATGTCCTTACAGGAATTGTTGCTACTACTGGGGTATAGTGTTATTGCAAAAGTATGGCATCCTAGGACCTATACTTTTTGTGCCACAGGGCGTCAAAAGTCGAACATTTGATGGGCTTTATCTCCCTTAATATTGGTCCTAGAAAGCAAAAATGGCCATTTTTGGAAAGCTCAGAATGTCAGCTTTCCATTGATATATAGCAATATGCTGTACGACGTACCGTATAGAATCGCGTGAGACATTGAAAATTTTATGTCACTTTTTGGGTCTCCCAACACCTATTTTCCCAAAAAAACTATGAAGATCTTCGTGGATGTTCATGTTGATTTTTTATGTGGTGCCCAATATGGACCTGCATAATATGCCCAAAGGAATTTTCTTTACTTGAAGTACTTTATCATTGAGAATTTTTTTAATTTCAAAATTGAAATGTTGATTGCTCAGCTTCTACTCATTCAAATGTCATGAAATGAACACCAAAAAATGCGTAAAATTATCCCCTTTTATGTGCTCCAAGGGCATATATCTGTCACAAATAGCCAATTTTACATTAGCAATTTCATATATCCAATTATAACTCATTAAGTATTCATTAAAATCGATTAAAACTAATTTGACTTATTGCTAATTTTTTGCTCTATTTTTCCATGTAAGCACATGTTCCTACCATGAATTTTTTTATCCTATTTAAACTCTTCCAATAATGTTTCAAATCCCTTAAAATTGATATGATATGTTGTTTATTTGTTGCCCTATTGTTTGCAAATAACCTCATATTTTTTCCATTACATTAATAATTAAATTATAACTTGTCAAATGCTGCTGCAAATCACTTAAAACTAATTTGACATGTTGCTGACTCCTTGCCCTCTGTGTGTATGTAAGCACATCTTCCTAGCTCTTATGGTTTGTCCATAACAAATCATTAGGGTTAGGGTTTCATCAAAGTATTGCTTTTAGGGTGGTACCATCGCCCACAAAAGGCCTGGCTGTATGCCAAGCGATATATATATATGAGTATGTGTGCCTGTTTGTGCAGTTCCATGGACTACTGCAGGCAACGTCAAAGCAGCAGTGATGTTTCGCTCCAGGACAACCTAAACACACTATTAAGCATTGGAAAGGAAAGGAATGCAAGAAACTAGAATAGCAGAGCAGGGAAGGGATTGGAAGGAAGGGAAGGGATAGGAAGGGAAGGGAAGTTCTTCCTTTAAATTGCTGTGCAATTTAGTATACTAGTTATTATTATTATTATGAATTCCCCGTAGGGGAATTCATCTTGTTATTGCTGGTTTTTTTTTCTTTTTCCAACCGACTGTTAACACTTTTTCAATGTTGAATAACTCATAACCTGTTTCAGATATCTTCATGAAACAACAGCAACATATAAACACTATGAAAGCCTATAAGTGTTTGGAATTACGCATCGGAATTACGAACAACATTGGAATTACAGACAATATTCATTTCAAATTTGTGGAAACGGAGCTTGGTTTGCACTGAAATCTTTTTTACAAAATGTTTATGGAAGGGCGCAGTGCGGAAAGGAGCCTAATGGCAAACGGCTGAATAGATCAGTAGATAAAAAAGTTCAAAACTCGGGCAGGCCGAATTTTGGTGGGTCATATCATAAAAAACCATGATGTAACCACTAGATTTTGATGTCCTCCCATTTATTAATAGTGCTACCAGAGTACAGTGTCTGTGCAAAAGTATGGCATCACACAACTAATACTTTTTGTGCCATAGGGCCGCAAAAGTTGATAATTTGCAGTCCTCTATCTCCCTTAATATTAATCCTACAAAGGAAAAATGGACATTTCTGAAAACCTGAGAATGTCAGCTTTCCAGTGGTGTATAGCAATATCCTCTAGGACGTACGGTATAGAATCGCGTCAGACATTGAAAATTTTATGTCACTTTTTGGGCCTCTCGAAAGCTAATTTGTCCAAAAAAACTATGAAGCTTTTCATGGATGTTCATGGCGATTTTTTATGTGGTACTCATTATAGACCTGCATAATGTCTCCAAAGGAAATTTTTCTACTTGAAGTACTTTTTCCTTGAGAATTTTTTTTATTTCAAAATTGACATTTAGATTGCTCAGCTTCTACTCATTCAAATTTCATGAAAATAACACAAAAAATGCGTAAAATTGTGCCCTCTTATGAGCTCCAAGGGCATATATTCCATAGTTAATAGCCAATTTTACACAAGCAATTTCACATATTCAATTATAACTCATTAATAATTCATTGAAATCAATTAAAACTAATTTGACACATTGCTAATTTTTTGCCCTATTTTTCCATGTAAGCACATCTCCCTACCATAAACTTCATAATCCAATATAAACTCTTCCAATAATGTTTCAAATCACTTAAAACTGATATGATATGTTGCTCATATGTTGCCCTATTGTTTGCAAATAACCATATCTTCCTAGCTCTTATGGTTTTTCTATAACAAATCATTAGGGTTAGGGTTTCATCAAAGTTAGGGTTTCGCTGAGTCACATTGTATTGCTTTGAGGGTGGTATCATTGATCACAACACACCTTGCTGCATGCTAAGCGCTCTATGAGTCAGTATGCGCAACTCTATGCTTACATGGACTACACAGTGCCCAAAAGACACCTGGCTATGGAATGGAAAGGGAGGGAATGGAAGATGAGGGAACTGATTGTGAGGGAATGGAAGAGGACAGAGTGGAAAGGAAGGGTTGGAAGGGAAGGGAATGGAACGCAAGGCAAGGGAGGGTAAACAGGGAGGAAATACAGGGGAGGGGAATTCATATCTTAAAATTGCTGTGCAATTTTAATTATTCTCTAGTTATTATTATTTTTCTACGGCCTTAAAATGATTTTTTAAATGCCAATTATGAGAAAAGTAATGGAGATACAACAAAAGAGATACAAGATTCATATATGTTGGCTTGAGTCCTATCTTCAGAAGCAATTTCACGGCAGAATTACTTGTCAGTCTTGCGTAATTCCGGAAACTAATTTTAACATTGTGTAAACGGTTTCTCAGAAACTAAGACAGATAGAGGCATGAAATTTTTTTTCAATATATTTTAGACACTTACGCATTGCAGAAAGGAGCCTAAATGAATTACGTTGAAGAAATTCCAAGTTATGATTTTTTGAAAAAACGGAATTCCAAAAAATGCCATTTCAACCTCCAGAAAACAAGGAAGGAATGCTCAGATGAAGCTGAATTTATATGTGCATACAGCCCTACCCTAATCTAACAACTCCACAAAATTTTATTGTCATCGCGTTAACGGTATCGGCGCTATGGCCTCACAAAAACACAATTTTCAATCGCCGATATCTCCGTTTCTGTTTAAGCTACAGAAAAATTAAAAACATCATCAGAAAGTTCAGTTTCTCTGCTTTCAGATCGTGTATAGAACTTTACTGTAGCTTGTTTAGTATAGAATCGCGTCAGACATTGAAAATTTCATGTCACTTTTTTGGCCTATCAAAACCTTTTTTGCCCAAAAAAACTATGAAGCTCTTTATGGATGTTCATGAGTATTTTTTATATGGTGCCCAATATGGGCCTGCATAATATCTCTAAAGGAAATTGTCCTACTTCAAGTCCTCTTTGCTTGACAATTTTTTTAATTTCAAATTGAAACATTGATTGCTCAGCTTCTGCTCATTCAAATTTCATGAAATTAACACCAAAAGATGCGTAAAAATACTGCCTTTACTGTTCTACAAGGGCATTTACCTATTACTAATAGGCGATTCTACACATATCATTTTATATAATCAATAATATTTCATAAATGACAAATTCAATTCAGTTAAAAGTAATATGCCATAATGCTAATTTTTTACTCTATTTTTCCATATAAGCACAGCTCCATACCTCTTATGGTTTGTGTGCAACAAGCTGTTAGGGTTAGGGTTAGGGCTCAGTCAAAATGTATTGCTTTCAGGGTGGTACCATTGGTCACAACACACCTGGCTGCATGCTAAGCGCTATATCACTCAATACGTGGACCTCGGCACTTCTATGCACTACATTGCAACGCAAGCCAAACTAACAACACGTCAACCATATCAGGCCTCGGAATGCAACGAGGGGAAGCCAATGGAATTGAATAGGAGGGTAAGGGACAGGCAGGGAAGGGAAGGGACAGGCAGGGAAGGGAATGGAGGGGCAGGGAATGGAAGGGAAGGGAATATGGGGGAGGGGAATTCATATCTTAAAATTGCTGTGCAATTTTAATTATTCTCTAGTTATTATTATTATTCTTATTCTTATTCTTATTCAGCTCAGGAAAACTGTGATTACTGCAAAACTATTAGAGATAACACCCTGAAACCTCAAACAAAATATGTGACTCTGTTGCGTGCTACTTCTTGCGAAATTTCTTGATCAAATTTCATGATACTAACGCGTTATTGACAAAATAAAAAATCAATTTCTGGCAGCGTTTCCAGGAGAACAAAAGAAAATTGGGCTTTGCTGATTTTTTGTAAGATACCTTGACAAAGTTTCCAGTGCAGAAAGGCGTCTCATGGAAATTTCATGAATAGTTTCAGAGATATGAATTTTTCAAAATTGGATGTCATGAAAATTTTCTAAAATTTTTCTGGAAAACAGGGAAGGAATGCTCGTAGAAAGCTGAAAATGGGTACACTTACAGATGTACCCCAGTGTACCAACTTCACAAAGTTACGGACCGCTCGCACAAACGGTCTCGGCGCTACGGACGTCCAAAAACCCAATTTTCAAATGCTCATATCTAGGTTCCTATTTGAGCTACAGCAAAGTATCACATATCACAAGAAAGCTCTGTTTGTCAGCTTTCCAATGGTGTATAGCATTATAGTGTCAGACGCGCGACGTAGAATCGCGTCAGACATTGAAAATTTTATGTCACTTTTTGCCCCTATCAAAAGGTTTTCCCTCAAAAAGTGTATGAAGAACTTCATGGATGTTCATCAATAATTTATGTGGGCTTCCCAGGTTGGGCCTCCATATTGTGCCAAAAGGAAATTTGCCTACATCAAATACTTTTTCCTAGAGAATTTTTTTCATTTCAAAATTGAAACGTAAATTGCTCTGGTTATAATCGTTCAAATCTCATGAAATTAACACCAAAAAATGTGTTAAATTACGCCCTCTAGCAAGCCACAGGGATATCTTCCTCTTACCTTTAACCAATTTTACATATAACATTTTATATATGCAATTATAACTCATTCATTATTTATCAAAATCAATTAAAACTGATTAGTCATGTTCCTAATTTTTTCCTCTATTTTTGCATGTAAGCACAGCTCCATAACTTGCATGGTTTGTCTACAATAACCCATTAGGGTTAGGGTTTCACCTACCATTCACTGCAAATGTATTGCTTTGAGGGTGGTACCGCTGGGCACCAAACACAGGTCTCCAAGCCAAGCGATGTCTGATTTCGATATATGTGCCTCTTCAAGAATTCATCATGAAGGCCATGAACTGGTTGAAGGGAGTAAGCAGGGCAAGGGAGACAGGGGGGGCACGGGGGATTATCCGATATTGCCGTACGGCAATATCAGTTATACTAGTTATAAATTCCCCCGTTAGGGGAATTTATATTGTTTTTTTATATTGTTTTTGTTCGTTTTTTTTTTTTCAGCTTTTTTCCTCCTCCTCCTCTTCTTATTTTTCATCACCATTTTGAACAGCTATATTTCTGAAACTGCTAACAGCAATTTACTGAAAATGCAACAGAACATTGCTTTTGGCTAATAATTTTATGTACAGGAATTACACAGCGTAATTACCAGTAGTCTGGAAATTATGTGCAAAATTCCTAAAAATTTTGTGGCAACGGTTCTGGAATAACCACTGCACAGAATTACACCAAATTTTAACATAATTATCTTTAGAGATATACGCAGTGCGGAAAGGAGCATAATTGCAATATCTTGAAAAGTTTTTTTAATATGAATTTTTAAAAAAAGGGAATTTCAAAAAATGCCATCAAAATTTTTTAAAAACAGGGAAGAAATGCTCCGTTGAAACTGAAAATGCGTGCCTTCACAGTTAAGTCATTGTAAAGCAATCCACTAAAATTTCAACTTTCTAGCTTCAACGGTTCCGGTGCTATAGCGGCCCGAAAACGCGATTTTCAATTGCCGATATCTCGGTACCTATTGAAGCTACAGAAAAATTAAAACTACCACCAGAAAGCTCTGTTTCTCAGCTTTCAGATGGTATATAGCATTACACTGTAGCGTTGCTCGTACAAAATCGCGGTGGACCCTGAAAATTTTACCTCACTTTTCAGCTCCCAAAATGCTTCTTCTGCCTGGAAACACATTTTCCTGGCCATATATGCTCATTTCATCGCTTCTCATGCTTCACTGGCTGCACATTTTCTCTGTTGAAAGAAATGCTGACCCAATTACATTTTTGTGTCCATCAGGGGATGGGGAGGGTAGAAGGGAAGGGGGCAGGGGGGTAGAAGGGAGTCAGGGGGTAGAAGGGGGATGGAAGGGGGCAGGGGGAATTTATCTTTGTAATTGTGCACAATTACAAGTATACTAGTTATAATCCCCCGCTCGCGCAGCGGCGGGGGATTATATTGATATTCTTCGATTACCTTTTATTATTATTATTGAGCTCAGGAAAACTGCGATTACTTCAAAACTATTACAGATACTACGTTACAAGTAAAGGGTAATATGCGACTCCATTGCGCGCTACTTTACACGGAATTTCATGATCAAATTTCTTGACACTTATGAGTTATGAGGAAAATATGAAAAAAATTTCCGGCGCAGGTTTCTGAGAACCTAAGCATAACTGAGACCTGTTGATTTTTTCTAAGATACCTTGACAAAGTCTCCAGTGCGGAAAGGCGTCTTGAGGAGATTTCTTGAACACACTTCAAGATATGAATTTTTGAAAATTCAACATCCCGAAAATTTACTGAAAATTTTTGGAAAAACAGGGAAGGAATGCTTGTAGAAAGCTGAAAATGGGTATACTTACAGACCTACCCTAGTGTACCAACTTCACAAAGTTACAGACCGCTCGCACAAACGGTCTTGCCGCTACGGACATCCAAAAACCCAATTTTCAAGTGCTCATATCTCGGTCCCTATTTGAGCTACAACAAAGTGTCACATATCACAAGAAAGGTCTGTTTCTCAGCTTTCCAATGGTATATAGCATGATGGTGTACGACGAACGGTGTAGAATCGCGTGTAGCATTGAAAATTTCATGTCACTTTTTTGGGTCATCGAAGCGTCTTATGTTAAAACATAAGAAAGTCTTTACGGATCATTATGAAATTTGGTTGCCTAAACATCATTTGGAAGGGGAGAGTAAGCAGGGCCGGGGAGCTATGGGGGCCACGGGGGATTATCCGATATTGCCGTACGGCAATATCAGTTATACTAGTTATTATTATAATCCCCCGCCGCGAGCGGGGGATTATATTGATATTGTTCGTTTTATTATTATTATTATTATAATCCTCCGCTCGCGCAGCGGCGGGGGATTATATTGATATTCTTCGATTACCTTTTATTATTATTATTGAGCTCAGGAAAACTGTGATTACTACAAAACTGTTGGAGATAATGTCCCAAAACCTCAAGGACTATATGCGACTCCGGTGCGCGCTACTTCAAGCGTAATTTCTTGATCAAATTTCATGATACTAACGCGTTATTGAGAAAATAAAAAATAAATTTCTGGCGACATTTCCAGGAGAACAAAAGCAAATTGGGCTTTGCTTATTTTTTGTAATATACCTTGACAAAGTCTCCAGTGCGGAAAGGCGTCTAATCGAAATTTCATGAATATCTTCAGAGATATGAATTTTCTAAAATTGGATGTCATGAAAATTTTCTAACATTTTTCTGGAAAACAGGGAAGGAATGCTTGTAGAAAGCTGAAAATGGGTACACTTACAGATGTACCCTAGTGTACAAACTTCACAAAGTTACGGACCGCTCGCACAAACGGTCTCGGCGCTACGGACGTCCAAAAACCCTGTTTTCAAGTGCTCATATCTCGGTCCGTATTTAAGCTACAGCAAAGTATTACATATCACAAGAAAGGTCTGTTTCTCAGCTTTCGAATGGTGTATAGCATGATGGTATACGACGAACGGTGTAGAATCGCGTGTAGCATTGAAAATTTCATGTCACTTTTTTGGGTCATCGAAGCATCTTATGTTAAAACATAAGAAAGTCTTTACGGATCATTATGAAATTTGGTTGCCTAAACATCATTTGGAAGGGGAGAGTAAGCAGGGCCGGGGAGCTATGGGGGCCGCGGGGGATTATCCGATATTGCCGTATGGCAATATCAGTTATACTAGTTAAGAATTTACCTATGGTAAATTCTATTTGTTTTTGCTATTATTAAGAATTTACCTATGGTAAATTCTATTTGTTTTTGCTATTATTATAAATTCCCCCGTTAGGGGAATTTATATTGTTTTTGTTCGTTTTTTTTTTTTCATCATCTTTTTTCCTCTTCTTCTTATTTTTCATCACCACTTTTGAGAGCTCATATTTCTGGAACTATTTAAGATATCTTCATAAAAATACATACCTATAATGCACTTGCAAAGTACTTTAACATCCTGTAATTACAGAGCGTAATTACTAGTACTCTGGAAATTACGTCCAAAATTCATAAAAAATTTGTGTCAACGGTTCTGGAATAACCGCAATACGAAATTACACCAAATTTTAACACAATAATCTCTAAAGATATACGCAGTGCGGAAAGGCGGCTTTTGGCAATATCTCTAAAAGTTTTTTTTATATGAATTTTTCAAAAAAGGGAATTCCCAAAATTGCTACTAAAATTTTCCAAAAACTAGGAAGAAATGCTCCAATCAAGCTGAAATTATATGCATTTACAGTCATACTATAGTGTAATAATCCACTAGAATTTCAACTTTCTAGCGTTAACGGAATCGGCGCTATAGCACCACAAAAACGCAAAAAAAACGCTATTTTCATGCGCGGATAACTCGGCTGCTATTAAAGCTACAGAAAAATAAAAAACACCATCAGAAAGCTCTGTTTCTTAGCTTTCACATGGTATATAGCATTCTACTGTAGCGCGGTGCATTAAAAATCGCGGTAGACCCTGAAAATTGTATCTCACTTTTTTCCTCCCCAAATGCTTCTCATGGCTGGAAACACTTTTTCCTGGCCATATGCCAATTTCATCGCTTCTCATACTTCACTGGCTGCACATTTTCTTTGTTGAAATAAATGCTGACCCAATAACATTTCTGTGTGAATCATCGGATGGGGAAGGTAGAAGGGAAGGGGCAGGGGGATGTAAGGGGGCAGGGGGATGTAAGGGGGCAGGGGGATGTAAGGGGGCAGGGGAGAGGAAGGGAAGGGGGGAATTTATCTTTGTAATTGTGCACAATTACAGGTGTACTAGTTATTATTCTTATTATTATTATTATTATTCTTTTTTGTTTCAAAATGGTCCTACGGCAATGAAAGTTGGTCAGAAGGTCAATCGGTCATTGAGTATTGTGAAAGTGGGTCATTTGATGTCATTTTCACAGTTGTCTTTTTCACAGAGCCGTTCAAAGTCGAAAATTAGTAAACTTTAAGGTTGAATAACTGAAAAACTATTTGAGATAATGAGTCAAGAGTGAAAATCCTGTGATAAAAAGTTGTTGTCAATGAATTAGTGTGAGAGATATGACAGTTGGTCCAACGGGTAAAGGGCTTTTGATGCATGAGCACTTTTTAGTCTGCGATCGGTTTCTCAAGTTATGTAATAGATACAAGCATGGTGATTGTGGCAAAAGTTTTCCAGTATCTGGGGCCAATGTTGATTCAAGGAATGGTTTGGATATGTCCAGTAGTTTTTGGAATATGGCAATTTTTCAATATCGAGTGTTCGAAATTTAGGTGGAATTGTAAAATCTCCATGAAGGAGTAGTCTGAGGTGATCAAAATGTATAATGAACTACCCTCAACTTTACCCAAAAAGACTATATTGACCAAAAAAGTGGACCAAAAGGTTATATTTGAAGGTGATTTGAGTCATTAAAGTTAAAAAAGTTTAATTTTGCAAAAATTCTGAAAATTATGTTATTTCCCACCAATCCTCTCAAAAGTCTGGTGTCTACAAGTCAATAATATGGTTATCAAAAGCCCCCAATGAAGAACATTTTATTTCTTCAACTAAATTTGTAAAAAAATTTGAAAATGGTACTTCTCGGCACTCCTGGCATTTACCATAAATGATTTTATTTGAGTGGGAAATATCAGTCCTACAGCTTTCTTTAAATTAAATGACCCCCCTATATCACATACTGGAATCACATGAGCACATTACTTTTGACCTTTGACCTTTTTATCAAGGTCAAATTTGAGGTCAAAGAGGAAATGAAAACAGGTTATTTTCACTGATTATTTTTTTTAACTGGGAAGCAACGTTTCAATTTTCTTGATTTTAACTGACAATGTGGACCAAATACTTTCGGTAAATTGTGTCAAATGGCAAGTCTCTAGCTGCAGTCTGCTTTAAGCAATAAAGGTCAAAAGGTCAGAAAAATGAAGAAATTGTCAGCAAAAAATTCATTTTCACATGATGCAGGTGAGACAATTTCACACTCCAAAGCAGGCTGGCCGCATATATTTGCATACATTAACCGTATATGGAAAGCTGTTCTGGCGGTTTCAGGTGACGGGGCCAGTGAATGCTACTGACTAATGTTTATATACATATTACAGTCTCAAATGACTGAGTGGAGTTGGGGATAGGAGTTATAGTCAGGACCCTGAGTCAGGTCTGTGTGTCACGTCTGTGAGTCAGGTCTGTGAGACAGGTCTGTGAGTCAGGTCTGTGAGTCAGGCCTGTGAGTCAGGTCTGTGAATCCGGTCTGTTAGCCAGGTCTTTTAGTCAGGTCCGTAAGACAGGTCTGTGTGTCAGGTCTGTGAGTCAGGTCTGTGAGTCAGGCCCCTGAGTCAGGCCCCTGGGTCAGGACTCTGAGTCAGGCCTCTGAGTCAGGTCTCTGAGTCAGGACTCTGAGTCTTGACTATTAGTCTCAACTATGAGTCTCGACTATGAATCTCGACTATGAGTCTCGACTATGAGTCTCATCTATGAGTCTCGACTATGAGTCTCGACTATGAGTCTCGACTATGAGTCCCGACTATGAGTCAGGCCGCTGAGTCAGGCCTCGGAGTCAGGGCTAGGAGTCAGGCCTTGGAGTCAGGACTGTGAGTCAGGACTGTGAGTCAGGACTGTAAGGCAGGCCTGTGAGTCAGTACTCTGCTTCGGGACTGCAAGTCAGGACTGTGAGGCGGGACTGCAAGTCAGCACTGTGAGGCAGGACTCTGAGTTGGGACTGTGGGTCGGGCCTGTGAGTCGGGCCTGTGAGTCAGGACTGTGAGTCGGCACTCTGAGTCGGGACTCTGAGTCGGTCCTCTGAGTCGGTACTCTTAGTCGGGACTCCGATTCGGGTCACTGAGTCGGGACAGGTCTGTGAATCAGGCCTCAGTCGGGACACTGAGTCAGGTTTGTGAGTCGGGCCTGTGAGTCGGGCCAGTGAGTCGGGCCTGTGAGTCAGGACTTTGAGTCGGGGACTGGGAGTAAGACCTGTGAGTCAGGACAATGAATCAGGCCCCTGAGTCATGACTCTGAATCAGGACTCTGAGTCAGGACCCTGAGTCAGGACAATGAGTCAGGACAATGAGTCAGGACTCTGAGTCAGGACTCTGAGTCAGGACTCTGCGTCAGGACTCTGAGTCAGGACTCTGAGTCAGGACTCTGAGTCAGGACTCTGAGTCAGGACTCTGAGTCAGGACTCTGAGTCAGCACTCTGAGTCAGGACTCTGAGTCAGCACTCTGAGTCAGCACTCTGAGTCAGGACTCTGAGTCAGGACTCTGAGTCAGGACTCTGAGTCAGGACTCTGAGTCAGGACTCTGAGTCAGGACTCTGAGTCAGGACTCTGAGTCAGGACTCTGAGTCAGGACTCTGAGTCAGGACTCTGAGTCAGGACTCTGAGTCAGGACTCTGAGTCAGGACTCTGAGTCAGGACTCTGAGTCAGGACTCTGAGTCAGGACTCTGAGTCAGGACTCTGAGTCAGGACTCTGAGTCAGGACTCTGAGTCAGGACTCTGAGTCAGGACTCTGAGTCAGGACTCTGAGTCAGGACTCTGAGTCAGGACTCTGAGTCAGGACTCTGAGTCAGGACTCTGAGGCCGTGTTGAGTCTGAGGAAGGATTTGGCATCAGCAGTTGAACTCAGGAGTCTGAGTCCGGCATCAGAGAAAATAGTCAGTGTCAGGACTGAGAGTCAGTAGTCTGAATTGTAGATCTGATCAGGAAGCTGACCAGGATTCAGAGTTGGAGTCATGGTGAGCAGTCAGAGTCCGTATGTGTCTGTCAGTCCGTCGGTTTGTTCCATCTGTCCATCCGTCCGTTTGTCTGTCCGTTTACAGGCAAAGTTTAACCCAGCTGTCCATCTGTCCATTTGTCTGTCAATTTACAGGCAAAGTTTAGTTGAAAGTAAAGGTAAATTCTTTGTAATTGTCCCTGATGACAATTACCGTGTTCTCTAGTTATTAAGAATTTACCTATGGTAAATTCTATTTGTTTTTGCTATTATTATTATTCTTATTATAATCCCCCGCTCGCGAAGCGGCGGGGGATTATATTGATATTCTTCTTTTACCTTTTATTATTATGAATTCCCCGTAGGGGAATTCATCTTGTTATTGCTGATTTTGTTATTATTATTATTATTATTATTATTATTATTATTATTTTTCTACGGCCCTCAAAAAAAAATTTTGAAATGCAGATTATGAGAACAGTGATCAAATTAAAGCAAAATGAACAAAACCTCCTTACAGATTGACAGATACACTATTATCAGAGGTAATTACATGGTGAAATTACTGCTCAGTGAAGCGTAATTCCATAAATAAAAATTTATATTGTATTCACCGTTTCTCAGAAACTAAGACAGATAAAGACATGGGATTTTTTTTCAAAATACCTCAGACACTAATCCAGTGCAGAAAGGAGCCTAAAGGAATTCCGTTGAAGAAATTCCAAGTTATGAATTTTTGTGCAAAACGGAATTCCCAAAAATGACATTCCAACCTCCAGAAAACATAGAAGGAATACTCAGATCAAGCTGAATTTATATGTGCATGCAGCCATACCCTAGTCTAACAATCTCACAAAATTTCGTTGTCATCGCGTAAGCGGTATCGGCGCTATGGCCGCACAAAAACTCATTTTTCAATCGCCGATATCTCGGTTGCTATTAAAGCTACAGAAAAATTAAAAACACCATCAGAAAGTTCAGTTTGTCCTCTTACAGATGATATATAGCATTTTACTTTTTAAGGAAGTTTTTATATCTCGCGTAAGACATTGAAAATTTTATGTCTGTTTTTGGGCTCATCAAAACTTTTGGGCCCAAAAAAACTATGAAGGTCTTCATGGATGTTCCTGAATATTTTTTTAGAGGTACCCACTATGGGCCTGCATAATGTCTCCAAAGGAAAAATTTCTACTTCAAGTACTTTTTCCTTGAGAATTTTTTGAATTTCAAAATTGTAATGTAAATTTCTCAGCTTCTACTCATTCAAATTTCATGAAATTAACACCAAAAGATGCGTAAAATTATTACCTTCACTATCCTATGAGGGCATTCACCTGTTACTAATAGCCAATTTTACACTTATCATTTTGTATATCCACCTATAACTAATAAATTACACATTCAATTTAGTTAAAAGTCACATGGCATAATGCTAATTTTTCCCTCTATTTTTCCATTTAACCACAGCTCCATGACTCTTATGGTTTGCCTGCAACAACCCATTAGGGTTAGGGTTAGGCCTCAGTCAAAATGTATTGCAGTGAGGGTGGTAACATTGCTGACAACACACCTGGCTGCATGCTAAGCGCTATATGAGTCAGTATGTGCAAATCTACACTGCCAAGGACCAGATTACAACCAAAACTGGCTAGGGAATGGAATGGAATGGAAGGGAAGGGCCTGGAAGGGCAGGGAATGGAAGGCAAGGGAATGTAAGAGCATGGAGTGGAAGCAAAGGGAATGGAAGGTCAGGGAATGGAAGGCAAGGAGAGGGGAGGGTAAATAGGGAGGGAATACGGGGGAGGGAATTCATATCTTAAAATTGCTGTGCAATTTTAATTATTCTCTAGTTATTCTTATTATTCTTATTCAGCTCAGAAAAACTGCGATCATTTCAAAACTATTAGAGATAATGTTTTGAAAAGCAAGGATGATATGCAACTCCCGTGCGTGCTAATACTCACAAAATTTCATGATCAAATTTCATGATACTGATGAGTTATCGAGGAAATAAAAAATCAATTTCCGGAAACGTTTCCATGAGAACCAAAGAAAGCTGGGCTTTGCTGATTTTTTCTAAGGTACCTTGACTAAGTTTCTTGTGCAGAAAGGCGTTTCAT
Source organism: Platynereis dumerilii (assembly GCA_026936325.1). Taxonomy (NCBI): domain Eukaryota; kingdom Metazoa; phylum Annelida; class Polychaeta; order Phyllodocida; family Nereididae; genus Platynereis; species Platynereis dumerilii. The sequence continues at coordinate 52,194,808 of JAPTHN010000011.1, read as the reverse complement.
GGAGATTTCATGAATACATTTCAAGATATGATTTTTTGAAAATTAGACATCCTGAAAATTGACTGAAATTTTTTGGAAAAACAGGGAAGGAATGCTCGTAGAAAGCTGAAAGTGGGTATACTTACAGACCTACCCTAGTGTACCAACTGCACAAAGTTACGGACCCCTCGCACAAACGGTCTCGGCGCTACGGACGTCCAAAAATGCAATTTTCAAGTGGCCATATCTCGGTCCCTATTTAAGCTACAGCAAAGTGTGACATATCACAAGAAAGGTCTGTTTCTCAGCTTTCCAATGGTGTATAGCATTATAGTGTCAGACGCGCGGCGTAGAATCGCGTCGGCCATTGAAAATTTTATGTCATTTTTTGGGCCTATCAATAAGTTTTCCCTTAAAAATTGTAAGAAGAACTTCATGGATGTTCATCAATAATTTATGTGGGCTACCCAGGTTGGGCCTCCATATTGTGCCGAAAGGAAATTTGCCTACATCAAATACTTTTTCCCAGAGAATTTTTTTAATTTCAAAATTGAAACGTAAATTGCTCAGGTTATAATCGTTCAAATCTCATGAAATTAACACCAAAAAATGTGTTAAATTACGCCCTCTAGCAAGCTACAGGGATATCTTCCTCTTACCTTTAACCAATTTTACATATAACATTTTATATATTCAATTATAACTCATTCATTATTTATCAAAATCAATAAAAACTGATTTGTCATCTCCTAATTTTTTGCTCTATTTTTGCATGTAAGCACAGCTCCATAACTTGCATGGTTTGTCTACAACAACCCATTAGGGTTAGGGTTTCACCTACCATTCACTGCAAATGTATTGCTTTGAGGGTGGTACTGCTGGGCACCAAACACAGGTCTCCATGCCAAGCGATGTCTGATTTCAATATATGAGCCTCTTCAAGAATTCATCATAAAGGCCATGAACTGGTTGAAGGGAGTAAGCAGGGCAAGGGAGACAGGGGGGGCGCGGGGGATTATCCGATATTGCCGTACGGCAATATCAGTTATACTAGTTATAATCCCCCGCCGCTTGCGGGCGGGGGATTATATTGATATTGTTCGTTTTACTATTATTAAGAACTTCCCGTAGGGAAGTTCTTATTGATATTGTACGTATTCTTATTATTATTATTTATTATTCTTCTTTTTTTTCTTCCCACTTTTGGTCATTCTTAAAATGTTGAATAAATCATAACCTGCAAGACATATCTACTTGAAACTTTAACTGCATAATGACACCACAAAAGCCCTCCAATGTTTGGAATTACGCATGGGAATTCCGCTCGACATTGGAATTACAGGCAATTTTCACAAAAAATTTTCGGCTCCAGTTTTGGGATAACTGTTGGAAGGAATGTCATGAAAATTTTTCCTGTTACTCTCTAATGAAATAGGCAGTGCAGAAAGTAGTCTGGTGGCAGAAGGCTAAATAGGTTTGGAGAAAAAAAAAGTTCAAAATTTGTGCAGACTGAAATTTCAGGGGTCATGTCATGAAAACCCATGATGTAATTATCAGAATTTCATGTCCTTACAGGAACTATGAGTACTACTTGGGTACAGTGTCGATGCAAAAGCATGGCATCCCAGGTGTAATACTTTTGGAGCCACAGGGCCTCAAAAGTTGAACATTTGATGGGTTGTATCTCCCTTAATATTGGTCTTAGAAACAAACCAGGGACATTTTTGGAAAGCTCAGAATGTCAGCTTTCCAGTGATGTATAGAAATTTCCCGTGCGACGCACGGTTTAGAATCGCGGTGGACATTGAAAATTTTATGTCACTTTTTGGGCCAATCAAAACTTTTTCCTAAAAAAAGTGTATGAAGAACTTCATGGATGTTCATGAATAATTGATGTGGGCTACCCAGGTTGGGCATCCATATTATGCCCAAAGGAAATTTGCCTACATCAAATACTTTTTCTTACAGAATTTTTTTCATTTCAAAATTGAAACGGAAATTTCTCTGGTAATAATTGTTCAAATCTAATGAAATTAACACCAAAAAATGCGTAAAATTACGCCCTCTATCTTGCTACAAGGATATCTTCCTCTTACCTTTAACCAATTTTACATATAATGTCTTGTATATTCAATTATAACTCATTAATTATTTATCAAAATCAATTAAAACTAATTTCACATATTCCTAATTTTTTGCTCTATTTTTGCATGTAAGCAGAGCTCCATAACTCTGATGTTTTGTCTACAACAAGCCATTAGGGTTAGGGTTTCACCTACCATTCACTCAAAATGTATTGCTTTGAGGGTGGAACCGCTGGCCACCACACATTGATCTCCATGCCAAGCGATGTTTCATTTCAATATATGTCACTGTATAGCCTACTACATGGCCTATTGCAACCAAACGTCTAGTAACAGCAAGATTTACCTTTTTGCCAAATGAAATAGCTTCACCATGGAAGGCAAGGGATGGAAGGGGAAGGAAGGAATTTGAAGGGTAGGAATTGGAAGGGCAGGGATTGGGAAGGAAGTGAAGGGATTGCAAGGAAGGGAAGGGATTGGAAGGGAAGGGAAGTTCTTCCTTTAAATTGCTGTGCAATTTAGTATACTAGTTATAATCCCCCGCCGCTTGCGGGCGGGGGATTATATTGATATTCTTCGTTTTACTATTATTATAATCCCCCGCCGCTTGCGGGCGGGGGATTATATTGATATTGTTCGTTTTACTATTATTATAATCCCCCGCTCGCGCAGCGGCGGGGGATTATATTGATATTCTACGATTACCTTTTATTCTTCTTCTTCTTATTATTATTCAGCTCAGGAAAACTGCGATTACTTCAAAACTATTAAAGATACTGTTTTACAAGTCAAGGACAATATGCGACTCCATTGCCCGCTACTTTTTACGAAATTTCATGATCAAATTTCATGACACTTTTGAGTTATAAGCAAAATATTAAAAAAAATTCCGGCGCAGGTTTCCCAGAACCTAAGCATAACTGAGACCTGTTGATTTTTTCTAAGATACCTTGACAAAGTCTCCAGTGCAGAAAGGCGTCTCGTGGAGATTTCATAAACAGATTTCAAGATATGATTTTTTGAAAATTGGATATCCTGAAAATTGACCAAAAATTTTTCAAAAAACAAAGAAGGAATGCTCGTAGAAAGCTGAAAATGGGTACACTTGCAGACCTACCCCAGTGTACAAACTTCACAAAGTAACGGACCGCTCGGACAAATGGTCTGGACGTTACGGACGTCCAAAAACCCAATTTTCAAGTGCTCATATCTCGGTCCCTATTTGACCTACGGCACAGTATCACATATCACAAGAAAGCTCTGTTTGTCAGCTTTCCAATGGTGTATAGCATGTTAGTCTCAGACGCGCGGCGTAGAATCGCGTCGGACATTGAAATTTTATGTCACTTTTTGTGCCCAACGAAACGCTTTTGTCAAAAAAATCAATGAAGTTCTTCTCGGATTTCGATGCATATTTTTTTCCATATACCCTGCTTAGGCCTACACACTGTCCTCAAAGGAAATTTGCCTACATCAAATGTTTTTCCCAAGAGAATTTTTTTAAATTGTAAATGTTAACTTTAGATTGCTCAGCTTATACTTATTCGAATTTCATGAAATTAACATGAAAAGAAGTGTAATATTATGGCCTTTTCTGTTCTACAATGGCATAGACCTGATACTCATAAAACATTTTACATGTATGATTTCATATATTCAATTATAGCTACTAGGTTAATGTTTCAAATCAGTTACAACTCAAATGACATGTTCCTAATTTTTTTCTAGATTTTTGCATGCAGGCACAACCTCGCAACTCTTATGGTCTGCCTGCAACAGGCCATTGGGTTAGGGTTAACTCAACATGCATTGCTCGCACAGTGGTACGCTTGGCCACCACGGGTGTGTCTGCCTGCCATGACTTTTGATAAGCATATGCACCAACAACATTGCTAAGTTCATACGTGGTTTTAAGAATTCGTCATGAAGGACATGAACTGGAAAAAGGGAGTAAGCAGGCAGGGGAGCCAGGGGGGGCACGGGGGATTATCCGATATTGCCGTACGGCAATATCAGTTATACTAGTTATTATTATTATTCAGCTCAGGAAAACTGAGATTACTGCAAAACTATTAGAGATATTGGTTTACAAGAAAAGGATGATATGCAACTCCCGTGCGTGCTATTACTAACAAAATTTCATGATCAAATTTCATGACACTTATGAGTTATGAGCAAAATACAAAAAAAATTTCCGGCGCAGGTTTCTGAGAACCTAAGCATAACTGAGACCTGTTGATTTTTTGTAAGATGCCTTGACAAAGTCTCCAGTGCAGAAAGGCGTCCTGTGGAGATTTCATCAATACATTTCAAGATATGATTTTTTGAAAATTGGACATCTCGAAAATTTACCAATTTTTTTTTTAAAAAACAGGAAGGAATGCTCGTAGAAAGCTGAAAGTAGGTACGCTTACAGATGTACCTTAGTATACCAACTTCACAAAGTTACGGACCGCTCGCACAAACGGTCTCGGCGCTACGGACGTCCAAAAACCCACTTTTCAAGTGTTCATATCTCGGTCCGTATTTAAGCTACAGCAGAGTATCACATATCACAAGAAAGGTCTGTTTCTCAGCTTTCCAATGGTGTATAGCATGATGGTGTACGACGAACGGTGTAGAATCGCGTGTAGCATTGAAAATTTCATGTCACTTTTTTGGGTCATCGAAGCGTCTTATGTTAAAACATAAGAAAGTCTTTACGGATCATTATGAAATTTGGTAGCCTAAACATCATTTGGGAGGGGAGAGTAAACAGGGCCGGGGAGCTATGGGGGCCGCGGGGGATTATCCGATATTGCCGTACGGCAATATCAGTTATACTAGTTATTATTATTATTCTTATTATTATTCAGCTCAGAAAAACTGCGATTACTTCAAAACTATTACAGATACTATGCTGCAAGTCAAGGGTAATATGCAACTCCATTGCGTGCTACTTCACACGAAATTTCATGATCAAATTTCATGACACTTATGAGTTATGAGGAAAATATAAAAAAAATTTCCGGCGCAGGTTTCTGAGAACCTAAGCATAACTGAGACCTGTTGATTTTTTCTAAGATACCTTGACTAAGTCTTCAGGTCTGAAAGGCGTCTTGTGGAGATTTCATGAACACATTTCAAGATATGATTTTTTGAAAAATAGACATCCCGAAAACTGACCAAAATTTTTTTGAAAAACAGGGAAGGAATGCTCTTAGAGAGCTGAAAATAAGTGCACATACAGGCGTACCCCAGTGTACAAACTTCACAAAGTTTCGGACTGCTCGGACAAACGGTCTTGGCGCTACGGACGCACAAAAACTCAAACTTCAAGTGGCCATATCTCAGTACCTATTTGAGCTACAGACTAGTTTTACATATCACAAGAAAGGTCTGTTTGTCAGCTTTCCAATGGTGTATAGCATTATAGTCTCAGACGCACGACGTAGAATCGCGTCAGACATTGAAAATTTGTTGTCACTTTTCGCACTCACAAAAGAGTTTTAGGCTAAAAAATCCATGAAGCTCTGCATGGATGTCCATGAATAATTTTTGTGGGATGCCCAGTGCACGTCTCCATACTGTCCCCAAAGGAAATCTGCCTATATTAATCAGCTTTGGCTAGAAAAATGTTTTAGTTTTATAATTGAAATGTAAATTGCTCAGCTTCTACTTATTCAAATTTCATGAAATTAATACCAAAAGATGCGTAAAAATACAGGCTTTTGACTTGCATAAGAGCATTCAGCTCACAAAAACATCCTATTTTACATAGATCATTTTACATATTCAATCATAACTCATGACTTACTGCTTCAAATCAGTTACAACTCATAAATCATGTTGCTAATTTTTTGGCCTATTTTGTGGTATAAACACATCCACCTATCTCGAAAAAAAAAAATTCTCAAACTTTTAACAGATGCATGTGGTCTGCAGTCGGGGCCATCCTGTCTCAGTGCCACCTTTTACAAGACCTAACCTTACTGTACTGTCAAAGCAGCTGAACTAGCGAATAATACACATTGTACATTGAAAGGGTATGATGCATATATGCGTTTCACACAGGCTGCTATATTGTGTATTTGTGCAATAGACTTATTAGGGCAGGCAGGGACTATTGTAATGATGTGATGTGCCCTCTTGGAATCGAAGTTCATCCCCCAAAAACCAGGCCAGGGGACTTACACAAAAATAGTGGACATGAATTTCAAACGAAGCGTATGCAGGCCTGGGGGTAATACGGGGCCCGCGGGGGATTATCCGATATTGCCGTACGGCAATATCAGTTATACTAGTTATTATTATTATTCTTATTATTATTCAGCTCAGAAAAACTGCGATTACTTCAAAACTATTACAGATACTACGCTACAAGTCAAGGGTAATATGCAACTCCATTGCGTGCTACTTCACACAAAATTTCATGATCAAATTTCATGACACTTATGAGTTATGAGGAAAATAAAAAAAAACATTTCCGGCGCAGGTTTCTGAGAACCTAAGCATAACTGAGACCTGTTGATTTTTTCTAAGATACCTTGACTAAGTCTTCAGGTCTGAAAGGCGTCTTGTGAAGATTTCATGAATACATTTCAAGATATGATTTTTTGAAAAATAGACATCCCGAAAACTGACCAAAATTTTTTTGAAAAACAGAGAAGGAATGCTCTTAGAGAGCTGAAAATGGGTGCACATACAGACGTACCCCAGTGTACAAACTTCACAAAGTTTCGGACTGCTCGGACAAACGGTCTTGGCGCTACGGACGCACAAAAACTCAAACTTCAAGTGGCCATATCTCAGTCCCTATTTGAGCTACAGACTAGTTTTACATATCACAAGAAAGGTCTGTTTCTCAGCTTTCCAATAGTATATAGCATAATAGTGTCAGACGCACGAAGTAGAATCGCGTCAGACATTGAAAATTTGTTGTCACTTTTCGCACTCACAAAAGAGTTTTAGGCTAAAAAATCCATGAAGTTCTTCATGGATGTCCATGAATAATTTTTGTGGGATGCCCAGTGCATGTCTCCATACTGTCCCCAAAGGAAATCTGCCTATATGAATCAGCTTTGGCTAGAAAAATGTTTTAGTTTTATAATTGAAATGTAAATTGCTCAGCTTCTACTTATTCAAATTTCATGAAATTAATACCAAAAGATGCGTAAAAATACAGGCTTTTGACTTGCATAAGGACATTCAGCTCACAAAAACATCCTATTTTACATAGATCATTTTACATATTCAATCATAACTCATGACTTACTGCTTCAAATCAGTTACAACTCATAAGTCATGTTGCTAATTTTTTGGCCTATTTTGTGGTATAAACACATCCACCTATCTCGAAAAAAAAAAATTCTCAAACTTTTAACAGATGCATGTGGTCTGCAGTCGGGGCCATCCTGTCTCAGTGCCACCTTTTACAAGACCTAACCTTACTGTACTGTCAAAGCAGCTGAACTAGAGAATAATATACATTGTACATTGAAAGGGTATGATGCATATATGCGTTTCACATAGGCTGCTATATTGTGTATTTGTGCAATAGACTTATTAGGGCAGGCAGGCACTATTGTAATGATGTGATGTGCCCTCTTGGAATCGAAGTTCATCCCCCAAAAACCAGGCCAGGGGACTTACACAAAATAGAGGACATGAATTGCAAACGAAGCGTATGCAGGCCTGGGGGTAATACGGGGCCCGCGGGGGATTATCCGATATTGCCGTACGGCAATATCAGTTATACTAGTTATTATTATAATCCCCCGCCGCGAGCGGGGGATTATATTGATATTGTTCGTTTTATTATTATTATTATTATTATTATTCTTATTATTATTATTATTCTTATTCAGCTCAGAAAAACTGCGATTACTTCAAAAGTATTACAGATACTGTTCTGCAAGTCAAGGGTAATATGCAACTCCATTGCGTGCTACTTCATACGAAATTTCATGATCAAATTTCATGATGCTTATAAGTTATGAGCAAAATATAAAAAAAATTTCCGGCGCAGGTTTCTGAGAAACTACGCATAACTGGGACCTGCTGATTTTTTCTAAGATACCTTGACAAAGTCTCCAGTGCAGAAAGGCGTCTCATGGAGATTTCATGAATACATTTCAAGATATGATTTTTTGAAAATTGGACATCCCGAAAATTGACTGAAATATTTCTGAAAAACAGGGAAGGAATGCTTGTAGAAAGCTGAAAATGGGTATACCTACAGACCTACTCTAGTGTACCAACTTCACAAAGTTACGGACCACTCGGACAAACGGTCTCGGAGCTACGGACGCACAAAAACTCAAACTTCAAGTGGCCATATCTCGCTCCCTATCGCAGCTACAGACTAGTTTCACATATCACAAGAAAGGTCTGTTTCTCAGCTTTCCAATGATGTATAGCATTATAGTGTCAGACGCGCGGCGTAGAATCGCGTCAGACATTGAAAATTTTATGTCATTTTTTGGGCCTATCAAAACGTTTTCCCTCAAAAAGTGCATGAAGAACTTCATGGATGTTCATGAATAATTTATGCGGGCTACCCAGGTTGGGCCTCCATATTGTGCCAAAAGGAAATTTGCCTAAATCAAATACTTTTTCCTAGAGAATTTTTGTAATTTCAAAATTGAAACGTAAATTGCTCTGGTTATAATCGTTCAAATCTCATGAAATTAACACCAAAAAATGTGTTCAATTACGCCCTCTAGCAAGCTACAGGGATATCTTCCTCTTACCTTTAACCAATTTTACATATAACATTTTATATATTCAATTATAACTCATTCATTATTTATCAAAATTAATTAAAACTGATTCGTCATGTTCATAATTTTTCCCTCTATTTTTGTATGTAAGCACAGCTCCATAACTTGAATGGTTTGTCTACAATAACCCATTAGGGTTAGGGTTTCACCTACCATTCACTGGAAATGTATTGCTTTGAGGGTGGTACCGCTGGGCACCAAACACAGGTCTCCATGCCAAACGATGTCTCATTTCAATATATCAGCCTCTTCAAGAATTCATCATGAAGGCCATGAACTGGTTGAAGGGAGTAAGCAGGGCCAGGGAGACAGGGGGGGCGCGGGGGATTATCCGATATTGCCGTACGGCAATATCAGTTATACTAGTTATTATTCTTTTTATTATTCAGCTCAGAAAAACTGCGATTACTTCAAAACTATTACAGATACTACGCTACAAGTCAAGGGTAATATGCAACTCCATTGCGTGCTACTTCACACGAAATTTCATGATCAAATTTCATGACACTTATGAGTTATGAGGAAATATAAAAAAAATTTCCGGCGCAGGTTTCTGAGAACCTAAGCATAACTGAGACCTGTTGATTTTTTCTAAGATACCTTGACTAAGTCTTCAGGTCTGAAAGGCGTCTTGTGAAGATTTCATGAATACATTTCAAGATATGATTTTTTTAAAAATAGACATCTCGAAAACTGACAAAATTTTTTTTGAAAAACAGGCAAGGAATGCTCTTAGAAAGCTGAAAATGGGTGCACTTACAGACGTACCCTAGTGTACCAACTTCACAAAGTTACGGACTGCTCGGACCAACGGTCTTGGCGCTACGGACGCACAAAAACTCAAACTTCAAGTGGCCATATCTCAGTCCCTATTTCAGCTACAGACTAGTTTTACATATCACAAGAAAGGTCTGTTTCTCAGCTTTCCAATGGTGTATAGCATTATAGTCTCAGACGCACGACGTAGAATCGCGTCAGACATTGAAAATTACATGTCACTTTTCGCACTCACAAAAGTGTTTTAGGCTAAAAAATCAATGAAGTTCTTCATGGATGGCCATGAATAATTTTTGTGGGATGCCCAGTGCACGTCTCCACACTGTCCCCAAAGGAAATCTGCCTATATTAATCAGCTTTGGCTAGAAAAATGTTTTAGTTTTATAATTGAAATGTAAATTACTCAGCTTCTACTTATTCAAATTTCATGAAATTAACACCAAAAGATGCGTAAAAATACAGGCTTTTGACTTGCATAAGGGCATTCAGCTCACACAAACGCCCTATTTTACATAGACCATTTTACATATTCAATCATAACTCATGACTTACTGCTTCAAATCAGTTACAACTCATAAGTCATGTTGCTAATTTTTTGGCCTATTTTGTGGTATAAACACATCCACCTATCTCAAAAAAAAAAATTCTCAAACTTTTAACAGATGCATGTGATCTGCAGTCGGGGCCATCCTGTCTCAGTGCCACCTTTTATAAGACCTAACCTTACTGTACTGTCAAAGCAGCTGAACTAGCGCATAACATACATTGTACATTGAAAGGGTATGATGCATATAAGCGTTTCACATAGGCTGCTATATTGTGTATTTGTGCAATAGACTTATTAGGGCAGACAGGGACTATTGTAATGATGTGATGTGCCCTCTTGGAATCGAAGTTCATCCCACAAAAACCAGGCCAGGGTACTTACACAAAAATAGTGGACATGAATGTCAAACGAAGCGTATGCAGGCCTGGGGGTAATACGGGACCCGCGGGGGATTATCCGATATTGCCGTACGGCAATATCAGTTATACTAGTTATAATCCCCCGCCGCTTGCGGGGGATTATATTGATATTGTTCGTTTTATTATTATTATTATTATTATTATTATTCTTATTCAGCTCAGGAAAACTGTGATTACTGCAAAACTATTAGAGACAACATCCTGAAACCTCAAACACAATATGTGAATCCATTGCGCGCTACTTCACACGAAATTTCTTGATCAAATTTCATGATACTTATGAGTTATGAGGAAAATATAAAACAAATTTCCGGCGCAGGTTTCTGAGAACCTAAGCATAACTGAGACCTGTTGATTTTTTGTAAGATACCTTGACAAAGTCTCCAGTGCAGAAAGGCGTCCTGTGGAGATTTCATGAATACATTTCAAGATATGATTTTTTGAAAAATAGACATCCCGAAAACTGACCAAAATTTTTTCTAAAAACAGGGAAGGAATGCACTTAGAGAGCTGAAAATGGGTGCACATACAGACCTAGCCTAGTGTACCAACTTCACAAAGTAACGGACTGCTCGGACAAACGGTCTGTGCGCTACGGACGCACAAAAACTCAAACTTCAAGTGGCCATATCTCGGTCCCTATGGCAGCTACAGACTAGTTTCACATATCACAAGAAAGGTCTGTTTCTCAGCTTTCCAATGATGTATAGCATTATAGTCTCAGACGCACGGCGTAGAATCGCGTCAGACGTTGAAAATTTTTGGTCACTTTTTGCACTCACAAAAGTGTTTTAGGCTAAAAAACCTATGAAGTACTTCATGGATGTTCATCAATAATTTATGTGGGCTACCCAGGTTGGGCCTACATATTGTGCCAAAAGGAAATTTGCCTACATCAAATAGTTTTTCCTAGAGAATTTTTTTAATTTCAAAATTGAAACGTAAATTGCGCAGCTTCTACTGATTCAAATTTCATGAAATTAACACCAAAAGATGCGTAAAAATACAGGCTTTTGACTTGCGTAAGGGCATTTACCTCGCACAAACACCCGATTTTACATAGATCATTTTACATATTCAATCATAACTCATGACTTACTGCTTCAAATCAGTTACAACTCATAAATCATGTTGCTAATTTTTTGGCCTATTTTGTGGTATAAACACATCCACCTATCTCGAAAAAAAAAAATTTCAAACTTTTAACAGATGCATGTGGTCTGCAGTCGGGGCCATCCTGTCTCAGTGCCACCTTTTACAAGACCTAACCTTACTGTACTGTCAAAGCAGCTGAACTAGCGAATAATATACATTGTACATTGAAAGGGTATGATGCATATAAGTGTTTCACATAGGCTGTTATATTGTGTATTAGTGCAATAGACTTATTAGGGCAGGCAGGGACTATTGTAATGATGTGATGTGCCCTCTTGGAATCGAAGTTCATCCCCCAAAAACCAGGCCACGGGACATACACAAAAATAGTGGATATGAATTTCAAAAGAAGCGTATGCAGGCCTGGGGGTATTACGGGGCCCGCGGGGGATTATCCGATATTGCCGTACGGCAATATCAGTTATACTAGTTATAATCCCCCGCCGCTTGCGGGGGATTATATTGATATTGTTCGTTTTATTATTATTATTCTTATTCTTATTATTATTCTTATTATTATTCAGCTCAGGAAAACTGTGATTACTGCAAAACTATTAGAGATAACATCCTGAAACCTCAAACACAATATGTGACTCCATTGCGCGCTACTTCACACGAAATTTCTTGATCAAATTTCATGATACTTATGAGTTATGAGGAAAATATAAAACAAATTTCCGGCGCAGGTTTCTGAGAACCTAAGCATAACTGAGACCTGTTGATTTTTTGTAAGATACCTTGACAAAGTCTCCAGTGCAGAAAGGCGTCCTGTGGAGATTTCATGAATACATTTCAAGATATGATTTTTGAAAAATAGACATCCCGAAAACTGACCAAAATTTTTTCTAAAAACAGGGAAGGAATGCACTTAGAGAGCTGAAAATGGGTGCACATACAGACCTAACCCAGTGTACAAACTTCACAAAGTTACGGACTGCTCGAACAAACGGTCTCTGCGCTACGGACACACAAAAACTCAAACTTCAAGTGGCCATATCTCGGTCCCTATGGCAGCTACAGACTAGTTTCACATATCACAAGAAAGGTCTGTTTCTCAGCTTTCCAATGATGTATAGCATTATAGTCTCAGACGCACGGCGTAGAATCGCGTCAGACATTGAAAATTTTTTGTCACTTTTTGCACTCACAAAAGTGTTTTAGGCTAAAAAATCTATGAAGTACTTCATGGATGTTCATCAATAATTTATGTGGGCTACCCAGGTTGGGCCTCCATATTGTGCCAAAAGGAAATTTGCCTACATCAAATACTTTTTCCTAGAGAATTTTTTTAATTTCAAAATTGAAACGTACATTGCTCAGCTTCTACTTATTCAAATTTCATGAAATTAACACCAAAAGATGCGTAAAAATACAGGCTTTTGACTTGCGTAAGGGCATTCACCTCACACAAACACCCGATTTTACATAGATCATTTTACATATTCAATCATAACTCATGACTCATGGCTTCAAATCAGTTACAACTCATAAATCATGTTGCTCATTTTTTGGCCTATTTTGTGGTATAAACACATCCACCTATCTCGAAAAAAAAAAATTTCAAACTTTTAACAGATGCATGTGGTCTGCAGTCGGGGCCATCCTGTCTCAGTGCCACCTTATACAAGACCTAACCTTACTGTACTGTCAAAGCAGCTGAACTAGCGAATAATATACATTGTACATTGAAAGGGTATGATGCATATAAGGGTTTCACATAGGCTGTTATATTGTGTATTAGTGCAATAGACTTATTAGGGCAGGCAGGGACTATTGTAATGATGTGATGTGCCCTCTTGGAATCGAAGTTCATCCCCCAAAAACCAGGCCACGGGACATACACAAAAATAGTGGACATGAATTTCAAAAGAAGCGTATGCAGGCCTGGGGGTAATACGGGGCCCGCGGGGGATTATCCGATATTGCCGTACGGCAATATCAGTTATACTAGTTATTATTATTATTCTTCTTTTTTGTTTCAAAATGGTCCTACGGCAATGAAAGTTGGTCAGAAGGTCAATCGGTCATTGAGTATTGTGAAAGTGGGTCATTTGATGTCATTTTCACAGTTGTCTTTTTCACAGAGCCGTTCAAAGTCGAAAATTAGTAAACTTTAAGGTTGAATAACTAAAAAACTATTTGAGATAATGAGTCAAGAGTGAAAATCCTGTGATAAAAAGTTGTTGTCAATGAATTAGTGTGAGAGATATGACAGTTGGTCCAACGGGTAAAGGGCTTTTGATGCATGAGCACTTTTTAGTCTGCGATCGGTTTCTCAAGTTATGTAATAGATACAAGCATGGTGATTGTGGCAAAAGTTTGCCAGTATCTGGGGCCAATGTTGATTCAAGGAATGGTTTGGATATGTCCAGTAGTTTTTGGAATATGGCAATTTTTCAATATCGAGTGTTCGAAATTTAGGTGGAATTGTAAAATCTCCATGAAGGAGTAGTCTGAGGTGATCAAAATGTATAATGAACTACCCTCAACTTTACCCAAAAAGACTATATTGACCAAAAAAGTGGACAAAAAGGTTATATTTGAAGGTTATTTGAGTCATTAAAGTTAAAAAAGTTGAATTTTGCAAAAATTCTGAAAATTATGTTATTTCCCACCAATCCTCTCAAAAGTCTGGTGTCTACAAGTCAATAATATGGTTATCAAAAGCCCCCTATGAAGAACATTTTATTTCTTCAACTAAATTTGTAAAAAAATTTGAAAAATGGTACTTCTCGGCACTCCTGGCATTTACCATAAATGATTTTATTTGAGTGGGAAATATCAGTCCTACAGCTTTCTTTAAATTAAATGACCCCCCTATATCACATACTGGAATCACATGAGCACATTACTTTTGACCTTTGACCTTTTTATCAAGGTCAAATTTGAGGTCAAAGAGGAAATGAAAACAGGTTATTTTCACTGATTATTTTTTTTAACTGGGAAGCAACGTTTCAATTTTCTTGATTTTAACTGACAATGTGGACCAAATACTTTCGGTAAATTGTGTCAAATGGCAAGTCTCTAGCTGCAGTCTGCTTTAAGCAATAAAGGTCAAAAGGTAAAAAAAATTAAGAAATGGTCAGCAAAAAATTCATTTTCACATGATGCAGGTGAGACAATTTCACACTCCAAAGCAGGCTGGCCGCATATATTTGCATACATTAACCATATATGGAAAGCTGTTCTGGCCGTTTCAGGTGACGGGGCCAGTGAATGCTACTGACTAATGTTTATATACATATTACAGTCTCAAATGACTGAGTGGAGTTGGGGATAGGAGTTATAGTCAGGACCCTGAGTCAGGTCTGTGTGTCACGTCTGTGAGTCAGGTCTGTGAGACAGGTCTGTGAGTCAGGCCCGTGAGTCAGGTCTATTAATCAGGTCTGTGAGCCAGGTCTGTTAGTCAGGACCGTAAGACAGGTGTGTGAGTCAGGTCTGTGAGTCAGGTCTGTGAGTCAGGCCCCTGAGTCAGGCCCCTGGGTCAGGACTCTGAGTCAGGCATCTGAGTCAGGTCTCTGAGTCAGGACTCTGAGTCAGGACTCTGAGTCAGGACTCTGAGTCTTGACTATTAGTCTCAACTATGAGTCTCGACTATGAATCTCGACTATGAGTCTCGACTATGAGTCTCGTCTATGAGTCTCGACTATGTGTCTCGACTATGAGTCTCGACTATGAGTCCCGACTATGAGTCAGGCCTCGGAGTCAGGCCTCGGAGTCAGGGCTAGAAGTCAGGACTGTGAGTCAGGACTGTGAGTCAGGACTGTGAGTCAGGACTGTGAGTCAGGACTGTGAGTCAGGACTGTGAGTCAGGACTGTGAGTCAGGACAGTGAGTCAGGACTGTGAGTCAGTACTCTGCTTCGGGACTGCAAGTCAGCACTGTGAGGCGGGACTGCAAGTCAGCACTGTGCACTGCAGGACTCTGAGTTGGGACTGTGGGTCGGGTCTGTGGGTCGGGACTGTGAGTCGGGCCTGTGAGTCAGGACTGTGAGTCGGAACTCTGAGTCGGGACTCTGAGTCGGTACTCTGAGGCGGTACTCTGAGGCGGTACTCTGAGTCGGGACTCTGATTCGGGTCTCTGAGTCGGGACAGGTCTGTGAATCAGGCCTCAGTCGGGACACTGAGTCAGGTTTGTGAGTCGGGCCTGTGAGTCGGGCCTGTGAGTCAGGACTTTCAGTCAGGACTGTGAGTCAGGACTGTGAGTCAGGACTGTGAGTCAGGACTGTGAGTCAGGACTGTGAGTCAGGACTGTGAGTCAGTACTCTGCTTCGGGACTGCAAGTCAGGACTTTCAGTCAGGACTTTCAGTCAGGACTGTGAGTCAGGACTGTGAGTCAGGACTGTGAGTCAGGACTGTGAGTCAGTACTCTGCTTCGGGACTGCAAGTCAGGACTGTGAGGCGGGACTGCAAATCAGCACTGTGAGGCAGGACTCTGAGTTGGGACTGTGGGTCGGGCCTGTGGGTCGGGACTGTGAGTCGGGCCTGTGAGTCAGGACTGTGAGTCGGAACTCTGAGTCGGGACTCTGAGTCGGTCCTCTGAGTCGGTACTCTTAGTCGGGACTCTGATTCGGGTCTCTGAGTCGGGACAGGTCTGTGAATCAGGCCTCAGTCGGGACACTGAGTCAGGTTTGTGAGTCGGGCCTGTGAGTCGGGCCAGTGAGCCGGGCCTGTGAGTCAGGACTTTGAGTCGGGGACTGGGAGTAGGACCTGTGAGTCAGGACTCTGAGTCAGGACTATGAATCAGGACCCTGAGTCATGACTCTGAATCAGGACTCTGAGTCAGGACTCTGAGTCAGGACCCTGAGGCAGGACAATGAGTCAGGACTCTGAGTCAGGACTCTGAGTCAGGACTCTGAGTCAGGACTCTGAGTCAGCACTCTGAGTCAGCACTCTGAGTCAGGACTCTGAGTCAGGACTCTGAGTCAGGACTCTGAGTCAGGACTCTGAGTCAGGACTCTGAGTCAGGACTCTGAGTCAGGACTCTGAGTCAGGACTCTGAGTCAGGACTCTGAGTCAGGACTCTGAGTCAGGACTCTGAGTCAGCACTCTGAGTCAGGACTCTGAGTCAGCACTCTGAGTCAGGACTCTGAGTCAGGACTCTGAGTCAGGACTCTGAGTCAGGACTCTGAGTCAGGACTCTGAGTCAGGACTCTGAGTCAGGACTCTGAGGCAGGACTCTGAGTCAGGACTCTGAGTCAGGACTCTGAGTCAGGACTCTGAGTCAGGACTCTGAGTCAGGCCTCTGAGTCAGGACTCTGAGTCAGGACTCTGAGTCAGGACTCTGAGTCAGGACTCTGAGTCAGGACTCTGAGTCAGGACTCTGAGTCAGGACTCTGAGGCCGTGTTGAGTCTGAGGAAGGATTTGGCATCAGCAGTTGAACTCAGGAGTCTCAGTCCGGCATCAGAGAAAATAGTCAGTGTCAGGACTGAGAGTCAGTAGTCTGAATTGTAGATCTGATCAGGAAGCTGACCAGGATTCAGAGTTGGAGTCATGGTGAGCAGTCAGAGTCCGTATGTGTCTGTCAGTCCGTCGGTTTGTTCCATCTGTCCATCCGTCCATTTGTCTGTCCGTTTACAGGCAAAGTTTAGCCCAGCTGTCCATCTGTCCATTTGTCTGTCAATTTACAGGCAAAGTTTAGTTGAAAGTAAAGGTAAATTCTTTGTAATTGTCCCTGATGACAATTACCGTGTTCTCTAGTTATAATCCCCCGCCGCTTGCGGGGGATTATATTGATATTGTTCGTTTTATTATTATGAATTCCCCGTAGGGGAATTCATCTTGTTATTGCTACTTTTGTTATTATTATGAATTCCCCGTAGGGGAATTCATCTTGTTATTGCTGATTTTGTTATTATTATGAATTCCCCGTAGGGGAATTCATCTTACTTTTGCTGGTTTTGTTATTATTATTATTATTTTTCTACGGATTTTCAAATTTTCAATGTCGAATAAATCATAACCTGCCTCACATATCTGAAATTAAGCAATTGCAACATAAAAACACCATGAAACACTTTATGTTTCTGGAATTACACATCGGAATTCCCAACCACCTCGGAATTACAGGCAATTTGCATAAAAATTTTGGGTTCACCGATTTGAGAAAACCAGTAATTGATTTTTCATGAATTTTTTTTTACATATTGTCCAAGGAAGTCCGCAGTGCAGAAAGGA
The DNA here is from genome assembly GCA_026936325.1 of Platynereis dumerilii. Taxonomy (NCBI): domain Eukaryota; kingdom Metazoa; phylum Annelida; class Polychaeta; order Phyllodocida; family Nereididae; genus Platynereis; species Platynereis dumerilii. The sequence goes on along the minus strand of JAPTHN010000011.1, from coordinate 52,176,910 downwards.
GTCTAGAGGAATTCCGTTGAAGAAATTCCAAGTTATGATTTTTTGAAAAAATGGAATTCCGAAAAATGACATTCCAATCTCCAGAAAACAAGGAAGGAATGCTCAGATTAAGCTGAATTTATATGTGTATACAGCCCTACCCTAGTCTAACAATGTGACCGAATTTTGTTTTCCAAGGTCTAATACTTTTTGTACCACAGGGCCGCAAAAGTTGATTTTTTGCAGGCCCGTATCTTCCTTAATATTAATTCTACAATAAAAAAATTGACATTTCTGAAAACCTGAGAATGTCAGCTTTCCAATGGTATATAGCAACATCCTCTAGAACGTACGGTATAGAATCGCGTCAGACATTGAAAATTTTATGTCACTTTTTGGGTCTCCCAAAGCCTATTTTGCCCAAAAAAACTATGAAGCTCTTCATGAATGTTCATGTCGATTTTTTATGTGCTACCCTTTATGTATCTCCATAATGTGTCCAAAGGAATTTCTTCTACTTGGAGTACTTTTCCCTGGAGAATTTTTTACATTTCAAAATTCAAATGTAGATTGCTCAGCTTCTACTCATTCAAATTTCATGAAATTAACACCAAAAAATGCATAAAATTATAGCCTTGTATGTCCCCAAGAACATTTACCTATTGCTTATAGCCAATTTTACATGAGCAATTTCACATATTCAATTATAACTCATTAATTATTCATTAAAATCAATTAAAACTCATTTGACATATTACTATTTTTTTGCCCTATTTTTCCATGTAAGCACATCTCCCTACCATCAATTTTATCATCCAATTAAAAGTCTTCCAATAATGTTTCAAATCACTTAAAATTGATATGATATGTTGCTTATTTGTTGCCCTATTGTTTGCAAATAAGCACATATTTTTTCCATTAACTTTATAATTAAATTACAACTTGTGAAATACTGCTGCAAATCACTTAAAACTAATTTTACATGTTGCTGACTGCTTGCCCTCTGTATATATTTAAGCACATCTTCCTAGCTCTTATGGTTTGTCCGTAACAAATCATTAGGGTTAGGGTTTCATCAAAGTTAAGGTTATGGTTAAGTCAAATTGTATTGCTTTGAGGGCGGTATCATTCCTCACAACACACCTGCCTGCATGCTAAGCGCTATATGAGTCAGTATGTGCAAATCTACACTCTCATTGACTGCCTAGCGACCAAAAGAAGCCTGGCAATCCAAATGGAAAGGAAGGAATGGAAGAAGAGGGAATGGAAGGGGAGGGAATGGAAGAGGGTTGATTGGAAAGGGGATGGAAGGGAAGGGAATGGAAGGCAAGGAAAGGGAGGGTATATAGGGAGGGAATACGGGGGAGGGGAATTCATATCTTAAAATTGCTGTGCAATTTTAATTATTCTCTAGTTATTATTATTTTTCTACGGCCCTCAAAAAAATTTTTTGAAAGGCAGATTATGAGAACAGTGATCAGAATAAAACAAAATGGACAGAACCTCCTTACAGATTGAGAGAAACACTATTATCAGAGGTAATTACATGGTGAAATTATTTCTCAGTGAGACGTAATTCCAGAAATTTTTTTTAATATCGTATTCACCGTTTCTCATAAACTAAGACAGATAAAGACATGGGAATTTTTTTCAAAATACCTCAGACACTTATCCAGTGCAGAAAGGAGCCTGATGGAATTACGTTGAAAAAATACCAAGTTATGATTTTTTGTAAAAACGGAATTCCGAAAAAAGGAATTTCAACCTTCAGAAAACAAGGAAGGAATACTCAGATCAAGCTGAATTTGTATGTGCATGCAGCCCTACCCTAGTCTAACAATCCCACAAAATTTTGTTGTCATCGCGTAAACGGTATCGGCGCTATGACCGCACAAAAACTCAATATTCAATTGCCGATATCTCGGTTGCTATTCAAGCTACAGAAAAAATAAAATCACCATCAGAAAGTTCAGTTTCTCCTCTTTCAGGTGATATATAGCATTTTACTTTATCAAGAAGTTTTTATATCTCGCGTAAGACATTGAAAATTTCATGTCTGTTTTTGGGCTCATCAAAACTTTGGGCCCAAAAAAACTATGAAGCTATTCATGGATGTTCCTGAATATTTTTTTACAGGTACCCACTATGACCCTGCATGATGTCTCCAAAGGAAAAATTTCTACTTCAAGTACTTTTTCCTTGAGAATTTTTTGAATTTCAAAATTGCAATGTAAATTGCTCGGCTTCTACTCATTCAAATGTCATGAAATTAGCACCAAAAAATGCGTAAAATTATGACCTTTTATGTGCTCTAAGGGCATATAGCTGCTACCAATAGTCAATTTTACATGTATGATTTTACATATTCAATTATAACTCAATAAGTATTTATTAAAAATCAATTACAACTAATTTGATATATTGCTAATTTTTGGCCTTATTTTTCCATATAAGCACAATTTCCTACTTCAAGTACTTTTTCCTTGAGAATTTTTTTAATTTCAAAATTGAAGTGTAGATTGCTCAGCTTCTACTCATTCAAATTTCATGTACTTAGCACCAAAAACTGCGTAAAATTAGGGCCTTTTATGTGCTACAATGGCATATACCTCCTACTTATAGCCAATTTTACATTTATGATTAAACATATTCAATTATAACTCATTAATTACTCATTATAATCAATTAAAACTAATTTGACATATTCCTAATTTGTTGCCCTATTTTTCCATGGAAGCACATCTTCCTACCATAAAATTTATAATCCAATTAAAACTCTTCCAAAACTGTTTCAAATCAGTTAATATTGATGTGATGTTGCTAATTTTTTGCCCTAGTGTTTGCAAATAAGCAGATCTTCCTACCATTAAATTTATAATTAAATTATCACTCATGAAATAATGCTTCAAATCACTTGAAACCACTTTGACATATTGCTGACTGCTTGCCCTCTGTGTGTATGTAAGCAAATCTTCCTACCTCTTATGGTTTATCCATAACAAATCAGTAGGGCTAGGGTTTCATCAAAGTTAGAGTTACGCTTCAGTCCAATTGTATTGCTTTCAGGGTGGTATCACCTGCACGCTAAGCGCTATATGACCAACTCTACACTTCCATGGACTACATAGCGTCCAAAAGAGGCCTGGGCATCGAATACAGATGAGAGCATGGAATGGAAGGGAATGCAAGAGGGTTGAGAGCAAAGCAAGGGAATGCGAGGGAGGGAAAAGAAAGGAAGGGGGGCGGGGGTAAAGAGGGAGGGAATACGGGGGAGGGGAATTCATATCTTAAAATTGCTGTGCAATTTTAATTATTCTCTAGTTATTATTATTATTATTTTTCTACGGATTTTCAAATTTTCAATGTCGAATAAATCATAACCTGCCTCACATTTTTGAAATTAAGGAGTAACAACATAAAGACATTATGAAACACTTTATGTTGCTGGAATTACATATCGGAATTCCCAACGACATCGGAATTACAGGCAATTTGCACAAAAAAAGTTTCTTTGTCGAATTGAGAAAAGTGGTGGTTGGTTTGCCATGAAAATTTTTTTACACATTGTCCAAGGAAGTGCGCAGTGCGGAAAGGAGCCTAAAGGAATTCCGTTGCAAAAAATTCCGACTTATGATTTTTTTTAAAAACGGAATTCCAAAAAGTGACATTCAAATCTCCAGAAAACAAGGAAGGAATGCTCAGATTAAGCTGAATTTATGTGTGCATACAGCCCTACCATAGTCTAATAAATTCACACAATTTTGGCCTCCCAGGTCTAATACTTTTTGTGCCACAGGGCCGCAAAAGTTGATTTTTTGAAGGCCTGTATCTCGCTTAATATTAATCCTACAAAGGAAAAAGGGACATTTCTGGAAACCTTAGAATGTCAGCTTTCCAATGGTGTATAGCAACATCCTCTAGGACGTACAATATAGAATCGCGTAAGACATTGAAAATTTCATGTCACTTTTTGGGTGTATCAAAACTTTTGAGTCCAAAAAAACCATGAAGGTTTTCATGGATGTTCATGAATAATTTTTTTGTGGTGCCCACTGTAGCCCTGCATAATGTCTCCAAAGAAAAACTTCCTACTTCAAATAGATTTTGCCTGAGAATTATTTGAATTTCAAAATTGAAATGTAAATTGCTCAGCTTCTACTCATTCAAATTTCATGAAATTAGCACCAAAAAATGCATAAAATTATGACCTTTTATGTGCTGCAAGGGCATATAGCTGTTACCAATAGCCAATTTTACATGTATGATTTTACATATTCAATAATAACACCATAAGTATTCATTGAAAATCAATTACAACTAATTTGATATATTGCTAATTTTTGGCCTTATTTTTCCATTTAAGCACAATTTTCTACTTCAAGTACTTTTTCCTTGAGAATTTTTTTAATTTCAAAATTGAAATGCAGATTCCTCAGCTTCTACTCATTCAAATTTCATGTACTTACCACCAAAAACTGTGTAAAATTATGGCCTTTTATGTGCTACAAGGTCATATACCTCTAACTTATAGCCAATTTTACATATCACATTTTACATATTCAATTATAACTCATTAATTATTCATTATAATCAATTAAAACTAATTTGACATATTCCTAATTTTTTGCCCTATTTTTCCATTGAAGCACATCTCCCTACCATAGAATTTATAATCCAATTAAAACTTTTCCAAAACTGTTTCAAATCAGTTGAAATTGATATGATATGTTGCTAATTTTTTGCCCTATTGTTTGCAAATAAGCAGATCTTCCTACCATTAAATTTATAATTAAATTATCACTCATGAAATAATGCTTAAAATCACTTGAAACCACTTTGACATATTGCTGACTGTTTGCCCTATGTATGTATAAAAGCACATCTTCCTAGCTCTTATGGTTTGTCCGTAACAAATCATTAGGGTTAGGGATTCATCAGAGTTAGAGTCACGCTTAAGTCAAATTGTATTGCTTTGAGGGTGGTATCATTCGTCACAGCACACCTGGCTGCATGCTAAGCGCTACAGGAGTCAGTATGAGCAACTCTACACTTCCATGGACTAAATGGTGACCAACACAGGCCTGGGAATGCAATGGAAGGGGAGGGAATGGAAGATGAGGGAATGGCAGGGGGGAGGGATGGAAGAGAAGGGAGTGGAAAGGAAGGGAATGGAAGGAAGGGAATGGAAGGCAACGAAAGGGAAGGATTATTCGGGAGGGAATATGGGGGAGGGGAATTCATATCTTAAAATTGCTGTGCAATTTTAATTATTCTCTAGTTATAATCCCCCGCTCGCGCAGCGGCGGGGGATTATATTGATATTCTTCTTTTACCTTTTATTATTATTATTCTTATTATTATTATTCTTATTCAGCTCAGAAAAACTGCGATCATTTCAAAACCATTAGAGATAATGTTTTGAAAAGCAAGGATGATATGCAACTCCCGTGCGTGCTATTATGCACGAAATTTCATGATCAAATTTCATGAAACTGATGAGTTATCGAGGAAATAAAAAATCAATTTCCGGAAAAGTTTCCAGGAGAACCAAACAAACCTGGGCTTTGCTGATTTTTTCTAAGGTACCTTGACTAAGTTTCTAGTGCAGAAAGGCGTCTCATGGAGATTTCATGAATACATTTCAAGATATGATTTTTTGAAAATTGGACATCTCGAAAATTGACTGAAATTTTTTGGAAAAACAGGGAAGGAATGCTTGTAGAAAGCTGAAAGTAGGTACACTTACAGACCTACCCTAGTGTACCAACTTCACAAAGTAACGGACCGCTCGGACAAACGGTCTGTGCGCTACGGACGCACAAAAACTCAAACTTCAAGTGGCCATATCTCAGTCCCTATTGCAGCTACAGACTAGTTTCACACATCAAAAGAAAGGTCTGTTTCTCAGCTTTCCAATGATGTATAGCATTATAGTGTCAGACGCGCGGCGTAGAATCGCGTCGGACATTGAAAATTTCATGTCACTTTTTAGGCCCAAAAAACCTTTTCGGCTCAAAAAGTCAATGTAATTCTTCATGCACGTCCATCATTATTTTATGTGGGCTACCCATGTCAGCCCTCCATACTGTCCCCAAAGATCAATTATCTACATCAAATAGTTTTTCCTAGAGAATTTTTTTCATTTCAAAATTGAAATGTACATAGCTCAGCTTCTGGTTGTTCAAATTTCATGAAATTAATACCAAAAGATGCGTAAAATTATGGCCTTTACTGTCCTCGAAGGGAATATACCTCTCCTGAATAGCCAATTTCAAATAAATGATTTTATATATTCAATTATAACTCATGAACTATTGTTTCAGATCACTTTAATCTGAATGTACATGTTGCTAATTTTTTGCCTTATTTTGTGGTATAAGGGCATCCTCCTATCTCCAATACCTTGCTGGTAAAATAGAGCTAAAAAAATAATTCACAGATGCATGTTAGTCAGCCATCGGGTGTATACTGTCTCACTGCCACCTTTCCCAGCAGCTGACCTTGTGCCTGCCACGACATTTCATAGGCATATGCACCAGCAAGATTACTACGTTCATACATGGTATGAAGAATTCATCATGACGGCCATGAACTGGAAGGAGGGAGTAAGCAGGGCAGGGGAGACAAGGGGGGGCGCGGGGGATTATCCGATATTGCCGTACGGCAATATCAGTTATACTAGTTATTATTATAATCCCCCGCTCGCGCAGCGGCGGGGGATTATATTGATATTCTTCTTTTACCTTTTATTATTATTATTATTATTATTCAGCTCAGGAAAACTGTGATTACTGCAAAACTATTAAAGATGCTGTTTTACAAGTCAAGGTAATATACAACTCCATTGCGTGCTACTTTACACGAAATTTCATGATCAAATTTCATGACACTTATGAGTTATGAGGAAAATATAAAAAAAATTTCCGGCGCAGGTTTCTGAGAACCTAAGCATAACTGAGAGCTGTTGATTTTTTCTAAGATACCTTGACAAAGTCTCCAGTGCAGAAAGGCGTCTCGTGGAGATTTCATGAACACATTTCAAGATATGATTTTTTTTATAAATAGACATCCCGAAAACTGGCCAAAATTTTTCTGGAAAACAGGGAAGGAATGCTCGTAGAAAGCTGAAAATGGGCGTGCTTACAGACCTACCCTAGTGTACCAACTTCACAAAGTTACGGACCGCTCGGACAAACGGTCTGTGCGCTACGGACGCACAAAAACTCAAACTTCAAGTGGCCATAGCTCAGTCCCTATTGCAGCTACAGACTAGTTTGACATATCACAAGAAAGCTCTGTTTCTCAGCTTTCCAATGGTGTATAGCATAATAGTGTCAGACGCGCGGCGTAGAATCGCGTCGGACATTGAAAATTTCATGTCACTTTTTAGGCCAAAAAAACTTTTCGGCTCAAAAAGTCAATGTAATTCTTCATGCATGTCCATCATTATTTTATGTGGGCTACCCATATCAGCCCTCCATATTGTCCCCGAACATAAATTACCTACATTAAATAGTTTGTCCTAGAGAATTTTTTTAATTTTCAAACTTCAAATATAAATTGCTCAGCTTCCGGTTATTCAAATTTCATGAAATTAATACCAAAAGATGCTTAAAATTATGGCCTTTACTGTCCTTCAAGGCCATACAGCTCATAGTAATAGCCAATTTTACATAGATGATTTTATATAAGCCACTATAACTCCTGCATTTATGTTTCAAATCAGATGAAAATCCAATGACATGTTCCTAATTTATTGCCTGATTTTTCCATGTAGGCACATCTCCCCAACTCTTATGGTTTGCCTGCAGCAAGCCATTAGGGTTAGGGTTAGGGTTTACTCAACATGCACTGCTTGCAGGGTGGTACGCTTGGCCACCACAGGTGTGTCTGGCAGTCAAGATATTTGATAGGCATATGCTCCAACAACATTGCAGCGTTCATACATGCTTTTAAGAATTCATCATGAAGGACATGAATTGGAAGGGGAGAGTAAGCAGGGAAGGGGAGACAGGGGGGCGCGGGGGATTATCCGATATTGCCGTACGGCAATATCAGTTATACTAGTTATAATCCCCCGCTCGCGCAGCGGCGGGGGATTATATTGATATTCTTCGTTTTATTATTATTTTTATTATTATTATTATTATTCAGCTCAGGAAAACTGTGATTACTGCAAAACTATTAGAGATGACACCCTGAAACCTTGAACACAATATGTGACTCCATTGCGTGCTACTTCTTACGAAATTTCATGATCAAATTTCAAGACACTTATGAGTTATGAGCAAAATACAAAAAAAATTTCCGGCGCAGGTTTCTCAGAACTTAAGCATAACTGAGACCTGTTGATTTTTTGTAAGATACCTTGACAAAGTTTCCAGTGCAGAAAGGCGTCCTGTGGAGATTTCATGAATACATTTCAAGATACGATTTTTTGAAAATTGAACATCCCGAAAATTTATGGAAAATTTTCTGAAAAACAGGGAAGGAATGCTCGTAGAAAGCTGAAAATGGGTATACTTACAGACCTACTCTACTGTACCAACTTCACAAAGTTTCGGACTGCTCGCACAAACGGTCTGTGCGCTACGGACGCACAAAAACTCAAACTTCAAGTGGCCATATCTCGGTCCCTATCGCAGCTACAGACTAGTTTCACATATCACAAGAAAGGTCTGTTTCTCAGCTTTCCAATGGTGTATAGCATAATAGTGTCAGGCGCGCGCCGTAGAATCGCGTCGGACATTGAAAATTTCATGTCAATTTTTAGGCCTAAAACACCTTTTCGGCTCAAAAAGTCAATGTAATTCTTCATGCACGTCCATCATTATTTTATGTGGGCTACCCATATCAGCCCTCCATATTGTCCCCAAACATAAATCACCTACATTAAATAGTTTGTCCTAGAGAATTTTTCTAATTTTCAAACTTCAAATATAAATTGCTCAGCTTCCGGTTATTCTAATTTCATGAAATTAATACCAAAAGATGCTTAAAATTATTGCCTTTACTGTCCTCCAAGGCCATACAGCTCATAGTAATAGCCAATTTTACATAGATGATTTTATATAAGCCACTATAACTCCTGCATTTATGTTTCAAATCAGATGAAAATGCAATGACATGTTCCTAATTTATTGCCTGATTTTTCCATGTAGGCACATCTCCCCAACTCCTTATGGTTTGCCTGCAGCAAGCCATTAGGGTTAGGGTTAGGGTTTACTCAACATGCACTGCTTGCAGGGTGGTACGCTTGGCCACCACAGGTGTGTCTGGCAGTCAAGATATTTGATAGGCATATGCTCCAACAACATTGCAGCGATCATACATGCTTTTAAGAATTCATCATGAAGGACATGAATTGGAAGGGGAGAGTAAGCAGGGCAGGGAGACAGGGGGGCGCGGGGGATTATCCGATATTGCCGTACGGCAATATCAGTTATACTAGTTATTATTATTATTCTTATTATTATTCAGCTCAGAAAAACTGCGATTATTTCAACACTATTACAGATACTACGTTACAAGTCAAGGGTAATATGCAACTCCATTGCGTGCTACTTTACACGAAATTTCATGTTGAAATTTCATGACACTTATGAGTTACGAGGAAAATATAAAAAAAATTTCCGGCGCAGGTTTCTGAGAACCTAAGCATAAGTGAGACCTGTTGATTTTTTGTAAGATACCTTGACAAAGTCTCCAGTGCAGAAAGGCGTCTCGTGGAGATTTCATGAACACATTTCAAGATATGATTTTTTGAAAATTTGATATCCCGAAATTTGACCAAAATTTTGTTGAAAAACGGGGAAGGAATGCTCTTAGAGAGCTGAAAATGGGTGAACATACAGATGTACCACAGTGTACCAACTTCACAAAGTTACGGACCGCTCGGACAAACGGTCTTGGCGCTACGGACGTCCAAAAACCCAATTTTCAAGTGCTCATATCTCGGTTCCTATTGCAGCTACAGCAAAGTATCACATATCACAAGAAAGCTCTGTTGGTCAGCTTTCCAATGGTGTATAGCATGATAGTGTCAGACGCGCGGCGTAGAATCGCGTCAGACATTGAAAATTTGTTGTCACTTTTTACACCTTTCGAAAAGTTTTTGGCTTAAAATCCAATGAAGTTCTTCATCAATGTCCATGAATATTTTTTCCCTAATACCCTTGTGGGGCCTCCATACTGTCCTAAAATTACATTTGACTACATCAAGTGGTTTCTGCCACAGAATTTTTTTTATTTCAAAATTGAAATGCACATAGCTCAGCTTCTACTCGTTCAAATTTCATGAAATTAACTCCAAAAAATGCATAAAATTATGAACTACGCTGAACTGCACGGGCATACAGCTCATACTAATACTCAATTTTACAATGATGATTTTACATTTGCAATTATAACTCATGCATTAATGTTCCGAATCAATTAAAACTCAAATTACATGCTGCTTATTTTTTGCCCTATTTTGTCGTATAATCATATCTTACCAGTCTTTTTTCCTTTGCCTTGAAAAAAACGTTTAAAAATAATTCACAGATGCATCTTAGTCTGCTGTCGGGGCCATTCTGCCTCACTGCCAGGTTTTGCTCCCAAGCAGCAGCATTACGCCATGCAAAGAGCAGCATACTCAAACACGGTCATCAACCACAGGGCACAGGCTTAGGCCTATCATGAGAGGGAAATAATATACATTGAAGGGAAAGGATTTTGTAAGCGTTGGCTGATAGGGCATATGTCCTCTATTTATGCACTTAAAAACCTTAATAGTATGAGCGGACAGGTGTATTCATACAAATTATTAAAGTGAATTGAAACAGGAGAATAAGCGGGGCTAGGGTCAAACGGGGCCCGCGGGGGATTATCCGATATTGCCGTACGGCAATATCAGTTATACTAGTTATTATTCTTTTTCTTATTCTTATTTCAAAATGGTCCTACGTTAACGAAAACTTGTCGAAAGGTTCGTCAGTTGTCGGGTATTACGTAATTGGGTCATTTGATGTCATTTTCACAGTTGTCTTTTTCACAGAGCCGTTCAAAGTCGAAAATTAGTAAACTTTAAAGGCTCATAACTCAAAAACTATTTGAGATAATGAGTCATGAGGCAAAATCTTGTGACAAAAAGTTGTTGTCAATGTGTTGGTAGAAGTCATGTGACAATTGGTCTAGTGGGTAAAGGGCTGTTGCACTTGAGCAGTTTTTAGTGTTGCGCAGGTTTCTCAAGTTACGTAATAGATAGGAAGATGGTGATGGTGGCAAAAGTTGGTCAGTATCTGGGGCCAGTGCACATTCAACAAATGGTTTGAATTGGTTTAATACTTTTTGAAATATGGTCATTTTTCAAAATCGAGTGTTCAAAATTTAGGTGGAATTGCAAAATCTCCATGAAGGAGTAGTCTGAGGTGATCAAAATGTATAATGAACTACCCTTAACTTTACTCACAAAAACTATATTGACCAAAATATTAGACAAAAAGGTGATATTTGAAGGTGATATGAGCCATTAAAGTTTCAAAAGTACAATTTTCCAAAAATTCTCAAAATTATGTTTTTTTCAATCAATCCTCTTCAAAGTCTAGGGGCTACTAGTCAATAATGTCGTTATCAAAAGCCCCCAATGCAGTTTGTTCTAGGTCTTCAAATAAATTAGTCAAAAATTGTGAAAAGTGCCCCTTTGCAACGCACCGGATGTTTTGCATAAATGATTTAATTTGAGTGGGAAATATTACTCCTACAGCTTTCTGTAAATTAAATGACCCCCCTAGATCACATACTGGCAACACATGAGCACATTAATTTTCACCTGTGACAATTTCCGCAGGGTCAAATTTGAGGTCAAAGATGAAATGAAAATTGATCGTTTTCACAAATGATTTTTTTTAACTAGCAAGGAAAGTTCCAATTTTTTTTATTTTCATTGACAAGCTTGACCAAATACTTGCGGTAAGTTGTGGCAAATGACAAGTCTGTAGGTACAGTCAACTCGAAGCAACAAAGGTCAAAAGGTCAGAAAAATGAAGAAATTGTCAGCCAAAAATTCATTTTCACATGATGCAGGTGACACGCTTTCACACTCCAACGCAGGCTGGCCGCATATATTAGCATACATTAACCATATTTGGAAAGCTGTTCTGGCCGTTTCAGGTGACGGGGCCAGTGTATGCTACTGACTAAGTCACAAATGACTGAGTGGAGTTGGGGACAGGAGTTGTAGTCAGGACTCGGAGTCAGGACTCTGAGTCAGGCCTCGGAGTCAGGCCTCGGAGTCAGGCCTCGGAGTCAGGCCTCGGAGTCATGGCTCGGAGTCATGACTCGGAGTCAGGACCCTAGGTCAGGACTCTGAGCAAGGACTCTGAGCAAGGACTCTGAGTCGGGACTCTGAGTCAGGACTCTGAGTCAGAACTCTGAGTCAGGACTCTGAGTCAGAACTCTGAGTCAGGACTCTGAGTCTCGACTATGAGTATTGACTCTGAGTCAGGTGACTGAGGCAGGACCCTAGGTCAGGACTCTGAGCAAGGACTCTGAGTCAGGACTCTGAGTCAGGACTCTGAGTCAGGACTCTGAGGCAGGACTCTGAGGCATGTCCCTGAGTCAGGACTCTGAGTCAGGTCTGTGAGGCTGGTCTGTGAGTCAGATCTGTGAGTCAGGTCTGCGAGTCAGGACTCTAAGTCAGAACGCTGAGTCAGGACTCTGAGTCTCGACTATGAGTATTGACTCTGAGTCTAGAGTATGAGTCAGGCCACTGAGTCAGGACTCGGGATCAGGTCTTGGAGTCAGGACCCTGAGTCAGACTCGGAGTCAGGGCTCGAGCCAGAACTTGGAATCAGTACTCGGAGTGAGGACTCTGAGTCAGGACTCTGAGGTAGGACTCTGAGTCAGGACTCTGAGTCAGGACCCTACGTTAGGACGCTGAGTCAGAAGGCAGGACTCTGAGTCAGAACTCTGGATCAGAACTCAAAGTCTGGACTCTGAGTCTCGACTATGTGTATTGACTGTGAGTCAGGCCGCTGAGTCAGGCTGCTGAGTCAGGACTTGGAGTCAGGACTCGGAGTCAGGCCTTGGAGTCATGACTAGGAGTCATGACGCAGTCAGGAATCTGAGGCAGGTCTGTGAGTCAGGTCTGTGAGTCAGGTCTGTGCGTCAGGTCTGTGAGTCAGGTCCCTGAGTCAGGACCCTAGGTCAGGACTCACAGTTAGGACTCTGAGTCTCGACCATGAGTTTCGACTATGAGTCTCAACTATGAGATTCGAGTATGAGTCTCGAGTATGAGTCTCGAGTATGAGTGTCGAGTATGAGTCTCGAGTATGAGTGTCGAGTATGAGTCTCGAGTATGAGTCAGGCCGCTGAGTCAGGACACGCTGAGTCAGGCCGCTGAGTCAGGACACGCTGAGTCAGGACACGCTGAGTCAGGACACGCTGAGTTAGGACTCTTAGTCAGGACTCTGAGGCAGGAATCGGAGTCAGGCCTCGGAGTCAGACCTCTGAGTCAGGACTCTGAGTCAGGACTCTTGAGTCAGTCATAAGAGAAAAGAGTCAGTGTCAGGACTGAGAGTCAGTAGTCTGAATTGTAGATCTGATCAGGAAGGTGACCAGGATTAAGAGTCGGATTCGAAGTCGGAGTCAGGGTGAGGAGTCAGAGTCCGCATGTGCCTGTCAGTCCGTCGGATTCATCCATCTGGCCATCCGTCCATTTGTCTGTCAATTTACAGGCAAAGTGTAATTAAAAGTAAAGGTAAATTCTTTGTAATTGTCCGTGATGACAATTACCGTTTTCTCTAGTTATAATCCCCCGCCGCGAGCGGGGGATTATATTGATATTGTTCGTTTTATTATTATAATCCCCCGCTCGCGCAGCGGCGGGGGATTATATTGATATTCTTCGATTACCTTTTATTATTATTATGAATTCCCCGTAGGGGAATTCATCTTGTTATTGCTGATTTTGTTATTATTATTATTATTATTATTATGAATTCCCCGTAGGGGAATTCATCTTGTTATTGCTGATATTGTTATTATTATTTTTCTACGGCCTCCAAAAAAAAATTTTGAAAGGCAGATTATGAGAACAGTGATCAAAATAAAACAAAATGGACAGAACCTCCTTACAGATTGACAGAAACACTATTATCAGAGGTAATTACATGGTGCAATTACTTCTCAGTGAGACGTAATTCCAGAAATTTTTTTTTATATTTTATTCACCGTTTCTCATAAACTAAGACAGATAAAGACATGGGAATTTTTTCAAAATACCTCAGACACTTATCCAGTGCAGAAAGGAGCCTGAAGGAATTCCGTTGAAAAAATTCCAAGTTATGATTTTTTGTAAAAACGGAATTCCGAAAAAAGGATTTCAACCTTCAGAAAACAAGGAAGGAATACTCAGATCAAGCTGAATTTATATGTGCATGCAGTCTTACCCTAGTCTAACAATCCCACAAAATTTTGTTGTCATCGCATAAACGGTATCGGCGCTATGGCCGCACAAAAACTCAATATTCAATTGCCGATATCTCAGTTGCTATTAAAGCTACAGAAAAAATAAAGACACCATCAGAAAGTTCAGTTTCTCCTCTTTCAGATGATATATATAGCATTTGACTTTATCAGAAAGTTTTATATCTCGCGTAAGACATTGAAAATTTCATGTCTGTTTTTGGCCTCATCAAAACTTTTGGCCCAAAAAAAACTATGAAGCTCTTCATGGATGTTCCTGAATATTTATTTAGAGGTACCCAGTATGGGCCTGCATGATGTCTCCAAAGAAAAATGTTCTACTTCAAGTACTTTTGCCTTGAGAATTTTTTGAATTTCAAAATTGCAATGTAAATTGCTCAGCTTCTACTCATTCAAATTTCATGAAATTAGCACCAAAAAATGCGTAAAATTATAGCCATTTATGTGCTCCAAGAGCATTCACCTATTTTGTATAGCCAATTTTACATGAGCAATTTCACATATTCAATTATAACTCATTAATTATTCATCAAAATCAATTAAAACTCATTTGACATATTACTAATTTTTTGCCCTATTTTTCCATGTAAGCACATATCCCTACCATCAATTTTAAAATCCTATTAAAACTCTCCCAATAATGTTTCAAATCCCTTAAAATTGATATGACATGTTGCTTATTTGTTGCCCTATTGTTTGCAAATAAGCACATATTTTTTCCATTAACTTTATAATTAAATTGTGAGATACTGCTGCAAATCACTTAAAACTAATTTTACATATTGCTGACTGCTTGCCCTCTGTATGTATGTAAGCACATCTTCCTAGCTCTTATGGTTTGTCCGTAACAAATCATTAGGGTTAGGGTTTCATCAAAGTTAAGCTTATGGTAAGTCAAATTGTATTGCTTTGAGGGTGGTATCATTCCTCGCAGCACACCTGCCTGCATGCTAAGCGCTCTATTAGTCAGTATGTGCAAATCTACACTCTCATTGACTGCCTAGCGACCAAAAGAAGCCTGGCAATCCAAATGGCAAAGGTAGGAATGGAAGAAGAGGGAATGGAAGGGGAGGGAATGGAAGAGGGTTGATTGGAAAGGGGATGGAAGGGAAGGGAATGGAAGGCAAGGAAAGGGAGGGTATATAGGGAGGGAATACGGGGGAGGGGAATTCATATCTTAAAATTGCTGTGCAATTTTAATTATTCTCTAGTTATTATTATTATTATAATCCCCCGCTCGCGCAGCGGCGGGGGATTATATTGATATTCTTCGATTACCTTTTATTATTATTATTATTATTATTCTCACAGGAAAACTGCGATTACTTCAAAACTATTAAAGAAACCGCTTCATAAGCCAAGGGTAATATGCAACTCCGGTGCGCGCTACTTTGAACGAAATTTCATGATCAAATTTCATGACACTTCTGAGTTATGAGGAAAATATATAAAAAAATTCCGGCGCAGGTTTCTGAGAACCTAAGCATAACTGAGACCTGTTGATTTTTTCTAAGATACCTTGACTAGTCTCCAGTGCAGAAAGGCGTCCTGTGGAGATTTCATGAATACATTTCAAGATATGATTTTTTGAAAATTGGACATCCCGAAAATTGACTGAAATTTTTTTGAAAAACAGGGAAGGAATGCTCGTAGAAAGCTGAAAGTAGGTACACTTACAGACCTACCCTAGTGTACCAACTTCACAAAGTTACGGACCGCTCGGACAAACGGTCTTGGCGCTACGGACGTCCAAAAATGCAATTTTCAAGTGCACATATCTCGGTCCCTAATTGAGCTACAACAAAGTATTACATATCACAAGAAAGGTCTGTTTGTCAGCTTTCCAATGGTGTATAGCATTATAGTCTCAGACGCGCGGCGTAGAATCGCGTCAGACATTGAAAATTTGTTGTCACTTTTTGCGCCCCTCGAAACGTTTTAGGCTGAAAAATCAATGAAGTTCTTTGTGAATGTTGATGAATATTTTTTTTCCTTATTCCCTTGTTAGGCCTCCATACTGTCCTCAAAGGAAATTTGCCTGCATCAAATCGTTTTTCCAAGAGAATTTTTTGAAATTCAAAATTGAAATGCACATTGCTCTGCTTCTACCCATTCAAATTTCATGAAATTAATACCAAAAGATGCGTAAAATTATGGACTTCACTGTCCTCTAAGGGCATTTACCTATTCCTCATAGCCTATTTTACATAAAAGGTTTTATATATTCAATTATAACTTGTGAATTATTTCAAATCACTTAAAACTCAATCTACATGTTGCTAATTTTTTGGCCTATTTTGTGATATAAGGACATCCTCCTATCTCCAATACTTTGCTGGTAAAATAAAGTACAAAAATCCTTCACAGATGCATCTTAGTCAGCAGTCGGTTATATTCTGTCTCACTGCACCTATCCCGACAGCTGACCTTCTTCAACAATCGCAGCTAGCCGCTCAGTACTGTCAAGTGCGTATCTAATGTCAACAAAACCATGTAGAGTGTAACATTTACATTGGAATGATATACATTTCTCATTGAGAGGGCATCACGCGTAAGGGTTTCCTCATTGGGTTTTACATCCTGTATTTGTGCATTAAACTCATTAAGGCATACAGGCACTACAGTGATGATGTTATGCACACTCTTGGAATAGAACTTCATTCCCTACAAAGCGGGCCCGGCTAATACACAAAAATAATGGACATGAATTGGCAGAGAAGAGTATGCAGGGCCCGGGTCATACGGGGCCCACGGGGGATTATCCGATATTGCCGTACGGCAATATCAGTTATACTAGTTATTATTATTTTTCTACGGCCCTCAAAAAAAAATTTTGAAATGCAGATTATGAGAACAGTGATCAAATTAAAGCAAAATGGACAGAACCTACTTACAGATTGACAGAAACACTATTATTAGAGGTAATTACATGGTGAAATTACTGCTCAGTGAAGCGTAATTCCATAAATAAAAATTTTATATTGTATTCACCGTTTCTCAGAAACTAAGACAGATAAAGACATGGGATTTTTTTTCAAAATACCTCAGACACTTATCCAGTGCAGAAAGGAGCCTAAAGGAATTCCGTTGAAGAAATTCCAAGTTATGAATTTTTGTGCAAAACAGAATTCCCAAAAATGACATTCCAACCTCCAGAAAACAAGGAAGGAATACTCAGATCAAGCTGAATTTATATGTGCATGCAGCCATACCCTAGTCTAACAATCTCACAAAATTTCGTTGTCATCGCGTAAGCGGTATCGGCGCTATGGCCGCACAAAAACTCATTTTTCAATCGCCGATATCTCGGTTGCTATTAAAGCTACAGAAAAATTAAAAACACCATCAGAAAGTTCAGTTTCTCCTCTTTCAGATGATATATAGCATTTTACTTTTTAAGGAAGTTTTTATATCTCGCGTAAGACATTGAAAATTTCATGTCTGTTTTTGGGCTCATCAAAACTTTTGGGCCCAAAAAAACTATGAAGGTCTTCATGGATGTTCCTGAATATTTTTTTAGAGGTACCCACTATGGGCCTGCATAATGTCTCCAAAGGAAAAATTTCTACTTCAAGTACTTTTTCCTTGAGAATTTTTTGAATTTCAAAATTGTAATGTCAATTTCTCAGCTTCTACTCATTCAAATTTCATGAAATTAACACCAAAAGATGCGTAAAATTATTACCTTCACTATCCTATGAGGGCATTCACCTATTACTAATAGCCAATTTTACACTTATCATTTTGTATATCCACATATAACTAATAAATTACACATTCAATTTAGTTAAAAGTCACATGGCATAATGCTAATTTTTCCCTCTATTTTTCCATTTAACCACAGCTCCATGACTCTTATGGTTTGCCTGCAACAACCCATTAGGGTTAGGGTTAGGCCTCAGTCAAAATGTATTGCAGTGAGGTTGGTAACATTGCTGACAACACACCTGGCTGCATGCTAAGCGCTATATGAGTCAGTATGTGCAAATCTACACTGCCAAGGACCAGATTACAACCAAAACTGGCTAGGAATGGAATGGAAGGGAAGGGCCTGGAAGGGCAGGGCATGGAAGGAAAGGGAATGTAAGAGCATGGAGTGGAAGCAAAGGGAATGGAAGGTCAGGGAATGGAAGGCAAGGAGAGGGGAGGGTAAATAGGGAGGGAATACGGGGGAGGGGAATTCATATCTTAAAATTGCTGTGCAATTTTAATTATTCTCTAGTTATTATTATTATTATTATTATTATTATTATTATTATTATTCTCACAGGAAAACTGCGATTACTTCAAAACTATTAAAGAAACTGCTTCATAAGTCAAGGGTAGTATGCAACTCCATTGCGCGCTACTTTGAACGAAATTTCATGATCAAATTTCATGACACTTCTGAGTTATGAGGAAAATATAAAAAAAAATTTCCGGCGCAGGTTTCTGAGAACCTAAGCATAACTGAGAGCTGTTGATTTTTTCTAAGATACCTTGACAAAGTCTCCAGTGCAGAAAGGCGTCTCGTGGAGATTTCATGAACACATTTCAAGATATGATTTTTGAAAAACAGACATCCCGAAAACTGGCCAAAATTTTTTTTAAAAACAGGGAAGGAATGTTAGTAGAAAGCTGAAAATGGGCGTGCTTACAGACCTAGCCTAGTTTACCAACTTCACAAAGTTACGGACCGCTCGGACAAACGGTTCTGTGCGCTACGGACGCACAAAAACTCAAAATTCAAGTAGCCATAGCTCAGTCCCTATTGCAGCTACAGACTAGTTTTACATATCACAAGAAAGGTCTGTTTCTCAGCTTTCCAGTGGTGTATAGCATAATAGTGTCAGGCGCGCGGCGTAGAATCGCGTCGGACATTGAAAATTTCATGTCACTTTTTAGGCCCAAAAAACCTTTTCGGCTCAAAAAGTCAATGTAATTCTTCATGCACGTCCATCATTATTTTATGTGGGCTACCCATATCAGCCCTCCATATTGTCCCCAAACATAAATTACTTACATTAAATAGTTTGTCCTAGAGAATTTTTTTAATTTTCAAACTTCAAATATTAATTGCTCAGCTTCCGGTTATTCAAATTTCATGAAATTAATACCAAAAGATGCTTAAAATTATCGCCTTTACTGTCCTCCAAGGCCATACAGCTCATAGTAATAGCCAATTTTACATAGATGATTTTATATAAGCCACTTTAACTCCTGCATTTATGTATCAAATCAGATGAAAATGCAATGACATGTTCCTAATTTATTGCCTGATTTTTCCATCTAGGCACATCTCCCCAACTCTTATGGTTTGCCTGCAGCAAGCCATTAGGGTTAGGGTTAGGGTTTACTCAACATGCACTGCTTGCAGGGTGGTACGCTTGGCCAGCACAGGTGTGTCTGGCAGTCAAGATATTTGATAGGCATATGCTCCAACAACATTGCAGCGTTCATACATGCTTTTAAGAATTCATCATGAAGGACATGAATTGGAAGGGGAGAGTAAGCAGGGAAGGGGAGACAGGGGGGGCGCGGGGGATTATCCGATATTGCCGTACGGCAATATCAGTTATACTAGTTATTATTATTATTATTATTATTATTATTATTATTATTATTATTATTCTTATTCAGCTCAGAAAAACTGCGATTACTTCAAAAGCATTACAGATACTGTTCTGCAAGTCAAGGGTAATATGCAACTCCATTGCGTGCTACTTCATACGAAATTTCATGATCAAATTTCATGATGCTTATAAGTTATGAGCAAAATATATAAAAAATTTCCGGCGCAGGTTTCTGAGAAACTACGCATAACTGGGACCTGCTGATTTTTTCTAAGATACCTTGACAAAGTCTCCAGTGCAGAAAGGCGTCTCATGGAGATTTCATGAATACATTTCAAGATATGATTTTTTGAAAATTGGACATCCCGAAAATTGACTGAAATTTTTCTGAAAAACAGGGAAGGAATGCTTGTAGAAAGCTGAAAATGGGTATACTTACAGACCTACTCTAGTGTACCAACTTCACAAAGTTACGGACCGCTCGGACAAACGGTCTCGGAGCTACGGACGCACAAAAACTCAAACTTCAAGTGGCCATATCTCGGTCCCTATCGCAGCTACAGACTAGTTTCACATATCACAAGAAAGGTCTGTTTCTCAGCTTTCCAATGATGTATAGCATTATAGTGTCAGACGCGCGGCGTAGAATCGCGTCAGACATTGAAAATGTCATGTCATTTTTTGGGCCTATCAAAACGTTTTCCCTCAAAAAGTGCATGAAGAACTTCATGGATGTTCATCAATAATTTATGCGGGCTACCCAGGTAGGGCCTCCATATTGTGCCAAAAGGAAATTTGCCTAAATCAAATACTTTTTCCTAGAGAATTTTTGTAATTTCAAATTGAAACGTAAATTGCTCTGGTTATAATCGTTCAAATCTCATGAAATTAACACCAAAAAATGTGTTAAATTACGCCCTCTAGCAAGCTACAGGGATATCTTCCTCTTACCTTTAACCAATTTTACATATAACATTTTATATATTCAATTATAACTCATTCATTATTTATCAAAATTAATTAAAACTGATTCGTCATGTTCATAATTTTTTTCTCTATTTTTGTATGTAAGCACAGCTCCATAACTTGCATGGTTTGTCTACAATAACCCATTAGGGTTAGGGTTTCACCTACCATTCACTGGAAATGTATTGCTTTGAGGGTGGTACCGCTGGGCACCAAACACAGGTCTCCATGCCAAGCGATGTCTCATTTCAATATATCAGCCTCTTCAAGAATTCATCATGAAGGCCATGAACTGGTTCAAGGGAGTAAGCAGGGCAAGGGAGACAGGGGGGGCGCGGGGGATTATCCGATATTGCCGTACGGCAATATCAGTTATACTAGTTCTTATTATTATAATCCCCCGCCGCTTGCGGGGGATTATATTGATATTGTTCGTTTTATTATTATGAATTCCCCGTAGGGGAATTCATCTTGTTATTGCTACTTTTGTTATTATTATTATTATTATTATTTTTCTACGGATTTTCAAATTTTCAATGTCGAATAAATCATAACCTGCCTCACATTTTTGAAATTAAGGAGTAACAACATAAAGACATTATGAAACACTTTATGTTGCTGGAATTACATATCGGAATTCCCAACGACATCGGAATTACAGGCAATTTGCACAAAAAAAGTTTCTTTGTCGAATTGAGAAAAGTGGTGGTTGGTTTGCCATGAAAATTTTTTTACACATTGTCCAAGGAAGTGCGCAGTGCGGAAAGGAGCCTAAAGGAATTCCGTTGCAAAAAATTCCGACTTATGATTTTTTTTAAAAACGGAATTCCAAAAAGTGACATTCAAATCTCCAGAAAACAAGGAAGGAATGCTCAGATTAAGCTGAATTTATGTGTGCATACAGCCCTACCATAGTCTAATAAATTCACACAATTTTGGCCTCCCAGGTCTAATACTTTTTGTGCCACAGGGCCGCAAAAGTTGATTTTTTGAAGGCCTGTATCTCGCTTAATATTAATCCTACAAAGGAAAAAGGGACATTTCTGGAAACCTTAGAATGTCAGCTTTCAATGGTGTATAGCAACATCCTCTAGGACGTACAATATAGAATCGCGTAAGACATTGAAAATTTCATGTCACTTTTTGGGTGTATCAAAACTTTTGAGTCCAAAAAAACCATGAAGGTTTCATGGATGTTCATGAATAATTTTTTTGTGGTGCCCACTGTAGCCTGCATAATGTCTCCAAAGAAAAACTTCCTACTTCAAATAGATTTTGCCTGAGAATTATTTGAATTTCAAAATTGAAATGTAAATTGCTCAGCTTCTACTCATTCAAATTTCATGAAATTAGCACCAAAAAATGCATAAAATTATGACCTTTTATGTGCTGCAAGGGCATATAGCTGTTACCAATAGCCAATTTTACATGTATGATTTTACATATTCAATAATAACACCATAAGTATTCATTGAAAATCAATTACAACTAATTTGATATATTGCTAATTTTTGGCCTTATTTTTCCATTTAAGCACAATTTTCTACTTCAAGTACTTTTTCCTTGAGAATTTTTTTAATTTCAAAATTGAAATGCAGATTCCTCAGCTTCTACTCATTCAAATTTCATGTACTTACCACCAAAAACTGTGTAAAATTATGGCCTTTTATGTGCTACAAGGTCATATACCTCTAACTTATAGCCAATTTTACATATCACATTTTACATATTCAATTATAACTCATTAATTATTCATTATAATCAATTAAAACTAATTTGACATATTCTAATTTTTTGCCCTATTTTTCCATTGAAGCACATCTCCCTACCATAGAATTTATAATCCAATTAAAACTTTTCAAAACTGTTTCAAATCAGTTGAAATTGATATGATATGTTGCTAATTTTTTGCCCTATTGTTTGCAAATAAGCAGATCTTCCTACCATTAAATTTATAATTAAATTATCACTCATGAAATAATGCTTAAAATCACTTGAAACCACTTTGACATATTGCTGACTGTTTGCCCTATGTATGTATAAAAGCACATCTTCCTAGCTCTTATGGTTTGTCCGTAACAAATCATTAGGGTTAGGGATTCATCAGAGTTAGAGTCACGCTTAAGTCAAATTGTATTGCTTTGAGGGTGGTATCATTCGTCACAGCACACCTGGCTGCATGCTAAGCGCTACAGGAGTCAGTATGAGCAACTCTACACTTCCATGGACTAAATGGTGACCAACACAGGCCTGGGAATGCAATGGAAGGGGAGGGAATGGAAGATGAGGGAATGGCAGGGGGGAGGGATGGAAGAGAAGGGAGTGGAAAGGAAGGGAATGGAAGGAAGGGAATGGAAGGCAACGAAAGGGAAGGATTATTCGGGAGGGAATATGGGGGAGGGGAATTCATATCTTAAAATTGCTGTGCAATTTTAATTATTCTCTAGTTATAATCCCCCGCTCGCGCAGCGGCGGGGGATTATATTGATATTCTTCGTTTTACTATTATTATAATCCCCCGCCGCTTGCGGGCGGGGGATTATATTGATATTGTTCGTTTTACTATTATTATTATAATCCCCCGCTCGCGCAGCGGCGGGGGATTATATTGATATTCTTCGTTTTACTATTATTATTATTATTATTCTTATTATTATTCAGCTCAGAAAAAGTGCGTTTACTTCAAAACTATTACAAATACTGTTTTACAAGTCAAGGCTAATTATGCGACTCCATTGCGTGCTACTTTACACGAAATTTCATGATCAAATTTCATGACACTTATGAGTTATGAGGAAAATCTAAAAAAAAATTTCCGGCGCAGGTTTCTGAGAACCTAAGCATAACTGAGACCTGTTGATTTTTTCTAAGATACCTTGACTAAGTCTTCAGGTCTGAAAGGCGGCTTGTGAAGATTTCATGAATACATTTCAAGATATGATTTTTTGAAAATTGGACATCTCGAAAATTGACTGAAATTTTTGGGAAAAATAGGGAAGGAATGCTCGTAGAAAGCTGAAAGTAGGTACACTTGCAGACCTACCCTAGTGTACCAACTTCACAAAGTTACGGACCGCTCGGACAAACGGTCTGTGCGCTACGGACGCACAAAAACTCAAACTTCAAGTGGCCATATCTCGGTCCCTATCGCTGCTACAGACTAGTTTCACATATCACAAGAAAGGTCTGTTTCTCAGCTTTCCAATGATGTATAGCATTATAGTGTCAGACGCGCGGCGTAGAATCGCGTCAGACATTGAAAATTGTATGTCATTTTTTGGGCCTATCAAAATGTTTTCCCTCAAAAAGTGCATGAAGAACTTCATGGATGTTCATCAATAATTTATGCGGGCTACCCAGGTTGGGCCTCCATATTGTGCCAAAAGGAAATTTGCCCAAATCAAATACTTTTTCCTAGAGAATTTTTGTAATTTCAAAATTGAAACGTAAATTGCTCTGGTTATAATCGTTCAAATCTCATGAAATTAACACCAAAAAATGTGTTAAATTACGCCCTCTAGCAAGTTACAGGGATATCTTCCTCTTACCTTTAACCAATTTTACATATAACATTTTATATATTCAATTATAACTCATTCATTATTTATCAAAATCAATTAAAACTGATTCGTCATGTTCCTAATTTTTTCCTCTATTTTTGTATGTAAGCACAGCTCCATAACTTGCATGGTTTGTCTACAATAACCCATTAGGGTTAGGGTTTCACCTACCATTCACTGGAAATGTATTGCTTTGAGGGTGGTACCGCTGGGCACCAAACACAGGTCTCCATGCCAAGCGATGTCTCATTTCAATATATCAGGCTCTTCAAGAATTCATCATGAAGGCCATGAACTGGTTGAAGGGAGTAAGCAGGGCAAGGGAGACAGGGGGGGCGCGGGGGATTATCCGATATTGCCGTACGGCAATATCAGTTTATACTAGTTATAATCCCCCGCCGCTTGCGGGCGGGGGATTATATTGATATTCTTCGATTACCTTTTATTATTATTATTATTATTATTCAGCTCAGGAAAACTGTGATTACTGAAAAACTATTAGAGATAACATCCTGAAACCTCAAACACAATATGTGACTCCATTGCGCGCTACTTCTTACAAAATTTCATGATCAAATTTCAAGACACTTTTGAGTTATGAGCAAAATACAAAAAAAATTTCCGGCGCAGGTTTCTGAGAACCTAAGCATAACTGAGACCTGTCGATTTTTTCTAAGATACCTTGACAAAGTTTCCAGGTCTGAAAGGCGTCTTATGAAGATTTCATGAATACATTTCAAGATATGATTTTTTTAAGATTGAACATCCCGAAAATTTACAGAAAATTTTCTGAAAAACAGGGAAGGAATGCTCGTAGAAAGCTGAAAGTGGGTACACTTACAGACCTACCCTAGTGTACCAACTTCACAAAGTTACGGACCACTCGCACAAACCGTCTTGGCGCTACAGACGTACAAAAATGCAATTTTCAAGTGGCCATATCTCGGTCCCTATTTAAGCTACAACAAAGTGTTACATATCACAAGAAAGGTCTGTTTGTCAGCTTTCCAATGATGTATAGCATGATAGTGTCAGACGCGCGGCGTAGAATCGCGTCAGACATTGAAAATTTGTTGTCACTTTTTGCACCTTTGGAAAAGTTTTTGGCTTAAAATCCAATGAAGTTCTTCATCAATGTCCATGAATATTTTTTCCCTAATACCCTTGTGGGGCCTCCATACTGTCCTAAAAAGACATTTAACTACATCAAGTGGTTTCTGCCACAGAATTTTTTGTATTTCAAAATTGAAATGCACATAGCTCAGCTTCTACTCGTTCAAATTTCATGAAATTAAACTCCAAAAAATTCATAAAATTATGACCTACGCTGAACTGCACGGGCATACAGCTCATAGTAATACTCAATTTTACAATGATGATTTTACATTTGCAATTATAACTCATGCATTAATGTTCCGAATCAATTAAAACTGAAATTACATGCTGCTTATTTTTTGCCCTATTTTGTGGTATAATCCTAGCTTACCAGTCTCTTTTCCTTTGCCTTGAAAAAAAAGTTTAAAAATAATTCACAGATGCATCTTAGTCTGCTGTCGGGGCCATTCTGCCTCACTGCCAGGTTTTGCTCCCAAGCAGCAGCAGTACGCCATGCAAAGAGCAGCATACTCAAACACGGTCATCAACAACAGGGCACAGGCTTAGGCCTATCATGACAGGGTTATAATATACATTGAAGGGAAAGGATTTTGTAAGCGTTGGCTGATAGGGCATATGTCCTCTATTTATGCACTTAAAAACCTTAATAGTATGAGCGGACAGGCGTATTCATACAAATTATTGAAGTGAATTGAAACAGGAGAATAAGCGGGGCTAGGGTCAAACGGGGCCCGCGGGGGATTATCCGATATTGCCGTACGGCAATATCAGTTATACTAGTTATTATTATTCTTATTATTATTCAGCTCAGAAAAACTGCGATTACTTCAAAACTATTACAGATGCTACGCTACAAGTCAAGGGTAATATGCAACTCCATTGCGTGCTACTTCACACAAAATTTCATGATCAAATTTCATGACACTTATGAGTTATGAGGAAAATAAAAAAAACATTTCCGGCGCAGGTTTCTGAGAACCTAAGCATAACTGAGACCTGTTGATTTTTTCTAAGATACCTTGACTAAGTCTTCAGGTCTGAAAGGCGTCTTGTGAAGATTTCATGAATAAATTTCAAGATATGATTTTTTGAAAAATAGACATCCCGAAAACTGACCAAAATTTTTTTGAAAAACAGGGAAGAAATGCTCTTAGAGAGCTGAAAATGGGTGCACATACAGACGTACCCCAGTGTACAAACTTCACAAAGTTTCGGACTGCTCGGACAAACGGTCTTGGCGCTACGGACGCACAAAAACTCAAACTTCAAGTGGCCATATCTCAGTCCCTATTTGAGCTACAGACTAGTTTTACATATCACAAGAAAGGTCTGTTTCTCAGCTTTCTAATGGTATATAGCATTATAGTGTCAGACGCACGACGTAGAATCGCGTCAGACATTGAAAATTTGTTGTCACTTTTCGCACTCACAAAAGAGTTTTAGGCTATAAAATCCATGAAGTTCTTCATGGATGTCCATGAATAATTTTTGTGGGATACCCAGTGCACGTCTCCATACTGTCCCCAATTCTTCGATTACCTTTTATTATTATTATTATTATTATTCAGCTCAGGAAAACTGTGATTACTGAAAAACTATTAGAGATAACATCCTGAAACCTCAAACACAATATGTGACTCCATTGCGCGTACTTCTTACAAAATTTCATGATCAAATTTCAAGACACTTTTGAGTTATGAGCAAAATACAAAAAAAATTTCCGGCGCAGGTTTCTGAGAACCTAAGCATAACTGAGACCTGTCGATTTTTTCTAAGATACCTTGACAAAGTTTCCAGGTCTGAAAGGCGTCTTATGAAGATTTCATGAATACATTTCAAGATATGATTTTTTTAAGATTGAACATCCGAAAATTTACAGAAAATTTTCTGAAAAACAGGGAAGGAATGCTCGTAGAAAGCTGAAAGTGGGTACACTTACAGACCTACCCTAGTGTACCAACTTCACAAAGTTACGGACCACTCGCACAAACCGTCTTGGCGCTACAGACGTACAAAAATGCAATTTTCAAGTGGCCATATCTCGGTCCCTATTTAAGCTACAACAAAGTGTTACATATCACAAGAAAGGTCTGTTTGTCAGCTTTCCAATGATGTATAGCATGATAGTGTCAGACGCGCGGCGTAGAATCGCGTCAGACATTGAAAATTTGTTGTCACTTTTTGCACCTTTGGAAAAGTTTTTGGCTTAAAATCCAATGAAGTTCTTCATCAATGTCCATGAATATTTTTTCCCTAATACCCTTGTGGGGCCTCCATACTGTCCTAAAAAGACATTTAACTACATCAAGTGGTTTCTGCCACAGAATTTTTTGTATTTCAAATTGAAATGCACATAGCTCAGCTTCTACTCGTTCAAATTTCATGAAATTAACTCCAAAAAATTCATAAAATTATGACCTACGCTGAACTGCACGGGCATACAGCTCATAGTAATACTCAATTTTACAATGATGATTTTACATTTGCAATTAT
Source organism: Platynereis dumerilii (assembly GCA_026936325.1). Taxonomy (NCBI): domain Eukaryota; kingdom Metazoa; phylum Annelida; class Polychaeta; order Phyllodocida; family Nereididae; genus Platynereis; species Platynereis dumerilii. The sequence goes on along the minus strand of JAPTHN010000011.1, from coordinate 52,148,775 downwards.
AACTCATGCATTAATGTTCCGAATCAATTAAAACTGAAATTACATGCTGCTTTTTTTTGCCCTATTTTGTGGTATAATCCTAGCTTACCAGTCTCTTTTCCTTTGCCTTGAAAAAAAAGTTTAAAAATAATTCACAGATGCATCTTAGTCTGCTGTCGGGGCCATTCTGCCTCACTGCCAGGTTTTGCTCCCAAGCAGCAGCAGTACGCCATGCAAAGAGCAGCATACTCAAACACGGTCATCAACAACAGGGCACAGGCTTAGGCCTATCATGACAGGGTTATAATATACATTGAAGGGAAAGGATTTTGTAAGCGTTGGCTGATAGGGCATATGTCCTCTATTTATGCACTTAAAAACCTTAATAGTATGAGCGGACAGGCGTATTCATACAAATTATTGAAGTGAATTGAAACAGGAGAATAAGCGGGGCTAGGGTCAAACGGGGCCCGCGGGGGATTATCCGATATTGCCGTACGGCAATATCAGTTATACTAGTTATTATTATTCTTATTATTATTCAGCTCAGAAAAACTGCGATTACTTCAAAACTATTACAGATGCTACGCTACAAGTCAAGGGTAATATGCAACTCCATTGCGTGCTACTTCACACAAAATTTCATGATCAAATTTCATGACACTTATGAGTTATGAGGAAAATAAAAAAAACATTTCCGGCGCAGGTTTCTGAGAACCTAAGCATAACTGAGACCTGTTGATTTTTTCTAAGATACCTTGACTAAGTCTTCAGGTCTGAAAGGCGTCTTGTGAAGATTTCATGAATAAATTTCAAGATATGATTTTTTGAAAAATAGACATCCCGAAAACTGACCAAAATTTTTTTGAAAAACAGGGAAGAAATGCTCTTAGAGAGCTGAAAATGGGTGCACATACAGACGTACCCAGTGTACAAACTTCACAAAGTTTCGGACTGCTCGGACAAACGGTCTTGGCGCTACGGACGCACAAAAACTCAAACTTCAAGTGGCCATATCTCAGTCCCTATTTGAGCTACAGACTAGTTTTACATATCACAAGAAAGGTCTGTTTCTCAGCTTTCTAATGGTATATAGCATTATAGTGTCAGACGCACGACGTAGAATCGCGTCAGACATTGAAAATTTGTTGTCACTTTTCGCACTCACAAAAGAGTTTTAGGCTATAAAATCCATGAAGTTCTTCATGGATGTCCATGAATAATTTTTGTGGGATACCAGTGCACGTCTCCATACTGTCCCCAATTCTTCGATTACCTTTTATTATTATTATTATTATTATTCAGCTCAGGAAAACTGTGATTACTGAAAAACTATTAGAGATAACATCCTGAAACCTCAAACACAATATGTGACTCCATTGCGCGCTACTTCTTACAAAATTTCATGATCAAATTTCAAGACACTTTTGAGTTATGAGCAAAATACAAAAAAAATTTCCGGCGCAGGTTTCTGAGAACCTAAGCATAACTGAGACCTGTCGATTTTTTCTAAGATACCTTGACAAAGTTTCCAGGTCTGAAAGGCGTCTTATGAAGATTTCATGAATACATTTCAAGATATGATTTTTTTAAGATTGAACATCCCGAAAATTTACAGAAAATTTTCTGAAAAACAGGGAAGGAATGCTCGTAGAAAGCTGAAAGTGGGTACACTTACAGACCTACCCTAGTGTACCAACTTCACAAAGTTACGGACCACTCGCACAAACCGTCTTGGCGCTACAGACGTACAAAAATGCAATTTTCAAGTGGCCATATCTCGGTCCCTATTTAAGCTACAACAAAGTGTTACATATCACAAGAAAGGTCTGTTTGTCAGCTTTCCAATGATGTATAGCATGATAGTGTCAGACGCGCGGCGTAGAATCGCGTCAGACATTGAAAATTTGTTGTCACTTTTTGCACCTTTGGAAAAGTTTTTGGCTTAAAATCCAATGAAGTTCTTCATCAATGTCCATGAATATTTTTTCCCTAATACCCTTGTGGGGCCTCCATACTGTCCTAAAAAGACATTTAACTACATCAAGTGGTTTCTGCCACAGAATTTTTTGTATTTCAAAATTGAAATGCACATAGCTCAGCTTCTACTCGTTCAAATTTCATGAAATTAACTCCAAAAAATTCATAAAATTATGACCTACGCTGAACTGCACGGGCATACAGCTCATAGTAATACTCAATTTTACAATGATGATTTTACATTTGCAATTATAACTCATGCATTAATGTTCCGAATCAATTAAAACTGAAATTACATGCTGCTTATTTTTTGCCCTATTTTGTGGTATAATCCTAGCTTACCAGTCTCTTTTCCTTTGCCTTGAAAAAAAGTTTAAAAATAATTCACAGATGCATCTTAGTCTGCTGTCGGGGCCATTCTGCCTCACTGCCAGGTTTTGCTCCCAAGCAGCAGCAGTACGCCATGCAAAGAGCAGCATACTCAAACACGGTCATCAACAACAGGGCACAGGCTTAGGCCTATCATGACAGGGTTATAATATACATTGAAGGGAAAGGATTTTGTAAGCGTTGGCTGATAGGGCATATGTCCTCTATTTATGCACTTAAAAACCTTAATAGTATGAGCGGACAGGCGTATTCATACAAATTATTGAAGTGAATTGAAACAGGAGAATAAGCGGGGCTAGGGTCAAACGGGGCCCGCGGGGGATTATCCGATATTGCCGTACGGCAATATCAGTTATACTAGTTATTATTATTCTTATTATTATTCAGCTCAGAAAAACTGCGATTACTTCAAAACTATTACAGATGCTACGCTACAAGTCAAGGGTAATATGCAACTCCATTGCGTGCTACTTCACACAAAATTTCATGATCAAATTTCATGACACTTATGAGTTATGAGGAAAATAAAAAAAACATTTCCGGCGCAGGTTTCTGAGAACCTAAGCATAACTGAGACCTGTTGATTTTTTCTAAGATACCTTGACTAAGTCTTCAGGTCTGAAAGGCGTCTTGTGAAGATTTCATGAATAAATTTCAAGATATGATTTTTTGAAAAATAGACATCCCGAAAACTGACCAAAATTTTTTTGAAAAACAGGGAAGAAATGCTCTTAGAGAGCTGAAAATGGGTGCACATACAGACGTACCCCAGTGTACAAACTTCACAAAGTTTCGGACTGCTCGGACAAACGGTCTTGGCGCTACGGACGCACAAAAACTCAAACTTCAAGTGGCCATATCTCAGTCCCTATTTGAGCTACAGACTAGTTTTACATATCACAAGAAAGGTCTGTTTCTCAGCTTTCTAATGGTATATAGCATTATAGTGTCAGACGCACGACGTAGAATCGCGTCAGACATTGAAAATTTGTTGTCACTTTTCGCACTCACAAAAGAGTTTTAGGCTATAAAATCCATGAAGTTCTTCATGGATGTCCATGAATAATTTTTGTGGGATACCCAGTGCACGTCTCCATACTGTCCCCAAAGGAAATCTGCCTATATGAATCAGCTTTGGCTAGAAAAATGTTTTTGTTTTATAATTGAAATGTAAATTGCTCAGCTTCTACTTATTCAAATTTCATGAAATTAATAGCAAAAGATGCGTAAAAATACAGGCTTTTGACTTGCATAAGGGCATTCAGCTCACAAAAACATCCTATTTTACATAGATCATTTTACATATTCAATCATAACTCATGACTTACTGCTTCAAATCAGTTACAACTCATAAGTCATGTTGCTAATTTTTTGGCCTATTTTGTGGTATAAACACATCCACCTATCTCGAACAAAAAAAAATTCTCAAACTTTTAACAGATGCATGTGGTCTGCAGTCGGGGCCATCCTGTCTCAGTGCCACCTTTTACAAGAACTAACCTTACTGTACTGTCAAAGCAGCTAAACTAGCGAATAATATACATTGTACATTGAAAGGGTATGATGCATATATGCGTTTCACATAGGCTGCTATATTGTGTATTTGTGCAATAGACTTATTAGGGCAGGCAGGCACTATTGTAATGATGTGATGTGCCCTCTTGGAATCGAAGTTCATCCCCCAAAAACCAGGCCAGGGGACTTACACAAAATAGTGGACATGAATTCCAAACAAAGCGTATGCAGGCCTGGGGGTAATACGGGGCCCGCGGGGGATTATCCGATATTGCCGTACGGCAATATCAGTTATACTAGTTATTATTATTATTATTATTATTATTCTTATTATAAAGTCGACCGAATCAATAATATAGATAGAGAGAATCAGACTTGGTGATGGAAAACGGAGCATATCTCAGCTTCTGTTCAACCAATCTTTATGATCTAAACGCTGTTGGAATCTGCATAAAAGACCCAATTATAAAAAATAAGCACAAATCGATTATCTGAAGTAAAAAATTTGACAAATTGTAGCTAGATTATAGCAATAAGGTAAAAATTTAGCACCCTGAAAAGCTTTACGGATTGAACTGACGGCTCATCAATGGGAGCTTTTTGGTAAAAAAAAGAGTGCTATCTAGTTCCAAGTCTCGACAAAAAAAAAAAAAAAATTTGGTTGAGCCCGGTCCAGGCACTGTGACACATCTTTCACTCAGGGCATGAAATTCACACAAAAGTTATTCAAAGGCCTAAAATGGAATGAAAATTTGACCATCAAACCTCAATAATTCACAATTAAGAAAAGGATGGATTATTGGCGCTTTACGTCCGGTATTTGTGCACTTGGTAGCCTAATTAGAACAGGAGTAGGACACAGCAATGAGGCGACGGACGATTGACAGACCCGCCCAGCAATAGTCCGGTTGACCCTGCAAGAGCTGGTTTCGAACCCGGGACCCAGCGATTGGCATCCCCAGCATGCAACCACTGAGCTAGCCCCCCCCCCCCCCCATCAAAACCAACATACCTTGAAGGTGACATTGTTGCGGCTGCCAAAAGAGATTAATTCTAAGTACAATGCAAGCTAAATGTCACGGATGCAAAGAAGGGAGGCAAAAAAAAAGTTTACATGGAATTATTTTGATTGAAAAAGATGCTGAGATGATTACTGGTTACAAAGAGTGAACAGTGAGGGTAATGGGGGGGGGGGGTAACATAACACAGCAATACATGGAATTATCTTTTTGTTTCAAAAAAAAAAAAAAAAAAAAAAAAATAGAGTCCAACACTTTTTGCAAAAATTTTGCTCGAAAACGCAAATATCTCATAAAGTAGAAGAGATATCAGCATCCGGTTTTAACCACTCCTATGACACTTTGTTTCTTCATCTTTTTGAGCCATAAATTTTGCAAATTTCTCAAGAGCAATACATGCTAATGACTTAAAAAAGTTTTTTCAAAAAAAATTTATTGGAAAAAGTTTTGAAGAAAACCCTTTGATATTGCATAAACCTGGTCCCAGAACAAAACGACTGGGTGAAAAAAAATATGGTTTGTGAAACTTGAACGATTCCCCTACTTATGCGTTTTGCCATCCAAAAAATGTCAAAAATGAGGGGTAAAAAAATTTTAAACTTTCTTTGGAATTTAAAATGTACCTGAACATGAAAGTTCATTACAAACGAAGCATAGCTGCACTTTTTCCACGCGGTACTATAATCGACTGCGACGCTATGAGGAAAAGAGTGAAAAACGTGCTTTTCGCAATTTCTTCAATAACTTAAAAACCGCAACGGGGATTTTGACGAAAATTTGTCAGAAAAGACTTCAAATGTGTCATGTTGCCTCTGTCAGATTTGGAAATTTTAGCTTTAATAGTTACCGAGTTACTGATTTTTAAATATGGTATGTTGAAGAGCCCCCTAGTGGCCAAAATCTACATGGAGATTCCGAGGTAAAATGTTTCACTACATTAGAAAAGAGGACCAACAGAACAATCACTCACAAGAAGAACAGCTAAGTCAATGCATTTTGTAATTCAAAAAATGGATAAAACCTCCTTTTTTAATTTTCTATGAAATATTCTAAAATCTTTAGGAAACTGGTTAGAAGCCTGGAAATGGCAGCAAAAGATGCATTGTAGTTGGGTTCATATGTCTATCAAAAAACATTCATACCCTAAGAGGGAAAGATTTTGAATTGTGACCATTTTTCCAAAAGTAGCGTTTTACAAAGCCCCATCTAAGCGTGCAACTCCTGGTACTTGTTACATGTTATAGGTGGCGCTGTGGCATGGTTGGTAAATTTTATGCCTCCCCCCCCCAATTTCTGCATAGATGGACTGAGCAATTTCCCTTCTTTATGTTACTGTCATTTTTAAACAATTCAAACATTTTCAATTACCTAATTATGAGATTCATCTCAGAATTGGGCACAATAGCTTGCTGGGCTGGGCTGGGGGGGGGGGGGGTTTCCCAGACTTGGAGCCACAGAATTCCTTGGTTACCTTTATGAATAAGGTCTAAATAATTATTCAAAGCAGTCAACATCATAAAACTTGTTCTACAGGTCCAGTTGCTAGGGAATCACAAGGGAATTCCCGTTTATTGACATTTGAATTTTGAAAGCAGCAATCTGATTGGCTGATAAATAAAACCCCTGAATTCAACAATTCATAATTGTCCAATGTAATAATTTTTTGTAGAATTTTTGTCTTTGAGCACCACTCAATTTTCCCTGAAAATTTTGTGAAGATAAACACAGTGCATCACCCTTTATTATTGCAATTATTATTAATATAACTATATTATTATTGGTAATAAAGTCGACCGAATCAATAATATAGATAGAGAGAATCAGACTTGGTGATGGAAAACGGAGCATATCTCAGCTTCTGTTCAACCAATCTTTATGATCTAAACGCTGTTGGAATCTGCATAAAAGACCCAATTATAAAAAATAAGCACAAATCGATTATCTGAAGTAAAAAATTTGACAAATTGTAGCTAGATTATAGCAATAAGGTAAAAATTTAGCACCCTGAAAAGCTTTACGGATTGAACTGACGGCTCATCAATGGGAGCTTTTTGGTAAAAAAAAGAGTGCTATCTAGTTCCAAGTCTCGACAAAAAAAAAAAAAAATTTGGTTGAGCCCGGTCCAGGCACTGTGACACATCTTTCACTCAGGGCATGAAATTCACACAAAAGTTATTCAAAGGCCTAAAATGGAATGAAAATTTGACCATCAAACCTCAATAATTCACAATTAAGAAAAGGATGGATTATTGGCGCTTTACGTCCGGTATTTGTGCACTTGGTAGCCTAATTAGAACAGGAGTAGGACACAGCAATGAGGCGACGGACGATTGACAGACCCGCCCAGCAATAGTCCGGTTGACCCTGCAAGAGCTGGTTTCGAACCGGGACCCAGCGATTGGCATCCCCAGCATGCAACCACTGAGCTAGCCCCCCCCCCCCCCATCAAAACCAACATACCTTGAAGGTGACATTGTTGCGGCTGCCAAAAGAGATTAATTCTAAGTACAATGCAAGCTAAATGTCACGGATGCAAAGAAGGGAGGCAAAAAAAAAGTTTACATGGAATTATTTTGATTGAAAAAGATGCTGAGATGATTACTGGTTACAAAGAGTGAACAGTGAGGGTAATGGGGGGGGGGGGGTAACATAACACAGCAATACATGGAATTATCTTTTTGTTTCAAAAAAAAAAAAAAAAAAAAAAAAATAGAGTCCAACACTTTTTGCAAAAATTTTGCTCGAAAACGCAAATATCTCATAAAGTAGAAGAGATATCAGCATCCGGTTTTAACCACTCCTATGACACTTTGTTTCTTCATCTTTTTGAGCCATAAATTTTGCAAATTTCTCAAAGAGCAATACATGCTAATGACTTAAAAAAGTTTTTTCAAAAAAAATTTATTGGAAAAAGTTTTGAAGAAAACCCTTTGATATTGCATAAACCTGGTCCCAGAACAAAACGACTGGGTGAAAAAAAATATGGTTTGTGAAACTTGAACGATTCCCCTACTTATGCGTTTTGCCATCCAAAAAATGTCAAAAATGAGGGGTAAAAAAATTTTAAACTTTCTTTGGAATTTAAAATGTACCTGAACATGAAAGTTCATTACAAACGAAGCATAGCTGCACTTTTTCCACGCCGGTACTATAATCGACTGCGACGCTATGAGGAAAAGAGTGAAAAACGTGCTTTTCGCAATTTCTTCAATAACTTAAAACCGCAACGGGGATTTTGACGAAAATTTGTCAGAAAAGACTTCAAATGTGTCATGTTGCCTCTGTCAGATTTGGAAATTTTAGCTTTAATAGTTACCGAGTTACTGATTTTTAAATATGGTATGTTGAAGAGCCCCTAGTGGCCAAAATCTACATGGAGATTCCGAGGTAAAATGTTTCACTACATTAGAAAAGAGGACCAACAGAACAATCACTCACAAGAAGAACAGCTAAGTCAATGCATTTTGTAATTCAAAAAATGGATAAAACCTCCTTTTTTTAATTTTCTATGAAATATTCTAAAATCTTTAGGAAACTGGTTAGAAGCCTGGAAATGGCAGCAAAAGATGCATTGTAGTTGGGTTCATATGTCTATCAAAAAACATTCATACCCTAAGAGGGAAAGATTTTGAATTGTGACCATTTTTCCAAAAGTAGCGTTTTACAAAGCCCCATCTAAGCGTGCAACTCCTGGTACTTGTTACATGTTATAGGTGGCGCTGTGGCATGGTTGGTAAATTTTATGCCTCCCCCCCCCAATTTCTGCATAGATGGACTGAGCAATTTCCCTTCTTTATGTTACTGTCATTTTTAAACAATTCAAACATTTTCAATTACCTAATTATGAGATTCATCTCAGAATTGGGCACAATAGCTTGCTGGGCTGGGCTGGGGGGGGGGGGGGTTTCCCAGACTTGGAGCCACAGAATTCCTTGGTTACCTTTATGAATAAGGTCTAAATAATTATTCAAAGCAGTCAACATCATAAAACTTGTTCTACAGGTCCAGTTGCTAGGGAATCACAAGGGAATTCCCGTTTATTGACATTTGAATTTTGAAAGCAGCAATCTGATTGGCTGATAAATAAAACCCCTGAATTCAACAATTCATAATTGTCCAATGTAATAATTTTTTGTAGAATTTTTGTCTTTGAGCACCACTCAATTTTCCCTGAAAATTTTGTGAAGATAAACACAGTGCATCACCCTTTATTATTGCAATTATTATTAATATAACTATATTATTGGTAATTATTCAGCTCAGAAAAAGTGTGTTTACTGCAAAACTATTACAGATACTGTTTTACAAGTCAAGCGTAATTATGCGACTCCATTGCGTGCTACTTTACACGAAATTTCATGATCAAATTTCGTGACACTTATGAGTTATGAGGAAAATATAAAAAAAAATTCCGGCGCAGGTTTATGAGAACCTAAGCATAACTGAGACCTGTTGATTTTTTCTAAGATACCTTGACTAAGTCTTCAGGTCTGAAAGGCGTCTTGTGAAGATTTCATGAATACATTTCAAGATATGATTTTTTGAAAATTGGACATCTCGAAAATTGACTGAAATTTTTTGGAAAAACAGGGAACGAATGCTCGTAGAAAGCTGAAAGTAGGTACACTTACAGACCTACCCTAGTGTACCAACTTCACAAAGTTACGGACCGCTCGGACAAACGGTCTGTGCGCTACGGATGCACAAAAACTCAAACTTCAAGTGGCCATATCTCAGTCCCTATTGCAGCTACAGACTAGTTTCACATATCACAAGAAAGGTCTGTTTCTCAGCTTTCCAATGGTGTATAGCATAATAGTGTCAGACGCGCGGCGTAGAATCGCGTCGGACATTGAAAATTTCATGTCACTTTTTAGGCCCAAAAAACCTTTTCGGCCTCAAAAAGTCAATGTTATTCTTCATGCACGTCCATCATTATTTTATGTGGGCTACCCATGTCAGCCCTCCATACTGTCCCCAAAGATCAATTATCTACATCAAATAGTTTTTCCTAGAGAATTTTTTTCATCTCAAAATTGAAATGTACATAGCTCAGCTTCTGGTTGTTCAAATTTCATGAAATTAATACCAAAAGATGCGTAAAATTATGGCCTTTAGTGTCCTCCAAGGGAATATACCTCTCCTGAATAGCCAATTTCAAATAAATGATTTTATATTTTCAATTATAACTCATGAACTATTGTTTCAGATCACTTAAATCTGAATGTACGTGTTGCTAATTTTTTGCCCTATTTTGTGGTATAAGGGCATCCTCCTATCTCCAATACCTTGCTGGTAAAATAGAGCTAAAAAAATAATTCACAGATGCATGTTAGTCAGCCATCGGGTATATACTGTCTCACTGCCACCTTTCCCAGCAGCTGACCTTGTGCCTGCCACAACATTTCATAGGCATATGCACCAGCAAGATTACTACGTTCATACATGGTATGAAGAATTCATCGTGACGGCCATGAACTGGAAGGAGGGAGTAAGCAGGGCAGGGGAGACAAGGGGGGGCGCGGGGGATTATCCGATATTGCCGTACGGCAATATCAGTTATACTAGTTATTATTAAGAACTTCCCGTAGGGAAGTTCTTATTGATATTGTACGTATTCTTATTATTCTTTATTTATTATTATTCTTATTCTTCCAACATTTTGACTTTTTTTAATGTTGAATAACTCTTTTACCAGATGAGCTATCTCAATTAGCACTTGGACAGCATTATGACACCATGAAATTCCTCCTATGCAGGGAATTACACATCGAAATTCCGTTTGACATTGGAATTACAGGCAATTTTCACGAAAAATTTCCGATTCCGGTTTCGGGAAAACTCTCAGTCAGAATGTCATGAAATTTTTTCCTGTTAATCTCTAATGGAATATGCATTGCAGAAAGGAGCCTAGTGGCTATACGGTGAATAGCTTTGGAGAAAAAAAAGTTCCAAATCAGGGCATAGAGAAATTTCGAGGGATGATGTCATGAAAAACCATGATTGAAATGTCAGATTTTCATGTCCTTACAGGAATTGTTGCTACTACTGGGGTATAGTGTTATTGCAAAAGTATGGCATCCTGGGACCTATACTTTTTGTGCCACAGGGCCTCAAAAGTTGAACATTTGATGGGCTTTATCTCCCTTAATATTGGTCCTAGAACAAAAAAATGGCCATTTTTGGAAACCTCAGAATGTCAGCTTTCCATTGATATATAGCAATATGCTGTACGACGTACGGTATAGAATCGCGTCAGACATTGAAAATTTTATGTCACTTTTTGGGTCTCCCAACACCTATTTTGCCCAAAAATCTATGAAGATCTTCATGGATGTTCATGTTGATTTTTTGTGTCATGCCCAATATGGACCTGCATGATATGCCCAAAGGAATTTTCTTTACTTGAAGTACTTTATCAGTGAGAATTTTTTTAATTTCAAAATTGAAATGTAGATTGCTCAGCTTCTACTTATTCTAATGTCATGAAATTAACACCAAAAAATGCGTAAAATTATGCCCTTTTATGAACTCCAAGGGCATATATTTCTCACTTATAGCCAATTTTATATTAGCAATTTCATATATCCAATTATAACTCATTAAGTATTCATTAAAATCAATTAAAACTTATTTGACTTATTGCTAATTTTTTGCTCTATTTTTCCATGTAAGCACATGTTCCTACCATGAATTTTTTTATCCTATTTAAACTCTTCCAATAATGTTTCAAATCACTTAAAATTGATATGATATGTTGCTTATTTGTTCCCTTATTGTTTGCAAATAACCTCATATTTTTTCCATTAAATTTATAATTCAATTATTACTTGTGAAATACAGCTGCAAATCACTTAAAACTAATTTGACATGTTGCTGACCCCTTGCCCTCTGTGTGTATGTAAGCACATCTTCCTAGCTCTTATGGTTTGTCCATAACAAATCATTAGGGTTAGGGTTTCATCAAAGTATTGCTTTCAGGGTGGTACCATCACCCACAAAAGGCCTGGCTGCATGCCAAGCGATATATGAGTATGTGTGCCTGTTTGTGCAGTTCCATGGACTATTGCAGGCAAGGTCAAAGCAGCAGTGATGTTTTGCTCCAGGACAACCTAAACACACTATTAAGCAATGAAAAGGAAAGGAATGCAAGGAACTAGAATAGCAGGGCAGGGAAGGGATTGGAAGGAAGGGAAGGGATAGGAAGGGAAGGGAAGTTCTTCCTTTAAATTGCTGTGCAATTTAGTATACTAGTTATTAAGAACTTCCCGTAGGGAAGTTCTTATTGATATTGTACGTATTCTTATTATTCTTTATTTATTATTATTCTTATTCTTCCAACATTTTGACTTTTTTAAATGTTGAATAACTCTTTAACCAGATGAGCTATCTCAATTAGCACTTGGACAGCATTATGCCACTATGAAATTCCTTCTATGCAGGGAATTACACATCGGAATTCCGGTTGACATAGGAATTACAGGCAATTTTCACGAAAAATTTCCGATTCCGGTTTCGGGAAAACTGTCAGTAAGAATGTCATGAAATTTTTTCCTGTTAATCTCTAATGGAATACGCATTGCAGAAAGGAGCCTAGTGGCTATACGGTGAATAGCTCTGGAGAAAAAAAAGTTCAAAATCAGGGCATAGAGAAATTTCGAGGGATGATGTCATGAAAAACAATGATTGAAATGTCAGATTTTCATGTCCTTACAGGAATTGTTGCTACTACTGGGGTATAGTGTTATTGCAAAAGTATGGCATCCTAGGACCTATACTTTTTGTGCCACAGGGCGTCAAAAGTCGAACATTTGATGGGCTTTATCTCCCTTAATATTGGTCCTAGAAAGCAAAAATGGCCATTTTTGGAAAGCTCAGAATGTCAGCTTTCCATTGATATATAGCAATATGCTGTACGACGTACCGTATAGAATCGCGTGAGACATTGAAAATTTTATGTCACTTTTTGGGTCTCCCAACACCTATTTTCCCAAAAAAACTATGAAGATCTTCGTGGATGTTCATGTTGATTTTTTATGTGGTGCCCAATATGGACCTGCATAATATGCCCAAAGGAATTTTCTTTACTTGAAGTACTTTATCATTGAGAATTTTTTTAATTTCAAAATTGAAATGTTGATTGCTCAGCTTCTACTCATTCAAATGTCATGAAATGAACACCAAAAAATGCGTAAAATTATCCCCTTTTATGTGCTCCAAGGGCATATATCTGTCACAAATAGCCAATTTTACATTAGCAATTTCATATATCCAATTATAACTCATTAAGTATTCATTAAAATCGATTAAAACTAATTTGACTTATTGCTAATTTTTTGCTCTATTTTTCCATGTAAGCACATGTTCCTACCATGAATTTTTTTATCCTATTTAAACTCTTCCAATAATGTTTCAAATCCCTTAAAATTGATATGATATGTTGTTTATTTGTTGCCCTATTGTTTGCAAATAACCTCATATTTTTTCCATTACATTAATAATTAAATTATAACTTGTCAAATGCTGCTGCAAATCACTTAAAACTAATTTGACATGTTGCTGACTCCTTGCCCTCTGTGTGTATGTAAGCACATCTTCCTAGCTCTTATGGTTTGTCCATAACAAATCATTAGGGTTAGGGTTTCATCAAAGTATTGCTTTTAGGGTGGTACCATCGCCCACAAAAGGCCTGGCTGTATGCCAAGCGATATATATATATGAGTATGTGTGCCTGTTTGTGCAGTTCCATGGACTACTGCAGGCAACGTCAAAGCAGCAGTGATGTTTCGCTCCAGGACAACCTAAACACACTATTAAGCATTGGAAAGGAAAGGAATGCAAGAAACTAGAATAGCAGAGCAGGGAAGGGATTGGAAGGAAGGGAAGGGATAGGAAGGGAAGGGAAGTTCTTCCTTTAAATTGCTGTGCAATTTAGTATACTAGTTATTATTCTTATTCTTCCAACTTTTTGACTTTTTAAAATTTGGAATAACTTCTTTATCAGAAGACACATGTCAATTAGCATATATACAGCATTAAGACACTATAAAATTCCTTCTATGCTGGGAATTACACATCGGAATTCCGTTTGACACAGGAATTACAGGCAATCTTCACGAAAAATTTCCGAGTGCGGTTTTGGGAAATCTGTCAGTCAGAATGTCATGAACTTTTTTCCTGTTAATCTCTAATGGAATATGCATTGCAGAAAGGAGCCTAGTGGCTATAGGGGGAATAGCTTTGGAGGAAAAAAAGTTCAAAATCGGAGCATAGAGAAATTTCGAGGGGTGATGTCATGGAAAACCATGATTGAAATGTCAGATTTTTATGTCCTTACAGGAATTGTTGCTTCTACTGGGGTGTAGTGTCAGTGCAAAAGTATGGCATCCCAGGGCATATACTTTTTGTTCCACAGGGCTTCAAAAGTGGAACATTTGACGGGCTGTATCTCCCTTAATATTGATCCTAGAAAGAAAAACTGGCCATTTTTGGAAACCTCAGAATGTCAGCTTTCCATTGATGTATAGTAATATGCTGTACGACGTACGGTATAGAATCGCGTCAGACATTGAAAATTTTATGTCACTTTTTGGGTGTCCCGACACATATTTTGCCAAAAAAACTATGAAGGTCTTCATGGATGTTCATGTTGATTTTTTATGTCGTGCCCAATATGGACCTGCATAACATGCCCAAAGGAATTTTCTCTACTTGAAGTACTTTATCATTGAGAATTTTTTTAATTTCAAAATTAAAATGTAGATTGCTCAGCTTCTACTTATTCAAATGTCATGAAATTAACACCAAAAAATGCGTAAAATTATGCCCTTTTATGTGCTCCAAGGGCATATATCTCTCATTAATAGCCAATTTTACATTAGCAATTTCATATATCCAATTATAACTCATTAAGTATTCATTAAAATCAATTAAAACTAATTTCCCTTATTGCTAATTTTTTGCTCTATTTTTCCATATAAGCACATATTCCTACCATGAATTTTTTGATCCTATTTAAACTCTTCCAATAATGTTTCAAATCACTTAAAATTGATATGATATGTTGCTTATTTATTGCCTTATTGTTTGCAAATAACCTCATATTTTTTTCATTAAATTTATAAGTTAATTATAACTTGTGAAATACTGCTGCAAATCACTTAAAACTAATTTGACATGTTGCTGACTCCTTGCCCTCTGTGTGTATGTAAGCACATCTTCCTAGCTCTTATGGTTTGTCCATAACAAATCATTAGGGTTAGGGTTTCATCAAAGTATTGCTTTCAGGGTGGTACCATCGCCCACAAAAGGCCTGGCTCCATGCCAAGCGATGTATGAGTATGTGTGCCTGTTTGTGCAGTACCATGGACTATTGCAGGGAAGGTCAAAGCAGCAGTGATGTTTCGCTCCAGGACAACCTAAACACACTATTAAGCAATGGAAAGGAAAGGAATGCAAGGAACTAGAATAGCAGGGCAGGGAAGGGATTGGAAGGAAGGGAAGGGATAGGAAGGGAAGGGAAGTTCTTCCTTTAAATTGCTGTGCAATTTAGTATACTAGTTCTTATTCTTATTCTTATTCTTATTATTCAGCTCAGGAAAACTGCGATTACTTCAAAACTATTAGAGATATTAGTTTACAAGTGAAGGGTAATATGCAACTCCATTGCGCGCTACTGCTTACGAAATTTCATGATCAAATTTCATGACACTTATGAGTTACGAGCAAAATATAAAAAAAATTTCCGGCGCAGGTTTCTGAGAAACTACGCATAACTGGGACGTGCTGATTTTTTCTAAGATACCTTGACAAAGTCTCCAGTGCAGAAAGGCGTCTCGTGGAGATTTCATGAATACATTTCAAGATATGATTTTTTGAAAATTGGACATCCCGAAAATTGACTGAAATTTTTCTGAAAAACAGGGAAGGAATGCTTGTAGAAAGCTGAAAATGGGTATACTTACAGACCTACTCTAGTGTACCAACTTCACAAAGTTACGGACCGCTCGGACAAACGGTCTCGGAGCTACGGACGTCCAAAAACCCAATTTTCAAGTGCTCATATCTCGGTCCCTATTTAAGCTACAGCAAAGTATCACATATCACAAGAAAGGTCTGTTTCTTAGCTTTCCAATGATGTATAGCATAATAGTGTCAGACGCTCGACGTAGAATCGCGTCGGACATTGAAAATTTCATGTCACTTTTTGCGCCTAAAAAACCTTTTCGGCTCAAAAAGTCGATGAAATTCTTCATGCACGTCCATGAATATTTTATGTGGGATACCCATATCAGCCCTCCATATTATCCCCAAAGATCAATTACCTACATCAAATAGTTTTTCCTGGAGAATATTTTGAATTTCAAAATTGAAATGTACATTGCTCCGCTTCTGGTTATTCGAATTTCATGAAATTAATACCAAAAGATGCGTAAAATTATGGCCTTTACTGTCCTCCAAGGAAAAACACCTCTTCTGAATAGCCAATTTCAAATAAATGATTTTATATATTCAATTATAACTCATGAACTATTGTTTCAGATCACTTAAAACTGAATGTACATGTTGCTAATTTTTTGCCCTTTTTTGTGGTATAAGGGCATCCTCATATCTCCAATACTTTGCTGGTAAAATAAAGCTAAAAAAATTATTCACAGATGCATGTAAGTCATATACTGTCTCACTGCCACCTTTCCCAGCAGCTGACCTTGTGCCTACCACGACATTTCATAGGCATATGCACCAGCAAGATTACTACATTCATACATGGTATGAAGAATTCATCATGACGGATATGAACTGGAAGGACGGAGTAAGCAGGGCAGGGGAGATAAGGGGGGGCGCGGGGGATTATCCGATATTGCCGTACGGCAATATCAGTTATACTAGTTATTATGAATTCCCCGTAGGGGAATTCATCTTGTTATTGCTGATTTTGTTATTATTATTATTATTATTATTATTATTATTTTTCTACGGCCTTCAAAAAAAAATTTTGAAATGTAGATTATGAGAACAGTGATCAAAATAAAGCAAAATGGACAGAACCTCCTTACAGATTGACAGAAACACTATTATCAAAGGTAATTACATGGTGAAATTACTGCTCAGTGAAGCGTAATTCCATAAAAAAAATTTTATATTGTATTCACCGTTTCTCATAAACTAAGACAGATAAAGACATGGGATTTTTTTTCAAAATACCTCAGACACTTATCCAGTGCAGAAAGGAGCCTAAAGGAATTCCGTTGAAGAAATTCCAAGTTATGAATTTTTGTGCAAAACGGAATTCCCAAAAATGACATTCCAACCTCCAGAAAACATAGAAGGAATACTTGGATCAAGCTGAATTTATATGTGCATGCAGACATACCCTAGTCTAACAATCTGACAAAATTTCGTTGTCATCGCGTAAGCGGTATCGGCGCTATGGCCGCACAAAAACTCATTTTTCAATCGCCGATATCTCGGTTGCTATTAAAGCTACAGAAAAATTAAAAACACCATCAGAAAGTTCAGTTTGTCCTCTTTCAGATGATATATAGCATTTTACTTTTTAAGGAAGTTTTTATATCTCGCGTAAGACATTGAAAATTTCATGTCTGTTTTTGGGCTCATCAAAACTTTTGGGCCCAAACAAACTGTGAAGGTCTTCATGGATGTTCCTGAATATTTTTTTAGAGGTACCCACTATGGGCTTGCATGATGTCTCCAAAGGAAAAATTTCTACTTCAAGTACTTTTTCCTTGAGAATTTTTTGAATTTCAAAATTGTAATGTAAATTGCTCAGCTTCTACTCATTCAAATTTCATGAAATTAACACCAAAAGATGCGTAAAATTATTAACTTTACTATCCTATGAGGGCATTCACCTATTACTAATAGCCAATTTTACACTTATCATTTTCTATATCCACCTATAACTAATAAATTACACATTCAATTTAGTTAAAAGTCACATGGCATAATGCTAATTTTTCCCTCTATTTTTCCATTTAACCACAGCTCCTTGACTCTTATGGTTTGCCTGCAACAACCCATTAGGGTTAGGGTTAGGCCTCAGTCAAAATGTATTGCAGTGAGGGTGGTAACATTGCTGACAACACACCTGGCTGCATGCTAAGCGCTATATGAGTCAGTATGTGCAAATCTACACTGCCAAGGACCAGATTACAACCAAAACTGGCTAGGGAATGGAATGGAATGGAAGGGAAGGGTCTGGAAGGGCAGGGAATGGAAGGAAAGGGAATGGAAGGTCAGGGAATGGAAGGCAAGGAGAGGGGAGGGTAAATAGGGAGGGAATACGGGGGAGGGGAATTCATATCTTAAAATTGCTGTGCAATTTTAATTATTCTCTAGTTCTTATTATTATTCTTATTATTATTATTCAGCTCAGGAAAACTGCGATTACTTCAAAACTATTAGAGATATTGGTTTACAAGTGAAGGGTAATATGCAACTCCATTGCGCGCTGCTGCTTACGAAATTTCATGATCAAATTTCATGACACTTATGAGTTATGAGCAAAATATCAAAAAAATTTCCGGCGCAGGTTTCTGAGAACCTACGCATAACTGGGACCTGTTGATTTTTTCTAAGATACCTTGACAAAGTCTCCAGTGCAGAAAGGCGTCTCGTGGAGATTTCATGAATACATTTCAAGATATGATTTTTTGAAAATTAGACATCCCGAAAATTAACTGAAATTTTTTAGAAAAACAGGGAAGGAATGCTTGTAGAAAGCTGAAAATGGGTATACTTACAGACCTACTCTAGTGTACCAACTTCACAAAGTTACGGACCGCTCGGACAAACGGTCTCGGAGCTACGGACGCACAAAAACTCAAACTTCAAGTGGCCATATCTCGGTCCCTATTGCAGCTACAGACTAGTTTCACATATCACAAGAAAGCTCTGTTTGTCAGCTTTCCAATGATGTATAGCATTATAGTGTCAGATGCGCGGCGTAGAATCGCGTCAGACATTGAAAATTTTATGTCATTTTTTGGGCCTATCAAAACGTTTTCCCTCAAAAAGTGTATGAAGAACTTCATGGATGTTCATCAATAATTTATGCGGGCTACCCAGGTTGGGCCTCCATATTGTGCCAAAAGGAAATTCGCCTAAATCAAATACTTTTTCCTAGAGAATTTTTTTAATTTCAAAATTGAAACGTAAATTGCTCTGGTTATAATCGTTCAAATCTCATGAAATTAACACCAAAAAATGTGTTAAATTACGCCCTCTAGCAAGCTACAGGGATATCTTCCTCTTACCTTTAACCAATTTTACATATAACATTTTATATATTCAATTATAACTCATTCATTATTTATCAAAATCAATTAAAACTGATTTGTCATGTTCCTAATTTTTTGCTCTATTTTTGTATGTAAGCACAGCTACATAACTTGCATGGTTTGTCTACAATAACCCGTTAGGGTTAGGGTTTCACCTACCATTCACTGGAAATGTATTGCTTTGAGGGTGGTACCGCTGGGCACCAAACACAGGTCTCCATGCCAAGCGATGTCTCATTTCAATATATCAGCCTCTTCAAGAATTCATCATGAAGGCCATGAACTGGTTGAAGGGAGTAAGCAGGGCAAGGGAGACAGGGGGGGCGCGGGGGATTATCCGATATTGCCGTACGGCAATATCAGTTATACTAGTTATAATCCCCCGCCGCGAGCGGGGGATTATATTGATATTGTTCGTTTTATTATGAATTCCCCGTAGGGGAATTCATCTTGTTATTGCAACTTTTTTTATTATTCTTCTTATTATTTTTCTACGTCCTCAAACATGACTTTTTAATTGCCTATTATGAGAAAAGTAATGGAGATACAACAAAATGGATACAACAGTCAGAAGTGTTGGTTTAATCACAATTTTCAGAGGAAATTTCTCAGCGGAATTACTTGTCATCATTGCGTAATTCCAGAAACTAATTTTTACATTGTGTACACGGTTTCTCAGAAACTAATACAGATAGACAGATGAAATTTTTTTCCAATATATTTTAGACACTTATGCATTGCAGAAAGGAGCGTAAATGAATTACGTTGAAAAAATTCCAAGTTATGATTTTTTGAAAAAACGGAATTTCGAAAAATGCCATTTCAACCTCCAGAAAACAAGGAAGGAATGTTCAGATCAACCTGATTTTATACGAGTATACAGCCCTACTCTAGTCTAACAATCCCACAAAATTTTATTGTCGTCGCGTAAGCGGTATCGACGCTATGACCGCACAAAAACGCAATTTTCAATCGCCGATAGCTCGGTTATTATTAAAGCTACAGAAAAATTAAAAACATCATCTGAAAGTTCAGATTCTCGTCTTTCGAATGGTGTATAGAACTGTACTGTAGCTGCTGTAGTATAGAATCGCGTCAGACATTGAAAATTTCATGTCACTTTTTGGGCCTATCACAACCTTTTAAGCCCAAAAAAACTATGAAGCTCTTCATGGATGTTAGTGATTAATTTTTATGTGGCACCCAGTATCGGCTTGCATGATGTCTCCAAAGGAAATTCTTCTCCTGCAAATACTTTTTTGCTTGAGAATTTTTTTGAATTTCAAAATTGAAATGTAAATTGCTCAGCTTGTAATTATCCAAATTTCATGAAATCAAAACCAAAAAATGCGTAAAATTATGCCCATTTACGTCCTCCACGGGCATTAACCTCTTACCAATAGCCAATTTTACATAAGCAATTTCACATATTCAATTATAACTCATTAATTATTCATTAAAATCAATTAAAACTAAATTGACTTATTTCTAATTTTTTGCCCTATTTTTCCATGTAAGCACATCTCCCTACCATGAATTTTAGAATCCAATTAAAACTCTTCCAATAATGTATCAAATCACCTTAAATTGATATGCTATGTCCCTTATTTGTTGCCTTATTGTTTGCAAATAAGCTCATATTCTTTCCATTAAATTTATAATTAAATTATAACTTCTGAGATACTGCTGCAAATCACTTAAAACTAATTTGACAAGTTGCTGACTGCTTGCCCTCTATGTGTATGTGAGCACATCTTCCTAGCTCTTATGGTTAGGGTTTCATCAAAGTTACAGTTACGGTTAACTCAAATTGTATTGCTTTGAGGGTGGTATCATTCGTCACAACACACCTGCCTGAAAGCTAAGCGCTATCTGAGTCTGAGCAACTCTACACTTGCATGGACTACATAGCATCCAAAAGTGGCCTGGGTATGGAATAGAAAGGGAGCGAATAGCAGATGAGGGAATGGATGGGACAGGAATGCAAGAGGAGGGAGTGGAAAGCAAGGCAGGGAATGGAAAGAAAGCAAAGGTCGGGTAAAGAGGGAGGGAATACGGGGAGGGGAATTCATATCTTAAAATTGCTGTGCAATTTTAATTATTCTCTAGTTATTATTCTTATTAAGAACTTCCCGTAGGGAAGTTCTTATTGATATTGTACGTATTCTTCTTTTTCTTATTATTATTATTCTTTATTATTCTTATTCTTCCAACTTTTTGACTTTTTTAAATTTTGAATAACTTCTTTACAAGAAGACATATGTCAATAAGCATCTATACAGCATTAAGACGCTATAAAAGTCCTTCTTTGCTGGGAATTACACATCGGAATTCCGTGTGACATAGGAATTGCATGCAATTTTCACGAAAAATTTCCGATTCCGGTTTCGGGAAAACTGTCAGTCAGAATGTCATGAAATTTTTCCCTGTTAATCTCTAATGGAATATGCATTGCGGAAAGGAGCCTAGTGGCTATACGGTGAATAGCTTTGGAGAAAAAAAAGTTCAAAATCAGGGCAAAGAGAAATTTCGAGGGATGATGTCATGAAAAACCATGATTGAAATGTCAGATTTTCATGTCCTTACAGGAATTGTTGCTACTACAGGGGTATAGTGTTATCGCAAAAGTATGGCATCCTAGGACCTATACTTTTTGTGCCACAGGGCCTCAAAAGTTGAACATTTGACGGGCTGTATCTCCCTTAATATTGGTCCTAGAAAGAAAAAATGACCATTTTCGGAAACCTCAGAATGTCAGCTTTCCATTAATATATAGCAATATGCTGTACGACGTACGGTATAGAATCGCGTCAGACATTGAAAATTTTATGTCACTTTTTGGGTCTCCCAACACCTATTTTGCCCAAAAAACTATGAAGATCTTCATGGATGTTCATGTTGATTTTTTATGTGGTGCCCAATATGGACCTGCATAATATGTCCAAAGGAATTTTCTTTACTTGAAGTACTTTATCATTGAGAATTTTTTTAATTTCAAAATTGAAATGTTGATTGCTCAGCTTCTACTCATTCAAATGTGATGAAATTAACACCAAAAAATGCGTAAAATGATCCCCTTTTATGTGCTCCAAGGGCATATATCTGTCACTAATAGCCAATTTTACATTAGCAATTTCATATATCCAATTATAACTCATTAAGTATTCATTAAAATCAATTACAACTAATTTCACTTATTGCTAATTTTTTGCTCTATTTTTCCATGTAAGCACATGTTCCTACCATGAATTTTTTTATCCTATTAAAACTCTTCCAATAATGTTTCAAATCACTTAAAATTGATATGATATGTTGCTTATTTGTTGCCTTATTGTTTGCAAATAACCTCATATTTTTTCCATTAAATTTATAATTAAATTATAACTTGTGAAATACTGCTGCAAATCACTTAAAACTAATTTGACATGTTGCTGACTCCTTGCCCTCTGTGTGTATGTAAGCACATCTTCCTAGCTCTTATGGTTTGTCCATAAGAAATCATTAGGGTTAGGGTTTCATCAAAGTAGGGGAGGACAGGGCAAGACGGGACAGCAGGCAAGACGGTACAAAGCTCCTCAGGAACTTATAACTAACAGGAGATGCTGCTGCCACCTGGTGTTATATAAGTAATTATGTGCTTTCTTTAGTGACATCATCAGTTGTTTGCAGACGATGCTTACCTGGAAAACTAGGTGGAAAAATGTAAATATTGACTTTTCTTACAAAAAACACACACTGTTTCAGTGATGATCCATCAGATGCTAGTTTATTCTCCCTGACAATCTATACGTAGTGATGGCAACAATGTCTCAATGAACGCTTCTGGCAAGATTGGTAGTGAACACCACAAAGATATCTTTTCAATACGATACCCAATCTGAAAATGTGTGTTTTTGGGCAAGATGGGACAGCGACCCTGAAGCTCCCTGGATCATGTCCCATCCTGCCCTCACCTGTGCCATTTTACCCTTCGTGAATTACGTATTGATGATTGTTTTCTTATTTCATAGACCTATACAATGGTGTAGGCCTATTGGTGGAGGGAGCAGGAGGTTGTCCCCCTGGATTATTGGCTAGGCCTAACACAATCTTCAGGACCAGTTTTGGCAAATATCACAGCGGATCTCGTCGGGGTACTGAAGCATGGACAAGCATTGATTGATTTTAAATGCAGTGATGTGACTTTGATTACTTAAGTCAAGATTGGATATTAAACTTATGTGAACTTAAAACATCCTTATACTTATTTATTTATATATGCATCAAATAGATTGATTAAGGAATAAATTTATTGACTTTTAAGGCTGTAGGCTTTTACACGTAATATAATACTAGCGTCCAAAGGGAAAACCTAGTAAGTCACATTTAGGACATTCTGAGAAAATTGACTCTTAAATTGCAGTCCGTGCGGTAAGAGATAGACTTACTGGGATATGCCAGTGTCATTCTGGGGCCACTTCTCGAAAATCTAAACTTAATAAATATAATATATAGAAACATGTCTCAGAAGTCCCATTTTGACCTTAACTCAATTTGGCCCAAAATGTGACTTACTAGGTTTTCCCTTTGCACGCTCTAATAGTCAACAATCAATAAGTAATTCACACAAACAGAAAAAAAGTATATCAGTGAACTAAATATATTCCTATTGAAAGACAGACAAAGGCATGATATATAGGCCTTGGTATAGCTTTTGTAAGTGTTAAAGAATTAATTATAAACCCAACAAATCATGGAACTAAAGTTCTTTGAAATTATATTGGCCAAATATATCGCACCATGTGGTTCATCGTTGTGAACCACATGCATCTCATTATCTGACGTTGTTATGTAAACAATGGGCAGTGAAGTGATGATGTCACAATGTCTTGACGCTCTCATTGGTCCTTGTGCTAGGGTCTTTCTGTGGCCATTCAAACAAAATAGTGCCTGCTGAAATTATTAATTCTTTTTACTGGAGGTATATTTTTTATTGTGGGATATAAATAAAACTTGATGGGAGTGTGGTTCACCAGCAATGAACCTCACTCATGTCAGGTCTGCTGCAGAATAAACATTCGTCCTTCGGACTCGTGTTGTTTACTTCCTGACCTGACATTCATGAGGTTCATTGCTGTGAACCACACTCCCATTAAGTTTTATTATAATAACATTTTTTAGGAGTCTCAACTATTTTCAAGCTTTCTGGAATCCATTTTGGTAGAAATATAAACTCAAATACTGTATTTTTGCGGTTTTGCATGGTTTCACTAATTCTTTATTAATCTAAAAATTAGTTACATATTTGAATTTTTAGAAAAAAGAGCTTTCAAATGAGCATCCGCATTAACGGGTTTTGTAAATTTGGCGTTGGATTTGAAAAAAAAAGAAAAAAAATGTTTTTTGAAGATTTCGGTTCTGAGGTTCATTTCAAGATAGAATTTGCAGAAACTATTGATGCTACCATTCATTTGAAAGCTCTTGTTAAAAGGAATTAAAATATAAAGTCTATTTAAAAATTAATCGAGAATCCACGAAACTATGGGAAACCGCGAAAATGCTGCATTTTTTTCAACAGTTCCAACAAAATGAACCTTGACCACCCTAAAATGCCTCAGTTCAATCCAGGAATCAATTGATAATGTTTTTTAGATCTGTAGAAGGAATAAGGATCACTGTTTTCATACAGTCAAACTATAGGCACTTCACAGAAAGCAGGAAAATGAGAGGATCAGAAGCCATTTTGGAAAATGGCTGCCGTGGGTCAACCAGGTCAAATCTGATGTGGCTCCCTATCTAAATATATTCTTTAAGATGTTTTTAATTAGTGTACCAAGTGTCATGCTTCTGTTGAATAAATGCATAATTACTTCCCTATTCGTGACAAATCTGTCCTGCTACGATTGATGAACTAGTGGTTGAACTTAATTAGCAGTACCTCAAGTGATTTTGCACAAAACGGGACACTGTCCCATTTTGCCCATTGGTCTGTCCCATTTTGCCCATTGGTGTGTCCCATTTTGCCCATTGGCTTGTCCCATTTTGCCCATTGGCCTGTCCCATCTTACAAACACTGAAGGCAAGATGGGACAAATCAGCAAAACTTTTAAAGTTGGTATACAATTTCCTAGAGAAATTAGTTGTAGAATTACAGTGTTTTAAAATGATGCTACCATTATCAGCAACAAATTCTGCACCATATTTAGTATCCAAAACAAAATGTACAGTTGCTGGGTCAAGTGATATTTAAGTGTCCCATCTTGCCCTGTTCTCCCCTATTGCTTTCAGGGTGGTACCTTCGCCCACAAAAGGCCTGGCTCCATGCCAAGTGATGTATGAGTATGTGTGCCTGTTTGTGCAGTTCCATGGACTATTGCAGGGAAGATCAAAGCAGCAGTGATGTTTCGCTCCAGGACAACCTAAACACACTATTAAGCAATGGAAAGGAAAGGAACTAGAATAGCAGGGCAAGGAAGGGATTGGAAGGAAGGGAAGGGAATAGGAAGGGAAGGGAAGTTCTTCCTTTAAATTGCTGTGCAATTTAGTATACTAGTTCTTATTATAATCCCCCGCTCGCGGAGCGGCGGGGGATTATATTGATATTCTTCGATTACCTTTTATTATTATTATTATTATTCAGCTCAGGAAAACTGCGATTACTGCAAAACTATTAGAGATAACATCCTGAAACCTCAAACACAATATGTGACTCCATTGCGCGCTACTGCTTACGAAATTTCATGATCAAATTTCATGACACTTATGATTTATGAGCAAAATACAAAAAAAATTTCCGGCGCAGGTTTCTGAGAACCTAAGCATAACTGAGACCTGTTGATTTTTTGTAAGATACCTTGACAAAGTCTCCAGTGCAGAAAGGCGTCCTGTGGAGATTTCATGAATACATTTCAAGATACGATTTTTTGAAAATTGAACATCCCGAAAATTGACTGAACTTTTTTTGAAAAACAGGGAAGGAATGCTCGTAGAAAGCTGAAAGTAGGTACACTTACAGATGTACCCTAGTGTACTAACTTCAAAAAGTTACGGACCCCTCGCACAAACGGTCTCGGCGCTACGGACGTCCAAAAATGCAATTTTCAAGTGCACATATCTCGGTCCCTAATTGAGCTACAACAAAATGTTACATATCACAAGAAAGGTCTGTTTGTCAGCTTTCCAATGGTGTATAGCATTATAGTGTCAGGCGCGCGGCGTAGAATCGCGTCAGACATTGAAAATTTGTTGTCACTTTTTGGGCCTATCAAAACGTTTTCCCTCAAAAAGTGTATGAAGAACTTCATGGATGTTCATCAATAATTTATGCGGGCTACCCAGGTTGGGCCTCCATATTGTGCCAAAAGGAAATTTGCCTAAATCAAATACTTTTTCCTAGAGAATTTTTGTAATTTCAAAATTGAAACGTAAATTGCTCTGGTTATAATCGTTCAAATTTCATGAAATTAACACCAAAAAATGTGTTAAATTACGCCCTCTAGCAAGCTACAGGGATATCTTCCTCTTACCTTTAACCAATTTTACATACAACATTTTATATATACAATTATAACTCATTCATTATTTATCAAAATCAATTAAAACTGATTTGTCATGTTCCTAATTTTTTGCTCTATTTTTCCATGTAAGCACAGCTCCATAACTTGCATGGTTTGTCTACAATAACCCATTAGGGTTAGGGTTTCACCTACCATTCACTGCAAATGTATTGCTTTTAGGGTGGTACCGCTGGGCACCAAACACAGGTCTCCATGCCAAGCGATGTCTGATTTCAATATATCAGCCTCTTCAAGAATTCATCATGAAGGCCATGAACTGGTTGAAGGGAGTAAGCAGGGCAAGGGAGACAGGGGGGGCGCGGGGGATTATCCGATATTGCCGTACGGCAATATCAGTTATACTAGTTATAATCCCCCGCCGCGAGCGGGGGATTATATTGATATTGTTCGTTTTATTATTATTATTATTATTATTCTTATTATTCTTATTCTTATTATTATTCAGCTCAGGAAAACTGGGATTACTTCAAAACTATTAGAGATATTGGTTTACAAGTGGAGGGTAATGTGTGACTCCATTGCGCGCTACTCTACACGAAATTTCATGATCAAATTTCAAGACACTTATGAGTTATGAGCAAAATACAAAAAAAATTTCCGGCGCAGGTTTCTGAGAACCTAAGCATAACTGAGAGCTGTTGAATTTTTCTAAGATACCTTGACAAAGTCTCCAGTGCAGAAAGGCGTCTCGTAGAGATGTCATGAACACATTTCAAGATATGATTTTTTTAATAATAGACATCCCGAAAACTGACCAAAATTTTTCTGAAAAACGGGGAAGGAATGCTCGTAGAGAGCTGAAAATAGGTGAACATACAGATGTACCACAGTATACAAACTTCACAAAGTTACGGACCGCTCGGACCAACGGTCTTGGTGCTACGGACGTCCAAAAACGCAATTTTCAAGTGGCCATATCTCGGTCCCTATTTAAGCTACAACAAAGTATTACATATCACAAGAAAGGCCTGTTTGTCAGCTTTCCAATGGTGTATAGCATGATGGTGTCAGACGCGCGGCGTAGAATCGCGTCAGACATTGAAAATTTTATGTCACTTTTTGCGCCTACAAAAATGTTTTAGGCTAAAAAGTCAATGAAGTTCTATATGGATGTCCATGAATAATTTTTGTGGGATGCCTAGTGCACGTCTCCATACTGTCCCCAAAGATCAATTTTCTACAACAAATAGTTTTTCCTAGAGAATTTTTTGAATTTCAAAATTGAAATGTACATTGCTCAGCTTCTGGTTGTTCAAATTTCATGAAATTAATACCAAAAGATGCGTAAAATTATGGCCTTTACTGTCCTCCAAGGGAATATACTTCTCCTGAATAGCCAATTTCAAATAAATGATTTTATATATTCAATTATAACTCATGAACTATTGTTTCAGATCACTTAAAACTGAATGTACATGTTGCTAATTTTTTGCCCTATTTTGTGGTATATGGGCATCCTCCTATCTCCAATACCTTGCTGGTAAAATAGAGCTAAAAAAATAATTCACAGATGCATGTTAGTCAGCCGTTGGGTATATACTGTCTCACTGCCACCTTTCCCAGCTGACCTTGTGCCTGCCACGACATTTCATAGGCATATGCACCAGCAAGATTACTACGTTTATACATGGTATGAAGAATTCATCATGACGGCCATGAACTGGAAGGAGGGAGTAAGCAGGGCAGGGGAGACAAGGGGGGGCGCGGGGGATTATCCGATATTGCCGTACGGCAATATCAGTTATACTAGTTATTATTCTTATTCTTATTCTTATTCTTATTCTTATTATTATTATTCAGCTCAGGAAAACTGCGATTACTTCAAAACTGTTAGAGATATTGGTTTACAAGTGAAGGGTAATATGCAACTCCATTGCGCGCTACTTCTTACGAAATTTCATGATCAAATTTCATGACACTTATGAGTTATGAGCAAAATATAAAAAAAATTTCCGGCGCAGGTTTCTGAGAAACTACGCATAACTGGGACCTGCTGATTTTTTCTAAGATACCTTGACAAAGTTTCCAGTGCAGAAAGGCGTCTCGTGAAGATTTCATGAATACATTTCAAGATATGATTTTTTGAAAATTGGACATCCCGAAAATTGACTGAAATTTTTCTGAAAAACAGGGAAGGAATGCTTGTAGAAAGCTGAAAATGGGTATACTTACAGACCTACTCTAGTGTACCAACTTCACAAAGTTACGGACCGCTCGGACAAACGGTCTCGGAGCTACGGACGTCCAAAAACCCAATTTTCAAGTGCTCATATCTCGGTCCCTATTTAAGCTACAGCAGAGTATCACATATCACTACAAAGGTCTGTTTCTTAGCTTTCCAATGATGTATAGCATAATAGTGTCAGACGCTCGACGTAGAATCGCGTCGGACATTGAAAATTTCATGTCACTTTTTGCACCTAAAAAACCTTTTCGGCTCAAAAAGTCGATGAAATTCTTCATGCACGTCCATGAATATTTTATGTGGGATACCCATATCAGCCCTCCATATTATCCCCAAAGATCAATTACCTACATCAAATAGTTTTTCCTGGAGAATTTTTTGAATTTCAAAATTGAAATGTACATTGCTCCGCTTCTGGTTATTCGAATTTCATGAAATTAATACCAAAAGATGCGTAAAATTATGGCCTTTACTGTCCTCCAAGGAAAAACACCTCTTCTGAATAGCCAATTTCAAATAAATGATTTTATATATTCAATTATAACTCATGAACTATTGTTTCAGATCACTTAAAACTGAATGTACATGTTGCTAATTTTTTGCCCTTTTTTGTGGTATAAGGGCATCTTCATATCTCCAATACTTTGCTGGTAAAATAAAGCTAAAAAAATTATTCACAGATGCATGTAAGTCATATACTGTCTCACTGCCACCTTTCCCAGCAGCTGACCTTGTGCCTGCTACGACATTTCATAGGCATATGCACCAGCAAGATTACTACATTCATACATGGTATGAAGAATTCATCATGACGGATATGAACTGGAAGGCTGAGTAAGCAGGGCAGGGGAGATAAGGGGGGGCGCGGGGGATTATCCGATATTGCCGTACGGCAATATCAGTTATACTAGTTCTTATTCTTATTATTATTCAGCTCAGGAAAACTGCGATTACTTCAAAACTATTAGAGATATTGGTTTACAAGTGAAGGGTAATATGCAACTCCATTGCGCGCTACTGCTCACGAAATTTCATGATCAAATTTCATGACACTTATGAGTTATGAGCAAAATATAAAAAAAATTTCCGGCGCAGGTTTCTGAGAACCTACGCATAACTGGGACCTGTTGATTTTTTCTAAGATACCTTGACAAAGTCTCCAGTGCAGAAAGGCGTCTCGTGGAGATTTCATGAATACATTTCAAGATATGATTTTTTGAAAATTGGACATCCCGAAAATTGACTGAAATTTTTTAGAAAAACAGGGAAGGAATGCTTGTAGAAACCTGAAAATGGGTATACTTACAGACCTACTCTAGTGTACAAACTTCACAAAGTTACGGACCGCTCGGACAAACGGTCTCGGAGCTACGGACGCACAAAAACTCAAACTTCAAGTGGCTATATCTCGGTCCCTGTCGCAGCTACAGCACAGTTTCACATATCACAAGAAAGGTCTGTTTCTCAGCTTTCCAATGATGTATAGCATGATAGTGTCAGACGCGCGGCGTAGAATCGCGTCAGACATTGAAAATTTTATGTCATTTTTTGGGCCTATCAAAACGTTTTCCCTCAAAAAGTGCATGAAGAACTTCATGGATGTTCATCAATAATTTATGCGGGCTACCCAGGTTGGGCCTCCATGTTGTGCCAAAAGGAAATTTGCCTAAATCAAATACTTTTTCCTAGAGAATTTTTTTAATTTCAAAATTGAAACGTAAATTGCTCTGGTTATAATTGTTCAAATCTCATGAAATTAACACCAAAAAATGTGTTAAATTATGCCCTCTAGCAAGCTACAGGGATATCTTCCTCTTACCTTTAACCAATTTTACATATAACATTTTATATATTCAATTATAACTCATTCATTATTTATCAAAATCAATTAAAACTGATTCGTCATGTTCCTAATTTTTTCCTCTATTTTTGTATGTAAGCACAGCTCCATAACTTGCATGGTTTGTCTACAATAACCCATTAGGGTTAGGGTTTCACCTACCGTTCACTGGAAATGTATTGCTTTGAGGTTGGTACCGCTGGGCACTAAACATAGGTCTCCATGCCAAGCGATGTCTGATTCAATATATGAGCCTCTTCAAGAATTCATCATGAAGGCCATGAACTTGTTGAAGGGAGTAAGCAGGGCAAGGGAGACAGGGGGGGCGCGGGGGATTATCCGATATTGCCGTACGGCAATATCAGTTATACTAGTTAAGAATTTACCTATGGTAAATTCTATTTGTTTTTGCTATTATTTTTATTATTATTATTATTATTATTATTTTTTCAAAATGGACTTAGGTCTTTGTAAGTGTTTTCAGTTGATAGGTCAGTGGTTGGGTATTACGTAATTGAGTGATTCAATGTCATTTTCACAGTTGTCGTTTTCACAGAAGCGTTCAAAGTCGAAAATGAGCAAACTTTAAAGTGCTATAACTCAAAAAGTATTTGAGATAATTAGTCAACAGTCAAAATCCTGTGATAAAAAGTTATTGGCAATGTTTTGGTGAAAGTGATATGAGAGTTGGTCTAACGGGTAAGGGGCTATTGACCCATGAGCTGTTTTCAGTTGGCGAATGAGATCTCATGTTATGTAATAGATAGGAATATGGTGATGGTGGCAAAAGTTAGCCAGTATCTGGGGCCAGTGTTGACTGTAATATCATTGGGATTGATGCAATATTACTTGAAATATGGCAATTTTTCAAAATCGAGTGTTCAAAATTTAGGTGTAATTGTAAAATCATCATGAAGGAGTAGTCTGAGGTGATCAAAATGTATAAGGAACTACCCTTAACTTTTCCCAAAAAGTATATATTGACCAGAAAATTTGACCTATTGGTCATATTGAAGGTGATATGAGCCATTAAAGTTTAAAAAGTTGAAGTTTTGAAAAATTCTGAAAATCATGTTATTTTCCACCAATCCTCTTAAATCTTTGAGGTATACTGGTCACTAATATGGTTTTCAAAAGCCCCCTATTAGAATTGTTTCATATCCTCAACTTAATTTGTAAAAAATTGTGAAACATGTTACTTCGCGACTTACATGACAGTTTCCATAAATGATTTAATTTGAGTGGGAAATGTCACTCCTACAGCTTTCTGTAAATTAAATTACCCCCAAAAATGACATACTGGCAATCACATGAGCACATAAAATTTGACAAGTAGTCTCATTCATCATGGTCAAATTTGAGGTCAAAGATGAAATGAAAATTGACCATTTTCAGAGATGATTTTTTTAAACTCTGAAGGAATGCTTCAATTTTCTTCATTTTAAAGGACAATGTGATCTTAATTGTTGTGGTCAATTGTGGTAAACAACAAGTCTGTAGGTACAGCCATCTCTGAGCAGTAAAGGTCAAAAGGTCAAAAAATGACCAAATGGTCAGCAAAAAATTCATTTTCACATGATGCAGGTGAGAAGATTTCACACTCCACCTCAGGCTGGCCGCATATATTAGCATACATTAGCCATATTTGGATAGCTGTTCTGGCCGTTTCAGGTAACGGGGCCAGTGTGCGTTACTGTCTAATGTTTATATACATATTACAGTCCAAAATGACTGAGTGGAGTTAGGGACAGGAGTTGTAGTCAGGAGTCTGAGTCAAGACCCTGAGTCAGGACTCTTGAGTCAGGACCCTGAGTCAGGACCCTGAGTCACATCTCGAGTCATGACTCTGAATCAGGACCCTGAGTCATGACTTTGAATCAGGACAATGAGTAAAGACACTCAGTTAGGACCCTGAGTCAGGACCCTGAGTCAGGCCTCTGAGTCTGGCTCTGAGTCAGGCCTCTGTGGTCGGACTCTGAGTCAGGACTCTGAGTCAGAACTCTGAGTCAGGACCCTCAGGCCGGACCCTAGGTCAGGGCTCTGATACAGGTCCCTGAGTCACGACTCTGAGTCACGACCCTGAGTCAGGCCTCTGAGTCAGGCCTCTGAGTCAGGCCTCCGAGTCAGGACTCTGAGTCAGGACTCTTGGTCAGGTATCTGAGTCAGACCACTGGGTCAGGACTCTGCGGCAGGACCCTGAGTCAGGACCATCAGTCAGAACCCTGATCTAAGCCTCTGAGGTCGGACTCTGAGGTCGGACTCTGAGTCAGGCCTCTGAGTCAGGACTCTGAGTCAGAACTCTGAATCAGGACCCTGAGTCAGGCTTCTGAGTCAGGCCTCTGTGGTCGGACTCTGAGTCAGGACTCTGAGTCAGGACTCTGAGTCAGGACCCTCAGTCTGGACCCTAGGTCAGGGTTCTGATACAGGTCCCTGAGTCACGACCCTGAGTCATGACCCTGAGGCAGGCCTCAGAGTCAGGCCTCTGAGTCAGGACTCTGAGTCAGGACTCTTGGTCAGGTATCTGAGTCAGGCCACTGAGTCAGGACTCTGAGGCAGGACCCTGAGGCAGGACTCTGAGGCAGGACCCTGAGGCAGGATTGTGAGTCGGGTCTCTGAGTCGGGTCTCTGAGTCGGGCCTCGGAGTCCGGCCTCTGAGTCGGGCCTCTGAGTCAGGCCTCTGAGTCAGGCCTCTGAGTCGGGCCTCTGAGTCAGGCCTCTGAGTCGGGCCTCTGAGTCGGGCCTCAGAGTCAGACGCTGAGTCGGGACGCTGAGTCGGGACCCTGAGTGGGGCTCTGAGTTGGGACTCTGAGTTGGGACTCTGAGTTGGGACTCTGAGTCAAGGCCTCTGAGTCAGGACTCTGAGTCAGGACTCTGAGTCAGGACTCTGAGTCAGGACTCTGAGTCAGGTCTCTGAGTCAGGTCTCTGAGTCAGGACTCTGAGTCGGGACTCTGAGTCAGGACTCGGAGTCAGGACTCTGAGTCGGGACTCTGAGTCGGGACTCTGAGTCCGTGTTGAGTCTGAGGAAGGATTTGGCATCAGCAGTTGAAGTCGCAACTCTGAGCCAGGAGTCTGAGTCCGGCATCAGAGAAAAGAGTCAGCGTCAGGACTGAGAGTAAGTAGTCTGAATTGTAGATCTGATCAGAAAGCTGACCAGGATTCAGATTCAGAGTCGTAGTCATGGTGAGGAGTCAGAGTTCGCATGTGTCTGTCAGTCCGTCGGTTTCATCCATCTGTCCATCAGTCTATTTGTCTGTCCGTTTACAGGGAAAGTTTAGCTCATCTGTCCATTTGTCTGTCTGTTTACAGGCCAAGTTTACTTAAAAGTAAAGGTAACGTCCATTTGTCTGTCAATTTACAGGCAAAGTTCACTTAAAAGTAAAGGTAAATTCTTTGTAATTGTCCGTGATGACAATTACCGTGTTCTCTAGTTATTATAAATTCCCCCGTTAGGGGAATTTATATTGTTTTTGTTCGTTTTTTTTTTTTCATCATCTTTTTTCCTCCTCCTCCTCTTCTTATTTTTCATCACCACTTTTGAGAGCTCATATTTCTGGAACTATTTATGATATCTTCATAAAAATATATACCTATAATGTACTTGCAAAGTACTTTAAGATCCGGTAATTACAGAGCGTAATTACTAGTACTCTGGAAATTACGTCTAAAATTCATAAAAAATTTGTGTCAACGGTTTTGGAATAACCGCAATACGAAATTACACCAAATTTTAACACAATAATCTCTAAAGATATACGCAGTGCGGAAAGGCGGCTTTTGGCAATATCTCTAAAAGTTTTTTTTATATGAATTTTTCAAATAAGGGAATTCCCAAAATTGCTACTAAAATTTTCCAAAAACTAGGAAGAAATGCTCCAATCAAGCTGAAATTGTATGCAGTTACAGTCATACTATAGTGTAACAATCCACTAGAATTTCAACTTTGTAGCGTTAACGGTATCGGCGCTATAGCACCACAAAAACGCTATTTTTCAAGCGCCGATAACTCGGCTCCTATTAAAGCTACAGAAAAATAAAAAGCACCACCAGAAAGCTCTGTTTCTTAGCTTTCACATGGTATATAGCATTCTACTGTAGCGCCGCCCGTTAAAAATCGCGGTGGACCCTGAAAATTTTATCTCACTTTTTTCCCCCCCAAATGCTTCTTATGGCTGGAAACACTTATTCCTGGCCATATATGCCAATTTCATCGCTTCTCATACTTCACTGGCTGCACATTTTCTTTGTTGAAATAAATGCTGACCCAATTACATTTCTGTGTGAATCATTGGATGGGGAAGGTAGAAGGGAAGGGGCAGGGGGATGTAAGGGGGCAGGGGGATGTAAGGGGGCAGGGGAGAGGGAGGGAAGGGGGGAATTTATCTTTGTAATTGTGCACAATTACAGGTGTACTAGTTATTATTATTATTATTCAGCTCAGGAAAACTGTGATTACTACAAAACTACTAAAGATCCTGTTTTACAAGTCAAGGATAATATGCGACTCCATTGCGCGCTACTTCAGACGAAATTTCATGATCAAATTTCATGACACTTATGAGTTATGAGGAAAATATAAAAAAAATTTCCGGCGCAGGTTTCTGAGAACCTAAGCATAACTGAGAGCTGTTGATTTTTTCTAAGATACCTTGACAAAGTCTCCAGTGCAGAAAGGCGTCTCGTGGAGATTTCATGAACACATTTCAAGATATGATTTTTTTAAAAATAGACATCCCGAAAACTGGCCAAAATTTTTCTGGAAAACAGGGAAGGAATGCTCGTAGAAAGCTGAAAATGGGCGTGCTTACAGACTTAGCCTAATGTACCAACTTCACAAAGTTACGGACCGCTCGGACAAACAGTCTGTGCGCTACGGACGCACAAAAACTCAAAATTCAAGTGGCCATAGCTCAGTCCCTATTGCAGCTACAGACTAGTTTCACATATCACAAGAAAGGTCTGTTTCTCAGCTTTCCAATGGTGTATAGCATAATATTGTCAGGCGCGCGGCGTAGAATCGCGTCGGACATTGAAAATTTCATGTCACTTTTTAGGCCCAAAAAACCTTTTCGGCTCAAAAAGTCAATGTAATTCTTCATGCACGTCCATCATTATTTTATGTGGGCTACCCATATCAGCCCTCAATATTGTCCCCAAACATAAATTACCTACATTAAATAGTTTGTCCTAGAGAATTTTTTTAATTTTCTAACTTCAAATATAAATTGCTCAGCTTACGGTTATTCAAATTTCATGAAATTAATACCAAAAGATGCTTAAAATTATCCCCTTTACTTTCCTCCAAGGCCATACAGCTCATAGTAATAGCCAATTTTACATAGATGATTTTATATAAGCCACTATAACTCCTGCATTTATGTTTTAAATCAGATGAAAATGCAATGACATGTTCCTAATTTATTGCCTGATTTTTCCATGTAGGCTCATCTCCCCAACTCTTATGGTTTGCCTGCAACAAGCCATTAGGGTTAGGGTTAGGGTTTGCTCAACATGCACTGCTTGCAGGGTGGTAGGCCTGGCCACCACAGGTGTGTCTGGCAGTCAAGATATTTGATAGGCATATGCTCCAACAACATTGCAGCGTTCATACATGCTTTTAAGAATTAATCATGAAGGACATGAATTGGAAGGGGAGAGTAAGCAGGGAAGGGGAGACAGGGGGGCGCGGGGGATTATCCGATATTGCCGTACGGCAATATCAGTTATACTAGTTATTATAATCCCCCGCTCGCGAAGCGGCGGGGGATTATATTGATATTCTTCTTTTACCTTTTATTATTATAAATTCCCCCGTTAGGGGAATTTATATTGTTTTTGTTCGTTTTTTTTTTTTCATCTTTTTTCCTCCTCCTCCTCCGCTTCTTATTTTTCATCACCACTTTTGAGAGCTCATATTTCTGGAACTACTTATGATATCTTTATAAAAATACATACCTATAATGCACTTACAAAGTACTTTAACATCCTGGAATTACAGAGCGTAATTACTAGTACTCTGGAAATTACGTCCAAAATTCATAAAAAATTTGTGTCAACGGTTCTGGAATAACCGCAATACAAAATTACACTAAATTTTAACACAATAATCTCTAAAAATATACGCAGTGCGGAAAGGCAGCTTTTGGTAATATCTCTAAAAGTTTTTTTTATGTGAATTTTTCAAATAAGGGAATTCCCAAAATTGCTACTAAAATTTTCCAAAAACTAGGAAGAAATGCTCCAATCAAGCTGATTTTATATGCAGTTACAGTCATACTATAGTGTAACAATCCACTAGAATTTCAACTTTCTAGCGTTAACGGTATCGGCGCTATAGCACCACAAAAACGCTATTTTCAAGCACCGATAACTCGGCTCCTATTAAAGCTACAGAAAAATAAAAAATACCACCAGAAAGCTCTGTTTCTTAGCTTTCAAATGGTATATAGCATGATACTCTAGCGCCGTCCGTTCAAAATCGCGGTGGACCCTGAAAATGTTATCTCACTTTTCAGCTCTCCAAATGCTTCTTGTGGCTGGAAACACATTTTCCTGCCCATATATGTCCATTTCATTGCTTCTCATGCTTCACTGGCTGCACATTTTCTCTGTTGCAATAAATGCTGACCCAATTACATTTTTGTGTGAATCAGGGGATGGGCAAGGTAGAAGGGAAGGGGGCAGGGGGATGGGAGGGGGAGGGGGAATTTATCTTTGTAATTGTGCACAATTACAGGTGTACTAGTTATAATCCCCCGCCGCTTGCGGGCGGGGGATTATATTGATATTGTTCGTTTTACTATTATTATTATTATAAATTCCCCCGTTAGGGGAATTTATATTGTTTTTGTTCGGTTTTTTTTTTCAGCATCCTATTATTTTTATTTTTTTTCTTATTTTTCGTCAACACTTTGACAGGCTGTATTTCAGAAACTATTTCCAGTAACTACCTGAACTTGCAGAACCATTTTGCTTTTGCTGAACAATTTTATATACTGGAATTACAGAGCGTAATTTTTAGTGAACTGGTAATTACGCAGCAAATGCATAAAAAATTTGTCGTCACGCTTTTAGAAGAACCAATCAGTGAAATTACACCAAATTTTTACACAATCATCTCTAGAGATATACGCAGTGCGGAAAGGCGGCTTTTGGCAATATCTCTAAAAGTTTTTTTTATATGAATTTTTCAAATAAGGGAATTCCTGATGTTGCTACTAAAATTTTTCAAAAACTAGGAAGAAATGCTCCAATCAAGCTGCAGTTGCATGCAGTTACAGTCATACTATAGTGTAACAATCCACTAGAATTTCAACTTTCTAGCGCTAACGGTATCGGCGCTATAGCATCACAAAAACGCTATTTTCAAGCGCCGATAACTCGGCTCCTATTAAAGCTACAGAAAAATAAAAAACACCACCAAAAAGCTCTGTTTCTTAGCTTTCACATGGTATATAGCATTTTACTGTAGCACCGTCCGTTCAAAATCGCGGTGGACCCTGAAAATTTTATCTCACTTTTCACCTTCCCAATTGCTTCTTATGGCTGGAAACACTTTTTCCTGGCCATATGCCAATTTCATCGCTTCTCATACTTCACTGCCTACACATTTTCTTTTTTGAATAAATGCTGACCCAATTACATTTCTGTGTGAATCATCAGATGGGGAAGGTAGAAGGGAAGGGGGCAGGATGTAAGGGGGCAGGGGAGAGGAAGGGAAGGGGGAATTTATCTTTGTAATTGTGCACAATTACAGGTGTACTAGTTATAAATTCCCCCGTTAGGGGAATTTATATTGTTTTTGTTCGTTTTCTTTTTTTCATCTTTTTTCTTCTTTTTATTTTTCATCACCACTTTTGAGAGCTCGTATTTCTGGAACTATTTATGATATCTTCAAAAAAATACATACCTATAATGCACTTGCAAGGTACTTTAACATACTGGAATTACAGAGCGTAATTACTAGTACTCTGGAAATTACGTCCAAAATTCATAAAAAATTTGTGTCAACGGTTCTGGCATAACCGCAATACGAAATTACACCAAATTTTAACACAATAATCTCTAAAGATATACGCAGTGCGGAAAGGCGGCTTTTGGCAATATCTCTAAAAGTTTTTTTTATATGAATTTTTCAAATAAGGGAATTCCCAAAATTGCTACTAAAATTTCCCAAAAACTAGGAAGAAATGCTCCAATCAAGCTGAAATCGTATGCAGTTACAGTCATACTATAGTGTAACAATCCACTAGAATTTCAACTTTCTAGCGTTAACGGTATCGGCGCTATAGCACCACAAAAATGCTATTTTCAAGCGCCGATAACTCGGCTCCTATTAAAGCTACAGAAAAATAAAAAACACCACCAGAAAGCTCTGTTTCTTAGCTTTCACATGGTATATAGCATTTTACTGTAGCGCCGTCCGTTCAAAATCGCGGTGGACCCTAAAAATTTTATCTCACTTTTTCCTCCCCAAATGCTTCTTATGGCTGGAAACACTTTTTCCTGGCCATATGCCAATTTCATCGCTTCTCGTACTTCACTGGCTGCACATTTTCTTTGTTGAAATAAATGCTGACCCAATTACATTTCTGTGTGAATCATCGGATGGGGAAGGTAGAAGGGAAGGGGCAGGGGGATGTAATGGGGCAGGGGAGAGGAAGGGAAGGGGGGAATTTATCTTTGTAATTGTGCACAATTACAGGTGTACTAGTTATTATTCTTTTTATTATTCAGCTCAGAAAAACTGCGATTACTTCAAAACTATTACAGATACTACGCTACAAGTCAAGGGTAATATGCAACTCCATTGCGTGCTACTTCACACGAAATTTCATGATCAAATTTCATGACACTTATGAGTTATGAGGAAAATATAAAAAAAATTTCCGGCGCAGGTTTCTGAGAACCTAAGCATAACTGAGACCTGTTGATTTTTTCTAAGATACCTTGACTAAGTCTTCAGGTCTGAAAGGCGTCTTGTGAAGATTTCATGAATACATTTCAAGATATGATTTTTTGAAAAATAGACATCCCGAAAACTGACAAAATTTTATTTGAAAAACAGGGAAGGAATGCTCTAAGAAAGCTGAAAATGGGTGCACTTACAGACGTACCCTAGTGTACCAACTTCACAAAGGTACGGACTGCTCGGACCAACGGTCTTGGCGCTACGGACGCACAAAAACTCAAACTTCAAGTGGCCATATCTCAGTCCCTATTTCAGCTACAGACTAGTTTTACATATCACAAGAAAGGTCTGTTTCTCAGCTTTCCAATGGTGTATAGCATTATAGTCTCAGACGCACGACGTAGAATCGCGTCAGACATTGAAAATTGTATGTCACTTTTCGCACTCACAAAAGTGTTTTAGGCTAAAAAATCAATGAAGTTCTTCATGGATGGCCATGAATAATTTTTGTGGGATGCCCAGTGCACGTCTCCATACTGTCCCCAAAGGAAATCTGCCTATATTAATCAGCTTTGGCTAGAAAAATGTTTTAGTTTTATAATTGAAATGTAAATTACTCAGCTTCTACTTATTCAAATTTCATGAAATTAACACCAAAAGATGCGTAAAAATACAGGCTTTTGACTTGCATAAGGGCATTCAGCTCACACAAACACCCCATTTTACATAGACCATTTTACATATTCAATCATAACTCATGACTTACTGCTTCAAATCAGTTACAACTCATAAGTCATGTTGCTAATTTTTTGGCCTATTTTGTGGTATAAACACATCCACCTATCTCGAAAAAAAAAATTCTCAAACTTTTAACAGATGCATGTGATCTGCAGTCGGGGCCATCCTGTCTCAGTGCCACCTTTTATAAGACCTAACCTTACTGTACTGTCAAAGCAGCTGAACTAGCGCATAACATACATTGTACATTGAAAGGGTATGATGCATATAAGCGTTTCACATAGGCTGCTATATTGTGTATTTGTGCAATAGACTTATTAGTGCCCTCTTGGAATCGAAGTTCATCCCCCAAAAACCAGGCCAGGGGACTTACACAAAAATAGTGGACATGAATTTCAAACGAAGCGTATGCAGGCCTGGGGGTAATACGGGACCCGCGGGGGATTATCCGATATTGCCGTACGGCAATATCAGTTATACTAGTTATTCTTATTATTCTTATTCAGCTCAGAAAAACTGCGATCATTTCAAAACTATTAGAGATAATGTTTTGAAAAGCAAGGATGATATGCAACTCCCGTGCGTGCTAATACTCACAAAATTTCATGATCAAATTTCATGATACTGATGAGTTATCGAGGAAATAAAAAATCAATTTCCGGAAACGTTTCCATGAGAACCAAAGAAAGCTGGGCTTTGCTGATTTTTTCTAAGGTACCTTGACTAAGTTTCTTGTGCAGAAAGGCGTTTCATGGAGATTTCATGAATACATTTCAAGATATGATTTTTTGAAAATTAGACATCCTGAAAATTGACTGAAATTTTTTGGAAAAACAGGGAAGGAATGCTCGTAGAAAGCTGAAAGTGGGTATACTTACAGACCTACCCTAGTGTACCAACTGCACAAAGTTACGGACCCCTCGCACAAACGGTCTCGGCGCTACGGACGTCCAAAAATGCAATTTTCAAGTGGCCATATCTCGGTCCCTATTTAAGCTACAGCAAAGTGTGACATATCACAAGAAAGGTCTGTTTCTCAGCTTTCCAATGGTGTATAGCATTATAGTGTCAGACGCGCGGCGTAGAATCGCGTCGGCCATTGAAAATTTTATGTCATTTTTTGGGCCTATCAATAAGTTTTCCCTTAAAAATTGTAAGAAGAACTTCATGGATGTTCATCAATAATTTATGTGGGCTACCCAGGTTGGGCCTCCATATTGTGCCGAAAGGAAATTTGCCTACATCAAATACTTTTTCCCAGAGAATTTTTTTAATTTCAAAATTGAAACGTAAATTGCTCAGGTTATAATCGTTCAAATCTCAT
This sequence comes from Platynereis dumerilii, assembly GCA_026936325.1. Classification (NCBI taxonomy): domain Eukaryota; kingdom Metazoa; phylum Annelida; class Polychaeta; order Phyllodocida; family Nereididae; genus Platynereis; species Platynereis dumerilii. The sequence goes on along the minus strand of JAPTHN010000011.1, from coordinate 52,107,040 downwards.
GAAATTAACACCAAAAAATGTGTTAAATTACGCCCTCTAGCAAGCTACAGGGATATCTTCCTCTTACCTTTAACCAATTTTACATATAACATTTTATATATTCAATTATAACTCATTCATTATTTATCAAAATCAATAAAAACTGATTTGTCATCTTCCTAATTTTTTGCTCTATTTTTGCATGTAAGCACAGCTCCATAACTTGCATGGTTTGTCTACAACAACCCATTAGGGTTAGGGTTTCACCTACCATTCACTGCAAATGTATTGCTTTGAGGGTGGTACTGCTGGGCACCAAACACAGGTCTCCATGCCAAGCGATGTCTGATTTCAATATATGAGCCTCTTCAAGAATTCATCATAAAGGCCATGAACTGGTTGAAGGGAGTAAGCAGGGCAAGGGAGACAGGGGGGGCGCGGGGGATTATCCGATATTGCCGTACGGCAATATCAGTTATACTAGTTATTATTATTTTTTCAAAATGGGTTTACATCTGTGAAAGTGTTTTCATTTGATAGGTCAGTAGTTTAGCATTACGTAATTGCGTTCTCAATGTCATTTTCACAGTTGTCTTTTTCACAGAGGCGGTCAAAGTCGAAAATGAGTAAACTTTAAAGGCTCATAACTCAAAAAGTATTGAAGTTAATCAGTCAAGGGTCAAAATCCTGTGATAAAAAGTTGTTGTCAACGTTTTGGTGCAAGTGAAATGAGAGTTGGTCTAACGGGTAACGGGCTATTGACCTATGAGCTGTTTTCAGTCTGCGATTGAGATCTCAAGTTACGTAATAGATAGGAATATGGTGATTGTGGCTACAGTTAGACAGTATCTGGGGCCAGGGTCGACTGTAATATTGATGGGCTTGATGCAATATGTTATGAAATATGGCAATTTTTCAAAATCGAGTGTTCAAAATTTAGGTGTAATTGTAAAATCTCCATGAAGGAGTAGTCTGAGGTGATCAAAATGTATAAGGAACTACCCTTAACTTTTCCCAAAAAGACTATATTGACCAAAAAATTTGACATATTGGTCATATTGAAGGTGATATGAGCCATTAAAGTTTAAAAAGTTGACGTTTTGAAAAATTCTGAAAATTATGTTATTTTCAACCAATCCTTGTAAATGTCTGAGGTATGATGGTCACTTATGTGGTTATCAAAAGCCCCCTATTAGAATTGTTTCATATCCTCAACTTGATTTGTAAAAAATTGTGAAAAATGTTACTTCAAGACTTACATGACATTTTGCATAAATGATTTAATTTGAGTGGGAAATATCACTCTTACAGCATTCTGTAAATTAAATGACCCCCCTCTATCACATACTGGCAACACATGAGCACATTAATTTTCACCTGTGACAATTTCCGCAGGGTCAAATTTAAGGTCAAAGATGAAATGAAAATTGATCGTTTTCACAAATGATTTTTTTTAACTAGCAAAGAAAGTTCCAATTTTTTTGATTTTCATTGACAAGCTTGACCAAATACTTGCGGTAAGTTGTGGCAAATGAGAAGTCTGTAGGTACAGCCAACTCGAAGCAACAAAGGTCAAAAGGTCAGAAAAATGAAGAAATTGTCAGCCAAAAATTCATTTTCACATGATGCAGGTGAGACGGTTTCACACTGCAACGCAGGCTGGCCGCATATATTAGCATACATTAACCATATTTGGAAAGCTGTTTGGCCCGTTTCAGGCGACGGGGCCAGTGTACACTACTGTTTAATGTTTATATACATAATACAGTCTCAAATGACTGAGTCAGGTGTAGGGGTCAGGAGTTGGGCTGTGAGTCGGGACTGTGAGTCGGGACTGTGAGTCGGGACTGTGACTCGGGCCTGTGAGTCACACTGTGAGTCAGGACTGTGAGTCTGGATTCTGAGTCAGTACTCTGAGTTGGGACTATGAGTCGGGACTATGAGTCGGGACTGTGAGTCGGGCCTCTGAGTTGGGACTGTGAGTCAGGCCTGAGTCGGGACACTGAGTCAGGACTGTGAGTCGGGACTCAGAGTTAGGACTGTGAGTCAGGCCTGTGAGACAGACCTGGGAATCAGGCCTGAGTCAGGACACTGAGTCAGGAATGTGAGTCGGGCCTGAGAGTTGGGACTGTGAGTCAGGACTGTGAGTCAGGACTGTGAGTCAGGACTGTGAGTCAGGACTGTGAGTCAGGACTGTGAGTCAGGACTGTGAGTCCGGACTGTGAGTCAGAACTCTGCTTTGAGACTGCAAGTCAGGACTGTGAGGCAGGCCTGTGAGTCAGGACTGTGAGTCGGGGCTGTGGGTTAGGACTGTGAGTGGGGACTGTGAGTGGGGACTGCGAGTCGTGACTGTGATTCGGGACGCAGAGTTAGGACTGTGAGTCAGGCCTGTGAGACAGACCTGTGAGTCGGGCCTGAGAGTCGGGACACTGAGTCAGGACTGTGAGTCGGGCCTGAGAGTCGGGACTGTGAGTGGGGGACTGTGAGTCTGGCCTGTGAGTCAGGACTCTGAGTCAGGACCCTGAGTCAGGACTCAGAGTCAGGACTCAGAGTCACGACTCAAGAGTCACGACTCAGAGTCAGGACTCAGAGTCACGACTCAGAGTCACGACTCAGAGTCACGACTCAGAGTCACGACTCAGAGTCACGACTCACAGTCAGGACTCAGAGTCACGACTCACAGTCAGGACTCAGAGTCACGACTCAGAGTCACGACTCAGAGTCACGACTCAGAGTCACGACTCAGAGTCACGACTCAGAGTCACGACTCAGAGTCACGACTCAGAGTCACGACTCAGAGTCACGACTCAGAGTCACGACTCAGAGTCACAACTCAGAGTCACAACTCAGAGTCATGAGCAGTTGAAGTCACAAGACTGTGAGTCATCAGCAGTTGAAGTCACAAGTCTGAGCCAGGAGTCTGAGTCAGTCATCAGAGAAAAGAGTCTGCGTCATGACTCAGAGTCACGACTCAGAGTCACGACTCAGAGTCACGACTCTTAGGCCGTGTTGTGTCGGTCAGTCAGGTCTGTCAGTCAGGACTGTCTGTCAGGACTCTTGAGTCAGGACGCTGAGTCAGGACTCTGAGGCACGACTCTGAGTCAGGACTCTGAGGCCGTGTTGAGTCGAGACAGGAGTCAGAGGAAGGATTTAGTATCAGCAGTTGAAGTCACAAGTCTGAGCCAGGAGTCTGAGTCAGTCATCAGAGAAAAGAGTCTGCGTCAGTAGTGACAGTCAGTAGTCTGAATCGGAGATGTGATCAGGAAGCTGATCGGGATTCAGAGTTGGAGTCGGAGTCAGAGTCGCAGTCATGGCGAGGAAATAGAGTCAGCATGTGTTTGTCAGTCCGTCAGTTTCATCCATCTGTCCATTTGTCTCATTTACAGGCAAAGTTCAGTTAAAAGTAAAGGTAAATTCTTTGTAATTGTCCGTGATGACAATTACCGTCTTCTCTAGTTGCTAATTATTTCCAGATACCTAGACAATAGGGGGAATGTTATGTAAAATCACAAAAATGAACAAACTAAAACACTGTTTTGATCAGTTAGGTCCCTGTTCTGGCAACTTATTTCCTATACAAATTGCGAATAAATTCCTTAAGGTTTTTCGGGGCTAATTAATGGAGCTTTCTTTACATTTTTTCATGAAGGTTCCAAGTGAGATAAAAAAATTGTAGTCTTGGTCTCCTTGAATGACCCAAACTTTCGCCTGTGTAGCAGTGTAGCACAGGTTGAGATGTAGCACTGGTTGAGGTATTTCTTACAACCTTTTGGAAACACGACAAGCTGCGGCCAATTTGTTGAAAACAATGTACATCCGGAGTGTAAACTTTCCTTGCTTGGCAAAGGAAACCTTTACTCAAGTGCTAATTCTGAACTGTCAATGTCACCAACGCCTGCACAAAAAAGGAATTGACTGATTTATACAATTATTGTACATTATATTATGTACAATTGAATTATTCGAAATGTCAAACAACTTGATTATTTCACTCTAGTAATTGTGTTCCATTCCATTAATGGTATGGTTAAGACTATTATAGAATTGAACAATTAAGTCATTTGACATTTTGAACAATGAAATTGTCTGGTTTAGACAACTACTTGATCAGACAAATATTGTGCAATTGTTGTATGATATGTGACAGTCTTTTTTTTTTAGTGAGCACTGTTTACTTTAACAACAATACAATCATCATCTTTGTACTTCCAAGGACGATAAAGAGGAATAATTTTGCCAGCAAAAGTTCAAAATTTTTAATCAACTCAAATGATTTAGTCAGATGGTTGTATTGAGCTAACACAGCTTGCTGTTTTGAGTTATGCTAATCTTTACGTTGTCAAAACTTTAAACAAAAGCTATGTCAACTCAAAGGAATTGTTCAACCATATCACTTAATCATCTTCTCGAAATTCAAATATTACAGTGCGGGTTATTCTTGAGTGATTGACTTCATTCTTGTTTCCGTGATCGAATAACTTCTGGAGTTCTGGAGTTATGTACTCGGTCAAAGTGTTCTTTTTGTTCCTTTTTAAAGAATGAAAGACAAATAGCAACCTGGCCATCCTCGATATAGCCCAAGGCCAATATGGTGCTGCAGAGGCGTAAAACCTAATCACATAAATGCACTTTTGTTCCTTAAGTGTCACAAAGCCAACTCCTTTTCACCAACAACTTCCTGTGATGACAGTAGACTCCCTCAGTGAATTCCATGTGAGATATATGTGTTTCAGATGTGCAACCACCTGTTTCAATCCTTAAATATTTGATAGATAAACAGCAAGTTTTAATCGGACGGACATACAAACATTTAAGACAAAAAAGAAAAATATCTGTCAGAAAGTTTTCAAAAATAAATGTGACAAATGACAGCAAGGGTGATTGAAACTGAAAAAATTATTTTCCACCACCTGCCAAACTCTTCCATGCCTGTCTTCATCATAATCATCATCAAACTGCAGAAAGTTGAAAGTCTCTACAGTCTCTACTGAAGTGACTGTTGCCCAGTGCATGCCTAGCTCAGTTAAGTGCTGCCATCGTTAAGCTGCTAGATCTCAATTTTCTCCATTTTCACCTGCTGATTTTCTTTGCTAGCACACTTTAAAGTGGGGATCAACTTCTTCTTTCCATGATCCAACCTTGGTCAACGGTTTCTTCTTGTGGATTTTTTTTTTCTGGTGATAACAAAACTAAAACATATATATACATGTGGCCTTTCGTTTTGGGTTATTAAACTTGCAGTTTCAATGTAGACATGTAAAGCAGAAGGCATCTTTCAGCACTTTACCCATTCTTTTCTTCCATTTTTCAAATTTTCTGGCTGTTTAAAAGTTGCTACACATATTTTCCAATAATATAAGCTTACATGTCACATGTTTTGATCATTGGCATCTTTTTTTTTTTTCGTATGCGTTCCACTTTGATGCAGGATGAACAAGAAGATGTTCCCACACCCAAGCAGGCCTTGCTGCACAGCAGACTCGCCATCTTCTTCTCACACCAAACATACTGGTTTTCGCGGAAGAAGGTTTCTCCTTTCATTCCCTGTAGCTCCTGTCTCACAATCCCTGGGCATTCAACCAACCCCACCAGATAGTGACAGGATCTCTCTAGGAATGTCTTGTAAGGAACACTATCATGGCATTGTCGTCAATGAGCACACAATATGTGTCCAAAATACAAGATGAAATTATTACTTTCGGTTTACTGTACTCTCTGCCATTTCAAACCACAATGTTCAGTTTAAGCCTATTGTACAGGAAAACACATAATTCAATCTTATCGCATTATCAGTCAATCCTAAATTAATTTGATTATGTTCATTAATCGAAGTGTATGCATTGCAATCTAGGAAACTATTGTGTACAACCAGGAAAGAGCTGTTAAAAACCAGGTGACAAAATCAACGCTTTTGTTGAGAATTATTCTCTCAATCTGCTTTGAATCTTTGACATCGATGTTGAACAACTTTACTCAAACAAGTAAAATAACAACAACTGATGAATGTCTTTTTATCACTGTTTATTGTTTTACTGTGATATTACCAACATAAAATACAATTTAATATTTTTTTAGTCTATCACCTTCCGATTGGCGATCTTTACAAAGCTGGTGACTTGCACCCTTGAAATTTTCAGGCACCGCTTAGCTCTCGTTAAAGTAAGGCCATGCCAGTGCTTGCATGCTTATCCAACTCAAATGGTTAGCCTTGCAAAAATGGACATTCCCTTTGGCGGAGGCCTTAATGAAGAATCTGCAAAACTGACTCACGGACGCATCATGGAACCTTTGCAGTTAGAAACACTTACTTTCAATTATCTTTGCAATGGTTGTCTTTCCTGTACCGGGGTTGCCCCTCGTCACAAAATATGCTTTTACATTTTTGAGTGCACTAATCGTGCCATATAAGGGTCATTCCATGTCAATTCAAAAAATGCCTCCACTGGTTGAAAAAAGCATTAGCACTTCCGAGACATCTCCGGTCATGTCATGTTAACTTTTCATAAAAATATCTCAATTCAAACACAGCAAAAATTAATTATTTCCCTTTCTGTGCAAGACGCACATCTGGAAAGTGCTCTATAGCATTCAAATTAAAGCTTTAGTGCAAATTTTTTTACCCTTTTTGGTCTGTATGTCTCATATCGAAGTGACACCCTGGTATGATTATTTTGACGAGGTTTTGTTTTTTTAAATACCCTGATGTGGCAAACAAGACTAAAGGTAAACAGGAAATGGTCACACTTGACTGATTTTTGGCACAATGATACTAGTTTATAATAGGAATAAAACAAATTGTTGTGGCAACAAAAATTATCTTGCAAATTACAAACAAAAATGAAGGAGGACTTTTTTTTAAATTCACTTAATATGACATTACTGGATCATACATGGTATTGCACAACATTTCAGCCTGCTGCAAAATATCAGTGCTTCAACATGATGATCTATATACTCATTAATGGTCCTTGAAGTCAGGTAATTGCCTCAAAGATTATGTCAAATACCTCACAAATATTGTTCGGCACTACTGCTGTGTAATCCCATATCTCTATTCTGACATAAATCAGAGACTGCCCATGCCGCTACTAAATCAATAGACCTTATCATGTCCCACACAGCACCAAAAGCCTTTTCCAGCCTGTACCAAATTGATCATTGCCACAGGGCTCGGCTGTCACCACAGTGCAATCAGCAGTTGTGATGCCATGTATCCTGTCTTTATGGTTCAACGATCTCTACAATTCAGTGTTGGAGGTCTCGAGGCCGGCCTCGTCCTCGAGGCCGGCCTCGGAGCCATATTTTGATGGCCTTGGCTCGGTCTCGGATGCCAAATCCTTGGCCTTGCCTCGGTCTCGGGTGTCTTTGGTTAAGTGATGGAGGCCTCGGGACCGGCCTCGTCCTCGAGGCCGGCCTCGAGGCCACATTTTGATGGCCTTGGCCTCGCCTCGGTCTCGGAGGCTCATGCCTCGGTCTCGGCCTCGGATGTCCCGGCCTCGACTCCATCACTGCTACAATTACAGAATGTGGTGTACTGGAATCTGTGCTCTTCCAGATTCTAATTATATATTCTACCTTTCTTTGATGTCACACATTTACTTGTGACAATATACATCTGTGATCTAATATATCCTGCCATAATAGTCCTACTTTCCTTTTCATATTCGAAATTCTGACATTTGCCAATGATTACACCGAGCATGTTGGGTTTCACGCAAAAATAAGAGAACTGCACGTAGAACGCTATAATTGGTGTGGCTAGACTTTGCATTGGAACAGTCATAGGCTTGCCCAACCATTGTTGTAGGATCAAAGCCGTGCTTTTGCAGACAACTCAGTATCTGGTTGGAAAGTCCAAGCACCAGTGAGATGTATACAATGCTTTTTCTAATTGCAAAAATTCTTATTGGATTGTGTGACTTTCTGGTTGCTTCTTGACATGGTGGACACTCAGACACAACTGTTCATGATATGACAAATCTGTTGTTTCATCTGCAAAAACTGAATTAAATTTTACATTTTTTATATCATTGATAGTTATACTCTCTGACGCGAAATCCCCGCAAATGGAAATCAAGTCATTCTGAATTGTTTTTGAAATGTATGTGGCATTCTTTGCAGCAGTTTTTAGGTGATTTCCGCGAAAAGTATCATACTGGTTGTAAGTCACTTTCTTTGATCCGCATATTGGAATTGAAGTGCCACTCAAATTAACACAGTATTAACTGATACTAGGTCAAGATTAAACTATTAAAAAAAAAAGTTTTACAGTGTATTGCTAATCATTTCCAGGTACAACAGAGGAATATTATGTAAAATGACCTTGGCTGTTCCTGCAAACTATTTATTGTGGAGTTTTTTTAGGCTGATTAATGTAGCTTTCTTTACATTTTTTATACACTTTTGCATAAAGGTTCCAATTGAGGTTAAAAAAAATTGGTAATATGTTGTCTTGGTCTCCTTGAATGACCCAAACTTTCGCCTATGTAACACAGGTTGAGGTATTTCTTGCAATCTTTTCTTGCAAACGCGACGAGCTGCAGCCAATTTGTAGTAAACAATGTACAATGTCACCAATGTCTGCACGAAAAAGGAATTGGCTGATTTAGACAATAATTGTACATTATATTATGTACAATTGAATTATTCAAAATGTCAAACAACTTGATGATTTCACCCTATTAATTGTGTTCCATTCTATTGATGGTCTGGTTAAGACTATTATAGAATTGAACAATCAAGTCATCTGACATTTTGAACAATGCAATTGGTTTAGATGACTAATTGATCAGATAAATAATGTATAATTATTGTCTGATATCTGTCAGTCCTTTTTTTGTTTTCAGTGTGAGCCATCACCACTTATGCACAATCGCACATCATGGCATTTTCATCACCGTTTACTGCAACAACAGCACATCCATCTTCTTTGTACTTCAAGGACAGAAAAGAGGCATAATCTTGCCAGCGAAAGTTGCTAGGTTAACTCTGAGTGATTGACTTCATTCTTGTTACCGTGAACAAGTCAAAGTGTTCTCGTTGTTCCTTAAGAATGAAAGGCAAATAGCAACCCGGCTAGCCTCGATATAGCCCAAGGCAACTATGGTGCTGCAGAGGCATAAAACCTAATCACACTTTTGCTACTTAAGTGTCCCAAAGCCAACTCCTTTACACAACTTCCAGTGATGACGGTAGATTCCCTCAGTGAATCCCATGTGAGACGTTTTGTTTCAAATGTTCTGTTTCAATCCTGAAGTCTGTTGTGGATAAACAAGTTTTCCTCACCCAGACATTCACATCTCTTTTGTAGTCATAGCTCTTTGCAGATCAGCGGCCCAAAATTAGCAACAACTTGGCCTTGTGATGTCACCGACTTAGAAGTAGGGTTGTACCGAATCAACTATTTGCCGAACCGAATCCGATTCCGAGCCCAGTGACTAGATTCGGCCGAATCCGGTGCCGAAACCGATCCTAGGTTGGCTCAATTGTGAGCTCATTACTTAGCTATTTGCATAATTGCGCTGCATGCACTATTATGGAAATAGCATTCATGAGATGACAATGACTGCTTCTGGCCCCTAGCAGCCTTATATAATGTTTAGGAATCGGAAATTTTGGCAAAAAAAGTGTCTCTCTTAAACTGAGATTTGAATTGTCTATATTTTAAATGGAAATTTTGCATCTTACTCAGATCTACCATTTGGCACATAATTGGTCTGTTAATTGGCTTTCATTATTTAGTGAATAGGATTTGTGAAAAGGTCATGTAGAGGTATAGGTATAGATAGCGCCACTTGTTGCATGATTGGTGATTTTGCCATGACTTCATGATTATGGTTTCATTGTAGGCCTATCTGGAGATTCTAAACTGACTTAACTGAGATTTTATGCATTGAGAATAAAAAATGAATTTCTGTCTATCTATCTATCTATCTATCTATCTATCTATCTATCTATCTAGTAAAATGCCTATTACGATAATTGTATACAAAGTTCTAGAGAAATATGGTTTCATTGTAGGCCTATCTGGAGATTCTAAACTGACTTAACTGAGATTTTATGCATTGAGAATAAAAAATGAATTTCTGTCTATCTATCTATCTATCTATCTATCTATCTATCTATCTATCTATCTATCTAGTAAAATGCCTATTACGATAATTGTATACAAAGTTCTAGAGAAATACAAATATTGGATTAAAATTGATGCGTTTTTCGATTCTCAAGCAGGAGAAGAAGGTTGGGCCGAACCCAGAGTCGGCCACCCCTGACGGCCGAATAACCGGACCGAGTCTGGGGGCCAAATACCGAGTCTAGCTTCGGTGCACCCCTACTTAGAAGTCAAACTGATTTGTTTGTGTCGGTTACTGTTTATTGTTTCAGTCAAAATTCGTTATGGCGTATACCATGTCAGCATATAGTGTCAATAAAGAAGCATGACTTTGTTTGCAAGATATGTACCTGATAACAGGATTACAAAACTAACAGATAACTGTCATCAATGAATGATGTGGCAAAGCCAGTTTTGAAGATAGAAATGAAATAATCAGATTGCAAAGACCTCCAAGCATTGACACCTGCCTGGAAGCTTATCCATCATTGTTCTGTCTAGGAGCAACCACACATTTTCAGCTGATGGGCCGTGTACAATCAAAATTCAATCACTTACCTCAGTGATATCAATTTTGTAACAACTCATTAAGCTTATTTACATTGATTTGAAGATTTTTTTTGTGGCTGCCTATGGTATTTATTAAATTGCCATCGTTTTCTTACGTCTGCCATGATTTCATGACACTGCCAATTGAACATTTAATGAAGCATGTGGCTGTAATGACTCTAGTGGTATCACATCTATTTTTTTGTTTCTGCTGATTTTAAAAAATTGTAGTTGTCAGCACATTGCAAAAGTGCTAAAACATATCCTTCATACACCTGTGCTTATGTTTGCAAGAAACTTATTTGGTAGACGAGATCACTGTCTTTCCAGCTGGAGGACACCTAGTTTAGTATAATCTCAATGTCATTATTCTCAAGTGTCAAAGACCTTGGACTCTGAAGCTAAGAGTTTGTGTTTGTGGTTCTGACAGAATTATGTCAGTTAAGTTATTGCATTCTAAAAACAATAGTAGTTTTTTTTTTAATTTCTGAAAAACTGCTTTTTTTACTTATGGGGTTTTGCACTTTCACCATTGTTAGAGGCTTTTTGCTCTTTCATAATTGGGCTCTTTGTTGGAAAATTATGGGAGTGTTCAGTTTATGTAATATCTGATATTTCCGTGATACAATTTTTTTGCAGATTTTTTTAGAAACTAAAATAGTTTATTATTTCCCCTTTTGAGATTCTCTTGCATAGGGTCCTTCTTATCAAGGGGAACATCTTTCATAACCTCCATGAGTCCATCGTGGACAGACTGCTGGTTAAATGCTCTCCATTTCCTTCTTCCTATTTTTTGTGAAGCATGTGTCAATTTGTTCTTTCCAAGCTTGGCCAATGGTGCCTTCTTCTTGATTGGATTTGCTGGAGAAAAGAAACTAAAACAGATGTGGCCTTTTGTTTTGAGTTATTAAACTTGCAGTATCTATGTAGAAGCTTGCAACAGAAGGCATCTTTCAGCGCAATATCCGTCCCTTTCTTCCATCTTTCAAAATTTCTTGCAGTTCAAAAGTTGCTACACAAAAATGCAAATAATATAAGCTTAGTGTATATATGTCACATGTTTTGCTCATTGGCGTCATTTCTTTAGCATGCGTTCCACTTTAATGCTGGATGCACAAGGAGTTGTTCCCACACCCAATCAGGCCTTGCTGCACAGCAGACTCGCTAGCTTCTTCTCACGTCAAGCATACTGGGTTTCCCAGAAGAAGTTTTCTCCTTTCATTCTCTGTAGGTCCTGTCTCACAATCCCTGGGCATGCAACCATCTCCTCAATTAACTGTGTTGATCATCACCGCCTTTATCTGTGTTGATATCAAACTGATGGTGATGGGATCTCTATCGGAATGTCAGTGCATATTTATGTGGTCCCTTTTCATATGGCCACCTATACCAATCACCTTTGCAGGTAATTTGTCAGTGCATATTTAGAGTACCAGATGATCCCTCCTGTTACAATAATTGCTTGGACAGACATTCCGGAAGATTATTATGCAAATTCCAAATCTGAAAAATTAAATGCCTAATCCATGCATCTTAGATGTTTCTCAATTTGTGTCATAAAGTAGCCAGACTTCCAGTGTCTTGAGCAGCTAATTATAGTAATTACCTGTGCCAGTAAATGCTGTGATTGGATTCTTTGCAATATTTATCTTTTTTTTTTGAGAACCATGCACTCCATTGTTATAATTATGCAGTGGTTATAGCTGTTTTGTTTTGGACTATGCAGTTGTTGTTAAAAGTTGTCCATAAAGCTTTTTAAACACCTTATTAAATTATCTTTAACTTGCCATTTATTCTTGGTACCGGTATGGCGAAATAATTTACATTTTATCTGTTTCAAAGACAAGCTTTATCACATTGAATACTTAATTACTTGGTTTTACAATGGAAGATTCACACTCTTGATTGGTTTTGTAGTTGTTTTCATTGCCTCCCAATCCTTCACAGATGAATCTTCTGCATTTACCGATATAGTTGTCATGAAACCAACGCCCTGTACTTCCATTACAATGGCCGGTCTCTTTTGGGGCAGTGCATCCTGAAGTTCAAAATAATCAGTTATTTCCTCATGTATATAGTCTATCTCTGTGTACCTTTTATGGCAGACTTGTAGGAGTAGTTGTGGTAGCTAAAAAATGAGAGATCTTCTGTATGAAATGCAACTCAAAGTAAAGGGAACATGACTTTTATATACACTATCATATCATATCACAAATATCTAATTTAGTACGAAAGTAAGAGAACGTACTTCGATTTCCACAGGAAGCTTTTTGGAAATTTATGTGTTTACTGCAATTTTTTTTCAGAATAAAATTTGTCATAATGAGAAGTGGCCTATTTTTACAAATTCATCTAAGAATAATTGTTGCCTCAATACTCTAAGAGTGATGTTACAAAGTTTGAAGATCTCCTGACTTACCTTGGCCACTCAGTAAAGGTCGAACTTAAAAGATCACTCCCTAAATCGACTGTCATTGAAATAATGCACAATGTCAATTTTTTTTCAACTGACCATATCATTGGTCCTAATTTAGTTACAGAAATCTTTAAAATATGTTTGGAAAGCTCAAATTTGTCGGATAAATACGGCTAAATTTCGTCCATCGTGAAAAATTCATGAGTTGGGTCATGAAAGATATCATTTTACTAAAAAAAAAAGAACAAAAGCAGTTTGTGCAAAAATATTTTAGGGGATAATTTCTATGATATGTATGCACACATTAATGTGGTTCCTGATCAGATCCGATGATGTTCATTTTGCACCGAAGTGATGACCAAATTTAACAATCAATTGTGTAGAAGCCGATTGTATTTTTAATTTGGCCAATAAAGTTTGACATTCGGTTTTCCATGGCAATAAAATTTTAAAAACTGGGGGATGACCATTTTTGTCCCAGATTAAGCACATTGAGGAAGGATCTTGCGTCTTGCAATTCATTTCCATGTCAGGATTGAAATAATATCCTTCCATGATGCCTTAGGATTTTGGATAATAACTTGTGAAATAAGAGATCAGTTTTGTGATTTAATTTTGCATTTATTACACTTTAACTGATGCCACTTTGGTAACTGCTGTAGAGGTAGCTACTCAGGAGGCTTGGATTTCAGATACAAAAACTGGAATACAACTTTGCATGCAACTTGCTGTCTAAAATGCAAATAACCAGGAAAAATGTTGTCATTAGGAGACTCAGAGGACTTTTATTTAACTAATCAAGGAATGTACTTCAGTGCTAGTCACAAGACAAAGCCAGCTGATCGTATACATTCTTGGATAATCTTGACTATCAGAAACAAAAAAAAGCTGAGAGATATTGTAATGCTTTGCCCATTGGGATTGCATAATGCAGATAATTCCATGGACGAAATTATCGAGGGTTCTTATGTTAAATCCGAATTTGTGCAAGTTAAATCCAATGCATGCAGCTTACATCTTATTTTATTTTGTGTCATAAACTATCAAGTCTCCAGTTGCTGGTACTGAAAATTTTGGTGATTATTTGCTGTGATGACATGTGTGGTTTCCTATTGTAAGTTCAAATCGGGATTGGTCTCACATTTGTTTATCTTTTGTAAAATGAGTTTGAAGGGAGAATTTCTGCGAGTTGTCATTTTCACTGAAACACTTGCGTATGTATTAAAAGAACCTCAAGAAGAGAATATTTTCGTGTTGCAAAAGGCCATATTTGTACTGAGCTTCTGAAATCCCATTGAGTCTTTGGTGCAATTTGTCCCAGGTTTACTTTGCAGAGGGATTTGCATGGTGTGTATAGCCAGTATATGACATGACTGAATCAATGTGAATCATGCACCATGCTCCCTAATCCCGTCTGTGCAAAATGACAGTGCTTCAAATTGATGATCTATAACACTCATTATAGTTCCTTGAAGCCAGGTAATTACCTCAAAGATTACAGAAAATTCCTCACAAAGATTGTTTGGCACTGCTGCTGTGTAATCCCTTATCTGTATTCAGACATAAGTCAGAGACTGCCCAAGCCACTACTATGTCAATAAACCTTTTCACGTCCCTTACACTACTGCACCAAAATCTTTTTTCTACTTGTACAAACACAAATTGGTCATTGCTACAGTATAGTCTATCACTACAGTGCAATCAAAGGAGGAGTATATAATTTCTTCCTGCAGTTCTGCAAAAAACTGCAGAATTCTGCAGTTCTGCAGAAAAAACTGCAGAATTCTGCAGTTCTGCAAAAAGCTGCAGAATTCTGCAAAAAACTGCAGAATTCTGCAGAAAACTGCAGAATTCTGCAGTTCTACAAAAAACTGCAGAATTCTGCAAAAAACTGCAGAATTCTGCAGGAAACTGCAGAATTCTGCAGGAAGCTGCAGAATTCTGCAGTTCCAAAAAAATCTGCAGAATTCTGCAGTTTCAAAAAAAACTCTGCAGGAAGCTGCAGAATTCTGCAGCTAACTGTATGATTTCTGAACCTCTGTTACTTCCTCCAGTGTATTGCATCTGTACAGTTCAGACCTCTTTGACATTGGGCTTGCCGCTGCCAAGGAAACATTGATTTAGGGGGGTTGGTTTGGGGGGTTGTTGTTTGGGGGGTCGGGGTTTTGGTAGTCCTCGGTCATTTCAGCGTTTCTGAAAAGTTTCTGCAGCAAAATCTGTAATCCTGTAGGAGATATGCAGCCTGGGAGGTTTTATGCAGTTCTGCAAAAAACTGCAGAATTCTGCAGAAAACTGCAGAATTCTGCAGGAAGCTGCAGAATTCTGCAGTTCTACAAAAAAACTGCAGAATTCTGCAAAAAAACTGCAGAATTCTGCAGGAAACTGCAGAATTCTGCAGGAAGCTGCAGAATTCTGCAGGAAGCTGCAGAATTCTGCAGTTCCAAAAAAATCTGCAGAATTCTGCAGTTTAAAAAAAAAACTCTGCAGGAAGCTGCAGAATTCTGCAGCTAACTGCATGATTTCTGAACCTCTGTTACTTCCTCCAGTGTATTGCATCTGTACAGTTCAGACCTCTTTGACATTGGGCTTGCCGCTACCAAGGAAACATTTATTTGGGGGGTTGGTTTGGGGGGTTGTTGTTTGGGGGGTCTGAGTTTTGGTAGTCCTCTGTCATTGCAGCGTTTCTGAAAAGTTTCTGCAGCAAAATCTGTAATCCTGTAGGAGATATGCAGCCTGGGAGGTTTTATGCAGTTCTGCAAAAAACTGCAGAATTCTGCAGAAAACTGCAGAATTCTGCAGGAAGCTGCAGAATTCTGCAGGAAGCTGCAGAATTCTGCAGTTCCAAAAAAATCTGCAGAATTCTGCAGTTTCAAAAAAAAACTCTGCAGGAAGCTGCAGAATTCTGCAGTTCTGTGGCAAATTCTGCAGTTCTACCAGGTAGCAGTTTGTGGAATGACATTTTTGCGAGCACACAGATCGCCGAAAAAAGTGCCGTACGGCAAAAAGAAACAACGACGGACAAAGACTGACTATTGTATTAAATGGACCTGGTTGCAGAGTATCTGAAACTTTTTTCGGAATGAAATTTGGTTGAGAATTAACCGAGCAGAGAGGCAAAACGTCCATTGAAGTTTATTTTGATAGAGCACTGTCAGTAGTCACTTCAGAAAAGGCTTCAGTGATTAAGTCAGACACGCCCACAGGTATCAAGACACTTCGTAGACACGCCAGCTCGTAGACAAACCAACTGGTAGACAACCAACTAGTAGACAACCAACTCGTAGACACCAGGTACTACCAACGGGTAGCCCACAAAGCTGACCAATGAACAGGCCTTCAAGCATGTTATGCAAATGAGGCCGATTACGTCTATTTACGCATATTCGTAGTACAGATACGATTCTAACTGCAATGGATAGATCTCTCCGAGATCTTTAAAATGATAGGTGTTAGGTCTCTGAGGACCCAATAGTTTCCACGCAAATCGCCGGTAAAGATTTGAAGTGGATAGGAATACTGCTCGCTGATTGGCTACGACGCTCTGACGTAAATTTGTATGATAATGCGCGACGCTAGACAGATTCGTCTAGGGTAGATTCTCTGGGTGTCAGTAGTTTATAAAATGACATTTTTGCGATCTGACCGATCGCCGAAAAACGGGTCGTACGGCAAAAAAAAAACAACGACGGATAAAGACTGACTAGTGTAGTCAATAGACCTGGTTGTTGGGTACCTGAAACATTTTTCTGAATGAAATTTGGTTGAGAA
The DNA here is from genome assembly GCA_026936325.1 of Platynereis dumerilii. Classification (NCBI taxonomy): domain Eukaryota; kingdom Metazoa; phylum Annelida; class Polychaeta; order Phyllodocida; family Nereididae; genus Platynereis; species Platynereis dumerilii. Next base: position 52,090,217 of record JAPTHN010000011.1, on the reverse strand, counting down.
TTGACCGAGCAGAGAGGCAAAGCGTCCATTGAAGTTTATTTTGATAGAGCAGTTTGTAAAATGACATTTTTGTGATCCCATTTGTTTCCTCACAGTCCTCATTCTTGTATAGGTATTAATGGAGCTGCATAACTGCAGAATTCTGCAGTTTCCTACAGAACTGCAGAATTTATTGCAGAACTGCAGAATTCTGCACCTTCCTGCAGAATTCTGCAGCTTCCTGCAGAATTCTGCAGTTTCCTACAGAACTGCAGAATTTATTGCAGAACTGCAGAATTCTGCAGCTTCCTGCAGAATTCTGCAGCTTCCTGCAGAATTCTGCAGCTTCCTGCAGAATTCTGCAGTTTCCTTCAGAACTGCAGAATTTTTTGCAGAACTGCAGAATTCTGCAGTTTTCTGCAGAATTCTGCAGTTTTCTGCAGAATTCTGCAGTTTCCTACAGAACTGCAGAATTTTTTTGCAGAACTGCAGAATTCTGCAGTTTTCTGCAGAATTCTGCAGTTTCTATTGCAGAATATGCAGCTGCAGGAAGAAATTTAAGTGTACTGAATCAAAGGTTGTGATGCCATATATATCCTGTCTTCATGGTTCAACAACTCTCCAATTACAGAATGTGATGAACTGGGTGAGTTTTTATGCTCTGGTCCAGATTCTAATTATGTATTTCTTTACCCTTCTTTGATGTTACACATTTGTCTGTGGCAATTCCAGACATATGTGGTGCAATATATCCTGCCATTATAGTCCCAGCTGCTTCCCTTTTCATGTTCAAAATTCTGTCTCTTGCCATTCATGAAGTTTTCTCCAGCTTTGACATGAATTTATATCTGAAATTACCAGACATATCTGTGATATGTCTCCTGAGTATGTTTATTTATCCCATGTCCAGCTACATTTCTTCCCTGATACTGTTCAATTTCCCTGGGAAATATTATTGAAGCTAGGAAAATATGAGGGAGGATTATCGAGGATATGGGCAAAATGCGGGAGGATACGACATTTAGCGGGAGATACGGCACATTTGGAGGGAAATACGATCTCATTAATATTCATAACTTAAATAAACCAATTAAAGTTCAGCTATGTGTCACATGACGGCGCCGACGCTGTAGGATTGTCGTTTGGCCAAGTAGAAAAAAAAATCAATAATTAGATAGCTCTGTGGAAATCAAGCAATTAGAGTACTTTTAAAACGTTTTATTGCAATTCTACCTTGGTTCGATTGATAGGTGTGAACTATAGAAAAGTTTGGGTTGATTGTACTTCAAGTACAATTTTAAAGTAAATCACTCCTTGTCGATGGCAATTAATTGGTACTTTGATAAAGGAGAGATTGGTAAATGTTTTAGTAGTATGCTATTGTGAAATTGTGTTAACTCATTTATCCAGTGAATGTCATAACCGAAATAATTTCTCTTGCCCAAATTAAGTTCTGTTAGTTATTTAGATGTATCAGATTAAAAACACGCAGTTTGATTATTGCAAGACATTTTGTATACTATAGCCTATTTTTAAAAGGAACAATTTATGATCTCAGAAGATCTAATTTAGCTTTAAGGTTCATGCCTTAAGTGCGCAAAAAAGAGCCAAATGAAACAGAATTAAATACCTAAAGCATTTGATTTCAAATTATTTAGCAGCAAATTTAAAGTGAACGGAACTTGAAAAGGCCCATAGATAACAGTCTTCCCTTTTTTTTCCAAACAGACTTTTTTCAGATTTTTTTTTAAACATACAAACTGGTTAATTTGTCAAGCTAAAATATAGAAAACATGGGATAAATAGGTTATACCATGGCTGGGTCAGTATTTCCCTGATATTGTCACCAGAGACTCAGTATTTTTCCTCGACCCGAAGGGTCGAGGGAAAATACTGGTCGAGGGTGACAATATCAGGGAAATACTGACCCAGCCATGGGATAACCTATAAGTATCCTGCTTCATGCCTCAACAAGCAGTGGCATGGATGAAAATGAAAGGCGACAAGCTAAAGTGGTGTGTTACTCAATTTTCTCAGGGATAGTGTAATATAATGTTCTTTTTTTCTTTTAAGTAAATAATTATTCAAAACTTAATGCAGTGCTTTGAAAAGTGCTTGTTATAGATGATCTATATGTGGCTTGGCTGAGATGTCAAACGATCTGTAACAACTGAAGCGTTCATGTTTTCACAGCTTAATGTTAAGATTCGTTTGGACAACTTACAACATTGAGCCATCATAAGCTTGAAAATTCTGAACATTCTGAGACAGCTCAAAATATGGCTTCAGCAGAGTTTTCAAATTTTACGGTGAACCTGTTAGCCTAAATCATTCACACATTGCAAAAGTACTAAAACATATCCATTGTGCACCTCTACTCATATTTCCAAAAACACTTATTTGGTAGGCTAGATCCAGTTTTTCCAGTTGTCAGTCACAGACTTTTTTATATGTTATCAATGTCCCACTTTTTCGCAACTCTCAATTTTCAGAGACCTTGTTTGGACTCTGAAGCTCACAACTTCAGATTTTGATGGTGCCAAGCTATGTGACCTATGTCCATTAAGTTTTTGTATTTTAAAGATCCCAAGCAATCTATGAAAGAGGAATCACCATTTGTTGGATGACATATATATCACTTGTTGACCTCTGACAACAGTGGCGTAACTAGGGGGTCTCGAGCGGGGGGGCACCTGGGGGGCACGCGATTCTCTGTAGGGCACCCACAATACTAAGTGTATATGTTAGCCAAGGTTGGAAAGTTCATATGGGGGGCACCTGGGGGGCACAGCTCCAATGTGGGGGGCACGTGCCCCCCCCCCATAGGGACACCACTGTCAAACAATGAGTACAGACTCCTTGGACCTCGGCAGTAGTGAAGTCATCGCCAATTTCTAGTATCTGTGTCCTGGTTGTCAAATTAATGTCCTTTCACCATGTAATTGCATCAAGATTCTATTTTTTTTATTAAAGAATCATTGATGACACAAATTTCGTAATTTTTAAAGTAAAATTCACTGCTGCAATACTGGATGTCAATCACATGTCTGCCTTGGAGAATCTGAATTAGTGTCAGAAAAAATAACTCAATCCCTAATACTATGCACTCTATTTTCGGACAAGATTAAAATGTGAACAAAAAGACCATTATGTTACTAATTATTTTCCAGGTACCTTGACAATAGAGGATTATTATGCAAACTCCCTGAATGAACAGAAATTAAATGTAAAATGCATGAAGCGTACGTAATTTGTTTAATTTGTATGGGGCCTGCAGTTTTCAGACCTGCCTATTCTTCCAAGCAATTTCCTGTGCAAATTGCAGATAAATTAATGAATTGATTTAGATTTTTTAAGGTGAATTAATTAAGCTTCTTTTTTACGTAGGACTATGTATATTCTTGCAAAAATATGCGAGAGCCAGTATTTGACAGCCATGTTGGTAAACCTAAATCATAAAAGAGCAGGAGAGTGGAGGCTCCTGTGTTATTCGTCATTCACCTCATTGGCCTGTCCTTCTTATTGGCATGTTGTACCAAAGTGCGAAATGACAAAACGTAAAACCCAAAGACAATTGCAAAGCATCCATCAGTCTTCCTCCCTGTGATTGTTTCAAATACCGCAAAAAAAGTGCTATTTATAAATTGTGCGCAGCAGGTGATTTAGTATTAAATCGCAAGATGATCCTTGCTGTTACCTGTAATAATAACTTCCTTGGACAGCTTAAGGAAGGATTATTATGCTAAATCCCAATTCCCAACATGAGCCATAATTAAATGCAAAATGCATGCGGCTTACTCAATGAGTTAATTTGTGTCTCAAATTATCAGGCTTCCAGTGTCTGGAACAGCAAAATCTTAACAATTTCCTGTTCCAATGATTATTTAGTTTTGGTTCATTGTAATTTTTACAATTTGTTGTCTCAGAACAAGGAAGGTTTTTTCATTATGGAAGATATGTTCATTTCCTCCATTCCATGGTTGGGAATCGAACTTGCAATGTCTCAGTTAACAGGCGAGCGCCTTATCCAATCGGCCACGTCGCCTCTTAAAATACACTATAGCAGGCAGAAATATTTCTCTTGCACTTTCTCCTTCATTCAATCCACTGTCATTTATCAATCCTGTTTAATCTTAGGAAAAAAGCACTTCAACTGTGAGACTGCTGTGAGACTGCTGTGAGACTGCTGTGAGACTGCTGTGAGACTGCTGTGAGACTGCTGTGATACTATTTTCTTTTCAGGAACATTATATCATTTCAATGCTACCGTTGGCCTTTACTTTAACAATTTTGACCTTAGAGGAGCTTAGTATGCCAAACATCTTCACTTTGCCATACCCAGTCATGTGGAGGTTGCATAACCAGTTGAAAGGTATGAGGTTGAAGAGCTTTTCACAAAATATAACTATATTGGTTCTGATAATCAGAAAACACACTGACAAACAGCATCGCTTTTTACTGATTATCATATAATTGTTTTACTAAGAATAATGATTATAATAATCATTTTCTAAATTAAAAACACAAGTAATGTAAATGTATCGTGAGTGTGTACTCATGGATATCAATTAATTGATATGTTTGTTCATGTCCATTTCCGAGTTTACATTGTGAATTCTGTTAAATTTATCTTTGATGAACAATCGTCCATCAAAAGACCACGTTTATTTGCTTTCACAAGGTTGCGTGCTTTCCATAAAATCTTCGCTCGATCCGCCGTAAGGTCTTCATTGATGTAAAGTCTGTCAGACAAAGGTTGGGGGAACACAGGCCACCGTTCGGAGTTTACGAAGAACGCCCCCACCCAACAGGAACAAGCAGGGAGACACAGGAGGGGAAGGAGGAAGTCCAGCACTTCTTACGAAGATGATGAATGAGTCCAACACCAGCTGAAAACTCGTTTGTGTGAAGGTACCAATTCGCAGACATTCCTGTGAGTCCAGCACAAGCTGAAAACTCGAGGTAGCAGGAAGTCTGGCATGTAGGTGAGGGGACCTTGTCGAAAAGTTGGGCGCGTCCAGCTGAAAACTCCTGGGCAGGCAGATGAGTAACGACTTCTTATTCATGCCAGTTTATGGCTTCCAACTTTTCCCAGTATAGTCTTTTATACCAATCATACCTATTTTTGGTTTGCGACTCTTGTCTGAGATCCTTGTTTTTCTTTTTCTTCGTTATTTCCATCTTCGTCATCAGTGTCCTTTTTTACTTGAATTTCCAGATCAAAATTGTCTTCTTCTTCTTCGGCGGGTTCAGCTTTCAAAAGAGCTTTCCTGGCCCGGTAAACTTTGTTTCGTATTCCATAAGTTGTGAATTTCACCAGCATTTGTCTTGGTTCTATAAGAGATTCCTTTCCAACTCTGTGTATTGTGTCGATGTCGCTCTCTTTCAAAGTAATGCTTGTGTCTCACGAGAGTGGTTAAGTGACGGCGAAGTTGTAGAGGTTCCAGGAAGTCAAGTTTCGCCCAATTTCGGCGTTTCAAGCCATTTTTGGACAATTATATAATCAATTAGAGGTTCTAAATCGTCGTTGATGGTTCCTATTACGACGAGGCTCTCGTTTTTTACGCCGAATCGCTCGTAATTACGGACGAGGCAAGAAGAGACTTGTGTCGGCGAGTTGTCAGGAGCCTCGACGCAGTTCCATTGCTTCAATGTTAAACTAGATTCGCCCAAGGAGTCTCTTTCTTCGCCCTAGCATGCTGTTGCTTCGCCCTAGCATCCTCTTACTTCATCCTAATCTTCAATTACGCCCAAGCAAATACATTTTACGGTGAAGCAAGTGCCTGTTTCGGCGTTTAAACAGCCTGTTTGCGTCGGCGAGTTGTTCTCTTTTTTCGCCGAATTTCCATTGACTCAATGATAAGTAGCCTCGCCCAACCTGCCTCTAACTTCGCCCAACCTGTCTCTAACTTCGCCCAAGCTGTCTCTAACTTCGCCCAATCATTTTGGGGGTCTTTCTGGTCTTTTGCATCGTGGCTTCTTCCTTCGCAAAGATTCAACCGGTTGAATCTTTGGTGAAGCAACTTCTTGCCTCACCATAGGGTCATGTGACTTCTAGGAACTTTTGGCGAGGAAGTTTAAGAAGCGCCGTAGACGAAAATATCGTCGCCGAATTGTTGAATCTAGCTTAAGAACCTCCCATAAGATTCAGATGATCACGGTCAATTTTGAGAAATCTTTCTAACAAATTTTCTTTCATTTGTTCTGGGAGCCCTGAAACACGAAGAGTGTTTCTTCATTGGTATTGTTATTGAGAATTTAATTAATTTCCAGTGATTCCACTGACTTCTGTAGACTACAAATAATTTCATCTTTTTCCTTGAGACTTGAGACTACTTTTCAAAGTTCAACATTGTTCATGAGTGATTGGTTAGCTTCTGTGAGCTCCATACCTTTGAAGAAAGTTTCTCATTAGAGTCTTGCAGTTTTTGAATTTCAAACTTAATTGGATCAGCAAGCGCATCATGTAGCTGTTTTATTACAAGTTCATTTGATAAAGCTGCAAGGATAGCTTTGGTGACTTGCTCTTGGTTAGCCATCAGTTTTTTTCGGGGAACTGCCACTGTTAGTATCCATTTTCTTAAATCTTGTAAATTTACAATTGACTTCGAATATAGGAGTTAATCCTGGTCAAATAAGTTTTGTCACCTGGTATACATTGATGTCGCAGAAATTGACAGAATCAAACGAAAAGTAAAAAGCTAAAAATAGCTTCATTTTGTTCAAAGCCGACATCCTAGTTTTGAAGGGTACATTGTCCAGAGATTAGGCCATTCGATTTCCTATGATCATTGTCCTAACAATCTCCATCCTTTCGTGATTACATTTTGTAATCAACACTCCAATAAGCAAATGAAACTTATTACAAGTCGATAATTAACCAGCTGTCAAAACAGCGTGTGCGTCCTTGTCCACATCCGGGACAAAAATAAAATAACAGTATTTTATACTTAAAGCCTCTGAAATTGGTTAAAACAGTTGTTATTACGGCAATCTTATATTTTTCTGTATTAAGCTAGCCATACGCACTTTTTTATGGTCTGTTATGAGATACAAAAATGAAAACGTGATTGGTGCTTCATGCAGCCAGCACCCCCGGCAGCAAAAAAGCAGTACTCCCTCCTGATGATCTATAGTCCTCATTTGCCTTTCCCAGAAGCCAGGTAATTGCTTCACTGATAAAAGCATATTCTTCACAAAGCTGCCAAAGCTTATCTGTGGTATCTCTCATCTCTGTTTTTGCATAAATCAGAGACACTACTCATACATGATGCTGCTGTGTCAAAGGGACCTTATCATATTCCACATATCACCACAGGGCTTGCCTGTCACTATTCTGTGATCAACAGTTGGGAAACAATGTATCCTGTCTTTATGGTTCAACAATTTCCAAGCTATTGTAAAAGATCATTTTGTTCAGTCACACTCAATTATTTTAAATGTGTTTCCTGAACTCTTAGGTAATATCCAACTGTAATTCAGTGAAACAAGTCTATCCATATTTCTTTTCATCTGTATCAGTGAGCTATACTGTAAAAACATCAGAAGCCTTAAGATATTTGTCATGGTCAAATTGCTCTATTAATCCCTTGTTTGTTTCAAAATTATTTAACTAGACAAAGTTATTTTGCAGATGTATGGGGCATGTGAAAAAATAGCACTCTTTGCTGCTCTCAACCCTCATAATGTGATTCCTCTTGCCCTGATACTTGATTCTGTTTCTCTACCTATGCAATTAGTTCGCATGCCACAACTTTGTCCTCCATTCCAAGGTACTCTTCCTCCAGCATGCAGCTCTTAAAATGCAACACTGATGCAACATGTTTGCAACTCTCAAGAAGGTAGCGTACTCCTGGAATTTTACCAGCAGAATCTGTCATAAGAAGCAGGTGCAGGGTATGTGCAGGAATCAAGCTTTTTGACCCGAAGTTTTTCACTTTTTTTGTACTCGTACATGTTTGCTGCCCCATCACGGGTGCTGTGGAGTTCTGTTCCAGTAAGATTGTCACCAAGCACTTTTTCCAATTCTTGTTTGACATGCCAGGCTATAGCTTCACCTGTATGGTTTGCTACAACTTTGCATGAAATTGTGGTGAGGTGATACACCCATGCTTCATTGATACATGCAATACGAAGACCCATGTGGGGCTGCCTGTGATGTTGGTCGGTCCAGCCGTCGAACATCACATTCAGCGTTTTCACACCAGCCAAATCTTATTGGAGCTGCATCTTCACCTCATCATCAGCGGATACAGTGACATATTCTTTGTAAAAAAAAATACTGGAGACCATCTTTTTCAACAGCATGAAATAGTATCATATCAAGGCAGAACAACTCAACCAAATCCTTGTTGAATTCTGCCGTGAAACAAGCTGCTTTCACCCTTTACATCATGTAACTTGTGATGCTTCCACCAGGTGATGAGGATGGTTTTGCTGGTGTTGGCACTGCGTTTGAACGAATATTTATATTACTAGAAAAGCCCACTGGGTCACACACTGTTGAGATCTAAATTCACATGTTAATCTAAGTAAAATTATCAAGTGATAGTCTGGTGACAGACGGGCATCACAATGTTTAAATGTGGGGTAATTGTCATGTTCATCAATTTTACCCCCTTGTCCTTGTTAATCATGTGATCTTCATGTGCATTGTCAGCTGGGTGACTTGATGCAGTGACCTGAGTTGACTACTTAATTGAGTCTACTTTAATATAATTTAGCCAACATATTTTACTTGGATTAAAGCCCTTTCACAATGACGTAAAGGCAAGCAAGGAACGGCAGATTTGTGCACTGTTAAATCCGCCACATTTAGTATGCAAATGAACTGGAATTGGACTGCTGGTGACTGGTGGATGATTACTGGTTTCCTAAAAATCTAACATACATGTGACGTCACTCCAAGTGCTCTTTATCTCAAAGACGTCATGCCCTATTAAGGTTGCTAGGCAACTCAACGTAGCGTAACAGAGCCTCGTGATGGCGGACGGTTACCTGGTTACGACGCATGCGCATAACAGACTATCAACATGACGCTCAAGGCTGGATTTTCAAAACTGCTGCAGCACATGAAAAGATGGAAATAGCAAATTTAGGGTCCGTTGAACTACCTAAAGTGCCTCTGGTGCCTCTTTGGGACAATGTAAGTACCCTGTGCGAATTTGGCAGTCGTGGGCCACCCAGATTCCTCAATCCTAAAGGTGAAAGATATGTGGCTCAAGAACATGAACTTTATTAAGATAGATGTTCTGTTCACAAGTGTACACTAAAGGGTTGAGTGGATCTTGTGGTGCTATAGTGCTTCACTCTACTAATGCGGCTGTTCTTCTGGGGCGACTCATATTTTTTCTGCAATGCCTCAAGACATGGTCTGCAAAATGATAAAAAAGTATAATTCAGATTATTAATTACAATATTTCACACTGCTCTACAGATAATTCTTCATGTAACAATATCAGCCAGAATAAGAATAATTTCTGGCAATCTTTTAAATTAAAATTAGTTGATATTCTTTCAGTTTTATAAATGAAAGGCTCTTAACCTCAAAATACAACCAAAGACCTAATTGTAAATACAAAATATTTTATTTCTGCAGTTATCTTTGCTTGACGATGTTGTAAATTAATAGTTTATTAGTAAATCAGTGATCCTGGCTTATAAGATATGTATATTCCAGTTTTTGCATCTCAATCCATGTCTTGGTTGTCTTCATCATATAGTCGTGATGATGATTTCCAAAAGCCCCACTTTATGTTGAGCGCCTCGCAAATTCCTATGTTGGCGTCCATCCTCATTACTTTTCTTGCCAAGTTTGTAATTCTGACCATGCAGGAAGCGATGTTTCTGATCAATGGCCCTCTTTGTTCTTGTTTAACTTCAAAAGAATGATTGGGACTTTCTGGTATTGATAGTCCGACTTATTATGGGAATTTTGTTGTATTGACCGTTCATAGGGCTTTTTAGTTTTTTTTTTGCTTTGGTTTTTTATTAAATAGTTATTAAATGTTTTACGTGTTCTGAGTTTTCTCTTACTGCAAGCGTTACAGCCTTGCAACTTGCCATTGGCTTGTGACAGAGGTGTCTTTCTGTCCTAATTAGCCTATCAAGTGCATAAATACAGGACGTAAAGCCCCAAACATCCATCCTTAGGTGTCTTTTTCTTGTCCAACATGCAGTAGGTACACCCGTTGCTTCTCCCGTTCATTCCTTGTTCTGTTCTCCTGAGCTGGTTGTTTTGATTGATGACGTGGTTATCAATATTACTTCATGCGTTGTCTGCTCTTCTCTCTGATTTCAGCTCTTCTCTCCATGCATGGGCCACCTTTTCCTCCTTTCTCTGGCACCCCGAGCATCTTTGAGGCGATATTCTTCAATTTTTCTTCTTCTTTCAGCTGCTGTTTGTATAGTTTCTTTCCCTTTCCTTGGAACTTATCTTCTGTTTCTTTGCCATATTTTGCATATAAATGTCAAGTTGATACTTTCTGGAAAAAAAATACTAATACACATGTCTAAACTGTAAATTAAGACAAATAATGCATGCTCCCAAACATGAATGAAGCTACAGAGAAGTCGACCAGTTGACTCAATGTATATAATAGGGGTATAATGAATTGATATCTAGACACATTTTATGCCATATAGAATTTTCGGAGCAGCAGAGGATTAGCTAGAGCAACAAACATTACCTTTTTTTCGGACCCACTGCATTCCTTGGCAATTTTGACCAAAATTAGGGTCTGCCAACTCCTGCTCTCTCTCCCGTCTCATCAAACAACCCTCGTCAGCGCCCAAAACTGGGCAAAGAGGGCAGTTCTTACTACATATGTCTGTCTATCTTTCTCCGTGGTATCCTCCCTCACTTTGACTAATTGCCAGGCCAAAACCTGACTTCTGTGTGGTACTAATTGGAAAAGTGAGAAGCACGAATAAACCAAACGTGTGAATTAAATTGCGAAGTTTCGCCACTAATATTGACTGTTTAAAAAATAGATTTTAATAATGATACCAGGACGACAATCTGAAGAAAACAGCATAATGTGATCACCTAATAACTTGTTATTTGTGGAATAGATACAAAATTCAATTAGAAAATTAAGCCATTCAGCGCAATTTATTTTGGAGGCTTATTGCGTTAAATTCAAACATGAACCAAAATTAGATTTAAACTGCTTGCCGTTTATGTTTAATTTGTATCACAAATGATAACAGCAGTTTTAATTAGCATGTGATTCTATGGTCTGTTTTTCAACTGCTTACATACGTCATAACAAACATTGCACAGCCACGGATGGGAGTAGATCATTGGTTGTGATTTTGGTTTTTGAACATATTACACTAAAAGTGGTCTACTCCAGTCATTTCACGTTTTGTCTTCATGAAATTTTCCTGAACCTCAAAACAGATGTCTACTTACTTCATTGAATAGTTACATGGAAGTATCTATATTACAAGTTAGTTCTTGAAGCTGTTTAAATTTTTTTTGCATTTTCTGCTGAGTTTAGTCTGTGAGGCTTTGTGATTTTCTAACTGCAGCGATTAGAATTTGTTGTCATTAATTACAATTGTGAGACTCATACAGCCTCAATTAGTGTCTCCAATGATAATATGTAGATTTCATTGGAATCTGACATCGTGAAATGATCCAACACTTTGCCTTATTATCCATAAACCAGAAATTTTTATTTTTTTATATGTATGAGAACATGATTGGTGCATCATACAGCCTACACCAATAGCAGTACTCAATTTTGATGACCTATAGTCCTCATTTGAATTTTTTGGAATCCAGGTGATTGCTTCACCGACAGCAGCATATTCTTCACAAAGAGCTGCCAAAGCTTATCTGTGGTATCTCTCGTCTCTTTTTTTTTGAGTAAATCAAAGACACTACATGACGTTATTATGTCAAAGGGACCTTATCTCATGCCACACATCACCAAAAGCTTTTTGCAGTCTGGAACTACACAAAATCGATCATAGCCACAGGGCTTGCCCATCACTATTCTGTGAATCCGCCGTAACTGTTATGGTGTGTTGTATCCTGTCTTTTATGATTCAACAATTCCCAAAATACTGAATATCACGTTGCTTACTTTAGTCAGCACTCAAATGTTTTGAATTTGTTTCCTCAACTCTCAATATCCTACTGTCTCTTTGTGAAACAAGTCTATCCATTGTCGCTTTCATGTTCATCTGTGAGATATAAAAAATTGAGAAGCTTTAATCCCTTCATCATGGTCCAATTACTCTTAATCCCTTGCCACTTTCAAAATTCTTTGCTTTGCTACAAATAGTTCCATTCTCCGGCTTTTAGACAAGTTATTTAGCAGATGTTTCATGTACGGGCCATACAGTATTGTATGAGATATTTTCTGAAAGAAACATTTAGGGACCGTTCAGAATTTATGACTGGGGGGGGTGGGAGTTTTTGCCGAGGGGGTACTAACTTTTCACACGTGTTTCAAGGGGGGGTATTTATTTTTGACAACACTTCCAAGGGGGGGTAAGAAATTTTAACAGAAAAAATGTTTAAAAACACGCATAAACTCATTTTATTTGGACTTTTTAACGCGCAAAAGTCCGCGAAATGACGCGTTTCTGTATGCGTGACAGTGTATAACAGTATATATGTGTGTATTGCTTTGTATGTCCAGAGGGGGGGGTACTAAAAATACGCGTGAAACCAAAGGGTGGGGTACTAAAAATCCGCATGAAACTCAAGGGGGGGTATCAATTTTTGACGGGAAGTTCCAGCAAAACTCCCACCCCCCCCCAGTCATAAATTCTGAACGGTCCCTTAACACACATGTTAATATGTGTGTGTGGCACTGCATCAAAACACTCATTCATTGGCTATCTTTACCATATATTGTTAAGTTTACCTATTGTGCCTGTAATGAATTTCAGAATGCAATAAATAACAATCTAATGCAAATTGGCTCATGTGGTTTTTCCAAACTGTGTAACATAATTCTTGTCTTAAATAAATTCAAGAAATCTGCAGAATTAAAGTTTATTCTTAAGGATTAAAAAAATAGATAAGCATTAGTGTACCATGTTCATTGTTCAATGCATACTTTCATAGCATCCAAACTGCTCCCACCTGATGTTGTGATCCTTGGTAATGTGCAGCCTTTCAAGCTTGTGCTATGTGACCTCCCTCCCACAACTGAGGCAAGCAGCCTTAGAAATGTGACCTGTTAATGGAGCAACAGTAAAGCAAATGCATCAACATCTTTCATTTATTTGCCAGATAAGTGTGGAAACCAGGCCATGTGAGCTGGGTTATGTATCTGTAAGTTAGCTGCTTTGGTAAAGCTCAGTTGCACAATGTATCTCTGCATAAAATGTGATATTCCTGTGCTAGAAGTAGCCCTGTATTTTGGGTCAATGTGAGTTAAGAGGAACCAAGCGGGTGTCAGTTAAACATAAAGTGACTTCAGGTGCCACTGAGAGGTAACATTCTCAATGATATAGCTCTTTTACAATGTAAATGCTTTAATTGCTTTGAAGTTTATTGTAATAAGACCTACTTTAGTTTGAATATTATTTTTAGACTGTAGAATACTGCTTTCATTCATTGACTTTACTCTACCTGGATCCCATGGAGTGTAATTGCTGTGCATCGTGGATCTCGCAGCAGCTGAAAACTTCACAATGAAGAGGAAGGAACTTATCAATCACATTGTGATGGAAAGAAGCACTTGATAGATAGGTGGCTCTGGACAGGCTTCTGTGATGATTAGTGGAGTACATATGGTCACAAGTAAAAGTATCTGTTATGATAATGATTATCCTATGTAATCTGAATTGCCATTTTAAAATAAATGTGTGTAATGTACTTGGTTCCAAGGTGCTAAAAATGTTTGAGTTTGTTTGAAGAGAAATTCAGGATTTTCCTGAGATAGAAATGGAATATCGACACCATGGTAGGAAGATTCGAATTCCATTGGTAGTGTAGTGCGCATGGCCATGAAACCACTTCCTGACTCTAACCCCCAATCATTTTTTTGCCCTTAAGCTATAGTTCCAGACTTCCAATGTGCTGTGTAACAACTTGATTAAACCTTATTGGACTTTACATCATATTACAATTTTCATGAAATCCACATGAAATCCACATGAAATCCACTCTACTCCCCGTGAGACATAATTTCTGAAACTGACAGTTTGCTTTCATGCCACAGTAGATCACAGGAGCTGCTCCAAGTGCACTGTCTTTTGAGTGCTTCCCCATCAGAATGTGATTGATAAGTTCCTTCCCCTTTGTTGTAGAATTTTCAGCTGCTTAAACACAAAGACACCCAACACTCATACGTGGTACTGTACAGCTGAATTACCGAATGAGAGTAGGAATGTATTGCGTGACATAGCAGATTATATGAATATTTTCTGTATGTGATAGTCTACTATATCTACATTGCATGTTAGGAAAAACTGCTGAATCAGGAAAATCTTTCAATTCATACATCCTTGCCAGCTATACAATATTTCTCGAGAGAAAATATCTATGGAACTTACTGTTATGCATCCCCCCCACGCAAGCCCTGCTAAAATGGACAGGGCTTTCTGCTATTTCCAACCTCTTCTGTGATTGGCTGCTTATTCAGGTCATAAGCATTTTGCATGTAGATTTAGTCCGATTATGGATGCTTAGAGGATTACTGGCAACTGAGAAAAACAGTGTAAAACAAGCAAACTTTCAAACAGTTTCATTTCAGAACTGTGAAAATACATAATTCAATGGAATTTTCAGAACTGTGATAGCGCCTTTCAACAATACACAATTTATCCATATGTAACAGTGTGAAACAGAAGCAACAACTGGGTCAGTTAATTAAGTATTCATGAATTAGCAAAGGTTATGGGCCATTTTGTCATGGTATGACTTGGGATGATGACTGTTATGCTGTCATTGAGGATACTAGCTGCTAGGAAATACCGGTGTTTCAAATATAATGCAGTGATGCTGGAATTGTAAACTTTTTCGATTTCTATATAAATCGAGTGATTGTGCAAGAGGGTCTAATAACAATCCAATTATCAAAACAGATTTCTCATTCATAACAGTTTTAAGTGACAGAATTCTTGCATATAATTTAGAATGCTGGATTTACTTTTTCCTTCTGAAATTTACATCTTTTAATGTGAACAAAAAATTTCGAACAAACGAACAAACATAATATAATGTAGTTATTATGCAAGTACCATATCACAACAATACTGAAGAAATCATGACAATTAGTGGAAGAATTGAAGAAGAATTTTGCAAAGACGTTATGGGGAAGAGCATTGAAACTGTTGTGTCATTTCCATTTCAGGGCATGCTTCTAAAAAAGAATACTGATGTTAGGGTAAAAACATTCATGTACAACGTACAAGGTCATCTACATGTAAGCTGAATATTCTTCTGACTAGTGCAGTGATACCAAAACAATATGACTCGGTCACTGAGTCAATATGTCACTTACTTTTAATACATGCAGTGACATCGAATTTTAAGAACAGATTCAGCTGAACTCTACCAATACAGCTAATTAAAACTCAGGTAACCCAACTTTCACAACCCAATTTCTAAAGTTATCTGGCTGATAAATGATGGATGTTAATATTTCTGTGATATCTGGTTTTTGTTGCAGCTGCATTAATAGGTCACATTTCTAAGGCTGTTTGCCTAAGTTGTGGGAGGGAGGTCACATAGCATGAGCTTGAAAGGCTATAAATAACAGGGATTAAGATGTTTTGATCTGACTCGAAATACTTTCTTTACTACATGCTGAGCTCAGTGAACTGTGATTTGGTGACATTTCAGTTATATTAGCTGTCCTGGTGAATTTTGGTGTCAAGTCAAATTCATGCATACTTTTACTTATTTACTCAAACTTCACAGTTCAGAAATATTGTGTGAGTTTACATTAGGGCAAACAATTAAATGCCAAGCTGTGTCTACCTGAGTTATTTGTGGCCTTCAAGTTTGTGCTGTGTGACATCTCCTCTTGCAACTGAAGCAGGTAGCCTTGGCAATGTGACCTATTAGTTGCAAATGCATCCGCATCTATCATTTATTAGCGAGATTAGTTGAGAAACTTGGCTCTGACAGCTTAGTTATCTAAATATAGGTGCTCCTACGCATCATGAAATTTAAATTTAGACATCAACTTGTAAAATTGCATACCAGGTATTGTACCTGAAGTAATTTGTACCCTAAATGTTCATTTCAACACAAGAGATTTGAAGTCAAGAGACTGACAGTTTGCTTAGTAATCAAAAACTGTGAAATGTCAAGATTTGTTGCAAAATAATTTCATTGACAAACAACACCCGAGTTACGGTTTTCAAACAGCTGATTAGTAAAACATGTAATTGTAAAAATGATACTGAAGGGATTTGACCCTGTAATCTATGGAATAAAAGTGTTAAACAAACTGAAATTTCTAAATGTTCACGAAATGAAATAGTTTGTAAGCACAAAATAATTTTATGTGTCAGCAGTCTCTGTTGTGATAAGCAATCAGTTGAAAAATATCAAAATTGTCCAAACATACCAAGTGTTATTGCTTAACCAAGATAATGATTGTGTAGGCGAAAAACCATTTTGTTGAGTCTGACCTGTAACCGATCTTCTTCAACTTGGCCGTCTGTTGACCGATTAATTTTTTAGAGTGTATGGTCACAGAATTTTAAAGTTCTCCTGTTTATGCAGTGTATTTGGCACAATTTATTCCCCAACGAAACTTCGAAAGTTTGAAGAAAGCCTCTGTCTGGTGCTTTGAGGATTATTTTTCTCCACAAGTCAGTCCGAGCAATTACTGCATTTGTTCGATGACATTTGCATCACTTGGTAACCTTTGCTTGACATTAAGTGTGGACAGACACCTTGGACCTGTGCGGGAATTATTTGAAGGAGAGTGGTGGCCTGGACCTATCAGGAGACCTCTCTACTCTTCTCTCACTGATCTCTTGGTGATCTTTGAATTCTACGGAATGTCTTGTGTTCTTATTAAGTCCTGGTATCATATAAATCTAATTTTATCTCTGGCCTAATTGGGGAATGACTGAGGCATGATCTTGATAATTTAAAGATATATTTCTGAATGAGTGTCTCGCTCCTTGAGCACTGGAATATTTCTAAGATAGTGATTCTACCTTGAATATGTAGTATTTACAAGTATCAATATTTTGTCATTTCATGCCCAGAGTGTTATAAAATCACAATGTTTCTCGAAACATTTGACTGGTTGTTGTCTATGTCTACCTTATATACAATGATGCCTTCCACGGAAAGATGCTAACTGGATTATTTCTTTGACAGTACACATCATTACCATCTTGAGGTGTTGACCACACCTTCTTCTTGAGTCAAGAGCTTCTTATTTCATCTTGTTCTGGAGACCATTTGCTTCTCAAGACACCTTCAAAAGCAGCTGTAGTCTGAATTGGGCAAGTTGCTAGTCTCAGATCATTTATTAAGTTCTCTATGTACATACTCGGAAATAAAACAGAAAGCCAAAAAATGGTTATTGCAATGAAAGGAGGTCACTATGCAAACTCACTGCCAACAACATTAAGCTTAACACGCCAACAGAGAGTATTCCCAACAACCATCACTCGTGAAACTGCCCCACTTGTAGACCTACATATACGTTTGGAACTGATAAAATAGAAATACCTGCTTTTGACAGTTTTATAAAATATTATTATTAGAATAAATTATTTATTTATTTATTAATTCTTCCAGAAACATTGTGACCAATCCTTTCCCTGACACCATATACTTTGTACTATAACTTGTAAGTTCATCTTTTTTTTGCATTGAAACACTTATTCTTGAGACACATAGTTTTGAGACAACTTACTGTGGGGATCACCACACTCAAGATTATTCACTGTAAATTCTGAAATTTTGGGTTAGCTCAAATGATTGAGTGAGATGGTTGCAGAATTTGTTTGAGCCATGATAGCTTGCTGTTTTGAGTTATCATAATCTTTATGTTGTTATAACTTGCAAACAACAAGCTATCTTGGCTCAAAAGAATTGTGCAACCATCTCACTCAATCAATTAAGCTAACTCAAAATTCAAAATTTACAGTGTTCCAAACACCATGTGAATTCTTGTAAACTGTCTGTCGACATTAGTGTTGGCCACCTTTGTCTTGGTTTATCTTATTCAATGCTTATAATTCTATTAGCCCATATTCTTGAGACCATCCATCTACATTGTGCCTCTTGGACTAATTAACTTTTTGGAAACTTTTCGTTATGAAAACTATCTTTGACTGTTTTATGGTTTCTCTGATTCATTCCAGAGTCCACTTTAACTTTTGCAATATTTAGCCCATGTAGACAGCCAAATGTTGTATTCCTGCAAGTTTGGCACACCTTCCCAGTGGAGAGAATTTAGGAGAGCCACTTCATTCTTTCACCTTATACATCATTATTCATTCAATGTCGGTAACGCCTTATTCGATTATTGTGAATCTTGTTCTTGCGGACACCGCCGGCCACCTTATTCTACGCAGTCTGCGCATTACAGGTCTTATCCTTGAAGTGTTGAGCCCACGTTGTCGCTGGCCCACCTTGCTGTGTGCATGGCCCACCTTGATGCAGCAGGGCCTGTGTTGGTGCAGGGCCCACCTAGAGCTACCACGTCTATTGATTGGTTGGCTGGCTGCAGCATCTGAGGACACACAGTTCCTTCACAGTTCCTACCTCATGTGAGTTGGGAGCACATGCAGGATCTTTACAGGCAGGTGGGTACTTTCTACATTATTGCAAATTTATAAATTCAATTGTAAATTGGTGCATTTATGTTAAAAATATATGCCGTATGTGACTATACTCTTGAAGAGTCATGCATTAGAATGCTTGGTATGCTAGAGTTTGTGAAGGCAGCAATATTGTGACGTCATAGACGTAATCATCTGATAGTGCTCACCGTGTGAATATCCCGGCTCACTCTCGCTGCTCCTCACTCTATACAAGTACTGTGTGGCCAATAGATGCATCTACTGACCAATATGCTGCTGTTTTCCAACTGTAGAGCTACTATAAGGCTACTCAGTCCATTACTTCTTGAACTGGAGTAGCACTTCTACTACTACTCAGCCCGGATTTTTGTCGCGATTGCAACAAGTGTTTCATTTATTGCCCTTCGTAAAGGTGTGTTTGTTCGCTGTCTTTCTGTCCAACTCAAGAGACAGAACGAAGAAAATATACTGCCCCATAAAGACTAGAGAGGCAGAAATAGAAGTGAAGTGCTCAAGGAATCTGTGTCCTAACTTTGAAGTTTTTTCTCTGAAATCTCAACTGATAAGCTGCACCATCAGGCAGTGTCACCAGAAAATAAATACGGCTAGCTTACAAGGTTTCTGCTATAAATAGCCATTTTCCAATAATGGTTTTGAAGGTGAACTAAATTTACCTTTGCCAGGCTTGGGGTAGGAGAAAGAATAAGGGGAAGGAACAGTTTTCTAAAATAGAACTGGCATGTAACTTACCGGCAATTTCATAATCGTATATCAATCAGCCAGAATTTGAATTATTTTCTAGGATACGTATGTAATACTATGTATTCCATATGGAGAAGTAACATCTTAAAATTTATCACATCACTCTGCCCAAAACATGTTCTAAAAAAAAATTTGATAGTTAAACTTTTTATCAACCATAAAAGTATTGCTCACCTTGTCAAGTGGATTCAGACTCAGTGTCTACAATGTATTATTATGACATTGACTGTAAGACCATGAAAAATGAGTTAATTATGTGATTTTCAGAATACACAAAAGTGCTATTAGTTTACATCCCTGTACCTCACATGTTCTCTTCAAAATAACGGCAGAGTACTTGTTGGTGAACACTTTCTAAGGACAAATGTTTTCAATTTTCCTCTATCCTTTTCTTCACAGGCTCCTCGGGCATTGCAACGTAAAAATATTGTATGAATTTATATAGCACCCATTGGAGATAGTATCTGTGCACCAGCGTTCTGGCATTATGGAACAGAGGAGGAAGGGTTGGTCTAGTGGTAGCTTGCTAGACTGACAATGGCAGGGTCTAGGGTTCGAATCCAGTTCTTGTCGGGTCACATGGGCCTATGATGGATGCCCGTGTTTTCCCTTGTCCCAATTAGTCTACCAAGTGCATAAATACTGGACGTTAAGCCAAAATCATCCATCCGTCCATTATGAAAATAAAATAGGTATTTGACTGAAGACAAGATACGGCAGATTGAAATATATAGATTTCGACTCATGTTTTTTGTTGCACGACAAACAACAAATGCAAAATCCTAAAATGGAACGCTCATTTACCATCATAGGCATAGAAAACGATCCCCTGTGGTTGCGATTTCTTTAGTTCTTCTCTAATGTACATTCTCTATTGTGTGTTTAATTGAAAAGTGCACCTGTTAAAGCTGAAACTTTGTGTTCTGATTCGCAATTATGCATCAGGATAATGTGTTTCAGCAATCCTTTCATGTCATCCTGTTGGAATATTGGCCATTTTTTATAATTTCTTTTGTACGTAGAATCTTTCACATCGACAGGTGCAACAAATAAGCTTGGTAAATTAGTTAGATACATGCAGCTAGTTGGATGGATAGATAGAAGGATGGAAGGATAGATAGACAGATAGATAGATATCTTACCAACCTATTCAGTGTACCTGTTGACGTGAAAGTTTCCAGCGTGCAAGGATGTTTATTATTGTTAATGGAATGTTCCACTAAAAGCTCTTCTCCGGCTGAATATAACCAGACCATTGATCGGTGAATGTAGTATGACATAAATTTCAATATGACCAACTGAACCACCAACAATATGTTGCCATTTAAAGGATCAAAAACATGTTTCCTAATTGTCCTTGAGACAAAAACCTTGTTCTAAGAAATTCTTCTAACTAGGAGGCAGAAGTATATTCCGTCGACTGTTTACTGAAAGGAGGACAAACAAAGCGAATGTGATGGAACAGATTGGGTCTGACAGACTGACTATTCCAGGCAAACCAGAATAATCTAAGCTAAAGTAATGTATTGCTAAAAAAGCTTGTCTGTCTTCTCTTCTGTGCATGGTTTGCTGCAAGCATTTTTAAAGTAGATATGTGAGATGCCATGGCTCTATTTTTGGTGTTTAGTTTTTTTTTGCTAAACGGGTTATTGTTGAGCTTGGTAGCCATTAGAATCTTTATTTATAGCCTATATGTTAGTAGATACAGCAATTTGGAGGTATTAAATTGATAATGATATAAGGATAAAAGCAAGTGCTTCTGTCCGCCCAAGTATGCTACACAGAAATAGCACCATTTTGATGTATGATCATACAAGGGAATTAGCTCAGATTTGTGGAGCAAACTGGGAGGCTCTTGCTGTTTCAAAAGAAATGTGGTGGTGTTTTAAGTGTTTCTCGTTATTTTAAAACAGGATCTACTGTGATACTTTTAAAGTTCTCCACTTGGTTGAGCACTGTCAGCAAGACAGGAATTGTATATAGCCAGCTACTGTTAAGTTGTTAATAATGCACAATTGATCATGAAAAATCGTGAGAACATCAAATTTGATCATGACTAATAGATGGAAAATGTCATATTATATCAAGTAGTGAAAGAAGTTGTGTGAGTGTTTCTATATTTTGGAGCTTTGCTGTATTTTGTTTTGGTTTTTGATAAGATTCTCATTACAATCATGAAATTAGATTAGCTAAATGAAGTTAATCTTCTGTTATCCCAAATAAACAGGAAATCCAATATTTAGGAGATCTTAAAATAGAAACAAATTAGAATTCTATGGCTTAACAAATAGAGCTTTGGGACAAAATCTGTATGCGATCTTAATTCTTAAGTCCTGTCTGCAATCAGCACGTATCTTCCATATCTAATTGAAGGCATATACAGTACACTGTATGGCCTATTTCAAAAATAATGAAGCCACCCAGCAGGATTATACCTGGGGTAAACAATTTGAGAATGGCTGTAAGAAACTACTTCATTTTACACTATAGTTTTTTTAATTCATTCTTGCGCAAAGGTCCTGAAAATTTCATGTCAATACCTCGGAACGTTATTTTGATGAAATTTGACATATTTGATTGCTATTTCCTTTTTTCTATTTCTACATCCCAAGGCTTCATAAATCAATAGAAACCAGTATCTTCATTAATCTGTTCCAACACCTTTGAGTTCTTTGTGTTTAAAGGTAGAAAAATTTAGTCAAATTTGAAGCTTCTTGATCTTTGATTTTCTAGTTTCCATTTGACATATTTCAGTTGAACCTTTTTGCCATTGACATCTTGTGTTACATAAAGTTAGGGGTTTTGGAGCTTCGTGTGGTCATGGAAAATCTGGTTCATGGAAAAATTCCAATGAATAGCAGTAAAGGTAAATGTGTCGCAGGTGTAACATCAAGAGTACTTTCAAGTGGCAAAGAGTTTATAAGGCTTAATTTTTAACCTGGATTGGCTTGAAATATAGCAAACCTGTGAAGCTTTAAGACACTGTTATCTATTCCATATTGGTGACTGGTTTCTGGTGATAAAATAAAAAAATTACCTTTGTTGCACTCGCAACACTAAAAGATATTGTACTAATGTTGACTCATATTTTTTTAACAACAAATGAAAAATCCTAAAAGGAACATGCATTTACCATATATGCATAGAAAACAATCCCCTGTGGTTTCGGTTTCTTTAGTTTCGTTCTAATGTACATTCTCCGACTCTGTGTGTGTTTAATTGAAAAGTGCACCTGTTTAGCCTGAAACTTTGAAGTTCTGATTCGCAATTATGCATCAGGAAAATTGTTTCATCGAACCTTTCATGTTATCCTCTTGGAACATTGGCCATTTTTGATATATCTTTGTATGTAGAATATTTCACATCGACAGGTGCAACAAATATGCTTGGTGAATGAGCTAGATACATGCAGCTTGGCAGATAGATGGGATGATGGATGGATGGATTGATAGATAGATAGACAGATAGATAGATAGATAGATAGATAGATAGATAGATAGATAGATAGATAGATAAATGGATTGAATGCTGGATTTATAGATAGATAGATGGATTGGATGCTGGATGTATAGAAAGATAGATGATCGATTGATAGCTAGATAGATATGTATATAGACAGATAGAATGTTCCACTAAAAGCTCTTCTCCCGACTCCGGCTGAATATAGCCAGGCCGTTAATCGATATATGTATTATGACATAAATTTCAGTATAACCAACCAAACCACCAACAATATGTTGCCATTTAAAGGATCAAAAAGCATATGACCCAATTGTCCTTGAGACAAAAGCCTCCTTCTAGCCTTGTTTTAAGCATCCTTGTAAGGAGTGGGCAGAAGAATATGCCGGCGACTGTTTACTGAAAGGAGTGCAAACAAAGTGAATGCGATGGAACAAATCTGGGTTGACAGGCTGACAATTCCAGGCATACCAGAATAATCTAAGCTCATGTAATATGTTGCTTCACAAACTTGTGTGTCTTCTCTTCTGTGTGTAGTTTGTTGCAAGCATTTTGAAAGTAGAAAGGTGAGATGGATCTATTTTTTGGTTTTTTTTTCTTTTGCTATATGAGTTTTTGTTGAGCTTGGAAGCCATTAGAATCTTTATTTATAACCTATATGTTTGTAGATACGGCATTTTGTAGGTATTGAATAGATTATTATATTAGGATAAAAGCAAGTGCTTCTGTCCGCCCAGTACGCTACACAAAATTAGCACAATTTTGAAGTATGATCATGCAAGGGAATTTAGCTCAGATTAGTATGCGATCTTATTTCTTAAGTACTGTCTGCAATCTGCATGCATCATCCATATGTAATTGATGGCATATGTATGGCCTATTTCAAAAATAATGAAGCCGCCCAGCAGGATTTCACCTGGGGTCAAAAATTTGAGAATGGCTGTAAGAAACAACTTCACATTACACTATTGTTTCTAATTCATTCTTGCGCCAATCTCCTGAAAATTTCATGTCAATACCTCGAAACAATATTTTCATAAATCAATAGAAATCAATAGAAACCAGTATCTTCATTAATCTGTCCAACACCTTTGAGTTCTTTGTGCTTAAAGGTAGACTTTGAAAAATTTAGTCAAATTTGAAGTTTCTTGATCTCTAATGATCTAGTTTCCATTTGACATATTTCAGTTTAACCTTTTTGCCATTGAGATCTTGTGCTACATAAAGTTAGGGGTTTTGGAGCTTCGTGTGGTCATGGAAAATCTGGTTCATGGAAAAATTCCAAAGAATAGCAGTAAAGGTAAATGTGTCGCACACGTAATGCCAAGAGTACTTTTAAGAGGCAAGGAGGTGATAAGGCTCAGTTTTTAACCTGGAAAAATCTGTGAAGCTTTAAGACACTGTTAGAATCCTGTCTACAAGTGGACTGCTCTTGCATTGTCACAGATCAGAACATATGCTATCTTGTGTTGCCACCTAGTGACTAGTGTGCTATTCAGCGAGCTCCTGCGAGCGTCCACAAACTTTCGACCAGAGGAACACACACAATTTCGTCTGGAAGACACCTGGGCTGTTTCTGAGTGTGCTGATGGCCTTGTCTACTTCCTTAGAGAATGTGATTGCCGAGTCTGACTCTGGTATACATCAATGTTGGATAGAAATTTTGTGAATGTGCAATGAAATTGGAACTATTTCTTGGGACAGCAATGCTGTAGCATAGGAAATCAACTTTTGTGCCAGGTGGCAGCAGCATGCAGTTCTCAGTTTCACCAGACTGGTTAGAATCCATATTGGTGACTGGTTTCTGGTGATAACATAAAAAAATTACCTTTGTCGCATTCGCAACGCCTTGAAAGATATTGTACTAATTTTGACTCATATTTTTTTGCAGCACAACAAAAAACAAATGCAAAATCCTAATAAGGAACGCTCATTTACCATATATGCATAGAAAACGATCTCCCGTGGTTGCGGTTTCTTTAGTTCCATTCTAATGCACATTCTCTGACTCCGTGTGTGTTTAATTACAAAGTGCACCTGTTTAGCCTGAAACTTTGAAGTTCTGATTCGCAATTATGCATCAGGAAAATTTGTTTCAGCAAACATTTCATGTTATCCTCCTGGAATATTGGCCATTTTTTATAAATCTTTTGTATGTAGAATCTTTCTTATCAATAGGTGCACCAAATGAGCTTGGTGAATGAGATACAGTGGGTTGCAGAAGTATACACCCCCCTTGGAGTGGTCTATCATTTCCTGACATATCTTTCTTCTGAAAAGAATCATCATTCCCATATTGCTATATGGTCATACTGACCTGTCTTACAACCTATATACACCATAAAATGCTGGATGGAAAGTCATGGTAAAGTAGAAAAAATTAAATCAGTGAAAATTGGCGTTGCAAAAGTATACACCCCCCTTGTAAGTTGTGATGTACTTTATTGATAAACGAAGTAGAATTATGGTATAAAACATTGATCTCTGATTGGTTTTTAACATTTTGGATTGTTTTACCTTATTTGTGTTACTTTAGTGGACGGAAAATATCACAAAATCCACCTACTGCAATAAAAACTGGCAGCCTATTTTCTTTGCTGTAGTCTGAGTTAGGTATGGGTCAAAGTCATTGATAAGTAAGTGAAACACAGGCCCAATGTTATTTAATAGGGAAGGGTGGTTCACCTACTTATCAAAGACTTTGACCCATACCTAACTCCGACTACAGCAGAAAAAATTGGCTTCCATTGTTATCCCACATGCCTCACATATCGGCCTTTATGACCCAATATGTTTTCCTCTCATCGGATGATCATTCATGCTTCCACAAGCAGTTTTGCTGAGAATGTTTAGCATTGATGCAATTGCACCATTTCATGCGTTTCACTTACTTACAGGCGGCACTGTAGCTCAAGCAAAGTTCCTTCAGGCTGACACTCTGACATGCAAAATTTTATTGTATTGTTGAATAACGATGTAAAACATTCTTAAAGTTTGTAAGTTTTAAGTGGAGACAACATGATGCATGTATATATTTAAAAATACAGATTGATGGATATATAAATAGGAAATATAGATAGACAGATAGGTAGATAGATTGATAGATTGACAGACAATATACATGTAGTAAGACAGATTGATTAATTGATAATTATGACTGAAAAGCCCCTTAATAATACAAGTGATCCAACTCATTTCTTTCCAATACGGTTTTTTTTAAGGCATCGTCGTCTTATTCAGTGCATTTAAAATATCTTTTTTACCAATTTAAACTTCAAACAAGACAAGCTTTTCTTTATTGTCCTTGTGGCTATATTAGTGCTGCCTTGTTAGTCAACCAAATTGCCAACTAAATTTTCTGATAATGTGCCAAACTGTCTTAATTGGAAAAAGGTTATTGCACTTTATGCTTCAGCAGTGCATCAGCACATCATTATAAATGACTTACTGCCTTCAAGCTGAGCCAGTTATTGCATATATTGCAGCAGTTAGTTAGTGGAGACATTAAGAGTGTCACATGAATAATATATTGAATAATTTTCATGAGCTGGTAGATAGACGCATCAAGCAGAAACTCAGTTAAATTGATTGGTTCAAGAGATGTTTTAATAGCTTATGACACATAATAACAGTCTATGAATCTATGAAGCTACCTTTACAATTAGTGTAAAGTACAATGTTTGGAGAAGGCAATCTTGAAAGGCCAATTTTGGCTTGTCTGGATTGACAATTCTACGAAATGTTGCTGTGAGTATGAACTTGTTGGTTTTGCTCATGAAGATCCAGCCTCGCATTACTCCACAACATGGTTATCCAGAATGGGAGCAACCCAGATGAGATATTTTCAAAAGTTCATATTTCTAAAGGCTTGTTATAATTATTGAAAGTTTCCTAGTGATATTGTGGCTACAAGAAAAGCAATATGCAGATTGAAATACACATATTTCAATATACTATATAGCTTAGTTAATAACTTTATATTCCACTTCAGACCTTTTTTAGCTTCAGGGAGTAGGATAAGGTCAACAGCCAGGCACTCATGCTACTCAGCTGGCAGGTGTTCTGTAAAGGAAACATTAATGTTTCAATTCTCCACAGGTGACATTTGACAGCTATTGATATTTTAGCACCGGGACTGCTCTTTCACAAGTAAATGTTGAAAAGGTTGGGTTTTTTAAATATATCATTGAATGCAAAATATGAAAACCACTTGTAACTCAGACTTGGATGAAACATACAGAGAGATGTGGGACTCCCTGACACAGAGAAACATGTTTAGTCTAGGTGATATGATAAACTTGATACTAAGCTGATGAGGAAAAGATGGGTTCATTAAGTTCAACATCAATGAAAACTTGAATGTAATAGAGAGATGCATCCCTCAGATTGAGAAAGGAGGCTTCATTGTTGACCAGCTGAAGTCTTTTTACCATATTGATTAAACTAATCTGCGGATGACAAACTTTCAATGTCTTATGAAGTGTTCACCTGCTTTGAAATGACAGATGAATTAAGAGTTCACCTGAGTTTTCCTTTGTTGTAGTTGTTTTGCTTATTTCACTTGTGTAGCTTTGGAAATATGTCACTATCAGTCCTGTTCCGTGAACTTTATTTGCAGTTACAAGTAAAAAAAAAAAAACACAGAACAGTGATGGAAATGGATAATTTTTTGTTGATGGAGCTCTTTACTGGCACAATCATCATGCAATATTCCAAAGAAATTGTGAAAAAGGAACTTTTTAGAAGGAAGCTTTTCCAATCAGTCGATTGTGCTGATAGACTGTCGCCACTCCTATATTGGTGCACATTTTTCAGATTATTTTTGCTTAAAACGCCCAAATAAAGAAATGTTCAAATTTTAATCAAGGGATCTTAACTCCCCTGAATTCACCTCCCCCCTCTCATTTCCACTACTGTGGCCAAGTCAACGGATTTGAACATCATCTTTTATGACATTTTACCATATTTCTAGACTTTTGATTAGAAAGAATTAGTTCATATTTAGCCCTTCAATGGTCCCTCTATTATACACCAACCTCGTTATCCAAATACTATACAGATATGCTCATGAGAACACGAAACGTTGTCATGACTTGTAGATTCAGAATATTATATCAGAAAAGAATTTAAAGTAGTTGACTTTCATGTTTTGTTATTTTTGAGCTTTACTGCATTTTGTTTTGGTTTTTGATAAGCTTCTCATTGCAATAATCACATTTCATTAGCCTGATGCAATTAAGTTTCTATTTTCTCTTTCTGCAAATACACAGGAAATCCGATATTTAGCAGATCTTAAAATAGAAGCAAATTAGGCTTCAGTGGCTTCACAAATAGAGCTTTGACAGCATCTATATGCAATCTTAATTCCTAAAGTACTGTCTGAATACATCTTCCACATCTATTTGATAACATATATGTTCTATTAAGATATATATTAACCAAGGACGATAGATAGAAATGCCATAAGGAATACAACATTGCCAGTATGATCGTTAGCCTTAGAAAGCACACTAATGTACTTATTCAGCATCACCCTGATTTACATATCCATCTGTATGAAAATGTTTATTTTGCTCAAACAAATTTCATCATTGTTAGTATTGGTCGTTTTCAGCCAGGAAAGATAGGGAAGCTGAAGGGGCGACTGTCAGAGCTTAAGAAGTTGCAGTTCAATAATGAAAATAGAGCTTTTACACAATTAGTCCTGCAGTATAAGATATACAGTTCTGCCCAAAAGTTTACATACCCTGATGCAAAATGACCAATTCATCCATTGCCAGGGCAATTTTAACAACAATAGGAAAATTATACATGAAATACAAAGCACTGCATGTGGCTGAACACTTCTGAACAATTGAAAATTCAATAGCAATGAGATTCTATGATATTATCGGTCAATTGCATTTTATGACATGTTCAAAAGTTTACATACCCTTTTGTAATATCATATACTTTCCCCCTGGGGATCATGAAATGATTGCACAATTTTACTAGATTATTTCAAAAGTCCTCAGAGGACATCTCCAGTGATTTTAATCTATTCTGCTTCACAGAATTTCTGTAACTCCACGTTCATTGGTAGTCTCCACCTGGGCGTGGTCTGTCTCAGATCATACCATAATTTATCAATAACATTCCAGTCTGGAGGTTGTCAAACCACCCGAGGACCTTTTCCCAACTGTCCTGCAAATGTTTTTGTTCAGAATTAGTGGAAGGTTTTGGATTGTTGTCCTGATGCAGCGACTTGTTTCACTCCATTCCTAACTTTCACACTGAATCATGGCGGTTCTCTTCAAAAAATTTTATGGAAATCAGTGCCATTACAACTTTCAATAGTCTTGACCAATATTCCAGTGCTGTTTGCACTGAAATAGCCACTATCTATCAAAAATTAAACACCTTGGTTCACTTTGTGAATGGTACTATTTTGCTTGCGTACCTGATAGACCTGCCTCCGACAGGGCGAGGGTGATTATTTGATTATGGGACAAACTTGGCTGCAGTACACCAAAAGCAGAGTTTGGTAAGTCCCAATCAATCAGCCAAAATGTTTTTGGATAGATGAGACTCAGCTGAGACGCTATATCATTAAAATCCTTTGCACTTTGTTTGCAAGGAGTTTATTCAGATTTACCATAAAAAGAAGACCATTGCTAAATTGAACCAGGGTGGCGTACCTTCAATGCTTTGCAGCTGTTTCAGTTCGAATATCACCAGAGACATTGTCAAGACTAAAGAAATGTTTAACATCGCTGATTTCCATAAAATTTTGGAAGAGAACCAACATGATGCATCGTGAAAGTTCGGAACGACATGAAACCAGTCGCTGTGACAGGACAACAATCCAAAACCTTCTACTAATCTTGGCCAAAAATATTTTCAGGACAGTTGGGAAAAGGTCCTAGGGTGGTTTGACACCCTCCAGAATAGAATGTTAATGGCAAATTATGGGTTGATCTGAGACAGTCCGTGCCCCGGCGGAGACCAACAATGAACGTGGAGTTACATAAATTCTGTGATGCAAAATGGATTAAAATTACTGCAGATGTCCTCTGAGGACTTTTGAAATATTGTAGTAAAATCCTGCAATCTGTTCATGATCCCAGGGGGGGGAATATATGATATTACAAAAGGGTATGTAAACTTTTGAAAATGTCATAAAATGCAATTGACCGATAATATCATAGAATCTCATTGCTATTGAATCTTCAATGGTTCAGAAGTGTTCAGACGCATGCAGTGCATTGTATTTCATGTATCATTTGCCTATTGTTGTTAAAATTGGAAATAGAGAAATTGATAATTTTGCATTGGGGTATGTAAACTTTTGGGCAGAACTGTATGTGTTTACAATGTTTTAGTATTGTCTCAAAATTCCCTACAAGCAAAATTCATGGCAAGTGAAGTTAGTGTCACAATTTCCCATATCCACTACCACGTTTATATTGCTTTTAGTTTTTTCTGTGTTATTGTGCGAGACCAATCCGCATTCTTATAGTTTTTATTATTTGTAACATAATCCTATTGAGGCCAATTACTTGGAGCTTATGCGACTTTCCTACTTGCTTTTTCTCTTGAATATTTATTGCTTTTAAGAGCAAAGTTCCTCCAGGCTGACACTCAGGCTAAATTTTATAGTATTGTTGAATAACGATGTAAATCCTTGTGAAAGTTTGGAAGTTTTCAGTTGAAACAACATGATCTGAGTTTACATATGAGGTTTAGGTTTAGGAAGACTTAATTTTTGACTGATCTAGATAGATGATCAGATAGATAGAAAGATAGATAGACAGATTGATAAATAGGTTGATACATAGATAGATACATACGTAGATACATAGATACATAGATACATAGATACATAGGTCACTTGATTGATTGTTTTACTGATTGGACCTTAAAATGTAGTTGGAGAGATCTGGTTTCTTTGTTTTCGCTATTTTTTTTTAAATGCGCGCTGCCTTTATCAGTGCATCTGAAAAAACTTTTTGACAACTTCAACTTCAAACAAGATAGGCTTTTTTTTGTTTATTGTCCATGTTGCTATACTAGTGTTTCCTTGTGAATCAAATTACCAACTCAATTTTCTGATAATGTGCCAAACTTTATAATTGGAAAAAAGTTATTGCACTTAATGCTAAAGCATTTCATTATATATGACAGAAAGATAGATAGATATGGTAAGAGCCGCCTTCTGAGCCCACATTAATGAGATTGGAGGGACGGAACGTATATTCCTCAACATGTTTATCGTATGTAAGGGATCCTTTTTACTTGCCCAGCACAGACACTGATACAAGGGGTCCCATTCAACGTCTCGTCTGAACGACATCGTGCTGGGACTTTGCTCATAAAGGAAACAAGAAATACAATACACAGAATAAAACATGCATATTTCAATAAGCAATTCACTTAGTTTATAACTTTATAACCAGTTCAGAATTTCTTAGCATCAGGTCAATAATATTATTGCCAGGCGCTCATCCTACTCAGCATATGGGTGATCTTTTATGGAAGCATCAATGCTTCAGTTCTAATATCAACAGATGGCATCTGACAGCTATGTATATGTTAGCACGAAGACTCTTCTATGATGTTAAAAGGTTGGATTCTTTTAAAGAAAGCGTTGAATGCAAAATACGAAAACCACAAACAACTCAGACTTGTCTTGTCAGACTCAAAGACCTTGATGTGAGACTCTATGACAAAGAGAACTATGCCTTCTTTAATGTAGTAGACAGATGCCTAAGATTGTGCAATGTGCAATGAGTTTTGGTAAATGACAGTTGAAGTTTTTTTCTTCTTAATATTTACTTGGCAAATTTGGCAAGTGTATTAAGAATCCACCGAGTTTTTATTTGCAGTTGTTTTGAAAATTGTACTGGTGCTGCTTCGGAAATAGAATGAGTTGTAACAAAATATAAAAAGCACCCCGTGGATGTGTGAGATTCATTTTTACTGATGCGGTCTTCATGGAGGTTTCATATTTTAAAAAACATCAAGTCAAAACATTTTTAAAATGCCTATTTCTTACAGAAATGTGGAAAAGAAATTTGCAAGATTGTCATTACTGGGGAATTAAAGTAGGGTGGACAATGGGCATAATTGATGGATTAACTTATTCTGTTACAAATAGAATATGCATTTTTAATGCTACAATTTGTTTATTGCTAAAGTTGGATGCACTAGAACTTTTTAACATTGAAAAATCTTGGTTTCCAATGAGCTGACTATTCGAGAAAAAAAACTTGTATAAGATGTAGCTTCTATTCATAGTCGACAAAATTCTTATGTGCTAATAAAAAATATCCCAGAGTCAGTAAAAGCACCTAAAACTTCTGGCAGTAAAACGAACTCATAGATATGCGCCCGATACCGTTTTCTTGAGAAAAGCCTTGTTTTAGCGTTCTTATATAACAATTCTAGTAAAAAGAGGGCAGAAGAATATGCCGGAAACTGCTTAGTGAAAGGAGTGCAAACAGAGTGAATGTGATTGAACAGGTGTAGGCTGACAGACAAACCAGAACAATCTTAGCTAATGTAATGTATTGCTGATTTTTTAGAATAACTTGTGTGTCTTCTTTTCTTTGTGGAGTTTGTTACACTGATTTTGAAAGTAGAAGGGCGGGAAGGTTTGTTTTCCATGCCTTCTTATGTATGCGTATGATTTATTGTAGAGCAAGATCTGTATGAGGTAGGAAGCTATTTAAATCAGCAAGTACTATGTAGATGCATTAATTTGCAAGTATTAAATTCATTATTATATCAGAATAGAAGGAAATGCTTTTGCTGCAAATGTGTGACGAATTGGTAGGCTTTTGTTTTTTCTAAAGCCAAGTTGAGGAGATTCAAAGGTTTCTTCTTCTTTTAAAATAGGACCTACTATATTTTCTGGCCTTGATTGAGCACAAAGAGACGACTAGAAATTGTTGGAAGCCCTCTTAGCCGCAAAGGAAAAATTATGAATTCATAGGTTTTGTTTTCCGAGCATCTATGAATATTGTAGTTCATCAAACAACTCTGAGGGTGTGTCAACCGATTCGGTTAACTGTTTCAACTGCCTTCAATATACTGTTATCAATTTCATATTAAATTATAAGGTTATCAAACTTTGTCACTCATGACTTAGATTCTGGGCATTACATTTTTAAAAAAGGATTTAAAGAGGTCGGCTTGCGTGTTTTTTTATTTTGGAGCTTTACTGCATTTGTTTTTGTTTTTAATGAGCTTCTCGTTGCAATCCTTAAATTTCACTAGCCTGATGCAATTAAGTTTCTATTTTCTTTTTCTGCAAAGAAACAGGAAATCCGATATTTAGCAGATCTTAAAATAGAAACAATTAGCATTCAATGGCTTAACAAATAGAGCTTTGACAGCTTCTATATGCAATCCGAATTCTTGAAATACTGTCTGTATACGTCTTCCACTATAGGTATTCCGTTAAGATAGATTTTGACCAAGGAAGATGAACAGAAATGCCTTGATAAGCCTGATAAAACATACAAATGAATGTACTAATGAAGTGACACTGTACAATGTCATGTCCATCTGTATGAAAACAATTATGGCCTATATTGCTAAAAATATTGTCATTCTCCATATTGGTCATACTAGCAGGGGGAGAAAGAAGCTGATAGCCAACTTGTATTGTGTCTGAATAATGAGCAGCGGAGTAATATTAATATTGAGAAGGCCTATGTGTACATTAGTCTTGCAGTATGAAATATGTTTCTAATGTTTCAGATATATTGTCGCATTTATTCAATTTCTCTCTGCTGACATCATTCATGCTTGGTCATCGCAGTCTGATGATGTGCCATAATTTCCCATGTACACTTCCATGTTCATTTTTCATGTTGCATTAAGATTTTTCTGTATTTTTTGTATAAACCACATAGACATTCTTATAAATGATTAGTGTATTCCTGTTGAGCCAGTTAGTTGGAGCTTATTCAACTTTCTTGCAGGCTTTTTCTCTTGAATGCTTATTGCTCAAGCAAAGTTCAGCGAGGCTGTCACTCACAAGGTAAATTTCATTGTATTATTCAATAATGATGTAAACCTTCTAAGTTTTAAGTGGAAATGATATGTGGAAGTAGATACCCGTAAGCGTCTTACGCTTCGATAATTGTATTGTGTACATACGAAGTTCAGCAAGACGGAAGATAGATAGAGAGATAGATTAAATTAACCAGCTTAAACTTCAAACAAGATAATGTTTCCTTTATTGTCCTTGTTACTATATTAGTGTTACCTTGTTAGTCACCCAGATTGCCAACTCAATTTTCTTATAACGTGCCAAACTGTCTTAATTGGAAAAAGGTTATTGCACTTTATGCATCAGAGCATCATTATAAATGACTGACTGCTTTCAAGCTGAGCCAAATATCAAACTTGATTTGTTC
The DNA here is from genome assembly GCA_026936325.1 of Platynereis dumerilii. Classification (NCBI taxonomy): domain Eukaryota; kingdom Metazoa; phylum Annelida; class Polychaeta; order Phyllodocida; family Nereididae; genus Platynereis; species Platynereis dumerilii. Next base: position 52,055,862 of record JAPTHN010000011.1, on the reverse strand, counting down.
ATGAGATGCTTTTTTAAAAGTGGTAATTGGCGAATAAGTTGATTAAAAAAGACAAACGGACAAAAGGATCCTGGAAAAGCTTGTCATAATATTTATATGACTCTATGAAGCTACTGTTGCAATTTGTGTAAAGTGCAATGTAAGTAGAGTGGAGAATGTATTCCAAAAGGCACATTCGGGTCTGTCCACTATAGAAATGCAATGGAAAATTTGATCTCACCCAATTAGCGCTGAGCATGCCCAGGAGTGACCTGGTTTTCACTGAGCATGCTCAGACCTATTGAGCATGTGCAGAGGGCAATAACAAATGGTGGCCATTTTGAAATTTTCCTGATTCAAACTTTCAAGGCAAGTTTTCACCTCAAGCTACATGGGGTTGGGGTTCACTCATCTGACATGGTTTATAATGGTCTAAATTTTGTAAGGAATTTTTTTGGTGTAGATCTCATCAGTGAACACAATGTAGCTCACTTTCGGATAAAATTTTACCATGAACGATAAGGGCAGTTTTCACAGTGCTGTCAGGACTGACAAGCTTCTCGATATAATTATTGAGATTTCAGACTAAATTGGTGGCAATAAGAAGTAAAAATACACGAAATTAACTTACATACATATTTCAATATACTAAATAAGTTTATATTCAGGTACAGAATTCTTTTTGTAGCCTCAAGTTATTGGAAGGCATTAAAAATAGAAATACTATTTCTCAAAATACTGTCATATATACTCCTGCTTTAGTCCCTTTTTCCATTGGTAGTACTATTGAAAAAGGGGCTAAAGCAGGAGTATATATAAGACAGTGGGATATATAAAATACTGTCTTATATATACTCCTGCTTTAGCCCCAATTTCCATTGACAGTACCATTGAAAAGGGGCCTAAAGCAGGAGTATATATAAGACAGTATTCTTTAAGAAGAGGCAAGATTTTCTTTGTTGCATTGACTGTATAAACGCCATCTTCTGTATAAACACAATGACGCTTATACAATAGAAATACCACCAAAATATAGCAAAATACAGTCTTATATATATATATTCCTGCTTTAGCCCCCTTTGCAATGGTACTGTCATTGGAAAAGGGGGCTAAAGTGGGAGTATATATAAGACAGTATTTTGCAATATATCACACTTCAGTTTGAATGTTTTAAGAAACATATAACTGTGAGTAGTCTTGATAATGATCTCCCTTCACACTTTTACAGTATTTATTCTGTGATATACAGACTAGAAACATATTTGACTTATTTTTCAGTTTCAGTTTTTGTTGATCAATATCAATGGAAATACCTATAAAATGTTTAAACCCTCAAGGGGGCCAATGTAGGATAATGCCGATAATATTTACAGAAATCTGTAGTTTAGCATGAGGACTGCTTTTTAACCCTAAATGTTGAAAAGATTGGACGGATGGCGGACGCAGTAGTAGACAGTAGTTTGATATGGGCAGTAACACATGTGCAGTTTTACTATTTTGTAATGTTTTTGATGCCACTCATGACATTTGTCTGAAATCCTATATTCCAGTATGGAATGACAAATGACAGAAATATATACGTTGCCTTGTAGGTATGCAGGATTCATGTTACTTATACAACCTTCAAAGTGGCTTCATAGCAACAACAAAAAAACTCTTAAGGCAAAACTTTTTGAAAGACTTATTTCTGGCAAGGTTGTCATTACCCGAAGCAAGGAGAATGCCATTAATGGGCTGGTTTATTCATATTATGATTTGGTTGCATTATTAAAGCAATTAGATGCCAATTCTAAAATTGTAAAATTCAACTTGCAGTTTGTAACTTTAAAATACTATATTTTCAGTATATTATACACCAGCAATCAACTCAATTGCTCGTTTGTGGGTTTAGTAGAGTTCATTACTTATGATTACTTGAGGCGAGCCCTGCTGGCTTGATTTATAAACAAGAATGTTTATTTTTAAAGGGATTTTTTTCAGTATTGAGCTTAGAATGATAGTAAAGTAAATTTATCTGTTAACATACCTGTAATGTGACTAAAAATCTTCCTATTGAACATCCCTTAAATCTGAATATGGCTTTAATGATAAAATGAATTTAGTTTATGCTATACTTGGGCGTGCTTCAACTTTTCCATGAACGAAACTTTGTTCACAATGGGCCTGCTGTTTTGAACAAAGGTCTGATAGCTTCTAATTACACATAATCATAATTGTTATGTAGTTATAACCATTTTGATTCAAACCAAACAGCAATAACCTGTTGCTTAACAAAAAAGGATCCAAAACATATGTCTCGATTGTCCTTGAGACTAATGCCTTGTCTTAGCCTTGTTCTAAGCATTATTGTAAAGAAGGGAGCAGAAGAATCTGGCGACTGTTTACAGAAAGGAGAGCAAACAAAGTGAAAGTGATTGAACAGATCTGGGCTGACAGCTGACTGACAATTCCTGGCAAACCAGAATAATCTAAGCTATGGTAATGTATTGCTGCAGTTTTTGGGCATACCTTCTGTCTTGTCTGTTCCTTTGTAAGTGGTTAGTTGTGTGATTTTATTCATGTGTTGACAGTGCATACAATATGTAGGCAAATATTTTTTTGTTTTGGTGCTGCATATATGAAGCTAGACTGCTTTCATGGCAGTTACCCTTATCAAGACAAGAAATTGCATTTTTACTGAAGAAAGCCTTAGTTTTTACAGTAGGGACTGTTGTTTTGATGGTAAGTGCCTTAGAAATAAAGGCAGCTGGTTTTGCATTGCAAAGAACTCTCAGGTGGCCAACTGCCTTCAAAATGTGATGAAATTCAAAGCAAAACTATTATTCAAGAGCTCTGTTCTTTTCTCCCCTATATAATACACAAATATACTTGGAATATCAAACTTTGTCTTTATTTGCAGAAATAAGAATATTTTTATTAAACATGTTTGTATTTTGGTTTTCATCATTGCCAAAGCAGCATGAGCATTTCCATATTTTGGAGCTTTACTGTATTTTGAGAGGTTTTTGAATAGCTTATCATTACACGCTTGAAATTAGATTAGCTCTATGAAATTATAGTTGTTTTTCTCGTGCACAAATGAGCACATTGAGCAAGAAATCCAATATAATGATTTAAGCTAATCTTGAAATAGAAACAAATTAGAATTCTATGGCTAAACAAATAAAGCATTTAAACTAATTGTGTATGTAATCTGATTGTCTGCATGGTGAATCATCCCGAGTAATCAAATGCATAAGTTCTAAGACAGATTTGGCCGTGTATATATATGCTGTCAGTGACTAATTCATGGTTCATATTGTAGGCTAAAGGTGGGAGGGATAAGTTAATAAGATGATTATCAAATGCATACCTCTGAAAACTGGAAAATCGTTTACAGATTGGCGGAACAAGGTAGGAATTACTTTGAACATTTTTTCAAAGGGTTGTTAGTTGAGTTAATTATAAGATTGCTAGTAAAACATGAAACGCCGATGAGCATTGTTTTACTGAATTGAAATATTTCATGGGATCACTTTTCTCTACCGCCCCTTCAATCTCACAAAAGACAAAGAAAATATATTTGTTGTTAGGAAATTGTGTTTTTATTCTAAGGAAAGAGAGCAATTTTAAAAGAACATGAGACTTTATAACAAATAAAGGCAAACTTGAAAGACAGCCAAGCAGTTTTGGAGTCCTCGAGGCCTTGGGGCCACAGTTCGATGGCCCCGTTTTGGATGACCAATCCTTGGCCTTGTCAGTCTCAGAGCCTTTGGGCCTCAGATATGTGTCCGAGACATGTCCGAGGCCAGCCGTATAAATGAAGTACAATTTGGCTAGAAGAGTCAAACAAAATTTTCCTGACATTTTAGTGTAAACAGCAGGCAACATTTTTCTTCTGCAATACACATAATATAGTCACGACAATATGGCGTATGCACCTTTTTGTCTCCTTTGTCCTTTGAAGAAAAAGCTGAAAGAGAAGAAAAATGAGCCTCTCCGAGACATGGGATAAAGCTTTTTATGCAGCATTCCTCCAGGGCTTTGCTTTGCCAGGACTTAAAAGCTGTTTCTGGAAAAGGATGCCTACACAGTACACATGGGACAAAATGCACATTTCACAATATATAGATTCAGTTATATAAATTTCAGTTTAGATTTGTAAAACTGGTTCAGCGTCCAAATGGAGCAAGCCAAATCATGTACTTGTTTTAAAAGACCCTGATTTTTTACAGCTAAATATTATTATTTTTTATTAGATGTACAGATTGAATAACAGACAACAATATATCAATGTGCAAAATAAAATGGACATATTTCAATATTTATAGAGATTCCAGTTTAGACCTTTTGCTAGCCTGAGGGAGTTGGAAAAGGTCGCCAGGCACTCATCCCACTCAGCTAGCAGGTGCTCTTTAATGGAAACATTAATGTTTCAATTCTCCAAGGATGACATTTGACAGCTATCCATATAGCATTTTTTATCACTAAGTCTTTAATTTTGAAACAGGTCGGATGTTTCAACGAGATAAAATGAAGCATATTTTCTTTGTTCTGGTGACTTTTTGAAGATCCGAGACTACTTATTTTTGCATGAACCAAAACAATTTTCCCTGTGATGCTACATATCTTTTTCACTGCATTTACTCTTTCATGCAAAATTTGCAGCTCTTTGCTATTGTTTATTTGAAATTAATAATAACTTAGCCATTGGTGCGAGCATATTAAATTAGATTATATACAAGGAAATTAAATCCAGTGTAGCCTTAAATGCTCTTTTCCCTTCCTCTAAATGTTGTGTATTATTCTTCAATCACATAAGCTGAGACGAACGTTATCCCTTTTATATCGGTATTTTGTCATATATATGTATATATAGTGTAAGATAATACTTGGCTATAGTGCTTGACTGAGTTGGTTCCCTCCGTCAGGAAACGTGCAATGATTCAAGCTTTTTTAAATCATCCAATTTAAATTGTTTTACTTCACATCACCGATTTTTCACTGATGCGGCTTTTGAAATATGCCATTGTCTGTACTGCAGAATAAATACTGTTGCAGTTGGAAGTAAAAGAAACACACATGTGATATTGTAGGATTTTGATATTTATTTTGTGCTTTTATGTTTGATTTGAAGGTCGGAGAGGACACTTAATAACACAAGAGCTAAAAAACAGAAGACCTTGAGGAAAAAGTCTTGTTATTATTAAAAATTCCTGTAAAGAGTAGATACAGTTTACTGAAAGCAATGCAAACAAAGTGAAAGGGATGGAACAGATCTGGGCTGACAGCTGACAATTCCGGATAAACCAGAATAATCTAAGCCAACGAAATGTATTGCTGCAATTTTTAGGACTACTTATCTTCTCTGCTCAGAGTTCTTTGGTTGGTGAATTTTTCTGTATGTTTTAGAAAAGTGTACAATATAGGTCAATTTTTAATGTTTTTGGTACTACATAATATTATATACATAATGTTTTTGTCTTTAGATTGCTTGAAACGTCAGGTGCTAGGTATAATGATCATATTGAACCATTGTTTAAGACTCTGAAACTCCTAAAAGTGACTGACTTGTGTCTACTTAGAGAGTACCAATTCTGTTACAAATTAGAGAATACAGCTTTACCATATTATTTTCTATCAAATCTCTACAGAAGAAACTCAAATGTACATAATCACAACACTAGAACTTCAGACCTTTTCCATATCCCTAGAGTGAAACATGAATTTGCTAAGTTTGGAATCCAATGTACAATACCTCAAGCATACAATAACTGTCCCTCTATTATAAGAACAAAAATATATACCCATAGCTATCAGGGTTTTACTGCATATGCAAAGAATCATATGATTAATACCTATGCATACGAATGTACAATCTCTAACTGCTATATTTGTCAGAGACAATAATCAGTACTTCATGCTTTTTACTATTATTATTATTATATATATATATATATATTTTTTTTCTCTGTTGTACTCGGTTTTTGTATTGTTTACATGTAACAGGCAGGAGTTGAGTATACATACAAATATTATAGATAAAATCTACCAAAGAACAGATGCTACACAGCTGCCGCAGGGGGGCCTCACTGGGCTGTCTTGTCAGATTTCCCCATCCACCCTAAGGGGTGGTAAAGTGATTTGGCAGCCCTGCAATGTGAGGTCACCCTGGGCAGCTCCATTATGGCACTGTAAATATTATTATGTTACTGTCTTCATCTTATTGTGTACATGTATATAAATCTATCCTCTTCCTAGTCCGTTAATTTACATTGTTAAACTTTGATGTGATCTACTTATTATTTAATACCAGGCTCTGGTGCTGTATTTTTCTTATTAATTACGTAACAGACTGTCATTCTTCTTTCATCACACCATTATTATAGAAATGAATATATTATCTAAGAGTAAAGCTTATGACAATACATCTACTTATAACTGGTAATTAGTCAACCATATATTTATGTTATGCTATGGGACTCATGGGACTTTAGTTTGTTCTTTTTTTTCAGACTTAAAAACAATATTTCATTTTATGGGTGGCCCCTTGATAGCGGCCTACTAGCCTTAAAGGGGTCACCCTCAATAGAGAATTGTCAAAAAAAAAACTGTATAACATATCAATAGTTTATTTATCTTTTTCATAACTTATTCTCTATTGAAAATAAATATGTCTGAGTCTGAGTCTGAGTCTGAGTCAGGTAAGAAGCCATACGACTTATAAAGCCAGAAAAATAAATTACTTGAAAGCAAGTGTTTCTGCAGTTCTGTGTGAAACATGCGGCAACATGAGTGATGATGCCAGTTAGGGCATAAGTAACTACCTACATTATAAATATGAAACTATCTGCAAATAATGCAGTAGCCTTCCTGATGTAATGGAAAAAAATCCTATACAATTTGTCATCTGAAACATTGTTGTGGTTTTTTCGTGAGCGTTTTCGCAATAACATGCACTCTTGCAAAGTAATTAAATAGCAAATGTATTTTATTATGTTCTTTTCCTATTATATTTGCTTGTATTCTATTCAGCGGTGATGTGCAATCCCATTTTCTGTTCGTTTCCGTATTTATACTGCTTTTTAGCCTACCTAGATATCTTCGTATATTCATATTCAATTCTTATTTAATTCTGAGAAGCATGTGTTATCCTGTGAGGGCCAAATACTAGGAGCTGATGCAACTTCCTCCATGGTTTTTCTCTTGAATATTCATGGCTTAAGCTAAGTTGCATAAGCCTAAATTTTATGGCATTGTTGAATAATTATGTGAACTTTTCAAGCAACCTAGGAGTTTGTAAGTTTTAAGTGTGGACAACATGATACATGTAGGTTTAAGGAGATATTTGTGAATGTGTTCTTGCTTCCATGTAGATAGCTAGATGACAGTCTGATTGATTGATGCAATTTTTGATTAAAAAAACTATCTACTTGTGGTAGCCCACCAAGAGAGGTTTTATATTAAGTTTTTATACCGACTCAAATCTCTCATGATGTGCAAAACATTTCTTAATTAGAAAAAGGTTATTGCACTATACACTTCAGGACATCTTTGTGAATGTGAAACAGCCTTCAAAGGTGTGCCAATTATTGCACTACAGCCATGGCCGTAAGTTTTCACTCATCTGCAATGCTGCACTATGGTGCAATTATTGTGACCAATCATAACAAAGCAAATACTTGCTCAATCTTCACTAAACCATGAGCAATTATAGTTTGTACAGAGTAGAAGGTGTTCTGGCAGAAATAATTGCATTAAATGATATTTTCACAAGTAGTCGTGAGGCAAAATAATGAATAAGTTGAATTTTGAGCATAAAATCAATTATGATGCTATATGTTATTCTCATGGTAGTAACAGCCACCAAAGTTAGTGGATATGTTGTGTACACATGAAATTAAGCATTCATGACAAAATTACTATAAAATACATGGTTGAATTTTTCGTTCATGAGTTTTACTCGAACTGGTTTTTTCTCTAAATACGGCAAAATTTTATGTAGCTGTAAAAAATAACCACACTTCTTCTTTGAAAGAAAATTGTGTCAAATGCTTTCCATAGATGTGGAATTTTATGAAACAAATTAAATTTCATAAAGAGAAAAACAATTCACTACTTTATTCTTACATCGGAAATTAACAATTTTTCTAGTCAAAAACACATCAAGCAAAACCCGATCAAGCAACGTTTAAGTTGCGTATTTAATTGTAATTTTGTCATGAATGTTTAATTTGGTGTGTTCCCAAGACATCCAGACACTTTGGTGAATATTACTATCATGTGATTGACAATATAGGATCAGAACTGATTATATGCTTACATTTCAACTAATTCAGTATTTTGCCTCACAGCTATTATTTAACATTATTCCATTCAACAATTTTTATCAGAACACCTCCAAATACATACTAACTATAATTCCTGACATTTTAGTGAAGATCGACCAAGTATTTGCTTTGTTATGATTACTCAAAATTATAGCACCATAGTGAAGCATGGCTGCTGAGTGAAAACTTACGGCCATGGCTGTATTGCAGGTAATCGCACGGAAGTCTCTGTGGTGTCAGGAAGATAATTATATTGAATTAATTAGCACCTGGTGGCAGTGCCCGATTAATAAAATTTTTGGGTTATTAACCTTTCCTTTGTCTTTGAGAATGAAGATAGATGGATGTGTAGATGATTGATAAGACATGAATTGTAGCTTAAATTGTAACGATTGATATTTCAATCAGTTATCAATTTATTCAAAATGTTGTGTAGTTTCTATGTGTGGGCCTGTGCAAACCTTTCACGTGGCAAGTAAACACTGCAGGCTCATCCCATTTCCATTTAAAGACAATATGAAATACAATACAATGAGTAAATATGTACCTGTAGTTTATATATTCCAGTTCAGACCTTTTTTAGCCTCATGGAGTAGGAAAAGGTCAACCGCCAGGCCTTTATCCTTCTCAGCTGGCAGGTGCCCTATAATGAAAACATAAATGTTTCAATTCTCCAAAGACGACATTCGACAGCTACCTATATTTTAGTATAGGGACTGCCCCGGAAGTTTCTGAAGTTTTGGTTGGATGGTTTCATAATAAAGAAAAATGGATATGAATATGTTAATATTGTTTAAGACTGTTGTTTTCATGATATTTTATGGCATAGTATAATTATAATTTGTGACAAAAAATGTTTATCATTCTTTCTATCAATCTTTCATTAAAATACATTTATCATCAATCTTCACGTAATGCCAGCTTTCCATTAATGCATGATCTTATGAACCTTTCAACAAGTTTCTGTTTTCTTTAATCTTTGAAGAATAAATGACTATGATTTTGGTACTCTCTGATGGCAGCAATGTCTAGTTCAGGAAGCGAGCTAGACAAGAGAATATGCATCCAAGTCTAGCATCAGAGTGTCTGTTTGATCCCGGGGAAGACATGTCTGAGCTGCTTATGGCTTTTTCATTATGTTTTATTTTTTGCTTTGTAATGCTTCAAATAATAACTAAAAGATGTTCGGTGCTACCTAAGCTCACAACTTTCAGAAGCACTTTTTGTGCTTCCAGGATAAGCATTACAAATTTTGCATTTTTGCCACTTCAATATCTCTCAATTTTATTTGTACTTTTAATCAAACGACACACATTCTCTTAATTAGTCATAGAAGTGGCTCTGAAACCATTTTCTCCTTTGGCAACATTTGATAGTTATACATTTCCATTCTCCGAACCTTTAGTCTGTAATATGATAGGCCAGTATAGCATGACAAGTGGCAGAAAATGTAACACGCCCTGGAGATATCTAAGATTTGCATTACTTATATGTGGCTTTCAGAGTAGCTTCATTAAAAAATTCTCAAGGCAAAATATTTTGAAAGACTTTTAAAGAAATATGTGCAAAAAGTTATGGGAAATTTCGAGGTTTTCGTGACTTTGGGCCAGTATTTATTAGGGAAGTCGGCTAATTAAGGCAGGAGGACACAGCAAATTACGCAATGGATGTAGGCTACTGCCCTGTGTACAATCGTACATGTACATACAGGTAACTTTGTCAGAACTGGGATTGATCCTAGCAATTTGAAACTCCGATGCTACAAACTGCCCAAGTTGAACTTGAAAGGGAGGTTGCCATAAAATTTAATGGGTTTTGGTTTATTCATCATTTGCATAATTTTTTATATTCACAAAGTGTGTCTAAAATTGGTATTTGTGCAGACAACTTGACATTTTGAGTTTGGCCATAAGGCCATTCTATCATAACAGGCTGATATTGGCCAAATCAAATTATATGAACACTGAAAGTAGCCCAATTTTAAGAGATGTGTATTGTAAGATGACCAATGTCACGAAGACTGATTTTTGTCTGTATGCCAAATAGATCCGATTTTCAAAGATACTGCTGCACTGTATACATATATTCCAGGTGTGATTAATCAAGATATTGAATATTTTGTTTAAACTGTGCCCCATAACTTATAATCTTTACATTCTGACCCATATACCACTACATTAAACTGTACTGCTGTGCAATTGTGAGAAATAAATTATACGTACATAACCCAAGCTGCATGCAAGACTGAGACAGATTAAAAGATACTTACCTGTGACGGGCAACTCTTCTCATTCTGGGGATATTGAAGCTGGGAATGGCTAGGTCGAGTATTGACGAGTAACACTGCCTTTTGACAAAGTGTGATTATTATGGTTCATAGCTATAACTTAGATCTGATTGGCAATGTTGTTTTTACGGTGTACACCTCCCACAGGCAACCTGCCTACAATATACAACCTCTCTCGTGCGATTATATTTAGCTGTTCGGGTCCTCTGTCAGCCAATCGCAAGCCAGTATCTCACTGATATGATTTCCCATATTCTTTTTTGGTCCACTCATTCTGCAGTTTTTATATGTTTGAGTGTTTGTCACATTGAATAAGCCAATTTCTTACCCTGAGATGAGGAAAATTTTAGTCACGGCTTGAGCCAAAACCCTGGCTGTATAAATAAAATATTCCCTCCCCTAGGTGAATAACCTATGTGTGTTTGAGATGTATAGCAAAGGATCTAATATCATTTGATTGCTGCGGCTGCTCATTAAGGTGACAAAGTACTCGCACATTGCATATATTCATATATGTACTTTACAGTGACCACTAGCCAGTCTTGCAGAGGCCGAGGTGCCTAACTGACCTAACTAGTAGTTAGCTAGAATGGCCCACTGCAATGAATATTTGATGACTGTGGATGAGCTCAGCCCAGCTATATATATGCAGCTTTCCATAACTGAGTTACTTGTAATAGCAACTGATCTTCCTACCCGTAACTAAGCTTGCCTATGGCAATATACAAAGGTAAGATTTATAGACACTACATCATGCACTAATAACGAGTCTAGTGCAGTTTATGGGTAACCAAGTAAATTCTGAAATAATGACATAAATCATGAATCATTATAGAGTTTGTATAGATAAGCTTGGAGCAATGATTGATGAAACATGGTTGATTCAGACTAGAATTCAATATATTCATTTCACATAGACATAACAACACATCTTTCTGTCTACAATAATGTATGCATGCATGTATGTGTTATGTATGCATCTATTCTATCTATGAAGGAGCTTGTGTCTAGCTCAGTGAGAAAGCATTGGGCTGTTGCAGTATACCCATTCTGACACAGGCTATACCGACGGAAAAAGGAACATCGTCATCTTACCCATTACGATGGTTCCTGTCTGACTTGTAATGCCTTTAGTCAATGCAAATACACCCAACAGCAGAAGAAACGCAACGCTAGATTTTAGCCCATATTTTTGCAGATAATTTTTTTGGCCAAAACCAAATATATGGAATTGATTCTATTGTCGACAAGCGTACGAAAAATCGTTCAACTGTGACCATCTCCTGTCTTTCTTTGGTCCATTTTATCAAATGTAAGATTTTGCACAAAAAAAAACTTCTTTTGCTGGTGAGTGTATAATTATACAGTGTACATGACATAAAGCCCCATCAGTCACCGACCCACCCATCTACCTATTTCTAGTAGCATGTATTATCTTTCTATTAGCAGCAACATCTCTTGTCTCTGGTCCGTGTGGTCAAAAGTTGATTCTATTCCCAAAGGCTTAATTTTCTAAGGTTTCCCTTCTCTGTTCTTTCAGCTGATGCATGTGGACAGCATTTCTAAGACCTCTCTCTTCTGACTTCTGTTGTTTGTACTTTGGCCCAATTCTTCTGTTGAATGTTGATGCTGCTTCTATCAACAACTAAGGGTTCTGTTCATTAGGTTTTCGATAGCTGTATTGGCAGTTGTGTTATCGAAGCCCTTTTATGTCAGTCTTGCTATTTGCAGGGTTGGTTGGCAGATGAGATGCATAAAACAGAGCTTACTCATCTCAGAGACACCAGTACCTACTACTAACAAAAAGTCAAAGTTTTGCTTGGTCAAAGGATATAGCTCAAGAACTATTTGATAGGGTTTTTTGTTCATTGTAGCATTCTTCTCTTCCCCTCTGGTTGTTAGTTGATGAGATTTGTCTTTTGTTATCTTTTTCAACTAAGTTTCGGATTCTTAGATTATCATGTGGTACCCTGCAAAAGTATATTTCTTGGCACAGTACTATAAATTTGCTGAGAATATGTGCTCACACACAATAATTTCATTGCACAGTTTTGTGCTTTGGCCCAATTCTTTCAGAAGCGTTGAAAGGGCTCAGCTACTAAAGTGATCAATAGGACAACATATACTGTCGTAATATAAGGTTTCTGGTATCATTTTATATTGATTTAAGATAGAGTATCTGCAAGAAACGGAATAAGTCTATTGATAAATTGTATACAAATTTTCTCTTGTATCTTTTTTATGTCATAGGCACTACTAATATAAGTAGAGCCCGGAGTCACTGAGTTTACTCATCATGACTTGACTTGGGTGCTTGGTGACTTGACTTGAACAAATTGCACGACTTGGAAATTCGCCATGACTTGAGTGTTTCATGACTTGACTTAACTAACTTCAGTGACTTAGGCCAATTTTTTTCGCTTTACAAGTTGCGGACCATCCATAGAACAATCTCAAAAGACCGGTTGAATTAAGTTACTACCTGAAATGAGATGCAATTACTTGAAATAATATTTAAATTTTACCGATTTTAGAAAATTAATGTCATAAAAGTAATCACTATCCATTTGTGTTAAGTCTAATGAAGAGAATTACGACTGCAAATTTTGCTAACTGTTTGTAGTCTTCATGAAAGTTGTGTCAGGATATCTTTTTTGAACATAACATCAATGTAACTGAGTAAACTTAATATAATTCAGTAAATTGAAGAAGCCCCTGAGACAGGCAGAAGGACGAATTCAAGCTCCTTGGTGTGAGAAAAATATAGACGTTTGTGCTATGATTAACTGCAGATATAACATCTATGCTTTGGCCAAAAAGTAGTGGTGATTTTCCCCACCTCCACAAGTACCACTGTAGCTGGACATCAAAGCACAAGCCCATGCACGCCATACGATTTCACTGCTTAAAATTCTTGTCTTCAAACTAACAATATAGGAAGCAAATATATAATTAAACTGTGGAAATTCATTATTTCGTTCACTTTACCACAAAGCATTATATGGCTACTACAACTGTGACACTCATGATGTTAAATTTTTACTTCATTCCACACACACATCTTAACTGTGAATTTTATTCAAAATTTAATGTTTCACTGTTCTTGTAACTTTGAATGAATAAAATACTATAAAAATCAAAGAGTAAAATTGCCAAGCAAAATATATGTAGCTTGTCAATGGCTTACATACAAAATCAAAGCAAAATTGCTAAGTGCAATCAGCTTTGACACTTGACCCCTAGGGTTACTTCTCAATGGCAATTAGGCAAAGTGAGTGTGAAGCAAACTATAGAACTGCCAGAATTGCAATTAGGCGCGATTGAAGGGCTTGTGTACTGTAGTTTATCTTTAATTGTAAAAGCAGTCCAATAAGGCCCTAGGCGGCTGCGACTTGATTCATAATGGGCGGTGGCGGCTTAGACTAACCATGGCTTGACTTGACTTGAAGCTGACATGACTGACGACGGCTTGATACGGCGGCGGCTCCGGGCTCTAAATATAAGACATGCCAAGCATAGATCCCTCATTCTGTTATTTGTTGGTTTAAAACATTTTAGAGTTACAGTTTCTTATTACAATGTATTTCAAGTTTCTTTGGTACCAAGTTTACACAATTAAATGTGAAATAATGTAATTCAGTGGCACAGTGTACACATGTACATGTAGTTTGTCCACAATTGCTTTATAAGGCTATGTGGTTTGCGAGCACAGGAATTCATCTACCTCACTTCCTTCATACATTATACTACCTGCTTGCTTAGCAGTGTGTATAATTTTACTGACCTAAAGCTGACCTCCTCACATACCATGTTGCCTGGGGTTCAGTTTCTAACTTGCATGCCGCGTCACCTAGATCTATAAACTTCAGTGATGTGTCCTCCTCATGAACTAATTAGCCTGCCACAGTGCATAAATGCTGGACAACAAGCTCCATCCATCCTTTCTACCCATCTGATATCTCATGACCTTCTCTCATGTCCCAGGGGGAGGGTTGGTCCAGTGGTAGCGTGCTGGGCTGACAATCGCTGGGTCCAGGGTTTGAATCCAGCTCTTGCCGGGTCACCTTGGTCTATGTTGGGCAGCTGTTTCAATCATGCTTCACCTCATTGCCGTGTCCTCCTCCTGTCGTAATTAGCCTACCAAGTGCAAAAATACAGGATGTATAGCCCCAATCATCCAAATATCCATATCACATGTCCAACCTATCTGTTTGTAGTTACCTGAGTCTACCTGGAAGATTGATTGACAGTGCTGCCAGTATTTTCTGGTAACATAAGCGGTAAGCAGCAGGCTACCTGTTGCATCAACACTGGCTAATGCAATGCATGCCCCTGCTTCAATTGTGCATTTCTGAAGCGTACCTTTACAGTGTAATACAGGGAGCCGTACTGTAAGCACAAATATATAGTACATTGAGACACATAGATGTGTGTGTTATAATGTAAGGATTGTACATTGGGAAAAAACACACTAGAGTGCCAACAAAATGTCAGATGTGATCAGAAATAATGATTCACCCCAGCCGGCTTCTTGTATGCCGTAAGTAGCATTCTATTTATTTCAAGAAATTGACTGATCAAATTTTATTAATGGCTGTCAGTTACATGCATGATTATTTAATTGATGATTTATATTGTTTTTATATTATGGTTATCCATACCTTTTGTAATACCGTGACCTGTTGGAGCTCAGAGGAATCACTCTGTTTTCTATGTCTTGAGCCAACAATGCTTAGGCTTTATAGTGCTTTTTTTGAAATGGGATGTTACCTGCCGTATAACATGCTCTTTATAGAATTGGATATCTCTTAAAATCATGTAATTGTGTGATTTTCCGAAATGTTATTACAGTTGTGTTGGTTAATGTGTCGAGTCAGTTGGATTGTTTATTTGTAAAATGTAGCTGCAAGTTAACTAGGAGGCCCACAAGCATTGTTTCAGTGGGTCTCCTTGCACATTACAGTTTCTGCTATTTTAAACTTAATTTGTCTCAATGGCATAACTTGCCATAAGTTCAATCTAGACACACTTTTTTTTTGTATTCCAATGAAAAGTGCCGTATTGAATCTTACCAAACGTGCAGAGCCCTATACCATGTGGGGATCTTCTTGTACACATTGCTTGAACATATGATCAGCCTTATTATTATGATATACGAGAACAGGTTTTATACTCCCATGTATGCCATCACATAATTGAGCTGTCACAACATGATGTTGTCACGGTTATGATGAGGTACTAAAGTGATACAGGTGTGACACTGAATTCAGGTTTTGAATGATGGCGTCCAAAGCATAGTCTTTATTTTTTATACTCTCATATTTTATCAGATTTCATGATTGGTTGACTGATCAAGAAATTGACAAGAATTGGTCTCAAAATGAAATGATCATGACTATATAAAACTTAAATTAGAAAAAAAGATGTTAGAACCTTAAGTTAAATATTGCTGGTTGGGTTGAATGACATCTCTTCGATTAAAAAGCCATATGCGAGTGTTCACAGCTTGAGTTTTTTTTTTTTTTTAATTTGTCTGTTAATGGATTTCAGTTATTTCGACATTAATTTTCCCAAACACAAAATTAATTCCATCCGGGTCTGGATGCAAGTGCATGTTTTAAACCTTTGGGCGCAGCCCTGCAAGCAAATTTTTTTTGTGAAGTATGGGATTTTTTTCATTTACATTTTTAGGAGAGATTTTGTTGTCGTTTTGGAGCAATTAATTGGCAGGTAGATAATGATTAAAATGAAGAGATGAAAGAAAATACGATTCTTCAAAAATTGCTATCACTGATAAACGAATGGGTAATCAACTATTGTGGATAAAATTGCTCTTCCTTACAAAGCAATCATTTATAAATGGTCCAACAGTAGATTATTTTGTAATTGTGAAAAATTACATGTTGTTTTTAAGAGTTGTTTTAAAAGATCAAATTGTAAATTTTACAATAAAGCAGCTGGGACCCTCTTGGGGACCTGTAATGGAAAGAGGGCATGGTTCATGAAACTAAGCTAATCCCATTACGCCAATATTATCTAAAGATATTCCCTTGTGTAACTTGGTGTAACTTGACATCCTGTGGACCACTAACAATGTTAAGTCATTAAAGTTTGCAAAGAATTACATAGTGAAAGAAGTTAAAATCGGTTTTTTTTATTTTCACCTGTCAGAAGAACCCTGACAGACAATGGTGAATGGAGCATAAAGTTGGCAGGTTAAATGTGTATACACACTTTGAAAACTCAGATGGAGTTTTTCAAGTTCGCAGATGACAGCAACGGTTGACCTGTGATATCATTTTGGTTTCAATGGTTATTATCAAAACTGCGAGTCTTCATAGAGAAATTAACAGTGATTCATTGGATAAACCTTTACACAGAAACATTTCAAGATATAGGCTAAAAAACACCAACATATACTTAAAATATACAGTGTATACTTGTAGTAGCCCAACCAGAAGAGCTTTTTATTCAGTTTCTTAACCAACTCAATTCTCTCATAATGTGCTTAACATTTCTTAATTCAAAAAAAGTTATTCACACTTCACAACATCTTTATGAATGGCATATCACCTTCAAATATCTGCCAATTATTAGAGCGTACGGAAGTCTCTCAGGTATCAGGAAATTATTATATTCAATTAATTAGCACCTGAAGGTAATGCCTGATTAATACAAATTTAGGGTTATTTGCCTTTGTCTTTGAGAATGTAGATTGATGGATGGGCAGATGATAGATTAGAATTTAGATATGAATTGTAGCTTCAAATGGATAATAGTTATAAAATCTATCTCTAACTTATCAAATTAATCACAATGTTATGTGGTTTTTATTTGTGGGCTTGTGCAAACCTTTCACTTGGCAATTAAACACTAGAAGCTCATCCGATCCTTATCTTAAAAACAATACGAAATACAATACAATGGGCATTCTGCTAACTTACTAGAATTTACCCGTTGTTTATATATATTCAACTTCAAACCTCGTTTACCCGCGGGAAGTAGGAAAAGGTCAACCGCCAGGCACTCATCCTACTCAGCTAGCAGGTTATCTTTAATGGAAACATACATTTTTTAATGCTCCATAGATGACATTTGACTGCTATCTATATTTTACCATAGGGACCATTCCTGAAGTTTCAAATTTTTTTAGAAAGTTTGGATTGTTTTTATAAATAGAAAAATGGAAATGAATATGTTTATATTCTTGAAGACTGTTAGATTTCATTATATTTTATGGCAGAGCATAATGTTTATATTTCTCTCTATCTATGCGTTTTTTTAAATCAAAATATCACCAATCTACACTACATCTTCATGTAATACCTGCTTTCCATTGTTGTTTGATCTTATGAACAATTCCAACATGTTTCTGTTTTCATTTCTGTTTTTCTTTCTTTAATCGTTGAAGAATGACTATGATTTGAGTAGTCTCTGACAGCAGCAATGTCAAGCTCAGGAAGCGAGCTAGACAAAAGAAGGCGCGTCAAAGTCTAGCATAAGAGTGTCTGTTTGATCCCTGGGAATGCATGTCTGAGCTGCTTGTGGTTTTTGCAGTTTTTTTTTATATTTTGGTTTTATAATGCAGTGAAGAAGAACTAAGAGATGTGTTCTGACTCTCACCATGGTGATATTTAAGCTCATGACTTTTAGAGGCACCTTCTACCTTTTGTACTTCTGGGATAAGCATTTTAAAAATATTTCACATTTTTCTGATGGCGGTATTCCGCGTTTTCAAAGATGTTGAATACACTTTTTTTCTGCTGCGCGTAAGATTTTAGCCACTTGAATATCTATCAATTTACTCTATTTCTTATCACAAATCTTCTCTCAATTACATATGTAGGCATAGATGTGGCTCTGAAAACTTTTTCTCCTTTGGGAACATTTGATAATTATACATTCCTAATCTCTGCACCATTGTCCTGTAATCTGATAGGCCAGTATAGCATGACTAGGGGCAGAATATGTTACACAGCCTAGAGATGTATAAGACTTGCATTACTTATATCCAGCCTTCAGAGTGGCTTTCGTAAAAAGACTCAAGGCCAAATATTTCGAAAGACATTCTAGCTGAGGAGGTCTCTGAGAAGTATGTGCAAAAAAGTTATAGGAAATTTCAAGGTTTTCTTGAGTAGCGAACTGAAGCAGAGATGGATGGATGAGTGAGGCTTTGCACCCTGAATTTATGTGCAAAGTTGACTATCTAGGACAGCAGGACACAGTGCTCAATAATTAATGTGATGGATTGAGACTGCAACCTGATGTCAAGTACATTTATGATCAAAATTCAGGAATAATTGGGATTTTCGAGATGTCAGAACTCAAAGTTCTAAAATTATTGATTGAATGTGACACAAAATTGCGTCTACGTTGTTTAGCCATGATGCAATTTTTGATGATTTTTCACTAAAAATTATCAATTTTTCCAGATCACCCAAAGAAAATATCAAAATAATTCTCAGCAACTAAAAAAGTTTATATTATCATTTATACATAAATTTAATGTTTGAGGAAAAAAACTTCGCAGTTTCTCACATTCCACCACCTATTTTAGAACTTTGAAGGTCAAAAATATTCCACCATTTTGATCAAGAGTCTATATAGCTTGAAGCGGGGACGTTGCCATCAATTTATTAATTGTTTGCATTTAAATTACCGAGAAAGGCCATGAGGCCATTCTACCACAACAGGCGGATATTGGCCAAATCAGATTTTGTCAATACAGAAAGTAGTCCAATTAAAACTTAAAATTCGACTACTGAGTGATGCGCATTGTAAGATGACGTCAGGTAAATGCATTTGTGAGACTTGTCAACTCAGTCAACCAATCCGACGCCAGTATTTTTCTGCTATAATTTCCAATATTGTTTGTAGTCCACAAATTCTGAAATATTTTTATGTTTGGGTGTTTGTTTAAATATGTTTGGTATAAGCCAGTTTCTCTCCATGAGATCAGGAATATATGCTTTCTTTACAGCTTGGGCTAAAGCCCACACTGGATAAAACATGTATTTTGTTTCCCCTTGGTTATATAATTATTAACCACTCAGAGAATCTCTTCTGAAGTGTGATTAGCCTGTAGATGCATTTGAAATGTATAAAAGGATATAATATCATTCGAATGCTTTGGTTGCTCATCAATCTAAAGAAGTACCTGCACATTGCATATATTCATGCTTGTTCAATGACCACCAGCCAGTCTTGCAGAGGCCGAGGTGACTAACTGACCTAACTAGTAGGGGAGACCGGGGCTAGTTGTCCCAGGGGCAAGTTGTCACGGTAGCAGCTGTGTGGTAATTAAATAAATTTTGATATTTTTCAGCATATGAACATTTTTTGTGTTAACATCGCCAAAATGTGTAGCCTGTCATATGGTATGTGAATATTCCGAAAAATGACCGTTTGAAAATACTTTTTGCACCATTTTAAAATTTTTCATTATCTTCCAGTTTGACACAATTTTTGGGAGATTAAGGCCTTGATTCATGATGGCATTAACTCATTGTCTTCGTGAATAATGTGTCTGTATTTTTTTAATGAAATCAGAATATATATACATTACTGAAATATTTGATTGACTTTATGATTGTGACGAGGATAGGCCGGGGCTAGTTGTCACAGGGGCAAGTTGTCACAATGCTTATAACTCAGCTATAGGTGGCAGCACTTTTGTCATTATCAAATAAATTTCAAGATTTGTTTGTTTGCAAATGTTTTTTATGATGCGGGTGCAAGAAAGTTTAATCTGTCATGAGATATGTGACCTTCTTAAAAATGACTTTTTTAACAGAAATTTTACACTCATTTCATCGTCCTCCAATTTGAGACACAATATTCTGGTAGAAATAGGCCCTGATTTATGGTGGTATTCATCCAAAGTCTTCGCAAAATGTGTATTTTTTTTGTTTTTAAAAGGAATCTGATGTATTCTAAGCTTTGAATTACAGAAAATCTGACAGAGATGTTAGATTAGCTGTATGAGTGTGACAACTTGCCCCGGGCTCGGGGCTAGTTGTCACATTTTCACAAAAATGACTTTGAGTTACAACATGACCTGCAAGAAAACCCATGGTTGATAAATCAAGAAACAAGCTGAATAAAAACTTTCTCAAGACTTACAAAAATGTTATGGGTTGGAAGTTTCAAGACAACCTGAACCTAGAGACCTCTCAGAGACTGTCAAACTTGAGGGGAAAAAAATTGTGACAACTAGCCCCAGTCTCCCCTACTTAGCTAGAATGGCCCACTGCAATGAATATTTGATGACTGTGGATGAGCTTAGCCCGGCTATATATATACGCAGCTTTCCATAACTGAGTTACTTTTAATAACTGAGCTTCCTACTCGTAACTAAGCTTGCCTAAGGAAATATACACAGGTCAAGATTTATAGACACTCTATCATGCACTAATAACAAGTCTTGTGCAGTTTATGGGTTACCAAGTAAATTCTGAAATAATGACATTAATCATTTTATTATTGTGTTTCTAGAACAGATTTATAAGCTGGGAGCATTGATATGAAACATGGTTTGATTCAGATTATAATGTAGAGGGATACATGGATTCCACACAGAATAGCATACATGTATCTGTCTATCTATCTATCTATCTATCTATCTATCTATCTATCTATCTATCTATCTATCTATCTATCTATCTATCTATCTATCCCAGAACCAAAGCAAATTTATGTACAGGGTAGATGACAAAAACCCTATTAGTCACATTCACCTGCACTCTTTTGATTTCTGCTATTTGTATCTCTTGGCCTCGATCCACGTGGTCAAAAGTCGATTCTATTCCCAAAGGCTTAATTTTCTAAGGTTTCCTTTCTCTGTTCTTTCAGCTGATGCATGTGGACAGCATTTGTAAGACTTCTCTCTTCTGACTTCTGTTGATGCTGCTTCTATCAACAACTAAGGGTTCTGTCTCATTAGGTTTTCAATAGCTGTATTGGCAGTTTTGTTATCGAAGCCCTTTTATGTCAGTCTTGCTATTTGCAGGGTTGGTAGGCAAATGAGATGCATAAGAAAGAGCTTGCTCAACTTAGAGACACCGACACAACTGATGGATTGATGGATGCTTGGGGCTACACATCCTGTATTTCTGCACTCCAATGCAACTGACAATGAATCAGAGTTGATTGGGTTTTCCAGTAATCTATTTTTCAGCATTTTGGATAGCATGTTTCTTGGCCCTTTTGTCTTCTCAGATTTTCAGTTGGGCATTTTACAATTAAATCATTGGGTAAACTGCAAACACATAATCCTTGCATGCTACAATAAGTTGGCTAAGAATGTGTGCTCACACACAAACATTTCATTCCAAATTTTGTGTTTTGCCTGCTTCTTTGGCAAGGGCCGTAAGAGCTCAGCTGTTGAAGTGATCAAATGGAAGACCTATACAGTGGAAATATAAGGTTTTAGGTGATTTTAGATAAGAAGCAGGATATGTTTATTCACAAATTGTATACAAATGTTATCCTGTATTTTTTTTGGAAGTCTTACCCACTACATGTAATTTTTGTACTGTCCCAGAATAAACCTTGCTCACTATTACAATTATTTTGTCCTCACAAATTGATGTTTATTATTATTCATACAACTGGTAATCCAGTATAAATTATGTGACATATATCTACATGTAACCTTACTGTTTGTTGTCTGGAACTTTGCGAGTCTATATTTTCTAAACATTTCAATCTTATCAGTTTATCAAGTACCAAGGTTATATGATACAAAGTAAAATAAAGGTAATTCAGTGAGATTTTCTATACAATTTTGTGTTTTGTTCACCTTCTGCTTAATAGGCCTATAGTATGTGGTTCACGAGCAACATTGAGCAGGAATCTGTCTACCTTACGTCCTTTTTACAAACTACATACTCAATTAACTGTGTGTAACATTTTACATGACTACCTACACTGTACCTACCTTAACCTGCTTAATTACCTGGGACCGACTTACCTACCTGCTTCTCCCCTCCTACAAGTTACAACCTTTCATCATGTTCAATTTAAGCTCTTGGCGGGTCGGTAGGACCTATTCTCTGAATTTTGGACAGTAGTTTAAGCCATCTCTGCCTTCAGCGCTGGATCCCCGCCTATCCTCTGTAGACTACCACATTGCATAAATACTGGACAACAAACTTCATTCCTCCACCTCACCTTCCCACATGATATCTCCCTTCTCACAAGTCTAACCTATCAGTTTGTAGTTACCTGAGTCTAGCTGGGAGATTTGTTGACAGTGTTGACAGTGTTTTCTTGTAACATAAGCACCTGGCTACCTGTTGCATAAACACTGGCTAATGCATGCGCCTGCTACAATAGTGCATTTCTGGAGCGCACCTTTACAGTGTAATACAGGGAGCTGTACTGTAAGCACCCATATATAGCACATTGAGACACACAGATGTGTGTGTGTTATAATGTAAGGATTGTACATTGGGAAAAAACACACTAGAGTGTCGAAATGTCAGATGTGGTCAGAAATAATGACTCACCTCAGCCGTCTTCTTGTATGCCGTAAGTAGCATTTTGTTTAATTTATGTAATCAAATTTTATACAGAATATAGCGGTCACTTACATTCACGATTATTTGATTGACAGTTTGTATAGCTTTATATAATAATGGTTATTCATTTCTTCTGTAATATGGTAACCTGCTGGAGTTCACAGTACTACGCTGGTTTCAATTAATTGATCTCACAGCTCAGGCTTTACAGTTCTTGTTTTGATACATGAGCTTACCTGGCCTAAACATGCTCCTTGAAGGATATCTCTTAAAACTCTGAAATGTTATTACAGAGCAGTGTATGACATATCTTTGACAGCTATTTATTAAGTCAGTTGGTTTACTGAATTTACAAATGCAAATGAATACTAAGGTTTTTTGCAACTCAAGAGAGGCTATTTCTTATGCTCTAGGCGGGCATGGCTTCAAATAACTCCAACAATCATTTAAAGTAGCCTCACACGTCAAGTTTTAATTTAGTCAGTTTCGTGAAACACTGGGCAAACAAAATGCAGCATGTGGTTGTGCTCTGCTGATCTTTGCGATTTGCTGACCGATGGTACGTATAATGTATCGATGCAGTGTACCGATGATATATGTATATTGTATCGAATCCCACCAACAGTACAGAACCCTAGCATGTGGTGATTTTCTTGTATACAATGCTTGGACATACTGTTATGATCAGTCCTATTATTATTCATGTGATAACAGGTATGAACAAAATCTTTTAGGGAATTGGCTGTACTCCCATGCATGCTATCACATAATTGAGCTGTCACAACATGATGTTGTCATGGTTATGTTGAGGTACTAAGGTGATATGGGTATGACACGAAATACATTGTACATGTGTTGACACAGCTACCAAAACAAAGTCAGTACAGCTTTTATTTATTTTTTATTCCTAGATTTTACTTGATTTACGAGTAATTGACTGATCATGAATTGGCCTTAAAACCAAAATGGTCATGACCATATGGGTAACAAAAAAGTGAAAAAAAAGTAGAACCTTAGCCCAAGCATTGCAGATTTTAACGATATGTTTTTCAATTAGAAGGCCAATTGGGATTGTCCACATCTTGAATGATTTTTAAAAAATTTGTCTATCGATGGATTTCAATGCTATTGAGACATACTTATATCTTTTAAACCATGTGGCGCTGACATGCAATACTGACCATGTAAACAAACACTTTTTTGTTAAGTACCAGATATTGTTTTTTAATTTTTTTTTAAAGTGATGCTGTTGCTAAAATGTTTTGGTTTTGTCAGGAAGGGCAATTAAAAATGTGGAAATGATAGGCATGCTCACAGAAAACTAATTGGAAGGAAGATAAAGATTGATGTAAAGAGATGAAAGAAAATACAATTCTTCAAATCTCGAATCACTGATTGGTAATCAACTACGAATTTGATATTATTTTGGAAACTTCAAAAAGGAGAGAAATGGCTTGATTGAAACATGAGTACCTTTTTTATGGTAAAGAAAACGGCTCTTCCCATGCTAAGCAATCATAAATGGTCCAATAGTAGATTATTTTGTAATTGTGATAAATTACATCTTGTTGGAGTTGAGGGTATTTCAGATCCAAATTGTAATTTTACAATGAAGCAGCTGCCGCCTACTCGGGGACCTGTAATGGACTGAGTGCATGGTCCATGTAACTAAGCTGAAAATTGGGTCTGTGAAAACCCGTGCTTTTTAGTCAATGAGCTGCCAGAACAATTATATGTCATATAATCCATGTGTTTACAAAAGTTGTCAAAGCCTTTTGTTTATTGCAAGGTCCGTTGAAGTTTAAAGTTGATAATTCGCAAGTTTGCTAATTAATCAAACAACTCTGTGGGGATTATAACAGTTGTCTACTGTGAATACTCACGAAGCTGCCATTTAGTCAGATTAGACTGGTGATTGCCAATGCTAGCGTCCAAAGGGAAAACCTAGTAAGTAAAATTTTGAGCCAAATTGAGTTAAGGTCAAAATAGGACTTCTGAGACATGTTTCTATATATTTATTAAGTTTAGACTTTCAAGAAGTGGCCCATTACCCCGGAATGACACTGGCAAATCCCAGTAAGTCCATCTCCTGCTGCAAGGACTGGAATTTAAAAGTCAGTTTTCTCAGAATGTCCTAAATGTGACTTACTAGGTTTTCCCTTTGGACGCTAGAATGATAGATCATTGGGATAACAAATGTAATGCTTCCTTCAATATACCAACTTTTCAACTGTGATGCTTAGTTTTTTCTGTAAGCCCATTGGCAAGCTGTAATGATGTGGTTGCAGGGGCTATCCCAGATAAACTGCTTACTCTGACACTGTGTTGAAGCCGTGACCCCTCAATTTTGGAGGATCCACATTTTCTAGAAGCCGGGAAATCTGAACGAGTTTAAAATTACATCACAGCTTGTAGTTATTTTACATATATTGCAATGCTAGAATAGAGTCATCTCTGACACCACAGTTCAAAAGCATAGAAAAGAACTCGAGATTCTACATAAATATAACGAGTACTGTAAAATAGAGTAGGTCTATAGATTAAAATGCCTGCCCTTTTCAATGAAATACTTCTGGTGTAAATTTTTACTGTACTTTTACAGTAACAATATACAATGAATCACCAGGGGACATGTAATGGGCTGGGGGGCATGGCTTATAAAACTAAGCTAATACCATTAAGGTAATATTATCCCAGAATATTCCCTGGTGTAACTTGACATCCTGAGGACCATTAGCATCATAAAGACCTTGGCATTTTTGGAAAGAATTACACTGTGAAGACCTTGAACAAGGAAACTAGGCTAAGGTGAAGTTAGTCTTTTATTATCACCTGAAGGATGCTTGCAGACTGGTGATCATACAGTTAGCAGCATCAATGTGTGCACACTTCCAAAATCCAGATCGATCGTTCAGGTTCACAGATGTCCATGTTTTTTTTTTTGCATACAACCACAACAAAAACAGCTTCTCTCTGAGCCGAGTGTTATCCCATGCCAGAAGAGTCTCAAGGTTCACCAAGCAAACTATGTTATTGTTTTTCACAAGACACTAGTTACACGAATTTAAAATAACCTTTTTAAAATTTGTTGTCCGTCATTGTTACTCTCTTTTAAGGATAATTAGTTTGTTTGAAAAAGTTACATTTCATTGAAGCATCTATCAACCAGTGCAAGTATCTAAGCTAAACAAACTACACAAACATAATCCCTGTGTCAATGCATTTGGTAAGTTTCTTGAAATTTGTGCTTGTAAAATACAAAGTTATGTAAATAAATCTCTGCAATCACAGTCTCGGGATAAAGCAAAGTAAAAACTTGTAAAGCACATAGCTAAGAAAAGGATAATAACAAAGGAAACTGTTGGATGACATCCAGCTTTTCACAACTTAAAATTACCACGATGTGATTTAGGGCATTTTAATGCAAGGATGACTTTATTTTAATCGCTTTCTTTAGGTTTAGATTTTACTGTGATACTGAAGGGATTTACTATTCCTGCTTGGCATCTGTTATTGATGTTTTTGTTGTCACAAGCTGATAATGATAAAGATGTGTGTTAATTAATATCCTATTTTTTCTGTTTTGGCCCTCGGATGTTTTTGCACTTGTCTTACTTTTTTTTATCTATAGAAAACCAAGGTTTGTCATAATTTGAGATACTGATTAATTGAATCCGGTTGACAGACACAACTGATGTGAGGTCATGCAATGTGCAAAACTGGGTTGCCAGCCTTCACTGAGAGGCAGTATCTTTATTATACCAGGAGAGATCTTATCACTGATTTTTTTTTGCCCATTTTTGGTTGAAAAAAAAAAGAAAGATTATTTCCGGGCAGTCTTAACAATATATTCAGCGGTTTCTCTGGGTGAATCAAGGAAAAATTTAATACACCTCAAAGAAAGTTTATTTATTGATGATATAATAAAGTATTATCTATCTTATAATTTATCTTAAAGTAGATTTATTGCCCTTGGATGTCAAAATTGTTTGGATGGAAGATGATCAGGTTGTGTAGCAAGGAGGAAAATATTTGATAATTAGTAGTGTGCAATTGTGCATCTTCTTGAACATATCCTTTCATCATAATTCTGGTGCAAATGATGAATAGAGGTCACCATGAAGAGCTGAATATCTGAATTTCATAACTGCGCGACATCAGAGAATATGACCAATACCATTGCATGCAAGCAATATAGAATGTAACTCAGACAATGATCTTTGTATTAAAGGACTTCCAAAATAGAGCAAAACTCCCAAAAACAAAAATAAAACAGCAGAAAATTCTGATGCATTGGACTATATGTGGTATTGTATGTTGCAGCTGTGCACACTCTTGGATTTCAGGTGCTTAAAAATTATATAGGAAGCGTATTGTTGAGTACACAAGGTTATGCACACTTTGTTGGGATATAGGCAGCAGTGAAATCCTTTGTAATTTCATATCAACAACTGAGAGTTACTTAAAAATCCAGCTGGAACATTGTGATATGAAATTGTTGAAAGAATGTATCTAATATCAAGGACACTCGAGACGAAGTGGTCTTCGTATTTCCAGCATGCACTTGGATTGTGGAAATAAAAGGTTTATATAGGGGGGGTCGCCCCCCTTTGGCCAGTACATTTTAATGTATAAAAAAAATTAATTCTGATATTTTTAGTACATTTTCATTCGTAAACCCCCTGTCCTCATTTTCCAGATCAGCCCCTGAAGTTTCAGGATTGTCCTGCGCTTTCGTGAAAGAGAAAAAAGCTTCAGGTCTGAGGAACAGAATTATCAATAGACCAAATGAATTGTCATTCACAATTTATCACAGTGAACAAGACAAAGATATGAAAGAAAACAAGAAGTGTGTTGATTAATTATTCTGTTTATGCAGTTTTTCATGTTTGTAGTAAATTAAATATTCATGCCATTCCTTGTCTTTGCTTTGAGCAGAAGCAATGCAATAAAAGTGATTGATGGAAGGGACTAGAATGTGATCAGTCTCACTGGCAACAACAAGTCTGGACACAACTGAATTATGGTGTTATCTTTTCTCTCCTTTGTGTAGCATAGGCTATTGCTGAATATGCCTGTTTTTTAGAATTCGGTGTGAATGCTCAGTCATTGCATTTTAATTCAAGTATTTCAGAAGCAATGAAACAAAAGTGATTTATGGAAGAGACTAGCACGCTATAGCTTTTCTTTTCACGGCAAAAACATGTTTGATAAACAACACAATTATAGTTATAGTTGTCACAGTATAGATTGACGGTTCCCAGAATTTTCAATTTTTCATCTATCTTCAGTGTTCTAAGGTAGGTAGCAAAATAGGTAATGTTATATCTGCCAATTTTTTCTGTTTCTGGAGGCAGATGTCTTTGACACGATAGATAGATAGATAGATATGGTAAGTGCAGCCCTCTAAGCCCAGTTCTGGGCGCTCACGAGGGTTGATTGATGAGATGAAAGAGAGGGCGGGAGTCCTCAACATGTTACACATTTACCCCATGTGAGGGATCTTTTACTTGCCCTGCACAGACACTGGTACAAGGGGCCGCCAATTTAACGTCTCATCCGAACGACATCCAGCTGGGATTTTGCTCATGAAGGTACACTGAAAATTTTTGGTTCCCCACCCGGGGTTCGAACCCATGCAGGCAAAGACCTTCAGCGGAGCAGGCGGGAACCTTAACCACTACACCACCCAGCTGCCAACCTTTTTCTTGGTTTTCTTCCATTTATCATAATAAAGCCCAAGTTTGTCATAATGACTAATCAAATTTGGCTGACAGATCAAGCTGACGCTTTGTCACCGTGTATGAAAAATAGGGTTGTCCGGGAACTTGTCCCTAATCTTTATGCATTTTGATTGGAGGGAGTCCGAGGGTCGGATAAACTTTGAAGCATATTGCAATCAACTGCATTTTCTTAGACTGCAGACTTTGAATGCACATGATATAAATAGCAGCCTGCAATGAGCAAACTGAAGGAAAATATCTGTATTCCAATTCTGCACGACATCTGAGAATATGATTTGTAAGATCTCTGGCTGTTGCATGCGAAAAACATATAATGCGGCTTATATGGGATTTTTGTGTCAAAAGTACATCCAAATAGTGCAAAACTCTTGGAAACAACATATCAGCAGAGAATTCCTATAAAATGGTCTATGTGGCATTATATATTCAAGTTTGTGCATCCCATTGGTTTTTCAGGTGTTTGCTTAAAAATATATCTTTTTCTAATAATGAGAGTTGATTGTTATGTATAATATATATTGTATATGGCTGGTTTATGATTATTGAGAAAACGAGGATTCAGTACAATATTGCGATATGGCTAATAATAAATTATTTTGTAATTTTATATCTGATATGTGCAATTTCACATTGAAATTGTAAAAACAAGTACCATATTGAAATTTCACAATGATATGGAAATGTTGGAAGTAGAATATATCTGATATCACGAGCTCTTGAGGCAAAATGATTCTCGTATTTCTGATATGCACTCTGTAAATATTCGGAAAATGATACGTTTCTATTATTTTTTCGAAACTTGTCTGCCAGGGATGGATTAGATATCTGTGGTGTAAAAATAAAAAAGCAATCGATCCTGCAAGCAGAATTATCAATACAGCAAATGAATTTTCATTAAAATTTTATCATGTATGTAAACAAAACAAGGACATAAAATAATGCAAGAAAGTGTTTATAAATCATTCTGTTTACTGTAATTGTTCAGTTTATTCTGATTCTTGTTATATAATATTTGTGATGTCCTTTGTCTTTCATTGATGGAACGGACAACTATTTCACTGTAAAAATTAATTATTGTATTTATTTTCTGGCCTCAGTGTCTGTGGCATATTGCTGAACCTATGCATGGTGTTTCTAGAATTTGATTTGTGTTGATTAATAATACATTTTTTTCAATTCTGGCCGGAGGTGTTTTGACAGATGTTTTACTTTTTTTTGGTGTTTGTGGTTATTATACAAACAAAGGTCTGTCATATTTTTGAGACTATCTCTATTCTCTACATACAGACTTGGTTTCGAAATAATTTTTCGAATGCCTATTCTAATTCAGAAAAAAAACTTCAGGTCAATTTAATATGTCATTCCAATAGGCGTATATGACTATACATAGTATTCAGTATACATTTTACTTACCATCACTCAGCCATTTAGCCCTGATTGGTCAATTCAAAATGGCTGAATGTTGCAGAGTCACATGGCAGAGTCCTATACATTGGTTTCATTGCAATGCTTGGCAAAGAGGGAATGGCTGTGAATCAGAGCCTAATTCCCTTTTAAGGTTTCAGGCATGGCCTTTGGTGTGGCTGCAAATTAATTAGGCATTAGTGATAGTAGCAGTATCAGTATTAACAGGGCAGCGGCAATAGCTATAGCAGCAATTGAACATCTAGCCAACCAATTTACATGCCTGCATAATACGAAGTAAACTCTTAACAAAAATGTTTTATATTCAACCTCTACGGATTCTATAAGCTGGTACAGATAACGAACCCCAAAAGGTTCATTATTCAACTTTTACAAAGGTTCCAACAGCCAACAAAAACAACATTTAGATAATCCAGCTGCACTGAACCCCCACAATGGAACCCCTTTCTCTCAAGTTGGGAGCATAGGGTCCTATCATAGGCCATCCCATCAAGTAATAATATTGAACCTTTTCAATTCAGTTGAACCCTCAAAAATGTTAGACCCTTTTTTCAGCTGTGGGTTCTTTATATATACACCATCGAGAACCTTTAGCATTAGGAGTGTGGGTACTGCTTGTCTCCTACATATACAATGCATTGTGTAAAGAACAATACCTTTTCAATGAGTAATATAAGCTGGACCTGTGGCTGTGCAAAAGGTTGTATGTAATGAGAGTACCTGGTGACATTTGGACCACTTTCTTCAATAATTCAGACTTTCTTCCATGTTATTCACCAGGTCAACATCATTGCAAAATCCTTATGAAAGTATGGGATATGACATCACAATGTGTCACAAACTGTTTATGAGTCAAACTCAGATAGAAAATAACATGCTATGGTTAGGGATACGAGCTCACAAGGAACAATTTAGTCCAATTCTTTAAGCACTTGACATTTGTTGACTGTAAATTACATAGAGGAATCTGGCAAGATCAAAGTGAAGCGGAATTAAAGATTTCAAATGATATTGCTGCATGACATCAGAGAATGATATGTTACAGTCTGCAACAGTTGCATGCGAACAACATATAATGCAGCATATAGATGGTGATTTTCATGGCAGGGTACATCAAAATAGAATGGTCTATCAGAAATGAAAAGATACATTGTAGCAAAGAATTCTGATACCATGGAAAATGCAGTGCTATATACCAGCTGTGCATTCTCTGGCTTTTTTTTCTTTGTAGGAGTAGGTGATTTTTACTTCTTCATATTATTTTTATCTTTTGGAGGTTTGGTTGAGTTTGTTAGATAAATGGACTGAATGCTTCATTGTTTGCCTACGCACATATTATATATACGCCGCACAATATTTTTTATGACTGCAATCTGTGTTACAAAAGAATGGCTGGTTTTGAATTTATCTCTTAGTGAACACCACTGATGGTGGAATACAGAAAAAAGTATCCTTCATATTTCTGAAAGGGCACTCTTATTTCATTAAGAAGGACTCGAGTTACAAGCCTACCTGCACTATAAATTTTGAATTTTGAGTTAGCTTAATTGATTGAGTGAGATGGTTGCACAATTCCTTTGAGCCAAGATAGCTTGTTGTTTGCAAGTTATAACAACATAAAGATTATCATAACTCAAAATAGCAAGCTATCATGGCTCAAACAAATTTTGCAACCGTCTCACTCAATCATTTGAGCTAACTCAGAATTTCAGAATTTACAATGTAGGATCTACGTAAGGTCCCGACTTTCCAGCCAGTAGGAGAAAATTAAGGTAGAACAATATTTCGATGTCTGTGCTGGGTGTACAGATCCCATAGAGCGAATGTACACCATTTTATTTTCTCATCTCTTTTCTATTCTAATACTGAGAATCCCACTCTCACTAAATCCATGAGAATGAAGGGCTGCTATTTTGTCCCTGCAAGTCCTACCAATCCACATTCAGTTAAATTCAGGTTACTCTTACCTCGACAGCTCGACAGAATCTTTCAGGGCTGTTTACAAGTATACATTGACCTACTGGAGGTCATAAAGAATGGGCCTACGTGCAAGGATTGTGTTGGATAGGTTGGCAATGAGGGAATAGCTGTAAATCAGAGTCTAATTCCTATTGAGGTGTCCTGCGTGGCCTTTGCTGTGGCTTCTGATTAATTAGGCATCTGTAGGAATAGCATGTGTCAGGAGCATCAGCAGCATTAACAGAATATATGGGTGGAAGATACGGCAGCAATTGAACATCTAACTTGCTAATTTACAATCCTGTAGCACCATTCCTCAGTGCTGTTTGTCATTCATCTTAATTTCCTGATAAAGCCTGTGCGAATTCACCAGATTACACATGTTTTACAGTGTGATGTCCTGACACAATAACAGGAGTCATTGCACATTTCATAATGACAACGGCTCACATCATTGTCTCTATAATATTCGTGAATATAAATGCTCTTACTAAGAAATAAAATAAGATAGATAAGATTAAACACTCTTTGAAGCTGAGTGAGGAATAAGTATTTAAAATCTGAAACAAGGAAATGATATCCATCATCCGATATGATTTTGGCTGAACTATTCAGTGACTGAATTTTTTGGCTGCACTATTCAGTGACTGAATTTTTTTACTGCAACTCATCATTCATGTTACTGTTGCTATTGGTATAATTAATACTAATGAATAAGCTGTACTGTCAAAGGGCACACATGAGGAGAGGATTCAGTTCTGATTAATTTGCTGCTTTTAGGACACTCTTCCATTCCTACAAACAGATACATTCACAAATGAACCACAATTAGTCATATAGAATCTTTATTATTATTGTTAATGAAGATCGGCATTTGTATTTTGACACCAAAGATGTAATCAAAAACATGTTTGCTGTTTAGGCTTCCTTTTCTTTGTGGTATTATACATTACTCTTCTCAAGGTGTCGTTAGTGCTAGCTCTTTATTTCTTCCTCTTAAGAGATAAAAACCTTATACATACATGTATGCCAGTTACTTTCATTATGGAATGCATCACTGAAATATTGTGAGGACATTCTTTCTCTGATATACTCAGATACATTCACAATTGGACGTCAAGTAATCATAAAGAATATCTATTATTATTGTTAACCAAGCATTTACTAGTTTTGGCACCAAAGATGTAATCTGAAAGGTGTGAGGTTACCTTTACCCTTATGGTGTTATATGTTCCGTTTTAGGTGTATGTCATTAGTGTTAGCTCTTTCTTATATTCTCTGATGAGATTAAAGCCTTATACACATACATGTAATTACTTTCGTTATGGAATGCATCGCTGAAATATTAGTACAGTTGTACCTGTCATCCTCATGTCACCTAAAATTAGCTAAAAATGAGAGTAGCATGGCCTACCATCATGACTGGCCCTTTAAGATGAACTTTTATCAGGATGGTTCACTCTAAAAAAGGTTTTTGTGTGAAACCATTTGAATGAATGTTAGCTGGTGTTATGTATATCAAACTAAAAATACTTGTGTAAAAATTACAAAAACAGCTAAGGAAGTTATCGAGATCAATCTTAGGGATATAGTTTCATTATCTTGATCAAAAATACCACATAGTGTATTTTAGAAAATCAGAAGCTCTGGTAACATGTTGTGTTCTTTTCCCCCTTGTTTTGCAGTCGATGTGGTCCTTCGATTCTCTTATTACTCATATGGTAAATAACAAAATTTGACCAGAATGCACTGACTTGGCATGATTTCTTTGTCTGAAGTGAGAGGTAAGAAGCCATTCTTTGATGGATGTCTCGATTGTATTTTTGTGCTAGATATAGGTTTTCTCATTTTAACAGGTCTGAATGTGCCAAGTTGTCATATGGCTCATCAGTCTCTGATAAACCTTTTTATTCTTCGTCCAGACAGTAGGCTTAAAAGACACCTCTGGTGGATTTTTTTTCCCTTAAGAGTCTGAAAGATTATGATGACATGATGATACTATCATTAATATCTTGGAGCCAGTTGTGTTCTCTTAAATATTTTTATGTCAATTTTACAAATGATCTTTGTTGTGTCAAGTTGCACTCTCTGTGGAGCACATTCTGTGGATTTCAGCTTTCATGATAGATATCTGAATATTGTCCTTTTTTGAAGTGGGTCTGAAAGGCAGGATGATAAAAATTCGATTAAGTTAATATGTTTATGCCGAGAACAAATAATTTCAAATCGCGTCAACTGCAGGTGGTAGTTTATGACAGGATAAATATACTGAAATTAAAAGCATTTCTTGATATCATGAAGAAAAACATAATTGATGGTGATGTTTTAAAAGGTTTTCGTCTGATGAATGTTTTGTAGGTTTCTCATCACTTATGCATTGTGTAAATGTAAGAAGCCTCTCCTCAGGCTCTCAGTCATCTGTCATATTTCAGATGTTGTTTCCAGTTCTCACAGTTAAGTTGCCTTTTAGATTAAAATAATTCATGGTGAGTAATATCGGATAACTATTGTTTTTCAATTGAAAAATGTTGTGTCTCAAGACTACTCAATCAAAAATAAGACCATTAGAATAATTTTAGAAAAAAAGAATAATAAGTTGTAATAATAAAAAATATGAAAGACTCCCTCGGTTGAAATGGCCACTGCAAACATATGTGACCGATTATTAACTTTACCGGTTAAGTGTTAGTTTTGATTTACAGGAATTCGTTTTGAAGTAGACTTCACAGTTTGCAGAAGCAAGCAATTTGGCTGTACGTGACATGTGGTAGAATGCTACTCATGTATGATCAAACTGACCAATGGTCATTCAATTTTAAGTACATGAAGAAATTGTGAAGTTTGAATCCTTTCAATCAGTTTATCTTGTTTGTTTCAGTTATATACAAACTAAATCTGTGACATTTTGTAGATCACACATTTGGTGACAGTCCCAAACAAGCTGATTAGTCTCTGTAATAATCCTCTATCAGTCACTAAGTGTAGACCTGCCCCCACATGTTTGATTGGTGGACATTGGGCACTCAATGATTCACGAATACCTGCCCTGATCAGAAATTGACCTGGACCACATTTGATAAACTCAAAACGCAATCTGTGTGAGTGTCTGACGATGGATTGCCAGATAATTATAGCCTATAGTCAGCGGAGAAATTGTCAGATTTTTTTTCACAGAAAGTCAAACAGATAGATAGGCCTAGATAGATAGATAGATAGATAGATAGATAGATAGATAGATAGATAGATAGATAGATAGATGGATAGATAGATGGAAAGATAGATAGAAAGGTAGAAAGATAGATAGACAGATAGATAGATAGAAAGGCAGATAGATAGATAGATAGATAGATAGATAGATAGATTATTTAATTATCTATCTGATCGTCTTACTATCTAGCAATCTATCTCACTATCTCACTTTCTATCTATCTATCTCACTATCTATCTCATAATCTATCTATCTCATAATCTATCTATCTATCTATCTATCTATCTATCTATCTATCTATCTATCTATCTATCTAACTGTCTATCTATTTGGGCAATTGGAATCACTTGAAAAATCATTGCCGTCAACTGTTATTATGATAAACAGCTTATTTCCAGTATTTCACTGTTTCAGTTTGTTTTTTACATATTTCATGGTCAGCTCTCTGTCTTAATATTTCTGTTATCAATCTTTCATGCCTGAGCAGACCTCATTTTCTGTCTACCACACGTCATCTGTGCACCATACATCACGATCTTAAATATGATTTTATTAATAAATCATCTTTGAATTATTTTTTACCAACAAGACTTTGCAGGACCATTTCCTGATACAATGCCCACCAATTGCTACACAAATATGCAAATTTAACTGATTAGTTCATGGACCGTCATCAAAAGCTTTCAAAATACGATTTCACCAGATTTCAATCTCCACAAGTCAACTTCAACGCGAATTCCTGTAAACTGTATTTTCATGTTTTTCATCAGGAAAACATTTTTGCAGTATACTAACATTAACGCTCATGATTATGAAGAATTCTGGATTATAAGAAAAATATATAAACAAGGCATTTGGACATTTGTACTTCACAGTAGTTTTATTCATTTCGTTGTTTGATCAAACTGTAGGTTGCAACATTTAATCAAGCCGGGTCAGATTTTGTTTGGCTGGTGTAGACATTCGATATACAATAACCTGAAGTTTTGACATCTATTATGGTTATATACTTTCAATAATAATTATGTGAATGACTGACATTTCAATGATGTATCAAAGACAATATATGAAAACATGTCAAATAATGTTGAGGAATCTTGAAAGACCAAGGTGAGGCTAAATTAAAGATCCTAAACTGCATTGCTGCAGGACATCAGAGAATGATATGCTACAGTCTGAAACACTTGCATGCGAACAACATATAATGTAGCATAGATGGTGATTTTTGTAGCAGGGTACATCAAACATAGAATAGAACATCAGAATGAAAAGAGACATTCCAACAAAGAATACTAACACAATGGACAATGCAGTGCTATATACCAGCTGTGCATTCTCTAGGTTTTTTTTCTTTGAAGGGCAGGAATTTTTTGTCTTTTCAAATATTTTGCTTCTAAAAGTTGGGCCTACATGTGAACATCTTTGAAAGATTGTCTGGCATTGTTGGATAGACTAACTACATACATTGTATCTATATATCACTGTAAAACCAGCTCCCAATATTTTTATGGCATTAAAGTCAAAAACAACAGATTTCTACAATAAAAAAGGCAATGATTTTTATTATTTATGGCAGTTGCCATTAAAGAGATTGATGCAACTAGTTTTATTTTACAGTATATCTACATTAATGAGGTCCTGGGTAAACTATCTCTGAGTCAATGAAAAAAATGTGGGTTTAATGTTTTAGTCAGACATTTGAATTTTATTTTGATGTTTGTGCCAGTCTGCGAAGAGGTCGCACTTGGGGTGAATGTGTAGCCTGTTCATTTATTGTTCAGGTCTCCCCTGTTTTCTCCTCTAAAGATACTTTCACTGTGCTTATTAGAATGAAGGGTTGCCTATGCGTACCTGCCAGTTCCACTAACCATTTACAAAAAACTTAAATGAGCTGGTTCTTTCGGTTTGATTCAGAATACTCTTACCTGTATACATTAACCTACCGGATGTCATACAACATGGGCCTACGTGCAAGGATTGAATTGGAATAGCTGGAAATGAGGGGATAGCTGTAAATCAGGGCCTAATTCCCTATTGAGGTGTCCTGTGTGGCCTTTGCTGTGGCTTCTGATTAATTAGGCATCTGTAGTAATAGCATGTGTCAGTAGCATCAGCAGCATTAACAGAATATATGGGACCATTATGGGTGGTAGAAATGGCAGTAATTGAACATCTAACTGGCTAATTTACAATCCTAAACAGTCCTATGCAACACCAGTACCCTATGCTGTTTGTTATTCATTGAAATATCTTGATAAAACCTATGTCGATTCACCGGATTATACATGTTTTACAGTATGATGTCCTGACACAATAATAGGAGTCATTGCACATTTCATAATGACAACAGCTCACATCACTGTTGCTATAATATTTGTGAATATGTAAATGCTCTTCCTAAGGAAAAAAATTAGATACAAAATAAAACACTCTTTGAAGCTGATTGAGGAATAAGTATTTAAAATCTGAAACAAGGAAATGATATCCATCATCCGATATGATTTTGGCTGCACTATTCAGTGACTGAATTTTTTACCACAGCTCATCATTCATGTTACTGCTGCTATTAGTATGATTAATACTAATGAATAAGCTGTACTATCAAAGGGCACGCCTGAGGAGAGGATTCAGTTCTGATTAATTGGCTGCTTTTAGGACACTCTTCCATTCCTACACACAGATACATTCACAAATGAACCACAATTAGTCATATAGAATCTTTATTATTATTGTTAATGAAGATCGGCATCTGTATTTTGACACCAAAGATGTAATCAAAAGCGTGTTTAGACGTCCTTTTCTTTGTTGTATTATACATTATTCTTCTCAAGGTGTCATTAGTGCTAACTCTTATTTCCTCCTCTTAAGAGATAAAAGCCTTATACATGTATGCTAGTTACTTTCATTATGGAATGCATCACTGAATGATTATGAGGACGCTCTTTCTCTGATATACACAGATACATTCACAAATGGATCTCAAGTAGTAATAAAGAATCTCTATTATTATTGTTAACCAAGCATAAAATTTACTAGTTTTGGCACCAAAGATGTAATCGGAAATGTGTGAGGTTACCTTTTCTCTTGTGGTGTTATATGTTCCTTTTTAGGTGTATGTCATTAGTGTTTGCTCTTTCTTATATTCTCTGATGAGATTAAAGCCTTATACACATAATTACTTTCGTTATGGAATGCATCACTGAAATATTATGAACAGATGTACCTGTTATCCTCGTGTGACCTAAAATTAGTTAAAAAATGAGATTAGCATGGCCTACCATCATGACTGGCCCTTTAAGATGACCTTTTATCAGGACGGTTCACTCTAAAAATGTTTTTTGTGTGAAACCTATAAAATTATGTTAGCTTTTGTTATGCATATCAAACAAAAAACGCTTGTGTAAAAATTACAAAAACAGCTAAGGTAGTTATCCAGATCAATCTTAGGGTAAAGTTTCGTTATCTTGATCAAAAATACCACATAGTGTATTTTAGAAAATCAGAAGCTCTGGTAACATATTGTGTTCTTTTCCCCCTTGTTTTGCAGTCGATGTGGTCCTTCGATTCTCTTATTACTTATTTGGTAAATAACAAAATTTGAACAGAATGCACTGACTTGGCATGATTTCTTTGTCCGAAGTGAGAAATAAGAAGCCATTCTTTGATGGATGTCTCGATTGTATTTTTGTGCTAGATATTGGTTTTCTCATTTTAACAGGTCTGAATGTGCCAAGTTGTCATATGGGTCATCAGTCTCTGATAAACCTTTTTATTCTTCGTCCAGACAGTAGGCTTAAAAGACACCTCTGGTGGATTTTTTTTCCCTTCAGAGTCTGAAAGATTATGATGACGTGGTGATACTATCATTAATATCTTGGAGCCAGTTGTGTTCTTTTAAATATTTGTATGTCAATTTTTCTGTAGAGCACAGTCTGTGGATTTCAGATTACATGATAGACATCTAAATGTTGTCCTTTTTTGAAGTTGGTCTGAAAGGCAGGATGATAAAATTCGATTAAGTTAATATGTTTATGGCAAGAACAAATAATTTCAATTAAAGTCAACTGCAGGTGGTGGTTGATGACAAGATAAATATACTGAAATTAAAAGCATTTCTTGATATCGTGAAGAGAAACATAATTGATGGTGATGCTTTAAAAGGTTTTCGGCTGATGTATGTTTTGTAGGTTTCTCATCACTTATGCATTGTGTAAATGTAAGAAGCCTCTCCTCAGGCTCTCAGTCATCTGTCATATTTAAGATGTTGCTTCCAGTTCTCACAGTAAAGTTGCCTTTTATATTAAAATAATTCATAGTGAATATTATATATATAATACTGAATGATATTAGATAACTATTGTTTTTCAACAGAAAAATGTTGTGTTTGGAGACTACTGGATCAAAAGTAAGACCATAGAATAATTTTGAGCAAGATAAATAAGTTTTATTTTAAAAAAGAAAGACTTCCAAAGCCAAACGACCACTGCACACATATTTGACTGATTACTCAACTCCCTTCAGTTATTAACTTTACGGGTTACGTCTTAGTTATAAATTAACTTATCCAAAGTAGATGTCTTCAATAATTTAAACCATATTTCATGTTTTTCATCAGGAAAGCATTTTTGTAGTATCCAAGTATTATCCCTCATGATTATGGAGAATTCTGGATTATAAAAAAATATCTAATCAAGGAGTTTGGAAATTTGAACTTCACAGCAGTTTTAT
Source organism: Platynereis dumerilii (assembly GCA_026936325.1). Classification (NCBI taxonomy): domain Eukaryota; kingdom Metazoa; phylum Annelida; class Polychaeta; order Phyllodocida; family Nereididae; genus Platynereis; species Platynereis dumerilii. The sequence continues at coordinate 52,015,702 of JAPTHN010000011.1, read as the reverse complement.
TCATTGTTCAGTTGATCAAATTGTAGGTTGCAACATGTAACTAAGCGAAGTCAGATTTTGTTTGACTGGTGTAGACATTCGATATACAGTAACCTGAAGTTTTGACATCTGTTATAGCTATATTCTGTTGTTAATAATAATAATGTGAATGACTGATATTTCAATGATTAAAAAAGACATCCAATGACAATATGAAAAAATGTTAAATACAATGTAACATTGAGGAATCTGGAAAGACCAAAGTGAAGCCGAATTAAAGATCCTAAACTGCACTGCTGCAGGACATCAGAGACTGATATGTTGCAGTCAGCAACAGTTGCATGCGAACAAAATATAATGTAGCATAGATGGTGATTTTTGTAGCAGGGTACATCAAAAATAGAATAGAACATCGGAAGGAAAAGAGACATTGAAGCAAAGAATACTAATACAATGGACAATGCAGTGCTATATACCAGCTGTGTGTTCTCTAGGGTTTTTTTTTTCTTTGTGGGGCAGGATGATTTTTTGCCTTTTTAGTTATTTTGTTTCTATAAATTGGGCCTACATGTGAATATCTTGTGGAAGATTATAGGGCCTTGTTAGAACTGCATATGTAAAACCAGCTCCCAATACTTTTACGGCATTACTGTCAAAACAACGGATTTCCACTAAAAAGTGGCATTTTATTATTTATGGCAGTTGCCGTTAAAGAGATCGATGCTGCTAGTTTTACAGTGTGTCTATATTAATGAAGTCCTGGTTAGATTCCATGGGAGTCAATGAAAAAAAAGAATTATCTGAGTCAATGAAAAAATGTAAGTGTAATGTTTTAGTTAGACATTGGAATGTTGTTTTGATGTTTGTACCAGTCTGCAAAGAGGCCGCACTTGGGGTGAATGTGTAGCCTGTTCATTTATTGTTCAGGTCTCCCCTCTTTTCTCCTCTAATAATACCTTCAATGTGCTTATGAGAATGAAGGGTTGCCTACGTGTACCTGCCAATCCCACCAATCATTTGCAAAAAACTGAATTGGGCTGGTTCATTCAGTTTGATTCAGATTACTCTACCCTCAATGTCTCGACAGAATCTTTTGAAGAGTTCTGTACAATGTATGCATTGACCTACCGGATGTCATAAAATATAGGCGTTCGTGCAAGGATTGCATTGGAATGGCTAGCAATGAGGGGATGGCTCTAAATAAGGGCCTAATTCCATATTGGCATCCTGTTTGGCCTTTGGTGTGGCTCCTGATTAATTAGGCATCTGTAGTAATAGCATGTGTCAGGAGCATCAGCAGCATTAGCGGAATATATGGGTGGAAGGAATGGCTGCAATTGAACATCTAACTGGCTAATTTACAATCCTGAACAGTCCTATGCAACACCAGTCCTCAGTGCAGTTTGTCTTTCGTCTAAATATCCTGCTGAAACCTGTCTCAATTTACCAGATTGATACCTTTTGTTATTGTCCGTTTCACCTTGTCACGATAAAAATATTATGTAGTACTACAGTATGATATCTTGAGGCAGTCATAGGAGTGAAGGCTCATCTGTAAAAGCATCATTGCACATTACATTATAACATCAGCTGATAAGTGTTGCTATATTGATAAATTTATTTTCTTACTAGGAAGTAAGATTGGACAGATAAGATACAGCTCTCTTTAAAACTGCAGTGAAGGATAAATATTTAAAATGAAACAAGGGAAAGGTATCCGGTATGATTTTGGTTGCAATATACATGCAGTGACAGACTTTTTTTACCACAGCTCATCATTTGTGTTACTGCTGCTATTAGTATGATTAATATGTTCTTTTTACTAATGAATAAGCAGTCCCATCAAATGGTACACCTGAGGAGAGGATTTAGGTCTGATTAATTTTCTGCTTTGAGGACACTCTTCCTCCGATACACACAGAGGCATTTACAAATTAACCTCAATTAGTAATCAATAATCGTTATTACTATTATTAATGAAGATCAGCATTTGTATTTTGGCACCAAAGATGTAATCTGAAAAGTGTAAGGTGTCATTTTCTCTTGTGTTATTATACATTCTTCTTTAGGTATGTCATTAGTGTCAGATCTTTCTTATTTTCCCTGATGAGATAAAAGCCTTATGTATACATAATTACTTTCATTATCATCACTAATATATTATATACAGCTATACTTGTCATCCTCGTGTCCTCTTAAAATAGTTAAATGAGAATAGCCTCGCCTACACACATGTCATGTAATAACATACAGTACAACCATCATAAAATGGCGTGTCAGTTTGGATCGACACTTATCTATCGATTGTAGTGATCCATGGCGATCTTGGTTGATATGGAGTGATCAATCTGGAGTGATCTGATGTGATCTGTAACCATTAATCAAAATTAATCAATTTACTTTTCTGTACCAAATAACTTCTCGATATGTTTCCTTAATCAATATGTTCAATTGTTAGATGGATTTTAACTGTTCTTTGACTTATAATCCTAAATAATTGACATGATTGATTTTCACTAAAAGTGGATTAGTAGCTCACTACAGATAGTTATATCATCTCAGATCATTACAGATCACTCTTTATCCGGACCGCTCTGGATCAATACGGATCACTATGTTGAGCCATTTTAAGATGGTTGTACTGTATAAGGACACTTCGCTCTAAAAATGTTCCGTGTGTGAAACATACAAAATGAATGATAGCTGGTGTTATGCATATCAAACAAAATTCTTGAGTGAAATAGCCAAGCAAATCATCAATTCTGATCAATTCAATGTACAATGTATATACATATAGTTTTATTACCTTGGGTTAAAAAAAATATGAAAAAATAGTAATATAGCGAAGCTCAGGTAGAGTGCTTATTCCTTGTTTTGCAGTCTGTTTGGTCCTTTGATTCTTTTATGACTCATTTGGTGAATAACAAAATTAACCCAAATGCACTGACTCGACGTCATTTTCAGTTGCCAAAGTAAAAATAGGAATATCTTTTATGATGGATGTCACGGTTTCATTTTTTATGGTGGATATTGGTTTTCTCTTTTTTTAACAGGTCTGAATGTGCCAAGTTGGCATATGGCTCATCAGTCACTGATATAACTTTTTATTCTTCGTCCAGACAGTAGCTTAAGAGACACCTCTGGTAGATGTATATTTTTCTTCTGCAGCATACTGGTTTCTCTCACTGTGGAAAGGAGTCTGAAAGTTATGATAATACGTATGATGATAAATCATTAACATCTTGGAGCCAGATGTGTTTTTTAATATTTTGATGTTGATTATACAAATGATCTTTTGTGTGTGTAATTCCCCCTGTACTGTACAATCTGTCTGCATGTAAGTTTTCATGATAGATTAAGCTGAATTTTCTTCTTCTTCCATTTCCGCTAGGTCTGAAAGGCAAGATGTTTAAATCAAAATAAATGAATTTGTTTATGTCAAGAACGAATAATTTCAAATCATATCAACTGCAGGTGGCACTTTTAGTTTTGTTAATGACAAGATCAACATATTGAAAACAAAAGCGCTTCTTATATCGTGAAGAAAAACATAATAGATGGTGATGTTTTAAAAGGTTTTCAGCTGATGTATGTTTTGTAGGTTTCTCATCACTTATGCATTGTGTAAATGTAAGAAGCCTCTCCTCAGGCTCTCGGTCATCTGTCATATTTCAGATGTTTGCTTACAGTTCTCAGAGCTACGTTGCATCTAGCATTAAACATTTTATAGTGGATTATGTAATACTTTACTTTTCTATGGAAAAATGTTATACACACGTGTATTAAGGTTTCTAGATACAAATGTTGACACGAACAAAGGTGGTTTCCAGACCAAAGCATCCAATCCAGGCCACTGGATAAGATACACTCTTTATGAGCCTTAATTGTCTCCAGGGATACTGTACTGTAATTTAATTTTGACTGGTGGATATCTATTATTTGCTCATATGGCTAGAATACCATGGTATTGCATTATAAGATATCCGGAAAACTAAAGATAAATTATATCTGGCTTATCTATCATACTCGTTATTATAATATTATTGTGTCTTAACCATACTAATGGTATGTCCCATTACATTGTTGCAGATTCGCTAAACTCGGAATGCCCATAGGAATGACTGGCAACAGGAGTCCCGGCCTGGTCAACACGGCTCAGTTTGAGATTTCCAACCCTTACCACAGCCAGGGCATAGCATCTGGAGGCTCAGCCCTGTTGGATGCCATTAACAGAGGCAAGGTAAGAGCTAATTAACTCACTGTGGGCAAAGGATCAGCTCTAATGGCAGCAACAGGATGGAGGTGGGCTGGCTGAGCTTGGAGCCAGGCAGAGTTGACAGTGTAACATTTGCCCAGACTGAGTTGAGCCTGAGAGTGACGTACATTGTATGTAATTATAGAGATCTAGTGTTCAGACAAAGACAATGGATTGGATGATTGGCTGAGAAGCTTACAAGCTTGCACTCATAGATGGGTAGATAGATAGATAGAATGCCAAAGTATTGGAACCTTGTGGCTTGCCCGGCTTGGGAATTCCATGGGCATCGTTCTATGACTGTTCTAATCCGCATCATTGTGGAAAATTTCATGTGTAGTTGTTCATGCGGCATATTTATATATCTTTGCCAAATGCTAATTTACTGATCACGTCCTTCCGCCTTGACTTAACCCACTAATTAGATTTGCATACTGTGTGGTACAAGAACTTAGTACTGTGATCAAAAGAAGTTCTTGTTCCTATGGTAGAAACTGTTTTGGCGACAATTTTTCCATCGAGACCAATCACTGAATTGTTCCAACTTCTGAGTGGGAAACTGAACCTGTAATCTTCTAAGGAGTATTTCAGATCAATGCCTTTACTAAGTCTCCTCAACTTAATGGCCATTTGATAAATTTAGTTACTGTAGAAATCCCTCCTCTTATGACTAGTAATGTCTTCCACATGTAACACCACAATACCAAATGCAAGAATTGGCCCGATAGCAGAGCTAACGTGGTTGGAGGTCTGTAGCTCAATTTGATTAACTGCTTCTATGGCCCAGGGCTGGGAATCCCCCAACCTTCTTAAAAGGTAATCCCTTTGATAAGTGAATTGCAGTGCAACTCATGCCAATATGTTGAAGATGTATAGCTTGCAATTTGTGAGATAAAAGTTTTTTGCAGTCATAAATATGACAACAAATCTTTTGGATTTTATATTTATTGAAGTAGGAGCAGCCAGTAAAATGAACAATGCTTGTTTTACGGTTGGATTTATCAGGCTCAGTGAAGGCTCAGTAGCAGTAATCACAATTTGAAAATGATTTATAACAAAGGCAGTCTTTTGAAAGAACCTTGAATCTCTGGCTCAACATTGGATTTGCTCTCGGACTCGTGAAAATTGAATAGGAAAGGAAATTATGAATTGCAAGAAACATAAACTGAATTCAATGGGATTTACACAGTTAAATTTCTGAGATTGTGACCCGCTTACTCGCTTAGTTTAGTGTCATTTATACTTATACATTTCATTAATCTTACTGAAACATTTTGCAACTCTGCAGAATATACAAATCCTCTTATAACACAGGATAAAAGAATCCAATGAAACAACTTTGGTCCGCCATATTGCTATTCAAATACTTAGCCTTATACTCATGGCATTTGCTCTATCTATTTCATTTCTATTCATTCTCAACTTTTAGGGTTTTATACTTGGAGTATCTTCCTCACAAATGAATTAGTCAGGGAACCATAATAGTCAACTTGCTCCTATCTTGTGCCAGAAAGTGATCCAGTTTCTTGCTGACACACTATGATTCACTGCACTGTAAAATTGGAAATCTGTGTTGAAGCAATATTTTAAGCTGTCTCAAAAGTGCACAATTTTCAAGCTCTGTTGGCTTGATGTTATGAGTTGTTGAATCATAATTTGCAGCTGTGAAACATGAACATTTTAGTTGCAACAGTTGGCCTGACATCTCAGCTGAGCCGTATTTATTGGCATCTTTTACATGCAATTTATCAAAGCACTTCAACAACTTTAAGCAACATTTCCAATTCAGAGTAGACTACAATACATAATACATGAGATGGCCAGGCTATCGGGGATACTTCACAAGAAGTTAATTATTCAATTTTCTTCATGTTATGATGACCATGTAGGTGGATGCACAAGCTGGTTGCATCATGGCTCTGTCGATGCAATGTACTTTTTAAATTATGTGCATCGGACTCTGGCAAATCCTCTTAAGAAGTCCAAGGATATTTTGGGAATATAACCCACATTCACTCTGAAATAAATCATGTAAGATTAAAAATTATGTCAACATAGCTTTTCTGAGTCTCAGCTTGAATCTATACGTCAGCACAGCTCAGTATTTTGAGCAGTCTCAGAAAACTTGTATATTTTACTATTGTATATGTCAATGCAGCTCAGTGTTTAAATTTTCTCAGCTTCAATATTAAAGTCAACACATCTCAGTATTTGAGCCAACACAGCGCTAAATATCAACCAATTTTACCTCCAAGTTCTTGTGCAACATTCTCACTCAATCGATTGAGCTAAGTCAGTGCATCCAATTTTACATTGTGCAGGTCCCTGTAAAAGGAAAGACAAACGAAATTTTATGATCTTATTACGAGTTCCAAGTGCTTGACATCCCTAGTGAAATAACAGGAGCAGGAGTTGTCTCAGTTAAATTGCAAGTCATTGGTGTCAAGTGCTACCCCCCTGAGGTGTTTCTGTTCACAATGTTATTTCTTGATTCCAGAGAGAGACTCCGATATAAAAGACCAAAGGCATATCGACAGTGAGTTATGAGGGGGGTTTTTAATATTTTTGCTCTGAGATTTGAACATGTTGCGGATAATGGGAGCACTGCTGCCTCTCCTTATATAAGTCAGTGTCTACTCCGATATTTTTAATTGGCCATGCATGACCCGCAAAGAAATCTATATTGCAAAAGACCTCAAATTATTGAAACCCTAAAACCTTTAAATTCTATCAATAAATTATTCAAATTTGGGGAATCAAACCATTGGGTTTCATGTTAAATGGCCATGTCATTGTTGACTTTTCGTAGTTTTACAGCTATTTTATGAAACTTTGTGATTTTACCTCCAGTAGAGTTGCCCTTCTAACGTCTTTCACACAACATCGCAATATCTTGTGCAACAATTGGCCAATTAACAGCCCTGGCTGACCTGCCTAGCTATTTGCTATATTGACACGTTGAAGATGTGTAGCAAAGCATCTGTGTGACAAAACAAAGAGCAACCGAAAAAGTGGTTTTGGAGGCAATTAACTCCAAAATTGAAGTATCAGCGCTAATTGCACTGCTTATAGTAGCAACAGTATCAGAGTATTGTGGCTTGTCCAGCCTAGTGCTTTGTACATTTAGTTAAATGTACATAATACTGGATAGGAACTTTATATATATAAAGTATTTTATTCATGAGGTTTTACAACTCACAAGATAAAGAATAGGTTAAAAGAATCTGACTGTCAACGTTTTTGTGTACAAAATACTTTTGGTGTTATCAAATCAAGCCCTTAAATAAATATTAGAAGAAGCTGTATCAACAGAAGCATGGAAGGAGAGGGAAGTCCTAGAAATACGGTCCATGCATCAGCCAACAGAACAGAGACAAGAAACCTTAGAAATTTATATGGAGGGAAATAAATTTTTAGACAGTTCATAAGATAGATACGGTGCCACCTGTAAGTAAGTGAAACGCATGATATTTTGCCATTGCATCAATGTTAAACATCTTTAACCAAAATGCTTCTGGAAGGACGAACTCTCATCCGTTGACAGGAAAACATTTTGGGTCATAAAGGCCGATATGTGAGGCATGTGGGATAAAAATAGCAGCCAATTTTCTTTGCTGTAGTCGGAGTTAGGTATGGGTTAAAGTCTTTGATTAGAAAGTGAAACGCAGGCCCAATGTTAAAACATAGGGAAGGGTGGTTCACTTATTTATCAAAGACTTTGACCCATACCTAACTCCGACTACAGCAAAGAAAATTGGCTGCTATTTTTATCCCACATGCCTCACATATCGGCCTTTATGACCCACTTTGTTTCCCTCTCATCCGATGAGAATTCATCCCTCCACAAGCAGTTTGGCTGGGGATGTTTAGCATTGATGCAATGGCACAATGTCATGCGTTTCACTTACTTACAGGCGGCACTGTAGATCAATAGATGGATACATAGAAGGATTTATTGATGTGAAGAGATTATAGATGGATAGATTCAGGGATAGATGGACAGGTATATACAGTGTATATCCAGCTGTCTGCAGTTACCTTTAAAACTACAGTATATGCACTGAACACATTGGTTTTCTGCCTTTAAGTGGCACTTTTTGTATTCATTACGGTAGCTGCCGTTAAATTAACGCAGCGGATTTTACATTGTAGTTGGATAATGCCTGTGTCAAAATTTCATAAAGCCCCTTGAGCTTCCCAGTGAAGCCAATGGTATTAAGTTATTTTTGCCACATATTCCCTTCTTACGATAAATCACAAGTAATAAGAAGGTCAAGTGACACAATGATCACCTTACTACACTGGGCTAGTTGTTCATGCAGCATTCTATCCAAATGCAAATTTACTGATCATGTCCTTCCGCCTTGACTTAACCCGCTAATTATATTTGCACACTACATGTATATGGAACAAGAACGTAGTGCTGTGGTCACAAGAAGTTTCTGTCCAATGATAGAAACTGAGTTTGACTTCGGCAACGAGTTTGCGACAATTTTGCCCATCGAGATCAATCACTAAATTGTTCCAACTTCTGAGTGAGAAACTGAACTTGTAACCTTCTGAGGAGATCAACGCCTTTACCAACTCTCCTCAACTTAACAGCTATGTGATAAATTTAGTTTCTGTAGAAATCCCTCCTCTAATGACTAAAGTAGGCCTAATGTCTTCCACATGTAACATCACAATATCATATGCAAGAATTGGCCCAATAGCAGAGCTAACTTGGTTGGATGTCTATAGCTCAATGTGATTAACTGCTTCTATGGCCCAGGGCTGGGAATTCCCCAACCTTCTTAAAAGGTAATCCCTTTGATAAGTGAATTGCAGTGCAACTCATGCCAATATGTTGAAGATATATAGCTTGCAATTTGTGAGATAAAAGTTTTTTGCAGTCATAAATATGACAACAAATCATTTGGACTTTATATTTATTGAAGTAGGAGCAGCCAGTAAAATGAACAATGCTTGTTTTACGGGTGGATTTATCAGGCTCAGTAAAGGCTCAGTAGCAGTAATCACAATTTGAAAATGATTTATAACAAAGGCAGTCTTTTGAAAGAACCTTGAATCTCTGGCTCAACATTGGATTTGCTCTCGGACTGAAAATTGGATAGGAAAGGATATTATAAATTGCAAGAAACATAAACCGAAATCAATGGGATTTACACAGTTAAATTTCTGAGATTGTGACCTGCTTACTCGCTTAGTTTAGTGTCATTTATACTTATACATTTTATTAATCTTACTGAAACATTTTGAAACTCTGCAGAATATACAAATCCTCTTATAACACAGGATAAAAGAATCCAATGAAACAACTTTGGTCCGCCATATTGCTATTCAAATACTTAGCCTTAGACTCATGGCATTTGCTCTATTTAGTCTATTCATTCTCAAGTTTTAGGGTTTTATACTTGGAGAAATGTTAAACTATGCTATCTTCCTCACCAATGAATTAGTCAGGGAACCATTTATGTCAATTTGCTTCCATCTTGTACCAAAAAGTGATCTAGTTTCTTGCTGACACACTATGATTCACTGCACTGTAAAATTGGAAGTATGTGTTGAAGCAATATTTTGAGCTGTCTCAAAGGTGCACAATTTCAAGCTGTGTTAGGTGACTTTCCTTGTGCAACCATCTCAAGCACTCAATCATCTGAGCTTACTCAGTGCATCCAATTTTACAATGTTCAGGCCCCTGTAAATGGGAAAAGAAACAAAAGAGTATGATTTGATTAAGATATCCCAGTAACAGCCAGGAGCAGGAGTTTTCCCTGTTAGATTGCAAGTCATTCGTAGCAAGTGCAGCCCCCCTGAGGTCTTTCTGTTCACAATGTTATTCCTTGATAAAAGACCATGGGTATACTGAAATATGAGGGGGTTGTTACTATTTTGCCACGAGATTGTGACATGTTGCCCGAAATTTTGACATTTTGTGGGTACAGGGAGCACTGCTCCTCTCTCCTTAATGCAGTTAAATTGGTCAGTGTTGGCCTTGGTATATTTGTCCCTGACCCACTATGAAATACACATTGTGGAAATACCACAATCTTTGCAACATTTAAAAGCTCTTAATGTCTTTAATAAATTGTCCCAATTTGGGGAATGAAACTATTGGGTTTCATGTCAAATGGCCAATGTCTTTACTGACTATTCTGAGTTTTATAGCTATTTATTTTATGAAACGTAGTGAATTAACTTTCAGTAGAAGTCCCCTCCCACAGTCTTTCACACAACATCCCAATATCTTGTGCAAGAATTGGCCAATTAGTGAGGCCGACCTGCCTAGCTTTTTGCTCCGAGGTCTGCAGCTCAATGTGATTAACTACTTCTATGGCCTGGAGCTGGGTATTCCCCGACCTTCTTAGAGGTAATCCCCTTGATAAACGAATTGCAGTGCAACTATATTGCCAGGTTGAAGATGTATAGCAAAGCGTCTGTGTGATAAAAAACGAAAGGGCAACCAAAAAAGTATCCTTTGAAGAGCTATTAGAGGTGTACTCACAACATAAATATTAGCTGAAGAGCTTCAAGAGTCTATCAAGATTCCTTTCTCAGTTGTTAACGATAGATTTTTAGCAGTCATGTGACAAATTGGATGAGATAGAGTCTTGTGACTCTCTGGGTATATAAAAAGTAATATATTCATTTAGGTGGTCCAAAAGTAATTTCTTTTAAATTTGTCTGATTTCAAGATTTTATCCTGATCTCGATAGGATCGCGACCACGACAACGCTTCTGGATCTAATAGATTTAATTAACTTCATTTGCACTTCTCTGATGAGTAGCCATAATTTTTTTTTCTGGGAGAATCTAATTGCTCAAGTCTGATATGAAGCTAGAATAAATAAACTATTCCATGTACGTAGATAAAACAGGTGTCGGAACAGTCAGATCAATAATCAATAACATTCTGCAACTTGGCATAATCCTCTCATGAAAGGGATATAAGAAATTATTAAATTACATTGTACCTTTACTCATGCATGATACATTTTGCTTTTGAACTAATTACTCATTGGTTCATATGGTGTTAAGTTTAATCGTTCTGCTCAATTGTTGTATCCAACAAATAGCCATCCCCATGGACTTCATAAGCCTTCAATTATCTTCATATGATTAGTTGGAAAGGTGTGAACAAAATAAGCCAACCCTGAGGCTTATTCAGTCCAGGGTAGCAATTTTGGAAGTCATCTTATAAATACTTTTATGAGGTGCATCATATCATACATGTAATATGTGTCGGGCTGTATGGATTGAATTGAAAAGGCTATACCGTAAAACGGGGTTACTTTGGCTGTTTCAGAGCACCAAATTTGTGTACTGAGAAAAACTACTCATTGAATATCAACAGTTTTGTGCCATAACACAGCCAGTACATTGAGGTTTTCATATGTCAAAACGTTTTCCAAAATCTATGATGGTTCTATGTTTTATTACATAATTTAAGGGGCAGCTAAAGTAACCCCGGAGTTAAGGTAACTTTGGCTGCCTTAGATTTCGAGCATGTAATACCATGTACCGAAGTAGAATTTAATTAGTTATGTTATTTTGGCCACGCAACAGGCCGAGGAATGTATTTTTGTAATCTGAAATGAGTTGTGACTCATTCGCGGATTTCTGAAGAATAAATTAAGTGTTGATATGTGTACTACACTCTGTGTACTACTGCCGACTAATTCAGAATAACATAGGACGAACATACCCCAGTTTTTAGGTAGCAAGAATGTAAGATATGCTAACAGTCATAAAAGGTACCATTTTAAAATATTTTTTATCAATCATATGACAATTTTCATTTCGATTCTACTTTTAAATTGTTTGCATAATTAACAGATGTAGCATTATGTTGACAAACACCATAAAAAATAATCCGAGATGAAATAACTTTGTTTAATGCTATTTTGGATGTAATCATATGTCTACGATGGTTCACAGCTTCCCTAGCAGCCAGCACATCATTACCATGTTATGCTAGTTAAAAGACATAAATTGCAATTAGTGCTTTGGACCATTTATTATTTTTTTAGCATCTATGGCAGTCAACATAATTTTCGAGGTCATACACCTGTTTGTCAAATCAAGGTTTATACCTCCTTGACTGGTATTAACTACAAACTGTTCTAACTCTTGCCCATTGCCATTTCCGGGGGTGGCCAAAGTAATCCCGACACTGACTTAGAGATTTGGGGTAACATTGGCCATAGCCCTAAACTAACTAAATTGCATAACATATAAACAAATCCTGTGTAGTTTGAAACTCTGATATTTTATCTTTAAAAATCATTCACAATTTTCTCTGCTTAAGCCTGCACTTGACCCACCCAGAACAAAGCAGACACTACCCTGCAAAATCACACTTTTTTCAAATCTGCTTTTTCCCAGAATAACCTTCACAAGAGGCACTGGTATCATGATATTCAAACAAAATCAATGTACATAAAAAGTAGACAAGTTACTCTAGCAGATGCAAAAAGAAATTTTCTGGTATCTACAATTCTACATGTATATTGGTTTGAGAGTTACAGGATATTGAGTCTTTTTCTCATTTTGTGGCCCAGTAGGCCACTATAGCGTGTGGTCACGCCTTGACAAGTAGTGCATATGCGTATAACAACAAGAGAGACTTCTTTAAAAATACATTAATTTAGAATTCCTTTCTAATGTATATACAGGAATCTGATGTTTTGTTTCGCTGGCATGTAGAACTGGCAGAAGACATCAAGCAATAAAACTTTTCTGGATAGTTTGCGATATTAATGAAACATTTTCATTATGATTTTGGCTATACACTTGCATGCTACATATTTCTCCAAATTACTGATATATACAACTTTTAGCATGCACATTTATGGAGAAAGGCCGGGATGAAGGTGGTTGAAGATTAATCTCACGTTCAAGGTAATCTCTAATATAACAGCAACTGCGTTATGTGGAGGCAGCGGAGTCTCATTAGGCTTTTGTTGAAAGTTCTGAATGGCCTTTTGTTTTAAACTTTTGTTTCTAGTTTCTGTTGATGTAAAATGTCCTTAATTACTCTTATGAGAAGGTTGCATGTCACCAGTTATTCAATGGGCCTTGTTGTTTGAGAAATATGAGACTCATTGTGACTGTTGGTAGAAGTAGTGCATTTTAACAAATAGCTAGCTCAATTTACAGAATAGTCAATTTCTTATTTGACTTTGAACCTTGTATCTGGAAGAAGACAAGACTGAAGCTATGCTAAATTACAATCAGGAAATTTGATATACAAAAGAGTGGATTGCTGCACTGTGAAAATGGCACTTCATGTGTCATCATGCTGATGATTTGGCATGATCATACCCAATACTTTCAATGTCAATTTTATTTGAGGAGACTGATCCATGCGCATACATACCAATAATACCCTATAAGACAATACAATGTACAAGCGTATGCAATTCGAATTTGGAGATTGCAAAAACAGGGTCATTTTGCAAATAACATACAGATATGGTGCAAATGCAATAGTTGACCTTGTACATCTCACATATTGTGATAATGTTGTGGCATGCGAATCATTTTTTCCTTTATAGTATTTGCTTATTTTGAAGAAATGCATAACTAGTGGGAGCCTATTCAAAAATCACATGACAAATTCTAATTAACATACATCAACAATTGTGATCACAAACTGTTATACATTGTTACTATTTCTGCTTTTAGCAGTTAGACGTAAGATAGAAGTTGATAAGAATCTACTACTTATAGAACTAACAACACCCAACAATAACTGTGAATTTAGAGAAAATGTTTTTCATAATCAACTGTAAATTGATTTGTCGTATGCTAGTATATACATGTAGGTGGACTGAAGCCATTTGCATGCCCTGATACCTTTTGTCTCTCAATGAGTAGTACGGCCGCCCATGGACTCATCCCACTTGTTGGTGTCAAGCAAACGAAATGAAAATGCATCTGATTTTTACTAAAATCAGTTATGACAAATCAAATGGCCTTCTCTTGATCATGACTAATAAATCATTCTCAATGTTTCTCATGTTGAATGTAAAGAAGATGAAACTTCATCAGCTATCATGAGTCACAAGGTGCCATTTTCACAGTGCAACAGTGAACTCTTTTTGCATATCAAATTTCCTGGCTGTAAGAGGTTGTTTTGCACAAACTGTACAGGTTTCATATAATTCCGGCAATGATTACCACCAAGTAGGAAATGTAATCAATTTGAAAAAAAAATAAATGTAGGCTGATATTAAGATTATAATGGAATGGCTGAGAAAAGCTCTATGGTAGGCCTAATGTTAGTCTGGCCTCCTGAGAGATTTTCAGCAAAGGAAATTCTCGAAATATTTCTTAAAAATTCACTTGAATTTGAGATTACGCTTCATGTATGTGCACATGTATAATTTTAGAGGAAACGTTTTTGTCATTTCGTAAGCTACTTATTTTGAAAAGAAAAGTTGGAAAAATTGGCTAAATGGAGACTATTAAACACCATGAGCCAACAAATAATTGAAAAGCAAAATGTATCACAAAAGAGTTAAGGTATTTTAGTCCTTTCTCTTATCCCTTTTATAAGAGGATTTACAAAATTCTGCAGAGTTGCAGAGTTGCAGAAAGTTTTTAAAAGCAAGATTTCTGATAATCAAAAACTTGCTGTTACAAGACATATAAAGGTGTGTTTAAAGACAATTTAATAGATTAGAAACTTTACTTTCCAAAAAGATGTATGCAGTATTCCTTAATCTATATTGAACTACATGTTTCAATTAAGGCAATAAATACATATTTTTTTAAAACAAATGAATCTGCCTAGAAAGACATGCACCAGTCAGTTCCAACCGCAGGGCCCTTTAGACATGATTTAATATCCCAGAGTAGTTTCTTAGTATTCAATTTCCTCTTTGCTACCTTCACATATATGAGAGGATTGTGTAGGATGAAGCCAAGCTCAGCAGAATGACTGATGTAATTAAATACATTGAGATGCATTGAATACTGATGGGATTTTAAAGGCTACGAGGAATCTAGAATAATCTTTCTGTTGTCGATCTAAGTTAAATCTTCCTTCCATATATGCATTATTCAATGGTGATGCATGAGAGATTGATGTGAAAGGTTTTATGTATTTTCGTTTCATTAAAAAAATCTGATATTCATAGAAATAAGTTGAGACTTAGGAAAGTTTCATGACTTTTTCGTTATACTGCTTAAATTGCTGAATACAAATTGTAACGCAAAGTAATTGATTTGTAAATTAGCACCACTCTTCCCCTCCCCCATTGCTGTTGTAATAATCAAGATCATCATGATCATCAATATCCTTTCCTTCTTCTAATTTATTCTTGAAGAAATTCATATTTCGGTGGTTATTAGATTGGTCCTTCTTCGGTCATCAGGTAATTGGGTATGTTCTCAGAATGACCATCTCTTCTCGTATTGGGATGTAGTGCATTTTAACAGATAGCTGGCACAATCCACTAAGTAGTCAATTTCTATTTATTTGACTTAGGTCTGGAGACTTCCAGATTTTCTAAAAGGTTCATTTTATGGAAATTGTCATCAGTGCCTTCTTATTACATGAACATACACAAAAATGATTGAAAATGACACTATAAATCCGTAAAAGTCAATTTACCTCGAGTGGTCTACTTATTGGCTTTTCCTTAGAAGGCTACTTGTCAAGTCTTGACCAAACGCTCTAATACTTCATAGTGCGCTAATTCCTTTGTTTGTTAACTTCTTCATTTTTCCTAGTTCCAATGCACACAACAAATATCAAGGCATGCCTTCTTCTGCTTCAGCTCCTCAATGAAATGTCCTTGGCCTGACAATTCAGTGACAAAAATAACATCTTTCATTGATTTCAAATAATTTATGGAAAGTGAGCCTGGGCAAACATGAGAGGGAAAATCATTGCTTTATCACAACCTGTTCAATGTCCATCATCTAAATAGAAAAACACAAAGGTCTCTTTCGGCCTTTTAAAAGCAATTACAAGGTCATATATGCTCTTCCCAATTCCATCAATAACCCTATACATAAAACCACATAGAAAGAGATTATTAAGGCATTTTCCAGAGATTTATCGCTGAATCTCACATAATATTGCTCATTGGCAAAAAGGAAACTGATTGCTTTAGCTTTACACACTTACGTTTGGAAAAAGGCAAGGCTTAAGTTTTCAGATATAAAAGGTTTCTTTTTCGCACAAACTGAACAGGTTTCATGTTGTTCCCGTTGATTACCATGGAGTAGTAAAATGTAATCAAAGTTGATTCAAATAAATTTGCGCCGATATTAAGATTATAATAGAATGGCATGCCTGTGAAAAGAAAAATATGTCAAAGAAAAGCCCCATGGTTATGTTGGCCTGGTTCCTCCAAAAAGCTTTTCAGGAAAGAAAATTCTTGACATATTTCTTAAAAATTCACTTGACTGGTTATATGGAGACAATTAAACTTAGCGCCATGAGCCTGCAAGTAAGTAATCGAAAAACAAATGTATCAAGTATCTTAATCCTCTCTCTTATCCCTTTTATAAGAGGATTTGCAAATTCCGCGGACTTGCAGAAAGTTTAAGCAAGATTTATAATAATTAAATGTTTGCTGTCACTAGACAAATTGGGAGTTTACAGAATGATCTCAATTTAGATCAGTTGAATACTTTACTTCCAAAAAATGTATATTGTACTCCTTAAGCTGTTCAGATCTATTAGTTTATGCAACAAATACATATAATTTCCAAACAAACAAATCTGCCTTGAAAGACATGCCGACCGTCGATTCCAACCCCAGGGCCCTTCAGCCATGATTTAATATCCCGGCACAGGCACACTCCTGTATTAGTCAATTGATACTCAGTATAAATATCATCGTGTTATTTCTGACAGACTGTACAGTCAGTCCAGGAGAGTGCCTGTGATCCCAGAGTAGTTTGTAAGTATTCAATTTCCGCTTTGCGTCCTTCACATATATGAGAGGATTGTGTAGGATGAAGCCAAGCTCTGCCGAATGACTAGTGTAATGAAATACATTGAGATGCACTGAATTTTGATGGGATTTAAGGCCAGGAAGAATATAGAGTAATCTTTCTATTGTCGATCTAAGTTAGATCTTCCTTCCATATGCATTATGCAATGGTGATGCATGAGAGATTGACGAGGAAGGTTTTATGTATTTTCGTTTCATTAAAAAAATCTGATATTCATAGAAATAAGCCGAGACTCAGGACATTTTCATGACTTTTTCGTTATACTGATTTTGCTGAATACAAATTGTAACGCAAAGCAATTGATTAGGAAATTAGCACCACTCTTCCCCTCCCCCATTGCTGTTGTAATAATCAAGATCATCAATTTCCTTTCCTTCTTCTAATTTCTTCTTGAAGAAATTCATATTTTGGTGATTATTAGATTGGTCCTTCTTCGGTCATCAGGTAATTGGGTATGGTCTCAGAATTACCATATCTTCTTGTATTGGGATGTAGTGGATTGTAACAGATAGCTGGCACAATCTACTAAGTAGTCAATTTCTATTTATTTGACTTAGGTCCGGAGGTCCGGAGACTTTCAGATTTTCTAAAAGGTTCATTTTGAGGAATTTGTCATCAGTGCCTTCTTATTACCAAAACATACACAAAAACATTCGAAAACGACAGCATGGTATAAACTATAAATCCATAAAATTCAATTCACCTCGAGTGGTAAACTTATTTGCTTTTCTTTAGAAAGACTACTTGTCAAGGCTTGACCAAACGCTCTAATATCTCACAATGCGCTAATTCTCTTGAAAATATGAACTTCTTCGTTTTGCCTAGTTCCAATGCACACAACAAATATCAAGGCTGCCTTCTTCTGCTACAGCTCCTCAATAAAATGTCCTTGGCCTGATAATTCAGTGACAAAAATAACATCCTTCCTTGATTTCAAATAATTAATGGAAAGTGAGCCAGGGCAAACATGAAAGGGAAAATCTTTGCTTTTAACAACCTGTTCAATATCCATCATCTAAATAGACAAACACAAAGGTCTCTTTCAGCCTTTCAAAAGCAATTACAAGGTCATATGTGCTCTTCCCAATTCCATCAATATATAGGCATACGGCACTTGCAATTTTTGGGGGGGGGGGTGAGCGACATCTGCCCAAATTTCAAGATCTAGATTTAATACCATTTCAAATAACATTGGCTGGAAATCATTAATTTTCGATAGTGTTTATTTAATCATCTGCCAAAATGTTTTAGCCTTTTTGCCGGAATCTTACTGTTTCCGAAACTTTTGCCTCCCTGCCCCCCTCCAATATATGAATCAGTACCCCTATAGTAGGCCTATACGTATTACCTCTTAGAAAGAAATTATAGATGCAGTTTTCAGAGATTTATTTGCTGAATCTCACATAATGTTGCTCGTCGGTAAAAAGGAAATTGACTGCTTTAGCTTTAGACACTTATATTTGGAAAAAGGCAAGGCTTAAGTTTTGAGATATCAAAGGTTGTTTCTTTTTCGCACAAACTGTACAGGTTTCATGTAGTTCCCGTTGATTACCACGGAGTAGGAAAATGTAATCAAAGTAGATTTGAATAAATTTGAGCCGATATTAAGATTATAATAGAATGGTATGCCTGTGAAAAGAAAAATATGTCAAAGAAAAGCCCTATGGTTTGTTGGCCTGGCGCCTCCAAAAAGCTTTTCGGCAAAGAAAATTTTTGAAATATTTCTTTAAAATTCACTTGAATTAGTGACTTTTGTGCCCATGTATACTTTTAGAGGACAATTTTTTGTCATTTCATAAACTACCTATCTTGCATAAAAAACCTGGTTATGTGGAGACAATTAAACTTTTTGTCATTTCATAAGCTAATTATTTTGAAAAGAAAAACTGCAATAATTGGTTATATGAAGACAATTAAACTTGGTGCCATGAGCCGGCAAGTAAGTAATTGAAAAGCAAATGTATCACGAAAGAGTTAACGTATCTTAATCCTCTCTCTTATCCCTTTTGTAAGAGGATTTGCAAATTCTGCTTTATTTCCCAAAAATGTATATTGTACTCCTTAAACTGTCCAGATCTATTAGTTAATACAACAAAAACATATAATTTCCATACAAATAAATCTGCCTTGAGAGACATGCCGACCGACGATTCCATCCCAGGGCCCTTCAGACATGATTTAATATCCCAGAGTAGTTTGTAAGTATTCAATTTCTGCTTTGCGTCCTTCACATATATGAGAGGATTGTGTAGGATGAAGCCAAGCTCTGTGGTTGATTGATGTAATGAAATACATTGAGATGCATTGAATTCTGATGGGATTTTAAAGGCCAGGAGGAATCTATAGAGTAATCTTTCTGTTGTTCATCTATCTTAAATAAATCATACTGCCATAGATGCATTATGCATCAGAATTTGGTAAGAAAGGTTACACAAATTTTTATTTTTATTTGCTAAATTAGGAAGGCATAGAGCTGTGCCAATGCTCTGCACATTCTCGTGAGTTTTTTAACATACTGTTTTTGATGAGTACAAATCGTAAGTCAAAGAAATTTATTTGAGAATAGCACCACTCTTTCCGTTCTATTCTCTACCACCATTATCTTATCATCAACATCCTTATAATCATCGTCATAATACTCAAATTCACGAGCCAGATCATCATCATAGTTGTTTTCAGCATGTTGATCATCCTTTCTTGTTTCTACTACATGTATTTCTTCTTGAAGAAGTAAATTTTTCTGTGCTTATGACATAAATGTATACAAAAATATTTGAAAACGGATTCATGGTCTAGAAAAATATTTGATAACGGGTGCATGGTAAAAAACTATACATCCGTGACAAAACATTTCCCTCCAGTAGAAAACTTATCAACTTTTACAAAGACGACTTGCCAAGTCGTGACCAAATGTTGTTATACCCAACAATGCACTTACTCCATAGTAAAATGTGAACAACTTCATTTTACCTGGGTCCAGTACACACAGAAATTATCCAAACAGACCTTTTCTATTAGAGATATTCAATAAAATGTCCTTGATAAAAATAACGTCTTTCATTGATTTCAAATATGGAAAGTTAGCCGGGGCAAACATGAGAGGGAAAATCATTGCTTTATCACAGCAACCGGTTCAATGTTCGTCATATAAATCGAAAAACACAAAGGTCTCTTTCGACCATTCAAAACCAATTACGAGGTCATATATGCTCTTCCCAATTCCATCAATAACCCTGTTCATAAAACCTCATAGAAAGAGATTATTATTGCTTATTGCACCTAGGCGTGCCAGTCCACTTTTAACTTCCAAGTGATTATTAGCACTTGTGACGCTGCATTTTGTCAGGCTTGGTTGATTTTGATGGGTCTCTAGGTTTATATTTCACACCTCTTTCAACACATTCATTATCCAGTGGCATACAAACATTTAGGAGATTCAATTGGGATTAAATTACTGTCATGCTCAGAATAAACAAAATTAAAGTTGCCCAGTCAGTCAGTCATGATGAAGGGATGGACGATTTGGGCTTCATGTCCTATATTTACGCACTTGGTAGGCTAACACTTGGACAGGGAGAGGACACAGATATGAGTTGGAGGATGAAACTCCTGTTCTACATAGGTCAAGGTGATCCAGCCACAGCTGGATTGGAATCTAAGACCTATGGTGCCAGTTGGCAACCCAGAGGTCTACCAACTGAGCTAACACCCCCAACCTGACAACATTAGGTGACCAGTCAATCAAACTCTTATCATGTAACCAGTGAGTCAGTCAACCAACCAGTCAGCTAGTCGATTGGTCAGTCAGTCCATCAGTCAGTCAGAATATGAATTAGGCCCTAGAGGCCTTGATAGATAGGTAGGCTGCCTATACAGGTAGATGGGTAGATTATTCAGAAATTATTTTTAGAAAGATCTTATAATAAAATAGCTAAATTAAGTATTTCCTTATTGATCCGAGTTTCCCCCCCCCCCATCTGATCCAGCTACTCCTTTGAGATTGATAGTTCAATTACTTAATCCTTCAGGTTGTTTTTGTTTGGAGAACAAGAAAATTTTTTCAAAAAAAAATAGAGGCGATATTTAAGGCAAATTCAGCTTATTCAGCAAATTGACCACATCTGCATGTTTTTTTTACGCCGATCCCGCAAAAGGCGTCCCGTCCCGCACCTGCCCATCCGCGTTTTATTACGAAATCCCGCAGCCCGCCGTTCCGAAAATTTGGCCCGTCCGCATTTTACGACGACGCTGGTCACCAGTTCTGATGACGAAGTTTCACTCGCTGATTCTTGAATCTTAGAAAAGCCTCCTATCGGGAGGCCTGTGGCCATCTATACTGAGGCGAGTGGCTATATATAGAATCACTAAGACTATAATCAGCGAGAGGCTGATGCATCGCCTCAAAATATATGTCACAGTGAAGCATGGGGTAATGTTAGCCTGGCTTCTCTAAAAGTATTACAGCATAAAAAATTCTTTAACTACATATCTGTGCACATGTATACTTTTCCCAGGAAATGTTTTTGTCATTTCTGAAGCTAAATTTTACTTGTTTTGGAAAGAAACTCTAAAAGCATGGCTATATGGAGACAATTAAACTTAACGCTGTGAGCCAGCAAGTGAGTAATAAAAAAGCAAAATGAATCACAGAAGAGTGAAGGTATTTTAATCCTTTCTCTCAGCCCTTTTATAAGAGGATTAACAAAATTCTGCAGAATTGTAGAAAGTTGAAGCAAGACCTATATTTATCAAAAACCTTGCTGTTACTAGGCACAGGCTTATATATTTTACATAGGAAGTTTACAGATTGATTGCAATTGAATAGATCAGATCAAAGTTCTACTTTCCAAAAATGTATGTACTACTCCTTAATCTATATATCAATCCATTAATGCTATAAATTCATATTTTGATTTCCAAACAAATGAATCTACCTAGAAATAGACGCCCTCACTGGCCTCTCAGTCAATTCCAGCCCCAGTGCCCGTCAGACATGATTTTATATTCCAGAGTAGTTTCTAAGTATTCAATTTCCTCCTTGCGTCCTTCACATATATGAGAGGATTGTGTAGGATGAAGCCAAGCTCTGTGGTTGATTGATGTAATGAAATACATTGAGATGCATTGAATTCTGATGGGATTTTAAAGGCCAGGAGGAATCTATAGAGTAATCTTTCTGTTGTTCATCTATCTTAAATAAATCATACTGCCATAGATGCATTATGCATCAGAATTTGGTAAGAAAGGTTACACAAATTTTTATTTTTATTTGCTAAATTAGGAAGGCATAGAGCTGTGCCAATGCTCTGCACATTCTCGTGAGTTTTTTAACATACTGTTTTTGATGAGTACAAATCGTAAGTCAAAGAAATTTATTTGAGAATAGCACCACTCTTTCCGTTCTATTCTCTACCACCATTATCTTATCATCAACATCCTTATAATCATCGTCATAATACTCAAATTCACGAGCCAGATCATCATCATAGTTGTTTTCAGCATGTTGATCATCCTTTCTTGTTTCTACTACATGTATTTCTTCTTGAAGAAGTAAATTTTTCTGTGCTTATGACATAAATGTATACAAAAATATTTGAAAACGGATTCATGGTCTAGAAAAATATTTGATAACGGGTGCATGGTAAAAAACTATACATCCGTGACAAAACATTTCCCTCCAGTAGAAAACTTATCAACTTTTACAAAGACGACTTGCCAAGTCGTGACCAAATGTTGTTATACCCAACAATGCACTTACTCCATAGTAAAATGTGAACAACTTCATTTTACCTGGGTCCAGTACACACAGAAATTATCCAAACAGACCTTTTCTATTAGAGATATTCAATAAAATGTCCTTGATAAAAATAACGTCTTTCATTGATTTCAAATATGGAAAGTTAGCCGGGGCAAACATGAGAGGGAAAATCATTGCTTTATCACAGCAACCGGTTCAATGTTCGTCATATAAATCGAAAAACACAAAGGTCTCTTTCGACCATTCAAAACCAATTACGAGGTCATATATGCTCTTCCCAATTCCATCAATAACCCTGTTCATAAAACCTCATAGAAAGAGATTATTATTGCTTATTGCACCTAGGCGTGCCAGTCCACTTTTAACTTCCAAGTGATTATTAGCACTTGTGACGCTGCATTTTGTCAGGCTTGGTTGATTTTGATGGGTCTCTAGGTTTATATTTCACACCTCTTTCAACACATTCATTATCCAGTGGCATACAAACATTTAGGAGATTCAATTGGGATTAAATTACTGTCATGCTCAGAATAAACAAAATTAAAGTTGCCCAGTCAGTCAGTCATGATGAAGGGATGGACGATTTGGGCTTCATGTCCTATATTTACGCACTTGGTAGGCTAACACTTGGACAGGGAGAGGACACAGATATGAGTTGGAGGATGAAACTCCTGTTCTACATAGGTCAAGGTGATCCAGCCACAGCTGGATTGGAATCTAAGACCTATGGTGCCAGTTGGCAACCCAGAGGTCTACCAACTGAGCTAACACCCCCAACCTGACAACATTAGGTGACCAGTCAATCAAACTCTTATCATGTAACCAGTGAGTCAGTCAACCAACCAGTCAGCTAGTCGATTGGTCAGTCAGTCCATCAGTCAGTCAGAATATGAATTAGGCCCTAGAGGCCTTGATAGATAGGTAGGCTGCCTATACAGGTAGATGGGTAGATTATTCAGAAATTATTTTTAGAAAGATCTTATAATAAAATAGCTAAATTAAGTATTTCCTTATTGATCCGAGTTTCCCCCCCCCCCATCTGATCCAGCTACTCCTTTGAGATTGATAGTTCAATTACTTAATCCTTCAGGTTGTTTTTGTTTGGAGAACAAGAAAATTTTTTCAAAAAAAAATAGAGGCGATATTTAAGGCAAATTCAGCTTATTCAGCAAATTGACCACATCTGCATGTTTTTTTTACGCCGATCCCGCAAAAGGCGTCCCGTCCCGCACCTGCCCATCCGCGTTTTATTACGAAATCCCGCAGCCCGCCGTTCCGAAAATTTGGCCCGTCCGCATTTTACGACGACGCTGGTCACCAGTTCTGATGACGAAGTTTCACTCGCTGATTCTTGAATCTTAGAAAAGCCTCCTATCGGGAGGCCTGTGGCCATCTATACTGAGGCGAGTGGCTATATATAGAATCACTAAGACTATAATCAGCGAGAGGCTGATGCATCGCCTCAAAATATATGTCACAGTGAAGCATGGGGTAATGTTAGCCTGGCTTCTCTAAAAGTATTACAGCATAAAAAATTCTTTAACTACATATCTGTGCACATGTATACTTTTCCCAGGAAATGTTTTTGTCATTTCTGAAGCTAAATTTTACTTGTTTTGGAAAGAAACTGTAAAAGCATGGCTATATGGAGACAATTAAACTTAACGCTGTGAGCCAGCAAGTGAGTAATAAAAAAGCAAAATGAATCACAGAAGAGTGAAGGTATTTTAATCCTTTCTCTCAGCCCTTTTATAAGAGGATTAACAAAATTCTGCAGAATTGTAGAAAGTTGAAGCAAGACCTATATTTATCAAAAACCTTGCTGTTACTAGGCACAGGCTTATATATTTTACATAGGAAGTTTACAGATTGATTGCAATTGAATAGATCAGATCAAAGTTCTACTTTCCAAAAATGTATGTACTACTCCTTAATCTATATATCAATCCATTAATGCTATAAATTCATATTTTGATTTCCAAACAAATGAATCTACCTAGAAATAGACGCCCTCACTGGCCTCTCAGTCAATTCCAGCCCCAGTGCCCGTCAGACATGATTTTATATTCCAGAGTAGTTTCTAAGTATTCAATTTCCTCCTTGCGTCCTTCACATATATGAGAGGATTGTGTAGGATGAAGCCAAGCTCTACAGAATGACTGATGTAATGAAATACATTGAGATGCATTGAATTCTGATGGGATTTTAAAGGCCAGGAGGAATTTGTAGAGAAATCTTTCTGTTGTCTATCTATGTTTAAAAGCTTCCTTCCATATATGCATTATGCAAAGTTGATGCATGAGAAATTGATGAGAACGGTTTTTTTCGTACCGTAAAACTTTGGCCGTTTCGGAGCACCAAATTTTTGTTTTGAGAAAAAGTATTCCTTGAATATCAACAGTTTTGTGCCATAACACAGCCAGTGATTGAAGTTTTCATCTGTCAAAAATCTTTCCAAAATCTATGATGGTTCTATGTTTCATTAAATAATTAAAGGTTCGACCAAAGTAACCCCAGAGTTGGGGTAATTTTGGCCGCCTTAGATTTTGAGCATGTAATACCATGTACCGTAGTAGAATTTAATTAGTTACATTATTTTGGCCACCCAACAAGCCGATGAATGTATTTTTGTAATGTAGAATGAGTTGTATATATTGGTTTGAGAGATACTGGATGCTGAATCTTTTTCTCATTTGGCGGCCAAAGTTGTACAGAACGGCCAAAGTAACCCCGTTTTACGGTATTTTTTTTTTTTGCCATAGCATAGATTATGCCAGATGCTGCACATCGTCAGGAGTTCCATGCATGCTACACATTGCTTAATACCATTCTTAACCGAAAGCGATAAGCGTTATCATCACCATCATCATTTCTTGCTCTGTTTCTCTTTAGTTTTCATCTTCTGTGTTGTACTGCAGAGTGCCTCCTTCCTCGGTCATGAAGCAGTATAGTATGATTACAATAGGCAACTTGGTTTGATAGTGAGAAGTTGTGTAATGCTGGATCAACTAGATGGAGTGTGTTCTCCTTTTTGTCATATCTTCATTACATTTTCTCTTGTTCTTTTCACATCATTGCTTTTCCTCCTCCTCCTCCTTCCGTTTTGTTTATCTTCCTCTTTTTACAAAGTATTTGTTTATTTGCTTCTTTGATTTCTCCTTTCTTTTTCACCTCCCTGACTTTTGATACTAAATTTATCTTCTCCATTATCTTCATCTTCTTCTGGTACTTTTACTAGTGCTTATTCTCATCTTCGGTCTACTCTGATTATCATTTTTGAAAGTTCTTAATAATTTCAGCATTTTGTGAGATCTTATTGTTTTGCTGTAAATTCTTGTTCTTCATCGTCTGCAGCTTCTTACTTTTGCTTCTTAGTAAGTTCTTACCTTTCTATTCTTCTTCATTCTTTCTTCCATTGATTCGTCCAAATGAGCTAGACTATTATTGATGATACAATCTGGAAAATAAAAAACTTATTGTTTTCTGTTGAAATTTAAGATGGAAATTACCAATCCGCCTGCCATTTTTAAAGTATCATGAAACCAATGCAACTCTACCTTGCCCAAAGGATAATAATTTGAACCTTGGAGAATAACGTAAATTTTCAAATGATTGTTCAATTACATTAAATCTGTTGTGAATGATAGCCACAGAAATTATCCATTTAAATCAAAAACCAATTATCGTTGAAGGTCAATCAGTCTGTAATTTTCAGCAGGTGATTCATTTTGATAATAGGACATTTTGGTGTAAATTCTAATGATCAAATAGGTTATATTTTCCAATATATAGGCTATGAGCTGCAAATGATGGAAGAACTGAAGTAGAAGATTTACTTAAAAAATAACAACGTAATCCTGCTGACCATGAGTAATATTTCGTACGGGAAATAGTGACATTGAGTTGGTAGGATATCGTAGGGCCAATGTCTATAAAACAGTGCCAAGTATATGGACAGATGTGAGATGAGGGACATACGTTTGGACAAGAGAAAATTATTGAAGGTTAAACACTGTTAAAGGCAAAACAAAGATGTCTTTATCCTTGACCTTGTCTCATCCAAATTTCTATCACTCTGAGCCGACAATTTCTGTCCTTGCTTCTCCAATCATCATGGTGTAGAAAGCCCAATTCTTTTGATGAATAGCTCATGAAGGAAATTGGCTCTATAATAAGGCTTTCCTGTCATCTGAAATTGGAGGACTACGTAGTCTTCGAGTGGTTTAGTGGATTACAGTCTGGTTAATTACTACATAGTCAATTGAATGTGTTGCAACACCTGTCATGATGCTATTGCTTATTTGGATGTTATCCCAAAGGTTCCAGTAAATTCTGTCATCAATTGAATCTTGTAAAATGATCAGTCTTTTATAATTCAGATGTGGGGATCATTTTCGGTAACTGTGTGGTAGGAATTGTTTTGCATCAACCACTTAACACACATTGAGATATTTTCATTATGTTGTGACAACATTGCTAATTTCGCATTTAGACATTGCAACACAATGTTGTGACAACGTCATTTCTACAATACAATTCTGCGTTATTTTCACCAAAACTGTGACATTGTCATAGAGAGAGAGAGAGAGAAATTCTTTTATTCGTGAATGGGCTCATAGCTTCCGCTTAGCCCCCAGCCCTCTTGGGCTTACAATCACTCTTAAATGTAACAGTAACTTTGAACAAAAATACAGATTTTTTTTTTTTAAATTTAACATGAAATAGAAAAAAATATATTTCACTTATGCAATGATGTAGTTATATAATACAATTATATGTTATACAATTATATGTAATGCAATTATATTCAATATAGAAATAAGAAAAACAAATATTGACATTTATTGATAAATATAGTTTTGTCGTTTCTCAAACGCTTCACAAATATAATCGCTAGTAAATTTAATAATTTCATCTTTCATCAAAGTTTTGATTTTACTATCTTCATTTAAAATATCGAAATAAAAATGTGATTGTCAAATTTTTTCAAAGAAATTATACCTTATATCATTATAAAAAGGACAATTTAACAAAAAGTGAGTTTCAGATTCAATCAAATCATCGTTACATAACAAACAAAAACGTTCTTCAATAGGCACATCATTAAACCTTCCAGTTTCTATAGCTAAGGGTAGTACACTATATCTCAGTTGTGCTATTCGAGACCGTTTTTTTCTGTTCTTAATATCTATAACAAAAGGATCAACCATATAACTTGTCTTAAATAAGCTATAAAATCTTAACTTAGGAGACATCTGCATTTCATTCTGCCAATTATTACAAAAATATCTGTGTAATGTTTCATAACATTGTCAAAATGTTGTTGTGATGCAGATACATGTATGCCCATTCAGTTGGAATTTTTGGATGAAATTCAACACAAAATGTCTCTTCAACTACGATTAAGGTACTCACCAGTTTGATGTTTCCAAGTATAGTGTTATTAAGTTTCTTCGGCATTACATCTATGAACTGAGCTCAAGAAGCCCCAAAACTAACATCTCCTGCTGAGCCTGCTGAGAACATGCTCACACGCTTGTAATTGCATTACGATTCCACTGATTTACCTTTCAGGTGCACCTTGCCAAATTCATCTTGGATGCCGGAGATGACCCAGAAATTGTCAACACAAGAGATTTCAAAGGAAAGACGCCTCTCATCAGAGCATGCTACATCAAGGTAGGACTACTATTCTTGTTTTTTCGTTCATCTAAGGCATATTCTGATGCATTCCTGTAATGCATCCCATAATACAGACTGATTCTTTGCTTATTATACATTTTTAGTCTGTGTGAATATATTGTGCGAATATATAACCTCAAAAGATCTTTTTGAATATGCAGTCCTAATTGAATGGATAGATATATATAGATAGATAGATTGATAGATAGATAGAAAGACAGAAAGAAAGATAGATATAGATAGATAGATAGATAGATAGATAGATAGATAGATAGATAGATAGATCGATAGAAACATCAATTGAAGCATCAATAGATACATCAATAGATACATCAATAGATAAATTGATTGATTTGAATTACATCCAGACACATAGACAAATATAATATAGAGACATAGACAGAAAGACCAATTGCAAACACAAGCAGCAGCAAGGTGCATTTGCTGGACAAAAAGCTTGAAAAGCTTCGTTGTATACGTGTACTTCCCTTAATAACAAAAAGCAAAGGGAAGCGACGGGAAAAAAGAAAACAATTCCAAACTTCAAAGGATACATTTTCTGGCATGAAAGGAGTGTAGAATGGCAAGAATTGTTGCTGAGTCTGCAGTTTTGGCCGACAAAGGGATACCAAAGCTTTCAGCACGAACAAGGCAACATGAATTGGCCACTTAGTTTCACAGATTTCATGTGTGGAGCTGGCATGCATGAGTGTACTAAGTTTTCAGGTGCAATTACATGTAATTTGTAAAGCTACATGTAAGCACGTTGTCTTGATGAGTTTGTAAACAACTCAAATGTAAGTAGCATGTAACAGGCAAGTAACTGATGTAATATCATGTAAGTATAACAGAATTGGATCTGCATTAGGTTCCTTGGCTTGCGTGTATCGTTGAATTGTGCACAAGTACTGATGCAGCATGTTGAGGACGTCTCGGACAATACAAGGTTGTAGCTCTGTTGCGAGATTCTGTTGTTGTTTACCGTTTAGATTATTTAAAATACTTACATTTGTAATACTTCTTTTGGAACTTCTGAGATGCTATACCCCCTCACCAGAACTAAAATGGTTTACTACCAATAATTGAATAGGCTATGCCATGACAAGCTGTTCAATACTACTTAAATCACCAAATACTTTAGTTATTTAAGTTTTATTGCCTAAATATTTTGGTCAGTAATTCCACCGCTACCCTAGTTCGCATCACCAGCTGTCCAGCATATGGCCAGACAAAACAATAATTTTCATCTCTTTACAGGTATTTACGGTCGTTTCTATAAGTAGAAAAGTGTCCAACATAACATGTGGCTCCACCTATATGCACTCTAGGTCTATTCAGTATGACCAGTAACTTGATTAGTGCGTTCGTAAGCGTTCGGCACTTTTTTTGCATATAAAATCTACCAAATGACAGAAACCACCATTATCATAAAAAAGCTGTGCTTATTAGGACGGAATTCTGCTGACTGAATTGATACTGCAGAAAAGCTTACAGCCAGAAATACAATCCGGCTGTCTTTCTGGTGTATATTTGTTCGTTTCATTCGTAATGGTTTCACTATTTCCCCTGGCAATTTTTACCTGTAGAAGGCAGGTTATAAAATGTTGATGAGTGCGTGATCCTTAGGCATATCCATTATCAGGTTTCCTATAAACAAGGTCCCCTCTTGAGTATATATATTATTTATTTTGACGTAGGAGATGTATATATGCAAAATTTTTAGTGATTTTTGAGCAAAGTAAATGTTGATTATAGAATAATCAAATTGATATCCATTTCCTTAGTTGTGGCCTTCAAATACATTATTGTACATATTTTGATAAGAATGGTGTAAAGTTAAACTATACTGGTATATGTCATAAAAAGGTCTATAGTCTACCATAATAGTATGTTATGCGATTTATGTCACAAAGGAATAGAATTACAGAGAATAGATTGAACATAATATAGATGAAATCGTGACTGGACATTGGATTAAAATTGCATAAAACTCTCTCTTTTTGCCCGAGAGATGTCTTCATACCAGACACCTCTTCATGTCACGACTTCGCTTTTACTGTCTTGCTTCCAGCTCCAGCCAATTTTCTCCACAACTCAAATCGGCCCTATCAACAGTAGACAGCCGGTAACTTTGCTGCTAAGCCTGATTGTATTATCAGAAATTGACTTCTTTTGCTACCCTCAAGTTATCTAGTGAAATTGACACAAATCTGATTTCATGGATTGGAAGTAACGACAAAAGAAACTTTATTTAATTTCTCTCCTGCTCCATTAAAAAATTGTCTCTCTCACTTTTTTTAGGGAAAAAGATAATAGATTCATGCAGAATATGACTCCATTTGTTTTCAAGTTTGTGTTTGGGGAAAATTATACTAGATTTATACAGAATGCAGTTCTATTTGTCTTCAATTGTCCTTGTCAGTAAATGAACAAAATTTGATTGTTTGGCAAAATTCATGACTTTTTTTTTTTCATTCATTGGTGCCAAGCATTTATGCAAGGCAGCAGCACATTGGTTAGGTGGTAAACTTGACATGGCTGCAGACACATTGTTTTCTTGAACATATTTGTATAGGTTATTCACCTAGGGAGAGGCAATATCACTTATCCAGCGAGGGCGTTAGCCCGAGCTGTGATAAACACATATTGCCGATCCCGCGGTGAATAACTGGCTTATACCATAAGACAAAACTGAAACTTGTCGTTTGTTGCTGTGGTTTTTCACAGCTTCACTTATTATTCTCCCATGGGAGGATAACTGGACAACAAAGAATATGGGTTTTATTGCAGTGAAATACTGGCTCATGATTGGCTGACAGAGGTGTCGAATGGTATAATCAGTATTGCCTACTGGATGCCATATGCTGTCATTGCACACTAGTGTAACCTTTCAGTAAGTCTCCATGGTTATATTGTCAAGGCTATAATTGCTATTCATAATATCACAGTGAGGTTACCATTAGCTAAATTATTCTGTGTTAAAGCATTCATTCTGGCAGTTGCTATCATCTGGAAAAGTACCTGAATGCCAGAGCCTTGAGAGTCCTTTTTTTGTTAATGGGAAAGGAAAAGATGTCGTTGAAGAATGACTGCTATTTAAGCCGCCTCAATCATAAAGTCTTTGGTAACCAGGTTATTGCATGTTATGTGATGTCTGCCTTGGATACATGTATTTAAGATTGGCATGAAAACTAATTAGGTCGGCTTGACATTTAACTATGCAGTCATTCACAGCTGGGAGACAAAGTGCCTGCCCGATCGTTGTGGCACAATTGCCAATGAGTCGACTAGGCCATGTCAACATTTAAAACAGTGCACGATAGAAGCACAAGTTTGTAGAGAGTTTAATACCCCTTTATCTGTATATGTATTTGATTCGTGTGTAGGCGGGTCTGTCTCAGGTCCTTTTTGATACTAATGCTAGGCTAGACTCTATTGACAGCCTTTTAATTCTCAGAATACTCATTCCTATATATTTGTGAACATGCTACAGATAAGCTGCTGACATGACTGGTACTATTCAATTCCCGTATGCATGCCTTAGTGACATTGCAAAGAATACTGTCATTCAGGATGACAAATAAGCATCAATTGCTGAGCATTGACCAGATTGCACACACCCAATATGACCCTGATCCAATTTAACTTGAATTTTGTCAGTCTGAAACCATTAAATAGACTGGCTGGTCAGTCTGATTTGTGAATGCATATACACTTTTTAAGATTTGTTGATAGTGCTCTGAGTTTCCAATGGCTGGATACCTGGTTCAATTTATATATTTTTTAATAAGTCACACAATGAGAAAAAAATTGAAAGTTTGTCTTGAGTGAGGTGCCACTTGAAAGTGCTATTTATATTTATATATTATTTACAGTTGTTTTGTCAGCAAAACCAAAAACGGACAACTGTTTCATTAGCATAAAATAATATTAAGACCATGCCATTTGACGATAGTTGTGGTCAGGTTGCAATTAAGGTTATTTCACATGGAGCTACTTCAATATTTTATAGCTGTTTTTCTAACATAGATAGATAGATGTTGCTGGACAAAGAAGAAAGTGAGGCAAGAGGAAAAAAAGGAAAGTGAAACAATTCAGAACTCTCAAAGGATA
Source organism: Platynereis dumerilii (assembly GCA_026936325.1). NCBI lineage: Eukaryota > Metazoa > Annelida > Polychaeta > Phyllodocida > Nereididae > Platynereis > Platynereis dumerilii. Next base: position 51,982,940 of record JAPTHN010000011.1, on the reverse strand, counting down.
TATTTTCTGGCATGAAATGAGCATAGAATACTGTAATGGCAGGAATCTTTGCTGCGTCTGCAGTTTTGACTGTCAGAGAGCCCAAAGCTTTCAGCACGAACAAGGCAACACAAGTAGGCCACTTAGCTTCATGTGTGTACCTGACATGAACAAGTTTACTATGTTCGCCGGTGCCAGTTTCATGTTGCTGCTACATGTAAGCATGTTGATGAATTTGTTGAGGACATCATGCTTCAGCGGTATTACTCTGTACTGTGTGAAATTGTCGTGATGTATTCAACCACTTCTGATTCTGTTCTTGTGGCTTCTACAGTAAGCGCCTAAGCAGCACTGAGTTTGATTGGAAGATCCTTGGTTACATTGTTCTCAGATATTGATGGAGCATTTGTGAAGAAGGCAAACACGGGACACTGTGTGTAGCTGAAGCTCAAGTATGAGATTCATGTTGCTATTCATCATCTTTAGTTGTCTATTTTTAGCTAACATTTGTGATGAAATCTGCTTGTCACGTCATTTACATTTGTGATATGACTGCAGAATGGACTCTGTCATAATTGCACTACAGTCAACTCAAACCAATGTAGTTAAAACATTAAAGAATGAATATAATATAGATGAAAACATAACACAGCATTGGACGAAAAGAGCATAGAAACCCTGCCTTTTTGCCTGAGAGATGTCTTTACACCAGACACCTCTTCACGTCACGACTTTGCTCTGCCTGTCTTGCTTCCAGCTTCAGCCAATTTTCTCCACAATTCAACTTGGCTCTATCAACAGCAAACAGCTAGTAACTTTGCTGCTAAGCCTGATTGTATCACCACAAATTGACTTCTTTTGCCACCCCCAAGTGATCAAGCGAAATTGACAAAAATCTGATTCCACGAACCGGAAGTAATGATACAAGAAACTTTACGTAACTTCTCTGCTGCTTAGAAATATAATTTTTTCCCTCATTTTTATGTATGTAGGGAAAAAATGCCTAATGGATTTCTGCAGTATATGACTCCATTTCATTTCAAGAGTGTGTTGGGGAAAATTGCACTAGATTTATAGTGATGTAGCTCCATTTGTCTTCAATTATCCTTATTAACAATAAATGAACAAAATTGACTTGTTTGACATAGTTAATGACTTTCTTTGTACATTCGTAAAAGTGCAATGTACCATTACTTCTTTTGGTGCCATTTAGGCAGTTACGAGGCAGCAGAACATTGGTTAGGTTGCCATAGCTGTCGATATATTTTATTTATTGAACATATTTTCAATCTTGCCAATTGGATGCAAATTGAATCTTTCAAAAAGTTTATGTGGTTATATTGTCAAGGCTGTAATTGCTATTCAGAATATCACAAAAAGGTTACCATTAACTATATTATTTTGTGTTAAAGCATTAATTGCGGCAGTTGCTGTCATCTGTAATAGCACCTGAATGCCAGAGCCTTGAGAGTCTTTACTTTGCTAATGGGAAAGTAAGTGATATCTTTGAACTGTTTGAATAATGATTGCTGTTTAAGCTGCCTCAATCATAAGCTCTTTGGTAACCAGGTTATTGCATGCTGTGTGATGTCAGCCTTGGAGGTTTTAGATTGGCGTGAAGACTGATTTGTTCGGCTTGACATTTAACTTCGCAGTCATTCACAGCTGGGAGACAAAGTGCCCCCGCGATTGTTGTGGCACACTGGCCCCTTGACTGGGCCGTGTCAACATCTACTAAGTGCATGCAGGTGATGTACCACTGTGGTAGCGGCAATAAAAACGTTGTGGCTTTAATGGAAGCACCAGTGTGTAATGGGGTTTAACAACTTATAATTTCTATATATATTTGATTTACCCTATTATTTGCATTAGGTGCCCGGTGGGAAGATAATAACACTGCTTATTGAAATTGAGAGAATACTGTCATTCAGGATGGCAGATATGCTAATGGGCATCAATTGGTCAGTTCCAGCTCAATTACACTGAGCATTGGACTGATTGCAAGTACCTAATGTAACCCTCATCTAATTCAACTTGAATTTTGTCAGTCTGAAGCCATTAAATATTTCAGACTGGCTGGTCAGTCTGCTTTGTAAATATACCTTTACCCATTTATCATATTGATTTGATAGGACTTGTTGATAGTGCTCTGAGTTTCTTATGATTTAATAGCTAGTTCCATTTATTTAGGTCTATTCTTCAATAAGTGACACCTTGAGAAATAGTTGAAAGTTTGTTTTGTGCGAGGTACCATTTCTCAAAGTTCCATAACTTGTTTTTCACATGATCATGATTTACAGTGGTTTTATCATCAAAACATTTATGATAACTCAATTTGTTGACAGTTGTGGTCAGATTGTAATTGAAGTTTTTTCTCATCAAGCTATTTTAATGTTATACGAGTAAAGCTGTACTTCTGACTTTGCGAGATAGATAGATGTTGATGGACAAAAAAGAGAGGGAAGTGATAGGGATAAGGGAAAGTGAAATGGTTCAGAACTGTCAAAGGATATATGTTCTGGCATGAAATGATCGTAGAATACTTTTAAAATGGCAAGAATCTTTGCTGAGTCTGCATTTTTGACTGACAGAGAGAGCCGAAAGCTTTCAACATGAACAAGGTAACAGAAATTGGCTATTTAGTTTCATAGGTTTTACGTGTGTATGCTACCTGAAAATCCTGACATACAAGTTTACCAGGTTTAAAGGTGCAGGTACAAGTTGAAGTTGCTGTACATGCAAAGCTGCATGTAAGCATGTTTATGGGTTTATTGAAAAGTTTAATGTAAGGAGCAAGTGAGTGCCATTACTGTGTGAGTGACATTACTGTCGTAGCATAAGCACATACTCAAACCTAACTGAGGACATCATGTTTGGTGATGTATTCAACCACTTCTGACTCCGCGCTTATGGCTTCTACAGTAAGCGTCACTGAGTTGGATCTGAAGATCCTTAGTCATATTGTTTTAATGCAGCATGTGGTGAAAAAAGGTACATGTAAATATGTGACATTGTATGGGGCTAAAGCTCAGGTATGAGATTCGTGTTGCTGTTCATCATTTTTAGCTGCCTATTTTCAGCTTACGGTTGTGATGTCATCTACATTGTGACATCATCTACCTTGGTGACATCACTGCTGAATTGACGACGTCATAATAGCACTGCTACAAGAAGCAAAAGAAAATGGCTCCAAAGAACTGTGTTGACAACAATATTATTCTAATTGGAAAAGCCCAAATCAGGCGCTACACCATACCAATACTTAGAAGTATTTTTGGAACAGTTGGGTGGTGTCAGGAATAGTAAGAGTAAGTTTTAAATTATCAACTGAAAACTCACTGACTAAAAAAATGTCTGGACTATGAATTATGGTGACTTGATGAGTTCTTGTTCATTGGTGCAGGTACTTCAATGACATTTAAAACCTACCAGATGACAGAAACCATTATAATCATGAAGCTCGCCAGGTATATAAGGATGGAATTTTGCTGACTCAGCTTATTCTTTACAGCTGCAGTGATCTCAGAGTGTGTGTGATCAGCATTTATAAACATACTTACACTGAATAGCTTTCAGCCAGAAACTCAAGCTGGCCGTCTTTCTGGTGTATTTTGGTTCTTAGCCTTTCTTAATGGTTTCACCATATCTCCTGGCCATTTTTACCTGTAAAAGGCAGGTGATAAAATGTTGATGAGTACATGATTCTTAGCCATACCCACTATCATGTTTCCTTAAAATCAGGTCCTCCCTTTTATATATATATTATTCACTTTGATATAGGAGACAAATATATGCAAAATTATTAGTGATTTGGTATATAGCCACAGAGGAATCATTTCAATATCCATTTTCTCAGTGATGGCCTTGAAATATATCTTTTAGAAATCATAACACCATTGTAAGACTGTAAGTGAATGCGTACAATGTCATGTAGACTAGTCTATATTCTGATTGGATAATCTCATGAATTTGGTTACTGTAGTAATGACACAAAAAACTTAATCTGACTTTTTATCCAGCATACTTTTCCAAGTCATCCTAGAGAAAAGGCTCCATACTAGATTGATACAGAATAAAACTCTGATTTGTTTTTGTCCTTACTATCAGTAAATAAACTATATTACCAGAATTCATGGCATTTTATTCATTAATACCAGGCTCATTTCTTCAGTGAAATGAAATAAAACAAGGCACAGACAATTGTCACTTCTCATACATGTCACAACGAAGCACTCAAGATCGATAGATCAGTATCAGCTAAAATCGTCATTCATATCAAAGTGTCAATTGCAACCATCGCTCATCAGGCAGTTTTAGAGGTGTTCTTATTAAATTACATTGACACTCCCCTCTAATTCGCCATAAAAATTAGAGTTTAATAAGCAATGCTTCAGTATTGGATGGTTTTATTAATGCTATTGGGGTATATGAAGTCATTGTGGGTATACTACTTCACATCAAAATTAATTAGTGTCACTAGTTATGTTATCATGGTTGTAATGACTTTTCAACATGTCACATAAAGGTCACCGTTAACTTAATTACTCAGCAGTAAAGCATTAATTCTGGCAGTTGCTGTCACTTGCAAAAGCACCTCAGTGCCAGAGCCTTGGAAGTCTTTATTTTGTTAATTGAAAAGGAAGTGATGTCTTTGAACTGCTTGAACGATGACTGCCATTTAAGCCACCTCAATCATAAGCTCTTTGGTTAAGAGGTTATTGCATGCTGTGTGATGTGAGCCTTGGAGATTTATGATTGGCATGAAGACTAATTTGGTTGCCTTGACATCTCACTTCAGAGGTCATTCACAGCAGGAAGGCAAAGCATGTGTTACATTGTAGTAGCTCATTTCTTGCTGATTGGACTATCGTTTGAAAAGATGTTATTTAATAATTGAGAATATCTTGATAAATGTTCAGAATCAACAGAAGAGTTTGTAACTCTCTAAATTAAACTCCAAAAACCAAATTTATATTCAAGAAAATGTGTGGTACATTTCAAAATTTCCAATTTGTTCTTGTTTTTTTTAGAGTTTTGTGTAGATTCCATAAAATTTAAAAGTTGAACTAGCAGAGTACAGTACAACTCAAAATAAAGTATGACTACCCCAACGGGAAGGAAGAATCAGCCACTTCTTTACCCTCTCACACCTTTTGGCTCCCCTCAAATCACTTCCTACCTTTACCTAATTTAAACCACCTTTTAAAATTACATTAAATCGACATTAAACCAACACCGATTTAAGCTAAATCAGCCCCATTGTGTTTGATTTTTTTTATGTTGTGCCCCATTACAATTGCAATTACACTACATAATGTCTTAATGGAGTTCTTAATATGAGAAAGGAGGGCAAAATAGGTAAACAAAGGACTTCTGACTGAAAATTTTCTTACTCTTATTTTAATTTGTACTGTATGTTGCAGGTTAGTGTAGCCTTGACCACCTTCATGGTCCTTCAACCAGCTCCTGGTAATTTGATTATCCTGATAATGACCCTCATTGGTTAAGAGCTGCTTTAGTAATGGCCAACTACATGAAGAAGGTAGTCTAGGGGCTGCCAGAGAGTGGAGTTCAGTAGTTACTGAATGAATGCAGGGTAAAGTTTAAGTCCCTTTTAGGTCAATAATAAAAGCACAAGAAATTGTGAATTAATGGAGTATATCATTCTGTATGTACTTAGCCTCCTTTTGTAACAACTGCCTTTTTGTGAGGAGACTTGCCAGAAAGTTGTCTTTTGTTATTACCTCATCGCATGCCAGTTTCATAAAACTTTCAGAGAAAAAACTTAAATAAATGGAATGATTCCTAATTGGAAGCATAAATGAAACCAGAAAAACAACTTCAATATTGCTACCAACATTCATCAGACGATAGTGTTCTCTGACATTATATTTCTGATCCCTTTTTCTGATTTTGTGTTCTTCCATCTGAAATCCTCAAATGACATGGAAAGTCTGACACGAATACCTAAAGCTGTGTTTCTGGAGCCATTTATTCTCAGATTCCAAAATGGAGTTTTTTTTTTGTAGAGAAAATTTGCAGAAACCAGACACGAGACATGGCGTCAGCTTTAAAGACCTGTTTAATTGAGGCAGACATTTACTTGACAAACTTCTTTGGACCTTTTCTTATTTGTTTGAATTTCGGTTATGAACCAGGATATATTCGTACATGTATCCTATGTATATGCTATGCAGTACGCATACTACAAAATGTATAAAAGCTGTTGTAATATAGAGACTTATAGTTTTAAACATGCATCCTATGCTTTTACTTTTTGTCTGAAATATCGATAGAGACGTCACTGAAGAAAATTTCTTGGATTACAAAGATAGTTCTAGGTCAATGAATGACGAAGATTAAGCTGCGACAAGGCACTCTGACCTTTGCTTTGACTCCCTTCTGATTTGTCATATTTCTGGGTGAGTTATTGGAGTCAGGTGTCATATAGGCATCTGGCATAGTAAAATAAGCATAAAAAACAGTGTCCCTTGGGTAGGCCAGAATATTCCAGGTCACATCTCCTTGTTATTTGCGCAAATATAGAACAGAGGTGGCGGGGCCTAGTGGATAAGGTGCTCGCCTGGTAAGTGAGATGTTGCAGGTTGACTCCCAAACACTTAGCAGTTCCTTCATAAATTGTTGCTTAATTTCACCCGGTTGTAAATCGGTACTATAGGCATGTGATGGATGTTTAATTTTGTACTGAGAGTGCCCCCTGTCTCACTACTGTGGTCACAGCCTGTCCTATTAAGCTTTGTCAGTGCGGAGATACACTGTAAAATTTGAATTTTGGGTCAGCTTAAATGATTGAGTGAGATGGTTGCATAATTCCTTTGAGCTAACACAGCTTGTTATTTAAAGTTATGACAACGGACAGATTATCATAACTTAAAACAACTAGGTATGTTAGCTGAAAGGAATTGTGCAACCATCTCACTCAATCATTTGAATCAGGGTTGCATAAAAATCGGATTTAAATCAAAAAAATCGGATTTATTTAATTTAAATCAGATTTTTTTTATTTAAATCAGATTTAAATCAAGCTATCGTATTTTTTGGAATATAATGGTTTTCAAGGAACTTGAAGTCATGATAAATGATAAACTGTCCTTAATTAGGTCTTCTGTAATGGGATAATTTATTTCACCGCCAAAAAGTCATGTAATCAAGTTGAAATTCAAAGTTGTAGATCGCTCACATTTTTTGACTTTTTTCAGCTGCAAAAAAATCCCTCAGAATATCAATTTTACATCAATTCAAGTGGGAAATTTTGACAACCTTTTGGAGCTACTATTGCTAGGAATGACCAATGACATATCAGAAGTTTTACTTGGCTTCCAAAAGAGACTTAACAGGGTTTGATCCTATTCAAAGTCCCAATTTTCCACAGAATATACTTTGGAGCAAAGGAATGATTGAAATTACTAATGATGACCACAGAATCAGTATTTTTTAATTACTATTGTTTGTTAGTGTTGTTTTCTTGTTTAATGAGTGCTACTTTTCACATGAGATTAGGAATTTGATGCATGACAGAGGAGATATTGAATTGCATCTTAAACTGAAAGTAAGCCGAAAACCACCCTGGTATCTGAATCGTAGCTGTGATTCGTAACCAAATCAAGTGTGAAGGTGTCAACTGATCCATTATAGCATTCATTATAGCATTTATACGCAAACTATTTGCAGTTTTCTAACATATAGTGATTTTCAATAAAAATCATTGATTAAAATCACTGGTTAAGCTCTCCCATTTGATTTACAGGAATTCGCTTTGAAGTTGATTTGTGGACCTGTTAATCAAGCAATTTTGTTGTACGTGACGTATGGTAGAAAATCACTCATTTGTGACTGATACCCATTCAGTTCCATGACCAAAAAACAGCTGTGAATTGAAAACATTTTCTATCAGTTTGTTAACTTTACAGAAACCTAAGCAAACGGATAAGTCTCGCTAGTGATCTCCTGGCAATCATTGAGTGTATTGTACATGCTTCATAGTTTGATTGGCATGCACTCACTCCCACATTTGAAGATCTCAAATCGCATTTTGTGAATGTCTTAAGAATTGTAATTGTATTGAATATATGTGTACAAATAGGCTGATAATTTAAATTCCACAATTCAGAGATAGATAGATAGATAGATAGATAGATAGATAGATAGATAGATAGATAGATAGATAGATAGATAGATAAATCGATTGATTGATTGATGGTTTGATTGATTGTGGTTTGATTGATTGAGATTAATAGATGCATAATAGACAGATAGACAGACAGATATACACATAGGTGGATAGATAAATTAGAAAATATAGATAGACAGACAGGCAGATGATAGATAAATGAAAATAATATCATCTTTTTACCGCTGTCTCTGTATCTATGTATAAAATGATAGTGCAAATTGATGTGACAGTATGGTCACGAAATATATATAGTGGTATAATTGTAATGAATCAGTATGCTTTCAAGGATTTGCGGCCTGGAATTGTCAAATGTGGTCAAGTTGAATCACTTGTACACAGATTGTGGGTGTTACTATGCTGCTATGTTTGACAGTTTATTTCCAGAATTTCGCAGTTTCTGTTTGTTTTTGACACGTTTCATGGCCAGCTGTCTCTCTCTCTTTTATTGGCAGTGATCTTTCATGGCTGAGTAGACCTCATTTTGTATGTACCACACGTCATCTGTGCACCATACATCACGATGATAAATATTTTTTTCTCAATTATTCAACAAAAACTCATTTCTAAGCGCTAATACTGTGCGGGATCATTTCTTTGCAACTTGCCCTCAGATTGCCAAGTTTAAAAGCAAATTTAATTGCTCGGTTCTTCTACAATAACCAAAATTCAATTTTACCAGTATTCCACCTCCACAATTTGGCACAAGTCAACTTCAATGCGAATTCCTGTAAATCATGCAACCCTGATTTGAAGTGACTCGGAATTTCAAATTTTACAGTGCACATAGGACATAGAGACCAATCACCCTATACTCATCTGAGCGCATTCTGTCTGACATTGGTGATGAGTGTGGACAAGGCTATCACCTTCAATTTCCTTCACGTGGCAAATCCTTGATCTCGTATACTTGTGATGTCTAGGAACATCTGAGTCCCTAAGATGTTCCAAATTATTTTTGTGCATCATTTGGCCTTAGAGATATTGCTTTGGCTTTGGTCTAGATATGTTTAGATGTGTCTCCTTTGTATGGCAGTACTAGAGGTATATGGTATAAGCAAAGGAACGTCCTCACAATAATTGCTGAAGTATTTTTTGGCTAAAGGATAATGATAGGTAGGCAATAGCTTTTGCTTTGTAGATATAACGATGTCCCTTAGCAATGTGCAAAAAAGAAAAATTGTATAACAACTATACTGTCCAATGTTCTAAAATAGCCTCTTCTAAATAATGCTAATGCAATTGAAATCTTTTATGCAACATAGCTGATGGTTTCATCTAAACTATTCGCGCTTCTTGGATTGTGTTGTAGTCTTATTGCCAGCACTAATCATGCTAATGAAAGACTGGCTGATTCAGTCTCAAATGTGAATTTATGTTCTGTGGAATGGCTACGGTATTGGGAGAGCTTAACCTTGATGAATTGTAATCAAAACAAATCTTACTGTGCACCTGTTGAGACTGACAATCAAGGGAAATAACTGGATATTGGACTGGTTTTCATTCATCATTCCTGCTAAGCTGCTGAGCATCATTATATGGGATATGTTTCATCTGGACTTGGCTTGCAGGCATTTCTCCCTTCATCAGATCAGTTGCTGATGAGTCACATCATATCTCATGATCTCCAGAACGCTCAAGTATCCATATCTCCATATGTTTCCTGATATTTACTGATATATACGTCCTTCCTTCACTGCTGACAGGTTGTCTGTACTTCTAGTCTTGATAGTATCAAAGATGAAAGAGGTATCAATGATACCGCTTTCATCTTTGATATATTTCTTCAGCAACTTTTTGTGCCCTTCTCCTAAGATGCCAAGCCAAATGTCTTTTGTTACCAAGCCGTTGAAAAGGCACACTCTCCTTGTGTATGCTGAACAACGTACATGTCAAACATACAATGTATGCTTTACAAGATAGATGTGTCATACATATGTATTTTGTATCATTTTCCTTTTGTCAGTCACAGTTCAATTGTTTTACCTGCATGTCAATTTGACAAAGCCTGAATTACATATCTTGCTGTCTATGCATGTAAGACTTTCAATTGTAACTGACTTTCCAGGACTAATACCATTTCAGTTCATGTATGTATAATGTCATATATATGCATGAACTACAGAAGTTGAGAACCACCATAGGATTCGGAAAGAAGCTGGAGCATTCGGGGTCCTGAGTGTTGTTGAATAATAAGTAATGAAATATTAGTGTCTTAGTGAACAAGATGTACTGAGGCATCAAAATGAGACAAATATAGAAAAGGCTCACCGAGGCAATTTGTGGAAACCTTGCTCGAATTAATCATATCCAATCTTTGAGCGCCTACGTCAGAAACACCTGAATCTTTAATATAATCCAACGCTTTGTTGAGTGTGCCTCCAGAAAGTAAGATATCTATATTTCAGTTTTTGAGGTATATTTCTTGTCTTGATACAATTGTGATTTAAATATTATTCACAGACCTTGTGGAAAATCTGTCAGATTGACCGTCAGCTTATATTATTAGCTAAAATTGATTTACTTATGAAATAGATATACCTTTGCAAACTTTTGGGTTGGTTATGTCTTTGGATGGGATAAGCAGGTGATTATGGCTTTATCATTTCACTGCTATACTAGAAGCAGAAGAAAATGTCTGGACTACACGTACGAATTATGGTGACTTGATCAGTTCTTGTTCATTGGTGACAGGCACTTCTATGACTTATAAAGCCTACCAGATGACGGAAACCACCATAATCATGAAACAAGCCAGGCATATAAGGATGGAGTTTTGCTGACTCAGCTTATTCTTTACAGCTACAGTGATCTCAGAGTGGCTGTGATCAGCTTTTATAAACATGTGTACACTGAATAGCTTCCAGCCAGAAACTCAAGCTGGCCGTCTTTCTGGTGTATATTGGTTCTTTGCCATTCTTAATGGTTTCATCATATCTCCTGGCAATTTTTACCTGTAAAAGGCAGGTGATAGAATGTTGATGAGTGCGTGATTCTAAGACATACCCACTATCATGTTTCCTTAAAACCAGGTCCTCCCTTTAGTATATATATTATTCACTTTGAAAAAGGAGACAAAAATATGCAAAATTATTAGTAATTTTGGATATAGCCACAGAGGAATCATTTTGACATCCATTTTTTCAGTAATGACCTTGAAATATATGTTTTAGTTATCAAACCACTATTGTAAGACTATACGTAAATTATTGCATGTAGAGTAGTCTATATTCTGATTAATAATGCCATTGAGGTATATGAATTCATTGTAGGTATACTTTACATCAAAATATTTTAGTGTCACTGGTTATGTTGTCATGGCTGTAATGACTTTTCAGCATGTCACATAAAGGTCACCGTCAACTAAATTACTCAGTAGTAAGGCTTTAATTTTGGCTATTGCTGTCACTTGTTAATGGAAAAGGAAGTGATGTCTTTGAACTGCTTGAACGATGACTGCCATTTAAGCCACCTCAATCATAAGCTCTTTGGTTACCAGGTTATTGCATGCTGTGAGATGTCAGCCTTGGAGATTATGATTGGCATGAAGACTAATCTGGTTGCCTTGACATCTCACTTCAGACGTCATTCACAGCAGGAAGACAAAGCATTTGTTACATTGTAGTTGCTCACTTCTTGCCATTTTGGTCTTTCTTGATTGAAGTTGCAGAGCACATTGCACGTTAGTGTAGCCTTGATCAACTTCAACAAGCTCCTGGTAAATGTGATTATCCTGATAATGACCCTTATTATGTTAAGAGCTGCTTTAGTAACGGCCTAGTACATGAAGAGGGTAGTCCAGGGGCTGGTAGTGAGTGTGTAGTTCAGTAGTTACTGAATGAATGCAGGATAAAGTTTAAGTCCCTTTTAGGTCAATGATAAAAGCACAAGAAATTGTGAATTGACTGCATGTGAAAATCAGCTTCAATGGACTATAACTTTCTTGATGTCCTTAGTCTCCTGTTATGCCTTTTTGTGAGGAGACTTACTAGTAAGTTATCGTTTTTTATTACCTAATTGCATGCCAGTTTCATTAAACTTTCAGTGAAAACATAAAAACGGAATGATTCCTAATTGGAGGTATACATGAAACCAGAAAAACAACTTCAATATTGCTACCAACATTTGTCAGACAGATAGTGTTCTCTCACATCATACTTCTGATCCCTTTGTCGGATTTTGTATTCTTCCATCAGAAATTCTTAAATGACATGGAAAGTCTGACGCGAATAGCTGCATCTCTGGAGCCGTTTGTTCTTACTCAAATTACGAAATGGAGTTGGTTTTTTTAAGAGAAAATTTGCAGAAACCAGACACAAAACATGCAGGACAGACCTTTTTGGCATAAAGAGGTGTCGGCTTTAAAGACCTGTTTAATTAAGGCAGACATTTAGTTCATTGACTTCTTCAGGCCTTTTTTTATTTGTTTGAATATCTGTTTGAACCAGCATGTCTTTGTACATTTATATCCTGTGTATATACTATGCAGTATGCATGCACTAAAATATGCAAAAGCTGTTACAATATAGACTAATACCTTTCCTTAGTTTTACAAAATATATATATGTAAAAGCTTTGCAATAAAGACTTAAACAAATACTCAGATACATCTGTCGACATTTTACTTTATGTCTGAAATATTGACAAAGACGTCATTGAAGAAACTTTCTTGGATTCCGAAGATAGTTCTAGGTCAATGAATCACGAAGATCAAGCTGCGACTAGGCACCATGACCTTTGCATTGACTCCTTGCTGATTTGTCATATTTCTGGGTGAGTTATTGGAGTCAGGTGTCATATAGGCATCTGGCATTGTAAAATAAGCATAGGAAACAGTGTCCCTGGGGTAGGCCAGAATATTCCAGGCCACATGTCCTTGTTATTGCACAAATATAGAACAGAGGTGGTGGGGCCTAGTGGCTAAGGTGCTCGCCTGGTAAGTGAGATGTTGCAGGTTGACTCCCAACCACTGAGCAGTTCCTTCATAACTCTTTGCTTAATTTCACCCAGATGTAAATCAGTACTAGGCAATGATTGTGATTGTACAGTGACTTAGCATTGTGGCACTGGAAATGGCTGCCTGGCTGTATACTCCCTGGGGAGTTTGAAAAGGCTCTTGCTTCAACAGGTCCGACAAGGGTGTAATTGTATCGTAAAGTCTGTTGAGATGGAATCGTCTGTGCAATGGACTTCAAAAGATTCTAAAATTCTAGATTTACTTAATATTACAGATATATGTGGCCAGGCCTCGAAGTTACCTTTTCAATTCACTTGCCCTCATGGCAAGTTGTGCTAAAATTCACTTACCCGGATGCTGTTCACACTTGCCCATACACTGTGTGTCGTTTGAAATTGCGAACCTTAGCATTCCCGAATTTAGTGAAAATTAAAATGATTGAAGATTTCTAAATATATCATTTATATATATTATTATATATAAATCTAATTCTAAAATAAAGCAAAAATTAATCAGGCAAAAAAAATTGAAAATACAATCTGTCAGCGAAGGTGTTTAACCAGATCTAAAACGAATTCACGATAGAGACCAAATCAGCCAGTCACATGGTAAACAGATGATTCACCTTACGGCAAGATTTCACCTCGCCTCATTTTTGTGGTTGTCCTTGCTTTTCTTATTAAGCTATGTAAGTGCAAAAATATTGGACATAGAGACCTATCACCCTATACTCACTCAAGCACATTCCTTCTGACATTGGTGATGAGTGTGGACAAGCCTATCGCCTTCAATTGCTTAACGTGGCAAATCCTTGTTCTGGTATACTTGTGATGTCTAGGAACATCTGAGTCCCTAAGATGTTCCAAATTATTTTTGTGCATCATTTGGCCTTCGAGATATTGCTTTGGCTTTGGTCTAGATATGTTTAGATGTGTCTCCCTTGTATGGCAGTACCAGAGTTATGGTATCCGCAAAGGAACGTCTTCACAATAATTATTGCTGAAGTAATTTATGGCTAAAGGATAATGATAGGTAGGCAATACCTTTTGCTTTGTAGATATAATTATGTCCCTTAGCAATCTGCATAACAAAAACAAGATTGGATAACACTAATACTGTCCAATGTTCTAAAAGGTCCTCTGCTAATGCAATTGAAATCTTTTGGGCAACATATACATAGCAAAAAAATATATATTTGAAAACACCAATACTAAGCAATATTCTAAAATGTCCTCTGCTAACGCAATTGAAATCTTTTGTGCCACCATCATATACGTTTATTCATTTATTTATCGAATATATTTAAAATAGGTAACACTTCAGCAAAGCTATTTTTCAAGTGGCCCATACATACAATAACAACATAAAAGGAAATTATAGATGATACATAGCTGATGGTTTCATATTTTGAGCAACATGATATACATAGCAAAATAATATGTATCGCATGACACCATTGCTGTCCATTGCGAAATGTCCTCTGCTAATGCAATTGAAATCTTTTGTGCAACCATCTTATACATTGCTGATTATTTCATCTAAACTATTTGCGCTTCTTGGATTGTGTTGTAGTCTCACTGCCAGCACTAATCATGCTAATGAAAGACTGGCTGATTCGGTCTCCATCGTGAGTTTATGTTCTATAGAATGGCTTTGGTATTGGGAAGCTTAACCTTGATAAATTGTAATCACAGCAAATCCTACTTGCACCTGTTTAGACTGACAATGAAAGGAAACAATAACTATAGACTGGACTGGTTTTCATCATTCCTGCTAAGCTGCTGAGCATCATTAGATAGAATATGTTACATCTAGACTTGGCTGGCAGGCATTGCTCCCTTCATCATATCTCATGATCTCCAGAACGCTCAAGTATCCATATCTCAATATGTTTCCTGATATTTACTGATAGATACGTCCTTTACTACCGACGGGTTGTCTATATGTCTATAGTCTTGATACCGCTTTCATCTTTGATACATTTCTTTGGCAACTTTTTGTGCCTTTCTCCTAAGAAGATGCCAAGCCAAACGTCTTTCGTTACCGAGCCGTTGAAAAGGCACCCTCTGCTTGGTATGCTAAACGAAGTATGGCTAACATGCAATGTATGTGTCATACGTATGTAGGCCTATTTTGTATCATTTTCGTTCAATTTTGTCAGTCACAGTAGTGACCGGGATGTACTGAGACATCAAAAGGAGACAGATATAGAAAAGGCTCATCGAGGCAATTTGTGAAAACCTTGCTCGAATTAATCATATCCAGTCTTTGGGCGCCTACGTCAGAAACACCCAGATCTTGAATATAATCCAATGCTTTGATGGGTGTGCTTCCAGAAAGTAAGAAATCTGTATTTCAGCTTTTGAAATGTATTTCTTGATACAATTGTGATTTAAATCTTGTTCACAGACCTTTTAGAAAATCTGTCAGATGGACAATCACATTATTAGCTAAAATTGATATACATATGAAATTGATATCCCTTTGCAAATTTTTGGGTTGGTGATGTCTTTGGATGGGATAAGCAGGTGATTATGGCTTTATATTAATCCTGTAATTATGCACTTCGGAGGTCAAATAGGACATGCGGAAGACACAGCAATGAGGTGGAAATTACCGCAACTGCTGTTAAGACAGGTCCATATAAACAGAATCGAGTTAAATATATTTTCTATATTCTTGTCTGGAGCAATCTGCACAGTCATAATAACATGTCACACAGCCTGACACAGTACCTCTAGATAATGATTACATCACATCGTTTCTCCTGGGTCATTGAAGAGGCATTATGCCTGAGAGAGTGCAGGTACAGTACAACCCAAAATAAAGTACAATTATCACAGCAGGAAGCAAAAATCAGCCACTCCTTTACCCTTTCACACCTTTTGGCTACCTCCAAATCACTTCCTAGCTTGACCTACTTTAATCTGCCTTATTAATTACATTAAATTTACATTAAGTCAACACCAATTCAAACTCCCCTGTTGTGTTGGATTTTTTTAATAATGTGCCCCTTACCTAATTACATATACATTGCTGGCTGTCTTAATGGGGCTCTTGACAAGGGGTAAGGTTGTCGTGAGGAGTCAAAGGTAGTTGGAATGAGATTTGGGGGGGGGGAGAGGAGAAAGGAGGGCAAGTTGGTAAACAGAGGAATACTGACAGAAAATTTCTTACTTTGTCTTGGTTTTTACTGTATATAGCGCATGTATCATACAGGTTGATAAGAAGGGGTAGCCAATTAATCACTTGATTAAGTAGTCTGAATCTGTCAAGCACAGTGTGGCACGATTTCGTCTTGCCAGAAGACATATCGTGATCATAACAATTAGACCTAATGCTTATTTGGCAGGAAAGAATTGGAATAATTAAGGTGTGTGCACAACAAGTGATATAATGATATTGGTACTTGCCGCCAAAACTTTATATTATGAAAAGCAACCTTACGCCTAAGGTGACACAAAAAATATTTGCAACAACTGTGACATCAACATATATGACTCCAATCAAACATTTTCATTTGGTACTTTCTCTACTCTTATTTAAATCTTTTTTCAAAAGGTGACATTCATGAGCAATTTAAATTGTACATGACTTTCCTTTTACTACCAGGGTAAATGTGTACAATAAATAGCATAAGGAATTGTGTTGAAGCAAGAATTTTCGGAGGTATGGTCGTTGTGCAAGTGTAAGCTTGTCTACAAGTCCACAGGTGTCTCATATATCAGTCTTTAAAGAATGGAGATTTCTCCTTGGGCTTTAACGTAGACGGTACAAAAGGTTCCTGGTCTCACCTTCGATTAATATCCCTGGTGCTTGAAATGCCTCCGGTTCCTTTCAGTGTGTCATATAAAGGTCACCATTAAGAAAATTATTCTTTGGCAATGCATAACATTGGCAGATGTCATTTATAAAGCCACCTTAAGGGCGAAGCCTTGGTTGTCTGTATGTGTATTTAGCAAATATAAAGGGAAGTAATCACTCCAGGAGACTGATTGCTGTCTAAGCTGCCTTAATCGCAAGCAGTTCGGTTACCAGATTATTGCATGCTGTGTGGTGCAAGCCTTGGTTGAGTTTGGTCTGATGATGAATCTGGTGTCCTTGACATTTGACTTAAGCCGTCGTTCACAGCTGGAAGACAAAGCCTCTGCAACCGCAAAGTGGCACAGTTCTTGTCAATTGACGAGGCCATGTCAGCATTTGTGTTGGTTGGTGAAGTTACTGAACAAAAGTGTGGCTGCAATGCAGTTATTATATAGAGTTATGTAGCCTTTGTCATCTGGTCTGATAAATGCAATTAATCAGATTAATTGTAATTGAGTAATGACCAAGTACTGAAGCTAGTGCTTCATAGAACATATATGGAGTATAGGTGATTTAACCTAAAGTAAGGTACTAAAGTCAAGGCATTTTTTTCTGGCAGTAAGTTTTCAGCTGATAATTAAATACGTACCTGATTCTTGTCAATAATTCTTGTTTCCACATAATCCTGACATCATGACCAAACAGTTCCATCAGTATTTGAAAGCTTTAGCATGTTGTAGCACCTGTTATGGGCCTTTCCCATTGGAATAACATTGCTGTCAAAACTGCTCTGGAAGCCATTTTCTTCCACTGTTTCTAGAGATGCAATTGTGACGTCACCACTGCTGCTATGATGTCATAGGTGATGACGTCACTAATTAAGGCTAAAAATAGACTCAAAATGAAGGAGAATAGCTGCAGTTTATCATTGTAAATGCCTGCAGGTTAAAGCTAGGGTGTTGCAAGATATCAATTTAGTCTAAATCATGCTTGGTCATTGTGTATTTACCCTATTAATCCAAAATTTTTTAGCACAAACTTAATCATGGATTGCATTATTGGCTAAAAACTTACTGCCAGAATAAAATGCCTTGACTTTAATGCCTTTAGTCAATAGTAAGAGAAACAGACAGCGGTACAGGTCTGCATTATAAGACCAAGTTGCCTTATGTGACCGCCTCCCTCCCACACTAAGTTGTATTTTTAGTGCATCTAGCACCCTAATGAGAGACCGCACCCCCATGAGAGAGCACTTCATGACCGCAGAAGGGGCAGACTGATAACACAGGGGCCACAGTATAAATAAATTACCTAGGAAATGACCTTTAAAGCATTTTGCGGATGATTCTTTAACTTCTATGTATCTTCTTGTCGTGACAGCTTTTTATCTTTTGATTTGCATATTGTCTCAATAATTCCTGTTTTTAAAACACCGGCATAAAAATTTCATCATTGCTGCAAAAAGAAGGAATGCTTCTTTGGTATAATCCTATGAAATATCTTTTGTCTGGCTGACTGTCATTGACTGAAATGTACCAGTCAGCAAGGAAAGTACATTAACGGCGCTGCAATTTTTCAGAGCTGTGTCCTCTTATCCCAGTTCAGATCTGAAGTAGAAGGTGTTTGCAGAGAAAATTGGCTGAAGCTAGACATGCAATACAGAGCTTTTTGATGTCTGGTTTGTGGTCCTTCTACACCGGTGCTGATGGGGCGTAAAACACAAACTCACTAACTCACTCACTTGTGGTCCTTCTATTAAGCAGGATATTGTTCTCTGTGTGAGTGAATCACATTGAGTTTTCCTATCATCTCTTCCAGATTTTTTGCAGAAAGCAATTTCTTTGTTCCTGTACATAATACAATAAATAGTTAATATTGGGTACAGTGACATTTCTGGATCTGGTGTCATATAATTGCTGGATTAATAAAAGCAGTGATAAACAATATATTGCCAATCTGATGCTGAATAACCAGCTTATACTGTGAGAGAAACACTCAAGTTTACTTGGTCCTGAGAGTTAGTGGACAACAAAATACAACAAAGGTGTCGAAATGTCATTAAAATCTGTACTACACTGCATGCGCCTGTCGATGTCTTATCAAACCTTCCCATTTTTGTTGATAAATTCATATTGTTGTATGTTTCTCAGGTTCTCAAGAACATTCTAAACAGTCGAAGGATGAAAAAGGTCAAATGCTAACCAGGCACTTTGACATTTCCCTTGACTCTCCTGCTGCTCTTGTCATATGTCTTGTTGAGTTATTGGAGTCAGGTGTCATGGAGGCACCTGGCCTCATAAAATAACCATAGAAGAAGCTTCCCGGTCGGTGAGGAGATAAATATAGTTGACCTCATTTGTTCAATGTGATGCAAAGAAAAAAATAGAACATTTCTCAGTCTGCAATAGCAGGTAATATTTTTTTCACAGGTATAAAATTACTTTTTATTTTTCCTCATAATGTTCAATAGAATTTCTCTTTTCTTTACATGACCATGTGTCATTTAAATATGTAAATGTCAAACTTAAATAATTAGAACTGACCTTAATTTGCAGCAGTTTGAAATACTATTCGGGAGATGCATAGTGCTAGAATAAATTCTGTTTTGGGTGATCTGAGTCATTTTCTCACTTAAGTTTCCCATCAACTCAGTCCTTTGGTGCTTCAAAGTGAAGAGAAAGTGTTTTAATGGCTTCAGAAATCTTGTTAGCCTTACTTTAACTAAAATCCTAGTTGAAAGCAACTTTCCCATTTAACATTAAATTGTCTCACTTGATTGTCTTTATCAGATTTGGAATCAGAAGAATTGGGAATATTTTTCACTTGTTAAGAATTATCATTTCAGTTTTTGAAAACACAATGGGATGTGGTTCTTGTCTTCCATTTGTCCTCCATATTTATTCACGTTATCAGTTTACCATACATACCATATAATGGCTGTTGGCCATTTTAAGCAGTGACAAGTAAGGTATGTTTGTATTATAACCGATTTGTAGATGTTTTGAGAGTTACGTAAATAGTATGATTTATACAGCACCCATTCCAGATAAATCTGCTCAGCACTCACCATGCTGAACAGAAATCATTATACATGTAGAAATTACAGCATGCAGTTTGTTTTGGATATGAGTAGGAGGTTCACAAGAAGACATAAGGTCTTGAATATATGTATTATGCAGCAGTGGTGATTGTGCAAAAATATTCTGGAGTGGGCTATGCCGATGTGCCTGCTGAAAAATAATGACTACCTAGGAACCGGCTAAATTTAATTTTGAATGGTTATACTACACAGTGTCACTAATCATATCAAGGAGATGACATTGTGTATTTTGTTTTAATTTACTATTTCAAATTGAAAATATCGATATGAGCTGAATTCTATTTTCATTTTATTTCCCGTCATAAGCATCAGTATTCAGTATTCAGCAGTTGGGACCAACTATGGTCATGTGTCACACAACCTGACACAGTACCACTCATGGTTGCAATAACCAGCTCCTAATGGCACATCGGAGAGGCATAATGCAAGAGTGAATGAGCGCATATTGTGAATGTGTCACACACATGATATAGGGTTGATATGAAGGGGCAGCCAATTAATTGCTTGATTAAGTTGTCAGGATGCATCAGGCAGAATGCAGAAATGTCAGCATATCAGGATTATATGAGTGTGACAATCACACTTTTCAGGACTCAAGCAAGAAATCATATCTTAGCAGATTTACATTGTGCAGATTTAACCCAGAACATATGCGGAGGAATGGAGGTCAACCTTATTTGAGTTCTGAGTAAAATGTACATGTAAAATCAGCATTAAAAAGCCAAATGAGTGGCAATTTTGTAAAGTACCACAAAAACAAATCATTTTGAAACAAATTTTACTCTAAAGTTTTCAGAAGCTAGTAAACTGAGGATGAAGATGCCGTAAAGTTCTGGAGAAATAGCGGTTGTTTTCCCAATTTTGAAACATTTAGAGGTGAAATTAACTGCATGATGTATGCCTCACAAACATTGTTTAAGATGGTGCGAGGTAAACTTGATAGGTAGAACATTTTTTACTGAATTGAATTTTAGAATATAAATGTAGGCTGTTAAATGTTCTATTTCTCTTGGAAGTATTGAATGTGTATGCTGTCAGCCTTGCCAAAATATTGCCATCATTCTAATCTTATGACATCAGATGCCAATGCTACACCTGACCCCAATAACTCACCCAGAAGTATGACAAAAGCAGAAGCAGGGGAGTCAATGAAAAGGTCAGAAAGCCTTGTGGCAGCTTGAGCTGTGACCAAAAATAATTCCCTGGTGGTTTAAGAGACGTCAGTTAACAAACAATTCCATATTTCAATTATAATAGTAATAGCAGGAACAATACAGTACATGCAATAAATTTAGCCTGGAATAACATAAAGTTCTCTGACTTTAGTACATTTCACCCAAGCGCAAATGATGTATATATTTGAACGTCTCAATGCAGGTCTTTTACAGTTCACACTATTTTCATAAAATGTATCTCCACCTCTGCTTTATTGACCTGAAGGACTTTCAACTCCTCCCAAGTTAAATAGGCTCATACTGCTCCACACACTACCAACCTCCGAACCACTCTCTTCATGTACTTGCCCATTGCTAAAAGGTGCACCTGACCTAATAAGAGTCATTACAGGATAATCACATTCACCGCAGGCCTATTTCAAGTGGTCATGGCTAGGAGGCTGCACTGACTCACACTGTTGTATTCCAAGGTGGCTTGATTTGATTAAGCGACCACTTTATATAGTACGAATACTAGTGATAATGATATGAGTGCCTTGAACATTTATTTTCAAAAATGTGAAGTCTTGACCTTTTAAACAGATCACTTATTCAACCACAAATACACTGACAGTCAATGAATTTTTTATATCAGGTTCCAAGTTAAATTTGTCAACAAAGACACAGTTGCGAAATGTGTTTGTCATTTATTTTTAAGTCATTCTGCGATTTCAAATAATGAGTACAAGTGATTGTGTTTTTGCCCAGGGCTACGAAAACCTTGTTTTGGAACATTGACAAACAAATTTCAATATCTTCGCAAAAAGAAGCAATGCTTCTTGGTATAATCCTTTGAAATGTCTTTTTTGTGTCAGTGACTGAAATGCACCAGGAGTTACTTAGTTCTACCTTATTTTCTCTAGCTTTCATCTCATATTGCAATTTCCCTTTGTTCCTACACATAGCAAAATAAATAGTTTACAGTGTGTACAGTGTCCTTGACATTTAAAAATCTGGTATCACTGGTGTCATGTAACTGAAGAATAATAAGATATTCACCCAGGGAGAGGCAATGTCATTTATCAAGCAATAGCCTTATCCAAGGCTGTGATAAACACATTTCAGAGAGCAAAAGGTGAATAACAGGTTATACCATGAGACAAACACTGAAACACGTAAACATGGGAGGATAAGGGGACAACAAATGATATGGGTTTTGTTGCTGTGAATTACCAACTCATGATGGGCTAACACGAGGTGTTGAGGTGTCGAGGTGTCAAATGTTATAAAATTTTGCACTGCATGGTGTAATATTAGCCTGTCGTTATCATCTCAAATCTTTCTTTTTTGTTGATAAAGCAATGTTTTTAGAACATTTCTCAGATTCACAAGAATATTCTACACAGTGAAAAAATGACAAAGATCAAATGGTAGTCAAGCACTCTGGCCTTTCTCTTGACTCTCCTGCTGCTCCTGTCATATGTCATGTTGAGTTATTGGAGTCAGGTGTCATGGAGGCACCTGGCTTCATAAAATAACCATAGAAGAAGCTTCCCTGTTGGGTGAGGCAATAAATATGGTTCACCCCATGTGTTCTTTGTGACACACGGAAAGAAATAGAACATTTCCATGTCTTTAATAACAAGCGATGGTTGGAGCTCAGGTGACTGCTTTTTAGTTGTCTTAGTAATACTGATGAAATAGATTTGAAGACCATGTATTATTTTGATTTCTAAATGCCAAAATGTTGAAGCAAATTATTAAACAATTAGAATTTCAGTCCTTTGACACATACTATTCGGTAGAAGTGAAGTGTTGGAATAAAGTCTGTTTTGTGTGATATAAGTCACGTTCTCTCTAAGATCTACCCTCACATCAGTCTTTTGGAGCCTCAAAGCAACGAGAAAGTGTTTTAATGGCTTCAGAAATCTTGTTAGCCTTACTTTAACTAAAATCTGAGTTTAAAGCAGTTTTCCATTCAGCATTGAATTGATTCCCTTGATTTTGATTGTCCTGATCAGATTTGCAATCAGAAGAATTGGGAAACAATTTTGTCTATTAAAAAAAACAATTTATTAAAATTGTTTCAGTTTTGAAAACATTCTGAGAGATTTAGTTCTTGTCTTTACTTTGTTTTCCATGAAAATGTAATCATTATACCGCAATACACAGTTCAGGCAATTTTGTTTTTAAAAGCGGTAACATGAAGGTATGTGTGTATCATGACCAAGTTTCATTCCTGTGATCCTGGAAGACCTTTCAGATGTCATGTTGAAAGGTCTTCCAGGATCACAGCAATGCACATTAATCAGACAGGTAGTGACAGGAAATATACATTGATGCGCCAGTCAGCCACTGCCAGTGGAGATAAATAGGATATGTGTGTTATTACAGATCTCATATTAGTGTGCCATGTTCTTTTCAACTGCCACAGTGCTCATGTGATGTCAGTATGAGCATATTGACATCCCGGTGGTATATTCACAGTTTCAGCTGTGTTACTTTAGACCTTCCCTGATCTGATCATTATAAATCTACAAGAAACTATGTTGGTGAGCCCTAATAATTCTGTTTGATGTTTTGAAAACACCCAAAAGTTTCTAATCCCGTCTAACATGCTCCAACTGAACAAACCACCACGCACAATAATTATTACACATGAAAACAGATCAATCAGTTGTTATTCACACTTAGCCAGTAAGCCTCATTTGTTATTAGCAGTTGGAATCAATTCTTGAGCTGGGGTCTCAAATGCTCACATGGAGTGCCCAGATAGTGATGTCAGTATTGAGCTGCCGACATCATCTCTGCATGTATTCACATGGGACATGGCACTCTTATATGAGATCTGTAATAATTGGAATGAGATCCTATACCAAGGGCAAGTATTTTGAGAATTAATTGTCATTGACAAGAAAAGGTGTCATTAAAATAAAACAATTCATTAATAGCACACATATGGCACCAGTGATGGGGTAACACAGAATTTAGTAATTCATTGTAACTCTGTCCTTATTCATAATATCTGACTTTGGAAAGCTTGACATTTAGTAAAAGTCACTGTACACATTTCCAAAATATATTAGAATGTACTGCTCTCATTATTCTGCCAAATGAGGTGCATGTCCATTTTTCAATCGGAAATTTCTGAGAGTTTGAATGGACACATCATGAAAAAGTACAGCATATTTTAGTGTTTTGAGCATCATAAGCATCAGGTTCAGGCAGAATCTTGCAGTACCTATGAATAGAAGTGAGATTCATATATATAGGTGTCAGAGTGATACAAAAATATAAAAGTGAGTGACATTGATATTCGATAAATCTTCCAAGAAGACATGCAGTCCTGCATAAATTGTATTATGCGTTATGCAGCAACAGTGATTGTAGTAAAATATTCTGCAGTATGTCTAGTGAACAATAATGATTATTCAGGAACTAACCAATTGTATCATAATATCATTGAGTAGATATGTATTGCGCTTTTGATAAATTTATCCTTAATTTTCAAACTGACGATGTGAGCCATATTTTATTTATGTTGGAGTTCATAAAATTGCTTGTCGTAAGCATCATTCAGCAGTTGGGACCAACTCCACTCATGTGTCACAAGCCTGACACAGTACCACTCATAATTACACACAGTGTCCTTGAACGAAGTTAAGGGTTAAAAAAAATGTACAAAGAATCTGTCAACACAGCATTGTAGTATTTGGTCTCAGCTTCGATTTGATGTAAAGATCAAAAAAATCTGTTGGGAAAATTTGAGAAAATTGAAATTTAAAATTTTTGGTTTTTCACACCTTTGTTGCATACAAAATATCTGTTATAGATATATGAAATGGCAGTTCAGTGATACTGAAACATCATAATTTATTTAGTTATACATTAGGTTACTCAATCAGGTAAAAAAAATCAAAGAAAAGCCTTTTATTTTTAATTTTCACATCATTTCCAATAGTTAGGGGTGTTGCAAACTCACCAAATATTATAATGTGTTTAAATCATATATAAACATGACCATTTCACCTTTATTATTTCTTGAACTAAGGAAAAGGAGCAAATGAACCACCAGCATATCAGAAAATGGCTTGTTAACTTTGTTAGTGATGTAAAGTGAGATTTTTAGCATTTCACCAGTTGACGTTTTTCAAAAGTGATTCACAAAACATCTGTAAAGTTATCGGACAATAAACAGCAGACACCTGTATTAATACGTAATGCTAGGATCTGACAAATTTTTATCTTCAGCACAGCTTTGCATGTAAGTTGTATTTGATATTTAAGGAAATTATATATTTTGATAAAATTATTTTTTTAAATCAATTAAAAAAACTATGCCTGTGGGCTTATGAACATATAAGATGGCTATTTCCAAGTTTTATTACAGTGTCTTTATCCATATTGAAATATAGGTAGAAATTTGTGGTTTTCGGAAGGATTTTAACCGCTTTGTTTACCTGTTTTTGCCAATTATTAAGACTATTTCTTAGAATTTAGTACTTGTAGACTTCCAGGATTCAGTTGTTTAGTAGTATCATGCCTTTGTACAATCAACGTATTATTAACTTATTAGTCGACCGACTCCACTCTATTGTCACATATTTAATATCGATTATCTGTATACTTTCAATACAAAAAGGAAGAGTTATCACCTCTTAAACAAGCTAATTTCACACCAGGAGTTCTGAAACAAGTAATTATTGACGAAATTACATATTTTTCTTTCATTGTCAGAATGACAACACTTAAAATGGATCTTGAACTATTTTCTTGTCAATTAATTGATGTAAATTCTTCGGAGAAAGTACTTATTTGAGAGTTATGCACAATTGAAGGAAATCTAAGATACCTTCGGAAATAAAGTTCCTGAACAAAAATATCATATTTAAGGAATGGACAATTGAGACATTCATATATCTTCATAATGGAATGAGAGGTTTTGATATTAATATGGAGAGTTGCACTCTGAAAGTTTTGCGACATATGTCTCGGAATATGGGTATGAAAATGCTATAAAATATCTAAATATGTTTTATTATTGACTACATTGCGGCAGTGTTTGGCTACTTAACTCAATGCATTAGTAAACCTATGCAGGTTCAGTTGATAAGATGTTTTAAAAATGTGCTCTGAGAATGCAAGATGCGGTCTAGCAAGTTTGTAACACCATCTGAATATATTCCTTTAAAATCCACATAATCATAATTCTGAATTTGTTCAACTGTTCATATAGGCATCAGGGTGGTCAAAGAAAGCATTTCTACATTCAACTCACTCAAATAGATCGTTTTCAAAATTCTATAATGGATATTTTGCAGTCAACAAAGGTGTGAAAAACAAAAAATTTTAAATTTCAATTTTCTCAAAATTTTCCCAACAGATTTTTTTTATCTTAACATCAAATCGAAGCTGAGACCACATACTACAATGCTGGGTTGACAGATTCTTTGTACATTTTTTTTAACCCTAAACTTTGTTCAAGGACACTGTGTACATCAACCTGCTCCCCAATAGCCCACTGGAGAGGCATAATGCAAGAGTGGGTGAACGCATATTGTGAATGTGTCATACACATGATATAGGGTTGATATGAAGAGGCAGCCAATTAATTGCTTGATTAAGTTGTCAAGATGCCTCAGGCAGAATGCAGAAATGTCAGCATATCAGAAACACATCACGAGTGTGACAATTGCACCTTTTACTTCAGGACTCAGCACGAAATTATACCTTCACAGATTTACATTGAGATTAAAGATACTGCTACTTGCAACCCAGGCGAATTCTGAGTTCTGAGAATATGTAAAATCACCAGCAAAAAGCCAAATGATTGCAGTTTTGTAAAATACCCCAAAAAATACAAGCTTTGAATATGAAACAAATAAGATTTCTTTGGTTTTCTGAACCTAATTTGGAAACGTTGAGAAAAATGTACTTTATGTTTCACGTTTCACATTCACAGCCAGTTTTTTTAAGAATGCTATATATATTCTTTTATTGACATCTATAAATATCACAATTGATACATATGTCATTTGTAATTGGGAAAAGTTAAATAAAATATATAAAAATAGTATTAATTATATACAAGATTAACTATATATACATAAAATTGATTATACACATGCTATAAATAGCTAAAATCAAGTGAGCATATTGATACAAACATTTACGAGTAATAGTAGTTTTGGATAAAAAGAGCACTCAGCACAAGATTAAAATACATACAAACTAGGTTCCAGCCACCCAAATAGTTATAAAATAAAGTAGGTATCAAACATCAATTAATATAGATAACAGTCAATAAAATACACACACCACTGATACTGATCACTTACAAATAGTCATTTCGGCTTATTAAGAAAATAATGATTAATTATATATATATAAGACCAAAGCAAAAGACATACAAGTTAACAAATTTATAGATTAATTAATAATGCTTGATATTTCATATTTGAACATTATTTACAAAACATGCATCAAATAACATACATTGTTGCTTTAATATTGATCGATTGCTATATTGAATAGTTCAATTTATGTTAGAAATAACTTATTTCTTAAAGTGTACATTGTATACTAATTATCATAATTGTGTATTATAAGTGACCGTGTGGACGCAGGAGACAGTCGCTTTAAATTTAAACATCAGCCTGAAGTAAAAATTTCCCTAGAGTATTTAGTAGGTCAGGTTCCTTACTTTTCATTATTGATGTGAACTTATCACTGTCATTCAAAGATAGAAAATTGTTGATGAATTTAGCAGCTGTTGAAAACAGGTTTTCACGGAACAATTCATTAGCAGGGCATACAACAAGGCAATGGATTTCATCCTCCACCATATTTTATGAACACTTTTCACATATTCTATTTGCTGCAGGAAGCACTGGTTTTTGATGTCTGCCTATTTCAATTTGTAGACTGTGAGAACTTGTCCTGAATCTGGCAATCTTAGTTAACACCTTACGGTTTTGTCGCAGCCTGAGATATGGCTCTAATCTACAGTCAGTTTTAAAAAGCTTATATGTTCTAAGTTTTGGTTGCTGTGTACTATCATTTGTAGATATGAATAATTGTTCCTCTTCTATTTCATAAAGTTTTGATTTTACAGTTCTACATATGCTGTCAATGTAAAGGTGACAAGCAGAACAGACTTTTATGGAGTTGTCTTTCGAAATATAAATGTACACCTGCTTTGCAAAGATTAACTTTAAAGCTATAGATGTTCTATTTCTATCTAAAGTAAATAATGTGCATGGTATCCGCTTTGCCCAAAATTGTGGCAAATGCTGGTCTTATGAGATCAGATCCCAATGCCACACCTGGCTCCCATATGGTAATAACTCCACTATACTAGAAATATGACAAAGCACCAGTAAGGAAGTCAATGAACAGGTCAGAGTGCCTTGCAGCAGCTTGAGCTCGGACTAAAGTGAATTCTATTTTTTGGAGAAGCTCTCCATTGTTCCACATGTGCTGTACAACCATGCATCGTCTTTGAATTGTATTGAACAGTGTTCTGACATTTGGCTGACATTTTTCAGAATGGCCATTTTAAAGGTACCATATCCAGTGAATCTTAGAAAATATTGATTGTATTCTTAACTGCTATAGTCTTCTTCTTGCACAGATATATACAGACCTCAGTTAACAGAGAATTCTTTTTCAAGACCATGCAATCAATTGGGAATAACATATAACTGCCTTTTAGTAAAATTTTACTAAAATGTCTCAAACTTCAAAGCAGGTATTTTGCAGTTCATACTTCTCATAAAATTTATCCCTACACTAGCTTTTGTTGACCTGTAGTACTTACAAGACCTCGAACTAAGTTCTCCAGGGTTTAATTGGCTAATACTACATCACTCACCTCCAACCTCTGAACCACTCTCTTCTTGTACTTGCTCATTGCTCAAAGGTGCACTTAACCTAATAAGGGTCATTAATGGGATAACCACATTTACACAGGCTTATTCTAAGTGGTCAAGGCTACACTAACTCATGCTGCTGCATTCCATGGTGGCTTCGTTAAATTAAGCTACAACCTTATGATAATATGGGAATACAGGTGTAAACAGGAAACAATAGTGATAATGATAATGGTGCTTTGCACATTTATAAATGTGAGGTCTTGACCTTTTAAATTGGCTATTTCTTCTTCCAAAACACACAGACAGACCATAGATGATTCCAATTCAAGTTTTAAAGTTATAGATGTCATTGTCATTATTTCTAAGTTGTTTATCACTTTCAAATATTGGATATAGTACATTTTTTTAATTGTTTCTGCCCTTAGCAGGGGGTTGGTAATTTCTGTTCAAATGTCAGCCTTAACCGCCTAAGGCTTACTGGAAGACTAATTTGGTTACCTTGAAATTTAACCATAATTCACAGCTGGATATTTGAGTTCTTAGAAATTTCAAACAGATATTCACACCTGTGGAATAGGATGCGACTCTCACTTATATCATTATGATCTTGTCTGGTTTTGCCATTTTGAATGACAAAAATATGAAATGGTGAGCTATCATGAGTGTCTGTCAATACGTTCTTTATTGATCCTAAAAAAAGGTTCGTTCTTAACCTAATTGTGGATAATTACCTACATTGTAGGTTTGTCACAACCTGTTCTAAGTCTGTTCTTCTAAGAGACTATAAACCACCATATATATATATATATATATATATAATGTAATATTGCAGAAACTACTGATACAACATAGTTCTTGCAGTACAAAAAGGTTACTGAAGATATGTCAAAGAAAGTAGAACTGAGACTTAACAGAAAGGTTGTTAGTGCAGGAGATGATCTTTAAGACATTTGAGTAGACAAGATAGATTGAGATGTGATAATTGTGATGTGAGACACTTGGGTATACTGGAGATCATGAGATATGAAAGAACTTGTCAGCTGCTCATCAGAAGAAGGGTGCTAGTCTTGCAGCCAATATCTGTGACATATTCTGCCAAATCAGGCTGGGAGGGAATGAGCACTTGTCAGGCTTTAGTATACATCTGCTGATGAACACTTCATCAGTTTTGATTGGCAATAGTCGTGTACAAATCCACTATCAATTAGCAATAAGGTTTTTTTTTATATTCTTTGGTTGGTTTTATAACACAAAGGTATGATTTTTATTCCACCCAGAATGTCTGTCTCTTATTTTCAAGACAAAGGCTTCCTCAAGCTCAGCTGTGGTAAATTATATGAAAACCAACACAAACTGACCTTTAAGAATTTCAGGATTAACATATCATCTGGCAGTTTTTTAGAAAATGATATTGGCAATCAATTGTCACGCCCTTGAAATAATTATGATAATCAGTATCATCTTGTTTTTGGCAAAACAGTTTAATTAACAGTTTATTGCAACATGTTCCTTATTAGCCAGTTTTGATGCCTATTTTGATTTTGGTAGGCTTTAACTGTCGAAAAACAATGCCGAACTTTCAAAGAAAGCCCATAAAGATTCTGTGTTAAGACGTCCATTCGATAATCAGTGATTGATCACTCAATTGACCTTTGTTAAGCAATTGGATGAAGGGATGGAGTGAGTCAGAACCTTGGGTAATTGCCAGTACATTCATTGTGCTTCTGAGTCTAATTTTGACTGCATTGCATGGAATAGAAGCTTTGGCTCACAAGGACAGCAAAAATTATATCTAGTTTATTCTGAAGATCTTGTCTGCATCTTGTTACTGCCAAATATGATGAGCTTCGTAAGTCTGTCGAGATCCTATATTCTGGCGACAGCAAGAGTATTGCTGTGCAAGCCATCTAATATAATAACTACGGCAATCTAACTACTGACTGAAGCCCGAGGAAACAAGAAAGCCAGAGGAAAAATGTAATTTGGCCATAAGCACTTTGGTACATAGTGTAGGTAGAACTTTGGCAGAGCCAGATGTTCTGAGACATCTCAAGGTGAGATCAAGGATGTCTCAGGTGATTCATAATGAAAGTTGTCTTTCTATTGTCTGGCCTATCATATGCCCTAATTGGGTAAATCGCCTGGATCTTGAATACACCATAAGATGGTAAAAACTTCTCAATTGAGCTATACTATGTACTAAGCAGGTAAACATGGTAAATGAGATAACAGCAATTCACTTAGTGAAATGGTATTGAGAGAGCTATTAAAAATCGGTTACAGCCATAGCTTGGAACATTTTTAGAGCAACTGATTTTAATTGGATCACATTTTTTTATTTACTTGTTCGGATGTTCCCAAAGAAGATTTTTTCCTGATCGATTTAAGACCACCTTGTCAAATTTTATAATTAACAGGTGTCTGACTATTGCAAATTCTACTCAACTGCATGAAGGGCACTTTTTACCAAATAATGATTTGACGGTAGTCTTAAAGAGTTTGACAATCAATACTTTTAAAAACCAAAGAACTAAGCAAGAGTGCAATTTTGTCCAATGGTCAATGTTATATTTTCAACTGGCATGCAGAGTATACATTAGATATACATCGCATGGTGTAATATGAGGGTGATTGAGAGAGACAGCCAATTAATAGCTTTTATTAAGTTGTCAGGACTCATCCAGGCATATTGTGGCATGACATCAGTCTGCCAAATGATACACTGTGATTGCAACAATTGTGCTTTTCAGCAAATCAAGGATAATTGCAGTGACAATTATGCAAGACATAGACATTTATCATCATGAACATTTCCCATCAGCAGCCTTCAATAACATATCAAATTGCACATTATTGACTGTGATAGACAGGAAGATGGTGATAATGATAATGTTGCCCATAATATTTCTTTTAATACATGTAATGTATTGGACTGTTAAATAGGACTTGGTGTCAAACATATATTCATTGACAGCCCATCAACTACAAATGTATTCTAATGCAAGTTCTTAAATGTGAATGTTCTTTTTTTTTGGGTTTGTTTTCATGTGTTCTGGTCATTCTCTGTTTTTAGATAGTGAGTATACAATATATACAATATGTATAAGTGATTGTTATATTTGTGGAATCATAAACTATCATGATGAGAGACTCACAGTTCACCTTAGTAGCACAGGTTCGGATTTTGCAAGGCCCAACATCAAAATTTGCACAAACAATCTCACCTGATTGAGAAAGGTAAGAGAAGATATGTCACAGAAAGTGATATTAAGGCTTTGCAGACAGTTCAATAGTGCAAGGAGATGTCATGTAAGACATTTGAGGAGACAAGATAGATTGAGATGCTATATGAGATGCCTGGGTATACTGGAGATCATGAGATATGAAAGAGTTTCTGACAGCTTGTCAACTGCTCATCAGAAGAAGGGTACTAGTGTGGCTACCAAGTATCTCTGTTTTATATGACATAATCTGTCTTGAAGGCAATGAGCACTTCCATGATTTAGGATATATTATTAGACCAAATATGTAAGGGTATATTGGTTGGCTCACTACGTTGTCAAAGAAAAACTGTTCCATGACTCAGTCAAAATATACAGCATGTTTACGAGTGCCATGATGGACAGAATGGTTTTATTGCACATTGTAATAGAAACAACATTCTTTTTTTTTGTGCTCAAAAAACCATCAAATTTCTAATTCCATGAAATGCTGATGGTAGTCTGGTGAATGTTTCAATGAACAGTGAAATTTGAATTAACTATAGCCATGGCAGGGTGCTTATCTGCATTATTTGTGAGAAAGGGAGAATAAAAATGTTCTTATGTAATAACAG
The DNA here is from genome assembly GCA_026936325.1 of Platynereis dumerilii. Taxonomy (NCBI): domain Eukaryota; kingdom Metazoa; phylum Annelida; class Polychaeta; order Phyllodocida; family Nereididae; genus Platynereis; species Platynereis dumerilii. Next base: position 51,950,046 of record JAPTHN010000011.1, on the reverse strand, counting down.
TCTTTTATGAATTGTGTTAATACTCTTTGATTCTGATTTGTAAGCTTCCATCTGTTTGATTTGTTCTCCAGACACGAGAACTTGCTTAAAAATCTACGCTTTCAGCTACACTCTTCTCTGACAATATTCTTTGGACAATATTCCTTGGTCATTCTGTTCCAAATTGCTTATACAATTTATCTATCCAACTCAACCAAAACAATCACTGCATCAAGAAGATTCCATTTAAGAAGAAAAAAGGGTCTGTTTTGCCACACCTTTGTTGTCACAACATTCAACATTCCTCATCAGGTTTCTCCTGTTATTTTTACATCAGAATTTCTCATTTGGTTTTGATAATCTTTTTTCTTTCAGAATTTTTTAACTGATGTTTTGGAAATTAAAATCATTATTTCGAGAATAAAGCGAGCTTGATTGCATTTTTAGATTGTCTTTCTGTTTGATGAGTAACACTTTTTAAGGGACAATATTTCTCAAAATATTAGTGCACTTCCCATATCGGCCTATCTATCTATCTATAAAACTTTGTAGCATTCAATGTGTTCTTTTTGAAATATATATATTTGGCCGAGTTTTCATTACCCTAATCCTACCATGGTAAAACCACAGCTTGCCACGCAAATCAAGGACCATTTCCCGCATTTTCTATCCTCATTGAGAACAAACCTATGTGTTTATTTAGAATGCAGCAGGTGTATCTGCCATATGCATACACATTACCACGAGCAAATATTAGTTCAGATACGACAACAAAACTAATCGTTGATCCCTCCTTGTGATGTCTCAGAACATCTGGTGCCAAAGAGTTCTTACAATATTATGCACCTTGCAGCACAACAGTATTACCATTTTTCTACACATGTGTCTGAGATGCCTGAAGCTTCAGTATGTCGCAGTTTCCTTTTGGCTGGTAACTGAGAGAAAACAAAACAGGAAGTCAAACAGTCAACTATACACAGAAACAAAAGTTTTGTGGGTAAGGACCATTCACAAACTACAATTTTATTTTTCAAAAGAAACTTAATTTTGTTATAAAACAAGGTAATATGTCTGACAAGCGCCATCAAAGGTCCAGAAAACTTTTAACAAACCTATTTTAAACCTGATGTACAAATAGCTCCTCCTGCCTCAGTGAGAATTGCAAAGCAGGTCTGGCCTCCAGCAATGTGTCCCAAGGGGGCTCTTACGATCTCCTATATCTTGAAAGTTTTTTATGACCCTTGCTCGGCTATGGAGCCAGGAGACCATGCTATTATTTCACTAATGTTGTTATTTTGCTAAAGGTCAGAGCTATTGCTTTTGTATGATCATAAAAGTAGAATATTTTCTTCAAAGGATTAACCTTAAGAAAAAGGATAAGTTAACTATAAAAGCGATGTAATGTAGAAGGGTAAGACAGAGGAACCTTCGTCTGCATCAGTTACGGATAAATAATTAAATGAATCATTGTTTTTTGGCAGATAATTTTCAGATAGAAATAACTTTTGCTAATCTGTTTTATGTTTAGTGAGCCTATTTTTCTGAGACTACAACATTATAGTTTTATGTGAAAATCTTGTCTACATTTTGTTACTGCCAAATATGATGTGCTCTGTGAGATGTCCAGATCCTATATATTCTGGCAGCTGCAAGGGTATTTCTCTGTGTGAGCCATCTAATATAATAACTGCGGCAATCTAACTACTGACTGAAGCCTGAGGTAACAAGAAAGCTAGGTGGAAATATACAATACTGCTGTAAGCTCTTTGGTATATAGTGCAAGTAGAACTCCTGACGAACCAGATGTTCTTGGACAACTCAAGGAGAGATCAAGGATGTCTCAAACTCTATGGTCCATAACGAACATTGCCTGTGCCGGTATTTCCTATGGCAGCGCTATGTGAAAGTGTCAATGTAGTCATCAACTGTATCTTGGGTGCAGTATGAGTTGGAAAATCTGCATTGCTAAGCTTAGGAAAATCTGAATTGCTAAGTTTGTAATTGAGATCACAACCATTCCAAACCACTCTGGGAAACTGACTCAGGAAGAATAATAACATTCTTACATACTCTTGAAACTTTTAAGAGTAACCAATTTTGATTGGAAGGCTTATCTTCATCTACTTGGATTTTACGAAAGATAAGTTATCCGTGAACAATTAGATGCCATATAAGTCAATACTGTTTTTTTCATGATGCTTATTACGGTAGACAGTGATTTATTTCTTTAATACCTCTTCTCAGCAAATGTCATTTTGCCTTTTTCCCAAGATGTTTATAACAAATAAAAGCCAAGGCTTACACGGCCATTTTGTCCTATTCTCAATGCTATATTTTCACTCTCGCAAAGAATAAAATATATGTACATTGCATGGTGTAATATGAGGGTGATTTGGAGGGCAGCCAATTAATTGCTTTATCAAGTTGTCAAGATTCATCAAGGTGCGATGAGGCACAACATCAGTCTGCCACATGATATGCTATGATTGCAACGATTGTTCCCTTTCTGCGAATCAAGGATAATAGCAGTGAGAATTACGCAAGACATAAGACATTTATCATCATGGATATTACACATCAGCAGCCATCAATTATATAGATTGCATGTTATTGACTGTTATGTGGCAGACAGATGGAAAATAGTGATAATGATAAAGCTGCCCAGAATATTTCTTGTAATGCATGTGATGTCTCTGATTTTAAAAAGGCCATTCACTAATGCAGTGGCATAAATAGCTTATTCTAATTGAACCTTTTTATTGTGTCATTGTTGTTTTTTGTCACTCGTGTCCCAGTTGTTCTTGACTTTTTAATAATGAGTATGAGAGATTGTTAAAAGTTACTGTGCCCAGGGCACGGGAGTGGTGATTTCTGTTTACACGGGAGTCTTAAAGGCTTATGAGAAGATTAATTTGGTTACCTTGAGATTTGAAAGAGGCATCATTCACAATTTCACAGATGGCCAACAAAACTCAGAGGGCGTGATATGGAGTACCATGATTGCTGCTTTATATATGTTCTTGTCAGGTTTTGCCAGTTTTTCTACACAAACATACAATTATGAGCTAATTGAACATTAATTTTTCGATCCTACCTAATTACTGACTAATCGTTAACTACATTGTATGAGTAACTTGTGAACAAGTATGTAAGTTTATCATAACTATAAACCTCCACAATGGTGACACATGAACATACAAGATATATGATTGCTGAAATTATTGGCACAAAATATTTTTTGAATGATACAAACATATACCAAACTCTTTCTAAAAATCTTGTATTATACCAAAAGAAACATACAAAAAGGTTGCCTCACCGAGAAGTGGTCCTAAGGCTCAGTAGACAGGTAATTTGCGCAAAGAGAGTTGTTTAAGACATATGAGGAGACATGGTAGATTGAGATGTGATATGAGATACTTGGATATATTGGAGATCATGAGATATGAAAGAGCTTGTCAGCTGCTCATCAGAAGAAGGGTGCTAGCCTGGCAGCCAAGTGTCTGTGACATATTCTGCCTAATCAGGCTGGGAGGGAATGAGCACTTGTCAGGCTTTAGTATATATATATAGTGACACCTCCAAATATCAGAAAACTGAACCAAACATGGGATCAAATGAGAATGATATTTGTCTTGATGAAGGGTGCCAGCATTCTCGCAAGGTGAAAAAGGCAAACAAGACCCTTGACTGCATACAATGTACCTTTTGTTGGCAATGGTTCCATGAACAATGTGTTGGGATCAAGAAGAGTGATACAGTCGGTATGTGGCCATGCTTCACATGCAGACAACTTCCATCACACATGAAAAAGGTTGATGACTCAATGGACCAACTTGTAACACTTGTGAGTACTTTGACTGAAACCTGCAAAGAGTTGAAGGATGTCTGTCAATCCACAAATGAAGAATTAAGTGGATTGAGGCGTCAGCATGACATGATGAAGAATGAAAATGAAGATCTCAGACGACAATTGGAGAAATTGAAGGAAGATGTGGTGCAAAAGAAGAAGGAGGTCTTCACTGAAGGAAACTGCTCCCATCTTGTGCTGGGTGACTCCCTATTGCGATCCATTGATGAAGACAAGTTGCAGAACACAAATGTCAAATGCCTCCCAGGAGCTGAGATCGCAGATGTCCTGCATCACATGCCTGAAACTGATGGCATCTACATGGACATCACTGTTTGTGTAGGAACAAATGACTGCCACAAGGGTGAGGACTTTGTACCTTCTGCCCTGACTGACTCCTACCGACAACTGATTGATGCCGCAACTGAGAAGGTGGCAGATGTATCCAAGGTGAAGGTTGTCAGCATCCCACCACGTAATGATGATCCACAAAGACAAGAAAGAGTCAAGTCCCTGAATGCCAGTCTCTGCGCCCTTGCGGAAGAAACAGGCGCAAAGTTCATCGATAATGACCCTGCATTTCTACTGCAGGATGGAACGCCAAACGATGGTTACCTCTGCAGGGATGGTGTCCACCTCAATGATAATGGAACAAATCGGTTGGCCAGAAATATGCAGCTTTTGAACAAAGAAAGACATGCAAGAAACGTTTGCAAGGATCGAAACGGATCAACAAACATCTCTGGAGGTTGGACACGTGTAACCAACCAACGTACTCGCCATCAATCGTTTCGTAACAACATGGCTCCTCACCAATCATTCCGAAACAACATGAACAATCGTGACCAGTCCCACAACCAAGTATGTTGGAACTGTGGAGAGAGGAATCATGTTTCCTCAAGTTGTCGCCATGGCCACCCTATCAAATGTAATTTGTGTCATAATCCAGGCCACAAGGCGAAATTCTGTAGAAGACACTAGGCCAATGGCCAAGAAGGGTGTGCCGAGAATGGTATGAATGACTCTTGCTGTGATATTTTATGTGATAACCCTTTTGATCTGCTTGCAGATGGTGATGTAAATGTTTTTGATGATAATGTTATCGAAAATTCAATATGTTCAGATAAAATATGTCTATCTGACGTTTATACTTCTGGTTCTGGCTCTCCTGGCACTCCCTCTGGCACCCACAATGTAGAAAATGTATGTAAAAGTTTAAGTACTGAAAATGGTTTTGTACTGGCATGTCTGAATGTTAGGGGTATATTAAACAAGTTTGATCAAATTGTAAATCTATTACGGACAAGCAATGTAGATATTTTAGGTTTATGTGAAACCTTTTTAGATGATACTATTCCTGATACTGAATATGAAATATCTGGTTATAATTGTGTGGCAAGACACAGAAATAGACACGGAGGAGGGGTTATGATCTATGTTAAAGAAAGTGTCAAATACAATGTGATTGATCACAATGTTTGTAATGGTGTAGAAAGTTTGTGGATTAACGTAAAGTGTCAATCACAAAGCTTTGTAACAGGTGTTATATACAGACCTCCCTCTGCCAATGTATCATATTATGAAAACATGTTAGATCAGTTTGATTACATTCATGCTCAACATGATAAAGTTATCATCATGGGTGATCTAAATTACAACTATAAGTTTGATGAATCACTTTGTAATAATCCTGTGTACCATATTGAATCTTTGTATAATATGAAGCAATTAGTATGTGAACCAACCAGAGTAACTCTATGTACTGCCACCCTATTAGATGTAATTCTGTCAAATTTTCATGAGTCTCATAGGAAGACAAATGTGCTTAAAATTAATATGAGTGATCACTATTTAGTGTATACTGTGTTACAATTTATCAAGGAAAAATCTCCACACAATAATGTTATGTTTAGAAATTACAAACGTTTTGATAGCAATGCATTTATTCATGACCTGAGAAGTTGTAATGCTATTACTGACTTAGATTGGACACATGATCTGTTAAAAGACAAGTGGGAAGATTTTGTAAAACATTTTACTTTGATTAGTAATAAGCATGCACCTGTTCAGATACGAAGGTTAAAGAAGAGAAATAACCCATGGATTACACCTGAAATTGTAAAACTTATATATGAACGAGATTATGTGAAGAAGAAGGCAGTAAAATTGAAAGACACTACTATATGGAATGAGTATAGATACTTACGTAATAAGGTTAATCAGTTAATTAAAGACAATAAGAAACTATATGCAGAACAAAAAGTTAGCGAATCAAAGGGCAATCCAAAGAAAATGTGGAAATTTCTAAATGAATTTACAAACAAGAATACGAAAAAGTCACCTCCTTCAGATCTAAATGCTGAAAAGTTCAATCAATACTTTTCTACAGTAGGTGAAAAGAGTGTAGCTTCACTTGGTGGCCAACCAGAATCTTTATATTGGAAATGTTCCAAGTCTCTTTATGAATTTAATTTCCAGTTAACAAATGTTGATGATGTACGTAAGCTCATTATGAAATTAGATGATGAAAGTTCAACTGACATATTAGAGCTTGATAGCAGGTTACTGTTTCATGGATGTGATGTTATCTCACCGATTGTTTGTAAATTCATCAATGCCTCTCTTGATACGAAAGTTGTTCTTGATGATTGGAAATTAGCCCGTGTTAGTCCTATTTACAAAGGTAAAGGTAGTATTGACGATGAATGCAATTATAGACCCATAAGTGTTATAGGCCATTTGGCTAAAATTATGGAAAAAACTGTGCAAAAGCAAGTTATGAAATATTTAGATGAACATAAGTTGATCACTGTTGATCAGTCTGCATACTTGAAAAATCATAACACTCAAACATCATTGCACAGGGTAGTTGATGATTGGCTATGGAATATTAATGATTCTTTACTAACAGCTGTTTGCAGTCTAGATATTAAAAAGTGTTTTGATACCATAAATCATGATATTTTACTAAAAAAACTTGAAATGTATGGTTTCTCAAATGATGTTATTTCGTGGTTTACATCATATCTGATGAACAGAGGTTGTAAAGTTAAATGTAAGAATGAGTATTCAGATATTGCATACATTAATATTGGCGTCCCCCAGGGTTCGGTATTGGGGCCGACCCTGTTTTTGCTTTATATAAACGACATAAATAATTACTTAGGAGCTGCAACATGTAATCTATTTGCAGATGATGTTTTACTTTACTGTTGTGGTGAAAGCATGGACGAAATTAATGATAAACTGCAAGACTCTCTTCATAAGGTTAAAGAATGGTATGATAAAAATATGTTAACTGTAAATGCTTCCAAGTCAAATGTAATGTTAGTTACTACACGACAAAAAGAAACTGTTTTAACAAATGAAATGAACTTATGTCTTGGTGATCAACTACTGAATGTTGTAAATCACTTTGATTACCTTGGATTGAAATTAGATAAAAATATAAAGTGGGATGTTTATATTGAGTCTCTATGTCAGGATCTCAGCAAGAAAATCTGGGTATTATCAAGGTTAAGAGAATTTTTGCCTTTTGATCTATTATTAAAAATATATAAAAGTACAATTCAGCCCAAGATAGACTATGGTATTTCGGTATGGGGCTTTACCAGTGATTTAAATATTAATAAAATCCAAAGACTTCAAAATAGAGCTGCAAGAGCAATGTACAATAATTATGATTACATCAATGTGAGAGGAATAGATCTTCTTGCTGAGATGCATGTTATGAATGTCAGACAACGAAGGGATTACTTTGTATCATTGTTAATGTTTAAAAGTATTCACGGTTTGGCACCAGACTATTTAGTAAATGATGTTGTTATGGCCATAGAGGTGTCAGAAAGACAAACCAGAAACTTTAATGAAAATGATTTGTTTGTGCCAGTTACAAATGTTGAAAAAACGAAATATGCTTTATCTTATCAGGGTCCAGTTTTGTGGAACAAGTTGCCAGATAATGTGAGGGAGTGCACGAGCTTAGAAGTTTTTAAATCTAAAGCCAGAGTTCACTTTTTATCAATGTAGTTACTTGTTTTAACTAACTTTTAATGATTGTTATTGTTTTATACTGTACATGCTGGGCCGTGTTGAAAAACACACACTGTGTGAACTTGTCACCCAGCAAAAATATGTTTTATAAATAAATAAATAAATAAATAAATATATCTAGCGATGAATACTACCTCAATCTGGAACTAGCAATGGTTGTTTACTTTTCTATCAAAATGTTTTATGGTATATGTGTAATTGTGTAGCCAGTTTAGTTGTTTGACTGTTTAACACCAATGCCAAACAAAGATTATAATGATTCTGTGTCAACTAGTCAGTTCTATCAATATTCATCTGACCTCAGTGATTGATTTCTCATTTAACCAGTGTTACCCAAGCAACTGCATGAACTGCATCAGGACCTTGGGCAATTGCCAATCCATTAATTAGGCTGCCAGGTCCAAATTTGGCTGTATTGCATTGAATGATTGGCAATTTTCTTAACAATGATGTTACAGTTCCTACAATACAATTTGATATAAGTCTTCTAGGTTCTTGTTTTACAATGTGTGAATGTGTATGAAATCAATATAATGTTACAAATTTATACATGCTGAAAATTCTCATTTTGGCTGTGTGACATTGTTTTCATGTACAAATATGTAGTCTTAAGCGGTGACTGACAAGAGCAACAGAGAAAACTCTATGACTTGTTCTCCAGAAGTGAGAACTTGCTTTTAAAAAAAGCCACACTTTCAGCTTCTCTGAGTCTGACGATATTCTTTGGTCATTCATTTTCAAATTGCCAAAATTAATCCAGCTCAGCAAAAGAATTGTTGCATCAAGAAGATTCCATTGGGTTGAAAAAGGGTCTCTTTTCCACACCTTTGTTTTCACAACATTCCTCATAAGGTTTCTCCTTTAATTTTTCTATCAGAATTCTTCTTTTGATTTTGAGAACTTTTTCTAGAATTCATTAACTCTCTGATGTCTTGTGAAGGAGAAAATCATTAGTGTGTGAATAAAGCAAACCAGATTCCATTTTTAAATCATTTTTTGTTTGTTTGATGAATAATGCTGTTTAAGGAGATGATATCTCTCTAAATATCAGGGTTATGCAACATTTGATGTATTCTTTAAAATATATTTATTTGGCCCTGTGTTCATAAAACTGATCCTGCCTTGGTAAAGAAATCAAAACTTATGCACAAATCTGGACAAGTTTTCCCACTTATTCTATCCACCTTGAGAACAAATCTATGTATATTTAGAGTGTAGCAGGTGTTTCTGCCATATATGCATACACATTGCCACAAGAAAATATTAGTTCAGATAAGACAACTTTCATTAATTCTCCCTGAACAAATCCTTGATCTTCTCCTTGTGATGTCTCTGAACCTCTGGTGCCAAAGAGTTCTCACAATACACACCTTAAAGCACAGCAATATTATCACTTTTTTACACAAGTCTCGGAGATGCATAATGCCTCAGTCACCGGAAAGGCTACCACAGACAAGACAGTGTTACATGTCAACTTGCCGGGCTACCCATTCCTGTGAGTTTTTTTTCGGAAGGAACTTAGTTTTGTTATAAAACAGACTGATATACATGTCTAACAAACTCCATTGAAAGTCTGGAAAACTTCTGACAGACCTGTGATCAACCCTATGTCTAAATAGCCCCTCTTACCTCAATGAGAATTGCATAGCATGTCTGGCGCTTCAGCAATGTCTCCCAAGGGGGCTCTTATGATCTCTGTATATCTATCTTGTGAGTTTTATGATTCTGGCATGGTCTTGGAGCCAAGAGGCTACGCTATTATTTCGCTAATGTTGTTATTTTGCCAAAGGTCAGGGCTATTGCTCTTGAACAACAATTAAAGTGGCTTAGTTTCTTCAAAGGATTAATCTTAAGAGGAAAGATAAGTTATTAAATATGAGGTATCAATCATGGAAGGCTAAGAGAGGTAATTTTGTCTGCAACAGTCAAGGACAAGTATAAGACCCTTAGGCATTTTGAATTTTGTAAAAAAAAAATGTTGCATGGTTTCTTTTTTGACATAAGTGAACAATACTATAGGAAGGGAAATGGTTTTGAAGTTATAGGGGCATGCAATGCACTCTAATAAGTTTATAGTAAAGATCTGTGATTGTTGTTAATACTATGTATATTTTTCAGTTGTGTTTTAGACTAGTCTTCTAAATTGTAGTTTTATGCGAGAATCTTGTCTTCATCTTGTTACTACCAAATATGATGAGCTCTGTGAGACACTCCAGTTCCTATATTCTGGCAGCTGCAAGGACATTTCTGTCTGTAAGCCATCTTATATAATAACTGTGGCAATCTAACTACTGACTGAAGCCTGAGGCAACAAGAAAGCTATAGATGGAGAAATACAACATTGCTGTAAGTTCTTTGGTACATAGTGCAAGTAGAACTTCTGAAGAGCCAGATGTTTTGGGACAACTCAAGGAGAGATCAAGGATGTATCAGGTGATCCATTATGAAACTTGTCTTCACTGTTATCTAGTCTAATATATGGTATAAAGTGACTTACATATTACATTAATCGCCTATATTGTGAATACAGTAAAAATTGGAAAAACTGGTTAATTCTCCTACTCTAGTGAGAATAAGACCACAACTATAACATACCACTAAGGGAAATTGACTGTAGAGGTGAAAAAATACACATACATACTCTTGATACTGTCAGAAACTGAGAGTGTCCGATTGTGATAGCCTGTTTTCCTATCCTTGCTTTGGATCTCACCGAAGACAAGTTGTCTGTGAGCAATTGAAGACTACCTTTTCCATTGATTATTTTTGTAAATGTTAATTGACTTTGTGAACAGTTGTTTTCAACCGAATTTAATTATAATGTTAACAGTTACCTTTATTATCTTGATGTTCAAAAGTCATTAAATAAAAACAAAGGATTAAACAGCATTTTTCAACTATCCTCAAAGGTATATTTATGGGCTAGTAAAGAAACATTAGATGTTGCTCAAATACGAGGGTGTTTTGAAGAGGCAGCCAATTAATAGCTTTTATTAATTTGTCAGACTCATCCAGGCACATTGCGGCATTACATCAGTTTGCCAGATGATACACAGTGATTGCAACAATTGCGCCTTTCAGCACATCAAGGATAATTGCCGTGAGAATTACCAAAGACATATGACATTTATCCTCATGAACATTACCCATCAGCAGCCATCAATTACAAAGATTGCACATCATTGTCTGACGTTACAATGTATATAACAAGTGTTATGAATTGTGGAAGAGTTAGAGGATTTATTTTCATATCATTCTCGCATGCAATGACCACATTTGTGCATATCTGCAACCGTAGTGTGTGATTGTGTCATGAGGCTTTGATTTTTGGTATTCAATAAGATGACAAATACTTTGAATAAAGTTCAGGAAGCAGATGTTCTAGATAACTAACAGGGTCTAGATACCAAACAGAGATATGGTTGAAGAGATATGTTTGCTCATGAGATGATTCTTTTGTGGCAGTATTTCTTAACCCTAATAGAGAATTGCAGACGCCTAATGATTACTACTGCTTAATGCTGTTATAGCCAACATTTGTCTGTAATCATTTGCTGCAAACAAGTCAGGTTACATATTGCTTCTAAAAGACTCTCTGTTACAGCCGAAAGGTCTACATGCCAGATTTGCAAATTGGGCTGCTTTTTGCATGCCAGACACTAAAATAGGTCTTTGTCACAATATCTACTCCCCTCACCATGATTTGCCAATATCCCTCACGAAATATTTAAAAAAAAGTGCAACCATGCCACATTTTCTATTACACTTTTCCAAAAGTTCTAATGCGCTATGTTAGAAACTTTGTCATAGTATATTGACAGCCATCTCTTCTACATCAAATAGTGACCAAAGAGTGTCTCATGGTTAGGAACTATTTGGACACTATTTGTTAGAACTTTGGGCTGCCATGCACTGCCATCTCTTCTACAACAGCATGTTTCCAGGGCCTCTGAAGTTGAAGCCCCCTCTGCTGGATATTTTGGAACCAAAAATAGGACCCGGAGAATAATTGGCAGCTGCCAAAGCTCCATACGGTTTGCCAAAGCTCCATACGGTCAGCCAAAGCTTAAGATGGAATATCATCTGATGAAATAGGGTCTAATGAAATATCCAAATAGCATCTTGGGGGATATTTGACCATTTCAAATATCCTCATAGTGCTATTTGGAATATCCAAAGTCTTTTGAAATACCTCCAATCTCTGGATTACAGAGCCCAACATTCTCCAAATTACTATCGCTTAACATTGTAATAGCCGACAATTGTCAGAAATTATTGGCTTTACAGAAGTTCGGTTTCATGTTGCTTGCAAGCAGACTCTCTTATTACCGTTATTTGGAGGTTTCTTTATTGGCTATGTAGGTATATTTGTTCAGTCCATACCACTGACATTTTTATTAGCAATATTGATTCATGTTTGTGGTTCAGTTACTGGAACATAGTTACAAGAAATTATGAAAATCCAGCAAATTCCACTGGAACTGTGGTAATAAGATGACTGTGCAGTTACCTACAGTGAATCGTTCTAAAAAAATAAATCTCACACAAAAACCCTGATTGGTTTTTGGGCTTGTCGTACATATCATTCCAAATTTTGGATTTTTGAAATACCTTACAATTGTATTGCCATGAATGGAGAAGGTTTTTTAAAAATTTGCTCATTACAAGTATACCATGTCATTTTAATCGGTCTTTCAGTACAATACCAGACTTCAAACTCATCATCATTACAATATGGCTTACAAATCAGTTGGAATTTGCCTCACATGGGCTGTCATTTTCTTTTGATTGTTTTTGCTTCTTTTATAACACTTAATCTGAAGCCAGGCCAATAGTCCTATATCTTCGATTCAACACTAACATCAGTGCTCAGATGAATTGATGGTGATGATATTCTCTTTGCGGAAACTGATATTCAGCCTTCATTGCAGATAAATCTCGAAGCTTCTGAAATATTAATTTGTATGACTTTTTTAATCTGTTATGCACTTGCACGCTTACATAAATATGCATTGTCTTCCAAAGCACATCTCATTGGTTAATGAAGCCAAAATCATTACCTATGTTCCTGAAAAGTTCTTTTATTCACGCTAATCGTTGCCATCAAATACTCGTATGTAATAAATATTCATAAGTTTCACAATTGCCAAATGTGTGAAATTAGCAATATGTATTTTCGTATTATTGAATGGTCATTAGGTTTATAAAGTTATCATATTTGACAGCTGCGAACAATGGCAGCTCTTGCTAAACCTTCACTGTTTTGTCATTGTTAATATTTTATCTCATCTAACATGTAAAGGTTAATCCCTGCTGGAAGAAATTAGCCTACTTCTTGGTGATTCGAAAGAGTGGCCTCGACCTTTACCAAAATAACTAATTGACATGAATTGACGATATTTTATTTAAGCCACCTTGGCAATGTAATTACTACTTTGAGGTGTTTTGAGTTGATTTCATATCACAAAGGTCTGTTTTTAATCACTTACCAGGAGCTTTCGCCCACTTTTCTTCAGCTGTCTGACATGGCTCAGTGGTCAAGTCATGTGACACGAGGCTGCAGAAAATACATTGTTGGTCGCAGGTCCCATCCTTGGTCACTGTGGAGCGAGGGTTTGTCCTTCCTGATGGCAATGGCAAAGATTATCTACAGTGCTGCTTGTAAATAAGTGAAACACATCATATTGTGCCATTGCATCAATGTTAAACATCCTCAACCAAACTGCTTATGGAGAATTCGCATCCGATGAGAGGGAAACATATTGGGTCATAAAGGCCAATATGTGAGGCATGCAGGATAACAATGGCAGCCAATGTTCTTTGCTGCAGTCGGAGTTAGGTATTGGTCAAGGTCGTTGATAAATGAGTGAACCACCCTTACCTATGAAATTACATTGAGCTGAGAATTGCTCCATCCTCAGGGGTTATATTTCTTTCTTGCCAATCCTTCTTTCGATTACTGAAGTATGAACAGGTCAGCATGACAAATGTCTCGGATGTTTCTAATTTCACGAGGTTGAAAGTATTCTATCAATCACACACGCTTTAATTACACTTCAAACCTGAACTGGCCCGCAGTATTCTGAATCCATACAAACTTTGTTGTGTTATCTAATCATTTAACCTTTCTTTTGACCTGCATGACTAGTTAACCTGTCATACAGTTGGTTGTCCTTATCTTCCTAAGCTTGCAGGAAAGGAATATGACAGTATATCTGCAATTCCAGTGAACGAGCGACCTGTCATAAAAAATGCATGGATAATTGAGCCAAATGTCCAATCGTGCTATGTTGGGAGCCTTTTCTTGCCCCGCCCGAGGCATAGAGTTGTCAACTGATGATCTAAGCTCTCATGTGAGCTCCTTATTCACAATCATCGACCAACAATCTTGCTTTTATCGTCCTTTGGTGTTCTTAAAGCTTCGAGTATCTCCCTGATTTTCAGCTGTGATAATTTTGTTAAGCACTCGATTCAGATTTATCATTTCGTCTCTATTTCTGACTATGTAGGGCCTACTTGATGCAGAAAATCCCTCACAAAAATTTGCAGCAAAAACACTTTCACTTTCACAAATTCTGGTATCTATGACTCAGTATTGCTGAAAGGCACAATAAATTGGTTATCCGCAATTTTAAGAAGGCCTATGCATTGCAGCTAATTTAAAAGTTACAAATTAGTATTAGTATATAGCTCTGGATTTTATTTGGAGTGTATTACTGGAACACTAACCAAAAGGTAGGAATTTTGGCCTATACTGCAAACAATTCCTGCGGGAAACAGCAATCATGGGCCTAATTGTTGAAAATGTATGATCTGTAATACATTAGCCAGCTAAAAATAACATTGATGACGTCACTTGTAAGCAAAAATAGCTCTTTGATATATGAAAGAATAATGGAGGATAATGAATTATCTTTCCTTTCTCATAATTCCATCCTGATGCTATAACCATGTTTCACAAAAGTACCATGTTTTTGAAATGGCTATCATAATAATATCATGTGCCTTGTTATGTTTGAAAGATTGATTTTGTCTACCAGAGAAAACTAACAAGGATTAATGAGAATGAATTCCTCAATTTGCCCCAGGTATTCTTTATTTTCAATCCTAGGAATCAGGGAACAAAAGGAAATAATGTCCATTTAATCACTGCAGAAACTGAATAAAAGTGGAATGATGCATTACATGGAGGTTTGCAAGGCTATCCTTGCTTGTGATGTGATTGCATAAATGTTGTTTGCTGGACCTGGCGGCTTTTGTAAAACATGATCGGACACTTAGATGAAATGAGACATGGCAGGTCATTCATTATTCTTCATTAATGGGCTTGTGATGACATTATCACTGCATTTATTTGCAGTCTGATTGAATGCATTTGCAGATATCTTATTCACCTATAGAAAAAGAGTGCTAGGTTATCCAAAATCTCCTAATCCTTAGTTAATATATATATAATAATAATAATATTAATAATATTAAGTACTTATATAGCGCCAATTCCAGTCAACTGCTCACTGGCGCTTGGTTAGATTAGCTGGTATCACCGTAGAATTGTGCAAAAAGATATGTTTTCAGTCGCTTCTTGAAGTTATCCAGTGTCTTTGATTTTCGCACATTATATTGGGTGAGAAAGAATGTTTTATCATGATTAAGGGAGAGCGGGGCACCATGAGCCGCTTTTCCGAAATTAAGCTCCTGAGCCTAAAGTTTCAATGGTAAATGGCTGGATGCTTTATATAATCATAGCAAGACCTCTTGGCTACAGTATTCAGTGTTGTTACATTATATTCTTAATTCTTAAATAGTCAAAACATTGTCTTTAAAAAATGTAGTCTAGCGGGTCATTGTGCCCCGACCCTGGGGCACCATGAGCCATGGCATGGGGGGCTGTTTACATACATGTATTATCCTTCTCATTCAACTGTAAAGAACTGATACTTCATAAACCAGATGTTTTACTTGAAATTTTCCCTTGGCATGCACCACAACATGGATCAGATGGATTTTACATATTTTTCTATTAAATTGCAAAAATGTGTCCTAAACAGCTGCTGATGTCTTGCACTATAGATCTGGACTTACAACAGTAGAGTTGTTGTTACAATTCAGCTTTAATTGTACATTAAAACTTTATAGAAAATGGCTCATGGTGCCCTATCTCCATGTGGCTCATGGTGCCCCATTTGTAAATTTCATTTATTAGTGCTTTTCACCATTTTCCAGTTTATCATAGTATCAATGTTATGACATCATCCTAGCATATGCCTTACCTTCTCTAAGAAGACTAAGTTTTATGATGATGCCGGAAATAGTTGAAGTACCAGAAGTAAAAGTTCCAACGCCCAATATGTTTACTTTTTACTCAAATTCACTGGTCAAAAGTATTTCTTCAATTCTTGGTCCTACATTGAAAAGAAAGATTATGATTGCTACCCTAGCCAGTAGTACACTCATAAAGGAATATATGGTCTTCCTATCGAGCAGTTCTATCTCGCCGTTTTTTTTGTAGGGACCATGGTTCATGGTGCCCTGTGGCTCATGGTGCCCCGCTCTCCCCTACTGTTAGTTAATGAGCACTAGATGATCAACAATTGTTCTTTTATTTGTAGCACGGAAGTCAGGTTTCATAGTTACTGCATTGTAGATAATCTCTTTTTACTGATTAGTGTCATGCAATTTCTATGTATGGAAATACCCTGTCAGCGTGCCTCGGCAGTCCAGCGTCGGCCCGGCGTCGGTCCGATGTCAGCAGCATCGGACCGGCTTTGGGCCAACGTTGGGCCTCCGAGGCACGCTGATAGGGTAGGAAAATTCACACTTCTGGCTTTGACCCTCTGTTAGTCATGTTTAGAAAAGTGCAATTCATTTCCATTCAATTTCTCAGAAATTGTATTTTCAAACTTTCAAATATACATTCCTGATCATTTGAAAAATTGTCATTTCACAAACTGATAAGGATTTAAAAACCATAAGGGCTTCACATGACATAATTGTTTTCTTTCTTTAACATTATTATTTCAGAGGAAGGCGTTTGAGAACATGATTTGAAAACTATTTACGGAATCAAAATGAAAGATGCAATTATTCTGTGACATACTTGTAGGAGTCTTAAAAATAGAAGGAAGAGACATTTTGTGACAGCGAAGAATAATTTAAAAGAAAATATTTACTTTTTCATTCCTATATAATGATGAATGCATATAAAAACTCTCTTCCTGTCCAAACCAAACATTGTTTGCCTCTGTTGCTATAAGGCAAAGAAGATACTGGATTTTTATTCTTGCAACGGCAACTCTTTTGTCCTGATCCGGATTGATTTTGGCAATTTGGAAACAAAGGAAAAGAACTGTTTTCAGACACAGAGAAACAGAAAGTGTGGTTTCTGGAGCTTTCTGACTTTTGCTGAGACAGCGTAAGTAATATATCTCATAAAAGTTATCCAGACATAACTGCAACTTCACATGAAGAAGTTATATCTTTACCTTTTTTGAAATGCACACACAGTCCTCGCATAACCTTAGAGTGCGATCCCCAGAATGTCACTTACCTCGAACAAAGTGGTAATATAAAGGAAGATTAATATACATGGTCTACATATAACCATGATTAGACTGCATATCATATAACTTTGAAATAGATCTGTTGTAGAGGAACTTTTTAGATCCATGGATGGTGGAGAATTGTAGACCTTACATTCACCATTATGATTACTTCTACTTAATGCTGTGGTGGCCAATGATTGTCAATAATTATTCACTGCAAACAAGTCAGGTTTCATGTTACTTCTAGCAGACTCTCTAGTAAGAATCCTCCTGCTTTTTAGGCTATGTTGGAACACTGTATATTTGTTCTGTTTACATTCCGAACTTTTCATTTTTGGTTGAAGTATTATTGGGGAGAACCTCAATTAACTTTTCCCCTTGAATTCTATCATTCTGGAGCAACACAAGAATAAAATGACTAGTGATCACTAAGAACAGAACTTCCTGCAGAGCTAAACCACCTTCAGTCTGTGGATTACAGAGCCCCGTTCTCCAGATTACAATTGTTTAACGTTGTAATAACTCACAATTTGTCAGAAATTATCGACAGCAGAAGTAAGGTTTCATGATGTCAGCACAAGTTTCTCTGATTAGAGTCATTTGGAAGCGTTCTTTTTTGGCTGTGTGGGTATATTTGTTCTGTATACATGTATATCAGTGACATTTTTATTTGCAACCATGATTCTGTCTTTGATTCAGTTACTAGATTTTGGCCAACCGCGCCGGACCCCCAGTACACCATATAAATGTGCTAGCCAAAATAAATAACATTGCTTATGCGTTCAACAGGAAATTCATTTATTTAAAGCTGTGGAACATACCTGATTGACTCAACCTGTCTTCAAGTAAATACAGCTTATGCCATCAGTTGGGTTTACAGTACACAGCTCTTGCGGCTGTTTCAGGTTTTAAGTCAGGGAAAGTTTCCTCTATCTAGATTCAGACTTTGATTCATTTATGTAAATACATTACAATAGTTATTCTCTTTCAATCAAATTTCAGGTTTTGAGGTGCTAGAATTCCTCAATGGCAAGAGGTCTCTGTGTCATTCATCATTGCATAGTTCTGATAAAAAGGATGGAACAGGAAGTAAAATAAGAATATGCAATAGTACAAAAAGTATAGAAGAATCTATCACATCATTTCTTGTTGTCTGACCAGAAATGGAAATTGGCCAGACTTGGGAGAAGCAATCTAGAGTTACATCATGAATATTCAGATGAATTGATGGTGATAATATGACAGCCCAGGCAGCAAACATTCAGCCTTCATTGCAGATAAATCAGCAAGCTTCTGAATTATACATTGTATGACTTATGTAATTTTTTTATATTCTGGCACGTATAATAATATCTTTTCAAGGCACATTTCGTTGAAAGATGAAGCCAAATAATCATAGGCGTTCTCTGATAAAATTTTTTAAACGAAAATGTGACTAATATACAAATTATGTTGAAAATGAAGTAGGTCCAGGTCCAATAGGTCATACTATTGTAACAAATTACTGCAGCTGCCATTAAAATTACATTAAGCTGCTAAGCTAATGGATTAGTTCTATAAGAGGAAAATGTGTGAAACGAGCTACATAGAACTCACATTATAACTGATCTATTACGCTGACCATTTTAGACTACTGCGAACAATGTCACCTTTGTCGTCCTTCTCTTTTAATGACATATATCTCATCTGTAAAGTTAATCCGGGGGGAGGGGGTCGGATTGAACAAGAAACATGGCTACTTTTGGTCAAGTTATGGAGTGGTAATAGGGGCCTTGATCTTGAACAAAATATTCTTAGAGATATTGCAATATAGCAACTCAGGCTGCATATGTTCATAGGTGTATCCGGAGGGGGGAGGGGAAGGGGGGAGGTAGCCACCCCTCAAAACTCTGAAAAAAGGCCCAAATTCGAGCCAATGATTGTCAGTAATCGTAATCACTGCAAAGAAGTCAGGTTTCATATTGCTTCTATAGCAGACTCTCTAATGAGAGTCCTCCTGCTTTTTAGGAAATATTGGTATATCTGTTTTGCTACTTACTGAATTCACTTTTATTCCAACCCATGATTCATGGTTGCTGATTTAATCAATCTAGATTAAATACAAGAATACAATGTTAGGACAGAAGTTCCTGTAGAGCTGAACCACCTTTAGTCTGTGGATTACAGAGCCCTCTTCTCCGAATTACAATTGCTTAGCGCTGTAATGCCCCGCAATTGTCAGAAATTAATAGCAGCAGAAGTAAGGTTTCATGTTGCCAGTGCGAGTTTCTCTGATAAGAGTTATTAGGAAGCGTTCTTTATTGGCTGTGTGGGATATTTGTTCTGTCTATATCAGCGACATTTTTATTTGCAACCATGATTCATCTCTTTGGCTGAGTTACTAGAACTTGGCCAATCCAGCTGGACCACCATATAAATGTCCTAGCCAAAGTAAATAACAATGGCTTGGCCTTCAATGAGAAACACAGCAATTCAAAGATTTTGGATATACCAATTGAGTTTACTTGCCTTCCTTCCAGTAAATATGATATCAGTCAGGTTGTTGCAAAAGAAAAGCTGGTCCATAGTATGGGCTGGGGATCTCCAATATTAATATTTTTAATGATGAAACAGGTAATTCTATTCATACCATACTGCCCTACAAAGGTAAAGTACAGTAAATGACATTCTGTACTTTACCTTTGTAGGGCAGTATAGTGTAGGTCATTCTATTCATACCAATACAATGACAGCAACTGTGACGTGTCATTAACAAGTAAATAGCTAATAAGCTAATGATGAGTTCTATAAGTGAAAAATGTGTGAAACGAGCAACGAAGGACTGTCACACAATAACTTATCTATCATGCATGCCATTTTAGACTACTGTGAACACTGTCACCTCTTTGTTATCGTTCTCTGTTAAGTCACTGTTAATAACAAATCTCATCTGTCAAGGTTAACCCCTGGGGGGGGGGGCTGGACAAGATATATGGCTACTTCTGGTCAAGTTATGAAGTGATGATAGTGGCCTTGACATTTATCAAATAATCTTATTAATCTATGAGATATTGTATTAAAGCAACTGAAGCTACATATGAAATTCTTGTCGTGTTACTCTGAGATAGTTGTAGTTGTTGTTATCAAACAACCTTTATAGTTCCCATGACGTTAAAAGTATAATGATGACCCATCATCAGCTACAATGCTCACTAAGTGCATTTTTCAAAGTGAATTAAATAGTCTTTTGGTTTTTTTTAATAACTTATGGATTACGAACACACATTAATGATTCAGTCTTTCAATTTCTCTTAATTTAGCACATATGGCTTATATCCATCAATTCCATCATGACTGATACGTTAATCTGCAGCATTATTGACTGATTTTCTGTTTCCAAGTTACGAAAAAAGGAATATGACAGTGCATCAGCAATTCCAGTGAACGACCAACCTGCCATAAATAATGCATTGATAATTGAGCCAAATGTCTTATCATGCCATGAGGGAGCCTTTTCTTGCCATGCCCGAGGCACAGTTGTCAAAAGATTAATTAAGCTCTCATTTGACGGGAGCTCCTCACATACAAGGATGAAGTGGGCACAATGGTAGGAATTTCAGACTATTCCTGCAGGCTGCCAGAGGCTGTTATATAGCATTTTGAATGCATTTGCCCCGCTAAAAATAACATTGATGACGTCACTTGGAAGCAAAAATAGCTCTTTGATATGAAAGAGTAATGAAGGATAATGAATTATCTGTCCTCTCTCATCATGTCATCCTGATGAAATAACCATGGATGTTTTACGAAAGCACGGTCTCTTTGTCCACAGCGACAGTTTGGGTCATCCAAAAGCAAAATATTGCTTGAACTTTCTTTTGCAATGTACCATTCTATGTTTGCCAATGTTTTGTGCAGATTGAAATTAAGAGGTTTTGATAGTTTCTTCTACTTGTTTGTGAACAACTTGACAGTGGAACTTTACCTAGAAAATTTCTTAACTCTTAAAAACAATAGATCTTTTTAGCACTATAATGTGGTTTATGCCATCAAGTTCACCTGGGTTTAGTTTGATTCTTTGCACAACTTCTCATAATGGGCACCAACTTGTATGATTCAAGACTTGGTATCTTGTCTTCTCTTGGGCAGGGATTAATAAGGCTGAATCCTGAATTTGCCCCAGGTGTTCTTTCTTTCCAACCAAAGAATCCGGCAACCAAGGGAAATATTTTCCATTCAATCACTGAAGAAACAGGATAAAAGTGAAATGATGCATTACATTGAGGTTTGCAAGGCTATTCTTGCTTGTGATGTGATTGCACAAATGTTGTTTGAATTTCGTATTTTCGTGGAACCGGTGCTTTTGTAAAACATGATCAGATGCATCCATATCAAATGAGAGATGACAGTTCATTCATTAGCCTTCATTAATGGGTTTGTGATGTCACTCTATTTCTTTGTATTATGCTTTAGAGCATTGTCTATTTTTGGCACATATGAACAACAAGGCAAGGTCATTAAAAAAAACCCAGCCAAACTCAGTATATTGGTAATGGAGGATTTCTTTTTTTAAAGTTTTCAAGGAATGGTCAAACTGAAGAGCATTGTACCCCAACATTATCATTCCGATGTATCACCACCGCGTGAAGGCGTTTTGCTATTACAGTTATGATGCCAGTTTACTTTAAGGTTATGAAGTGTGACTCCATTGCAATAGCCTCCTTTGAAAATTCTATGCCAGGATTATATATTTAGTTAATTATAGAAAGAATCAACTGGATTCCTCATTTCTTTAAGCTGTGTTAGAAAAAAGAAATAGATACAATGTAGTAACTCTATGTCAGTGAGCAAGTGATTTCATTTTTGTTTTCATCGGCACATTATCTTAATGAAAGCAATGGCCTGAAGACAACAGATCATGTTTTATAATATTTACAATGTGGAAACAGCCCAAAGTATGATTACCAACTTGAAGCTGACATGTGGCTGAAAATTCATAGAGGCATTTCAGCCGTGATAGCTATACTTGGGCACACAATATTGCACATGCATTGATGTGTCTTAAATGTATGATATCCATAGATCTCTCAGTAATGAAGAGATCTGAAGAATGTGACATAACAAGATAATACAAGAGTGAGGGTGGACTGACAGAAATGCTTCCACCAACAACAGCTTTAAGCACCTGGCATCCTTTATGGCTGGATGGGTGACATTTGACATTTCTCTGATCCCAGGGGATTGGTGAGAGAGTTCTCTGGTCCCTTTTGATGGGGTAATTCTTACAGCTCAATGTTGCTCAGCTTGTGATAGAAGTACATGCTTTCACATGCAGCTGGAGACCTATTTACTATTAATACTTGAAGCAACTCACATTTGTATTAGGATGGATTAATTTGATTTAGATCTCTCGGATGCATCGTGTGCATGAGGATGAATTAAATTGCAGTTTTACCTCAGAGGGGGTGGTTAATGATATATGTGCACTTGTGATAGTGTTATGTATTTATAGCCTGCTGATAAATATGGTCAGCCCAAAGCCCAAGTGAATGATGTTGCTCGTCTTGCTTCACAAATGCCTCCCGTGTGGTCTAATACATCTTCATTTTATGGCTGTGGCTCAGAGCAAAAAGGTTACGAAGAATCAATATGGTCTCTTGGTATTAAACGACAAATTCTTAGTGCTTCACCTATATATATGTAAGTATTTAGATTTCTAAATGTAGACATGTATTTTTAGATATATAGCCAAGACACAATCCATGATAGTTCGCTTTTCAATTAATATACACTGGAACGGATCCGATATGATGTCGGACAAATAAAAATATATACGCACAAAAAATTGGGATTTATTTGACATAAAAATTCACAGGTTCTAATGGGGGGGGGGGTTTCCGTTTGATGGAAAAATCATCGCAAGCAAAAAAAACTCTTTATCGTGAAATTGCAACTATATGAGATCCTGCAGTATTGGTATCATTGTCATAAAATCTATTTTTGACATCAACTATGTGCATCTACAATATATCTTTTTGGACAAAGTTGTGAACTAGTTTGCAATTTGACAATTTGTTATTCTCATTAATTTTGAACCAGCTGAAAGACATTCAAGCTCTGCAGTACATTTACACTTAAGAGGTGCATGCCTGGAGCAATCTTTGAAACTGAAGGCATTAGCATGATTAATACGAGCCTACCAGGAACATGCACAGTTGTATGCGAGATTGCCGCTCATGGCATGTCTTGAGTTGTGAAGTTGTGGAAACTTGGCACAATTTTTTTAACTTGGCTAAAACTGAAAATCACGGTGAGCCAAAAATACCAAGGCAAGGTTTAAACAAGATAGAGGTAGTTTTCTTGTGTGTAGTGACAACTTTTATTGCCATTCATTTGGTTGCCAATTCCATTGTGAATCCTTCCTGGCACAGAGCTATGTTGAAAAAGGCAACAAAGATCCTCAGCCAAGAAGTCTTAAGCCTCACAAAGTTAATTTACACTCAGTGATTGATTTCACAATGAACCATGTTAGCAATTGGTAGAACTAACAGAGAAGGGCAATAATCAGCCCATATAGTTGGCTGCGACATGAGCTTATGTTAGTAACATCACCTTTGGATATTGGATCAGTGGAAAATTCAAACTAAAGTTTGTAATACCATTCAAGGTTGTGAATTTCAGACTATTCCTGCAGGCTGCAACATGCTGTTATAAAGCATTTTAGAATACTTTTAGCCTGCTACAAATAACATTGATGACGTAACTTGGATGCAAAAATAGCTCTTTGATATGAAAGAATAATGAAGGATAAGTAAAGGAGAGGGAATATGTGATTTATCACCCTATCACCCGAGGCCTTTACACATATGCCTGATCCCATGGTGAATAACTGGCTTATACCATGAGACAAAAACACTCAAACAGTTAAACATGAGAAGATAACTGAACACAAAGAATATGGGAATTATTCTCCTGAAATACTGTAATGTGATTGGTCCTCTTGTTACATGAGTCTCTCATACAGATATTGGACGTTGTTTTTGCTTTTCATTCATTATTGACATTGTAAATGATTGAATCAGCTCAATTCTATTCAAATTCAATTTGGTAGTCATTATCAATTCAAGCATCTTTATAAAGATAAATTAGAAATAATTTGCTTTTTGTACTTTAATCATGAGTTCAGTATTATGAAAAATTTGTTAGAATCATGTATAATGTGATTTTTATCTTGTTCAGTATTGTTCACATGGGTTTAGTTGGATCCTTGTACAGTTTCTCATAATGGGCACCAAGTTATGATTCAAGGCCTCGTATCTTCTTGTCTTCTCTTGGGCAGGGATTAATTACAGCTGAATCCTAAATTTGCCTCAGGGGTTCTTTCTTTCCAACCAAAGAATCTGGCAACCAAGGGAAATATTTTCCATTCAATCTCCGAAGAAACAGGATAAAAGTGGAATGATGCATTACATTGAGGTTTGCAAGGCTATTCTTGCTTGTGATGTGATTGCACAAATGTTGTTTGATTTTTGTGGACCTGGTGCTTTGGTAAAACATGGTTGGATGCATCAATGTGGAATGCAAGATGACAGTTCATTCATTATCCTTCATTAATGGGCTTTGATGTCACTATATTTCATTGTATTATGCTTCAGTGCATTAGCTATTTTGGGCACATAATTATGAACAACAAGGCAAGGTCATTAAAAAATCCCAGCCTAATGCAGTATGTCGGTAATGGAGGATTTTTTTCAAGTTTTCCCCGATAAGGTCAAACTAAAGTTGAATTGTACCCCAGCATTATCATTCTGTTGTATCACCAACAGGTGAAATTGTTTTGCCATTACAGTTATGATGCCAGTTTCCTTTAAGGTTATGAAAATGTGACTCCATTGCAATTGCCTCCTTTGAAGATTCTATGCCAGGACTATATATTTAGTTCAATTACAGAAAGCATCACCCGGATTCTTCATTTCTGTGAGCTGCGGTAGAAAAAAAAAAGAAATATATATATTAAGCAAGGCAACATGAAGCTGACATGTAACTGAAAATTCTTAGAGGCGATTCAGCTGTGATGGCTATATTATGGAAACACAATGCTGCACATGCATTGATATGTGTCTTAAATGTATATGATCCCATTCACCTCTCAGTAATGAAGAGATCTGAAGAATGTGACATAACAAGATAATACAAGAGAGAGGGTGGACTGACAGAAATGCTTCCACCAACAACAGCTTTAAGCACCTGGCATCCTTTATGGCTGGATGGGTGACATTTGTCAGGCTGTTGACATTTCTCTGATCCTAGGGGATTGGTGAGAGAGTTCTCTAGTCCCTTTTGATTGGGTAATTCTTACAGCTCAATGTTGCTCAGCTTCTGATGGAAGTACATGCTTTAACATGCACATGGAGACCTAGTTTCTGTTATTATCGTTTTCATAGCTACGTGTTTTTCAAGTTTGCAATTTGCTTCATTCCAAAACTGTGATGTCAGAGATTTAGTTGAATAATTTTGTTTATTGCAAGCACGGATTTCAGGAAACTGACTAAGTTAAGTGACAGATGGATGATGTATGTTTCACTATTAGTCCAGTCTATATACAGTTTAACCCCCAAAAAATTGCTACAAAAGGTTTTTCAACTGATTCTGTTAGGTATAGGTGTACTTTTTAACATACTAAAAGTTTACCAAAATCGGACCACCGTAAATATGTTTTTTTCAAGATGGCGTCCAAGATGGCCGACGAAACCTTCAAATGGCAATAACTCTGGAACTGTCCACTCAAATTTGATGATTTTTGCATCTAAACCTAGGTTTTTGGGGTCAAGGAACACATTGAGAGCATCGAAAATGACATTGGACCAATATTTAATATGTGCAACCCAAATATGGTGCACAAAATGACTGCTGACACCTCAATTAAGCCGACTGTTCACTCAGATTTGGCCATCTTTAGGTCCATCGCCAATTAGAATCACACCTATTTTAAATGTCATTGAATTGTTGACAAATGGTTTATTGCATAATTTTTCATTTTCAATTTAGTTTGTAACAATCAACTATATATAAATCACCACTAATACCTCTGTCCAAGGAGTCTGTTTACATTGTTCAATTGTCTGGCGCCATCTTGCAGACTGTCGGAAGTTGTCATCCATATTGATCTCTTGAGTCTTGGTTGTACTGTCATAGTTTTCAGTTTGGTATTGACCACATACTGCAGTAGGCTACTAGAAAGTCCACTATGTCTACAGCTTCATTGGGAGGATTTGCATCCTGATGAACAGTTGTAACAAATAACTTTCATATGTTTGTCTGGAGCCTATTTCTTCTCCTTCATGACAGAAATTAACTAATACGGATCCGTCCTTCTATCCATAATCTGTAGAGTTCATGTTATTTGCATGCCATGTCCAACCACACCCTAATTTGGTAGAACATGCCAGGCTACAGAATAATGTGTAGGGGAAGTTGGAAGGAAGTCCTTTAAGGGTGACAGATGCCTTAGCAGACGCCACCTTCTTGGTGAAAATGTTGTGACACAGTAATGAAAGTTTATTCTTGGACTTGCCACCAAGACAGCAATCATCATGCCTTTGCTCAATTCTGCCATCATAATCTCTTCAGATTTATTTGAACATATTAATGTACCTGCACAGCACTTCATGACAAGATCAGAATTCACTAATTTACGGAAAGGCCACTTTTCTGATGCCAATTACTCTGGAGCATGAATCACAGCCCAAGTAAGCACGGATGAACGGAAACTCACTGTGTACATCATCTCCTGATATTTGTTTCAACAAGTAAAATTAATGTAACAAGCTCTGCGTTCTTTTGAATGTTAATTGGTGTCAGAACAGAAATAGACGGCCTAATTATAAATTCTGCTGTACTGAGTAGGAACAAGTTCTGCAAATCGGTATCTTTGCCAAAGTTTTGGTGCAAAGACAGACATGCTCAAAGGTGCCTTAACAATATCAACATCTGCATCGCCAGGTGAATTGATGATGTGATATATATCCTCTGTTGGTGTAGTGCTGATTAGAGCAATCATGTGTGCCTTGTTCTTGTCAAGAGACAAGAGGTCTTCCCTTTTGTCATCAGTCTTGGAACAGAACTTCGGCATCAGGCATCTTTCTCTTAAATGGATAAGATCATATTTAAAAGATCGGAAAATGGCAGTAAAGGTGGATAAATGTATGTCATCTGTGAGAACTTTCAATTTTTCGGTGCCTCAAGGAAGTTGTTTGGGTCCGTTGCTATTTAATCTTTATGCCAGCACCATCATAAACTGTACTCACCCTGATCAACAAATAGGAGGTTATGCAGATGATCATTTTGTTAAGGGAACATTTAATCCAGCAGTTTCAGGGACAGAACAGCACTGTGTGAATCAGCTTTAAGAAACTCTCAGGAATATACAAGTGTGGATGTCAACACACTCAAAATGAATGCGAAAAAGACAGAGATTACCTTCTTCGGCAGTAAAGTTATGTTAGCCAAAACCAGATCGCAATTTGTGAACGTGGATGGGGAAATTGTCAGTGTTTCTGGAAGTCTAAAATATCTCGGTGTGTGGTTGGACTGTAATCTCACCATGAAACAACAAGTCCACGCCAAGGTTAAAATTGCAGCTATGAATATCAGACGCATCAGCAGCATCAGAGCCTTCATTGACATTGAAACAGCAAAAACGTTGGCATCATCCCTTGTCCTGTCACATTTGGATTATGCGAACAAGTGCTCTGTCTTGTCCACAAGTCATTGCATGGTTCAGCTCCATCTTATTTGTCAAGTCTGCTTACTGTCCACACTTCCAGTCGAAGTACAAGATCCCATTCCGATACTGTGATATCATTACATGTGCCATTCACCAAGAAGAAAACTTTTGCCGACAGATCTTTTAGTGTATATGGGCCAAAACTATGGAATGGACTGTCACCTGAGATTCGTGCCATAGACAAATATTTAACTTTCAAAAAAACTGTCAAAACAATTTTATTCAAGGAAGCTTTTAATTGTTAATTTTATCATATTTTTGTATTTTAACTGACTTTTGAATTTTATCGACTTTTATATTTACATGATTTATTCCTATGTGAAGCGCACTAGATTGTTTTTCCAAATATATGTAGCGCTATACAAGAGCAATAAATAATAATAATAATAAAAATCTGTTTCAGTTGCGAAGTTTATGATAGGGTGTCAGTTCATACACGTAACTCAAAATATATCATCTGGGGAAAGATTTCCTGATCTTGACGCACCAAGGAACTTTAGAAAGAGGAGTGCAGGATCAATGGCACAGTCAGGAGCAGTCTACAAGGCAGAGATATTCTAAAAAATTTTTGCCTTGTGTTTCCGATTTTTTGGTAAATGTTAACTTTCAGACAATATCTTCCATGATCTCTTTCCCAATCCCTTTGAGGTCATGCACAGTCACATCTGTCAAGCTACTAGTCTTTTGACAATATTTCTCAGGGTAGTACCCAGAGTATCTGCATGTTTTGGACTTAAAACATATATAATAGGTCTGGTTTGTGGAATCTTGTATTGCACTGTTGCACAATTCAGAAGGTGCAGATTATCATGTTTCCGCCAAAGGTTCTGCAGGTCCTCGGCCATCCCGCTGCTTCCAGTTGGACAACCAGTGCTCATTAAAAACCTCATTAAAATTTCTTTTGTTACAAGGTTGCTATTTAGTCCTGCCCACAGTCCCCAGCATTGTTTGCTTTGTCAACAACCATGAAGACAATAATAAAGGAACAGTTAGAAACTCCCCTGTAACAGGTTAACATCAAGATGTATATTCTCAAGGTTGCTCATTCCTTGCAGTCAGTAATGAGCACACCTCAAGTAGTTGAAGTGACCTGCTGTGGCAAATGTACATGCAAGTAAGCAATCTGAAATCCCTGCAAATGCAGGAACCAACCCAATACAATTGCCTTGATTATCAGCCATGTCAACCATTTCTGATAATTCAGCCACATCAGAAGGCTTCACACACTTTATTCATTCCTGTTCCCTCTGTCAGTGTCCCAATAGTACTCAGAAAGTTCATACTATTGTGGAAACCCCCTGACAAGATAACAGTTCTTATTTTGTGGTGCATCAATAACAATATTAGGTGCTTTTCAAGTCAAGGGCTGGTCAAAATTGATGATAGTAGGAAGCTTTTGCTTCATCAAGAGGTTACGAAGTCTAATATGGACAAAAAGCAACCCTTGTATCCTGAGCACATATTTATCATGGGCGAGAAGAATGTAACTGAGGATTGTCCAGGATTTGAGCAGCTGGATGGCTGAGTTGTTTTAAAATGGTTCCCACATGTGCTGAAGGTCTTTGCCTGCATGGGTTCGAACCTTGGTTGGAGAACCCAAAATCTTCAGTGGTCAATCATTAGCAAAATCCCGCAAGGATGTCATTCAGATGGGACATCAAATAGTGGCCCCCTTGTGTCATTATCTATGCTGGGTAAGTAAAAGATCACATCACTCTCCAATCTGATAAATAATACTAATAGCACCACACCTCTCCCGCAAACATTTAAACTCATACAGAGTTATGGAGGCCTGTTGGCATCTCATCCAGATTCAGATCGCAAAGAATCAACCCTCTTGACCTAAAACATCTATATATTTAAGGATGCTACATGTATCTGTCCTGATAAATGATGCAAATTTGGTGTTACCTGTCTGAAGCCAAGGGATATCTCCCAAAAAATACCATCCTGCAGTCATAGTAAAATAAAAATCGGAAATTCCTTACAGAATACCCTATTTCAAGGATACTTTGCAAACGTGCATTCTAAGATAGGGGATTTTGTCATGTTTTCTGATGCTAGTTCCAAGATGTCCTTACAGGGAAGAGAATGGTTCAAATTTCTGTGGAAAAATTGTCTTAAATAAAAGTGTCTGTGGCCATATTGGAGTTTAAAAGCTCCATAATTGTCCAATTTCTCAATGTGTTCTTGCCCCCAAAAACCTTGGTTTGAATGCAAAGATCATCGAATTTCACTTTCTTGTTGGCCCACTGCTGTATATAATCAATGCCAAACTGAAAAACTGTGATAATGCCAACGACACTTAAGACAAAAATGGTGGATAACTGATGACTTCAGAACAGTGTAAATTTACTTTATAAACAAAGTTAATGGTCATTTATGGCCAATTGCTGTTAACTAAATTGAATAATGATGCAATGAATCATTTCTGTTTCACTCAATGACAACTAAAGCAGCTGCATTCTTTTAATTGGCAATTGATACAACGATTGTCAAATCTAAGTGAATGGTTGACTTTATCAAGGTGTCGGCAACCTCATTTTACACCATTTAAGCATTGTAAATGTTAAATAATGGTCAAATGTTATTTTTGATGCTCTCAATTTGTTCCTTGACCTCGAAAACCTAGGTTTAGATGCAAAGATCATTAAATTTGAGTGGATAGTTCCCGAGTTACTGCCATTTGAAAGTTTCGTCAGCCATCTTGGACGCCATCTTGAAAAAAACATATTTCCGATGGTCCGATTTTGGTAAACTTTTAGTATGTTAAAAAGTACACCTATACCTAATAGAATCAGTTGAAAAACCTTTTGTAGCAATTTTTTGGGGGTTGAGGGGTTATTTTTCACAAATAGACTGGACTATATGCACTGTAACTGAACCAAACAGACGACTCAGCCTCAAAGGAGAGTTGCAGTTACTGACAAAAATAAGTTGTTTGAAATTGTGATGACTGCATGGTGTCTTGTGAAAAACAGCAACACATTTAGTTTGGAAAACAGTCAGGTGCAACACTCAGCTTAGACAGGCGTTGTTTGTTGTGGTTGTACACAAATAGCAACATTGCCTGGCAGTTTTAAAATTCCTTTGTCATAAACTTTGATGTCCAACTGTAGCGTCCAAAGGGAAAATCTAGTAAGTCACATTTTGGAGTTTCTGAGATAATCCACTTTGAAGTTCAAGTTCTTGCAGTAAGAGATAGGCTTACTGGGATTTGTCAGTGTCATTCTGGGGTAACGGGCCACTTCTTGAAAATCTAAACTTAAAGAATATATAGAAACATGTCTCAGAAGTTATATTTTGACCTTAACTCAATTTGACCCAATTTGTGACTTACTAGGTTTTCCCTTTGGACGCTAGAAATTTACTCTGAACTGATATGTCACAGATTGAAGATTAGACCAATCACATTGACATATAGCCGATGATGTCACGGTTTAACTGCATAACGAAGTTTTCAAAAGAACACATAGCTATGAAAACGATAATAATACTTGAAGCAACTTACATTTGTATTAGGATGGATTAATTCGATTTAGATCTGTCGGATGCATCGTCGGCATGAGGATGAGTTAAAATAGCAGGGGGTGGTTAATACGTGCCCTTGTGATAGTGTTATGTATTTATAGCCTGCTGATAAATATGGTCAGCCCAAAGCCCAAGTGAATGATGTTGCTTGTCCTGCTTCAGAATTGCCTCCCGTGTGGTCTACATCTTCATTTTATGGTTGTGGCTCAGAGCAAAAAGGTTACGAAGAATAAATATGGTCTCTTGGTATACAAAATCTTAGTACTTCGCCTATATATATGTAAGTTTTATGGAAGAATCATCGGAAGCAAAAAAATGTTTGTCGTGAAATTGCCGCTATATGAGATCATGCCATTTTAGTATCATTATCATAAAGTCTTTTTTCGATCAACAAGGTCATTTATTTTGGGATAAAGTTGTGAACAAGCTTGCAATTTGACAACTTGTTATTCTCATTTTAACCAACTGAAAGACATTCAAGCTCTGCGTGCAGTACATTTACACTTAAGAGGTGCATGCCTAGAGCAACATTTCAAACCGAAAGCATGAGCATGATTAATATGAGCCTACCAGGAACATGCACAGTTGTAAGCGAGATTGCCGCTCATGGCATGTCTTGAGTTGTGAAGTTGTTGAATCTTGGAACGCTTTTCCAAACCTGGCTCAAACTAAACATCACGAAGAAAAATACCAATTGTAGGTTTTAACAAGATAGAGGTAGCGTTCTTGTGTGTAGTGACAACTTTTATTGCCATTTATTTGGTTGCCAATTCCATTGTGAATTCTTCCTGACCAGTACACAGCTTCGCTGAAAAAGGTTATGAAGGTCGCCACCAAGAAGTCGTCAGCCTTACAAGGTTAATTTGCCCTCAGGGATCAATGAACCATGGGAGTAATTGATAGAACTACCAGGAAAGGGAAATTTTCAGCCCACTCAAATGCTGCAATTAGAGCTCATGTCAGTAACATCCCCAACAAAACAAATGGACGTCGGACTCGTTGAGTATTTTACTATATATATGTAACGTCACCTTTGGATTTTAGATCAGTGGAAAATTCAAATGAAATTTTGAAATACCATTATCCCGCTGATAGATATCATATTATTATTAGTAGTTATAAATTATAGAAATATTGAAATAAGCCAGTAATTTTGAGCCTCACTTAGCTAAGACCTTCTGGGAGAAAAAAGGGAAGTCAGTTGACAAATCAGAAATTAGTAATACAAGTGTAAAATGTTGCATTGAACGGATGTGGATATTAATGGCATTAAGTTTTTTTGTGGTATACATATATTGTTTTTTTGAGAAGCATATTTTGTTTGGTGTCTGTCTTCAGTGACATGTGGTGTGTTTATATATGCATCAACAAGTGGTTTGTTTTAGAGATAGACTTTCATGTTGCCTTTGTAAAATGTTTCGAACGTTGACGATATTTGCAAAGGTTGTGACCAAGCTTTGCAATTTGAATCTTGAAAGACATTCAGAACTCTGCCGTACCCTCGACAGTGCACCTGAAGCATTAGCCTGATTAGTATGAGTCCGTGAGGGAACATGCACAGTTGTATCCATGATCATCGCTCATGGCACGTTGTTGTGAAACAATGACATTTTGTGTGAACTTTGGATGTTGGTTAAATCTGTGAAATGGGACAGTTAGAAACAGGGCATATTATATTATAAGAATTATACATGGATGCAAAATGCAGCCAAAGCCTTAAAAGGAAGCTTCATTTTAGATTGGTAAGGTAGCTAAATTACATACGGTGTATGTAATAATTTGATTAACGTAAGTATCACCTCTTCCAAAAATTGAGATTTTTAAGTTCTGTTAGGAGAAATAAGTTACCATCCTGTCATTGTAACATGATAATGGAATTTCAGTTTTACAACAAAATGTCAGAATCCAAAATGATATATGATGGTTCTTGGCACTGCTCGGTCTACTGTTTAGTTTACCAAACAATGCACTTTTTAGCTTCAAACACCAACCTGCTGATTTCTATACATGCACTCTGGAATGGCAGGATATATAGAGCTGACTTCTTACAGCCACCAGCCTTTGACATCATATGCACATTTTCCATTCAAAGGCATCAAGAAATTGTCAGGAGTGTGTGATGGATATACCAGATATGTCACACATACCCAGGGCATGAATAGTTATGAGTTCGGCCCATTCACAAATTGATGTTGGGGAAGATATTCATCTCTTGGATGAAACATCAGTGTTGGTTGGCAGCTGAAACTCCGAAATATTTTTACATTTTATGAATCCAAGTGCTTTTAGTTCAATGTCCATGCATTTTGCATGCTTGCAAAACCCATCCAAATCGAAAAAAAGGACAGCTCTCTGTGAAAACTACCCTAAATTACTGTTTTAGATATTTCAGAAAAATTTAGAGAATTATTTTGTGATACTTAGGGCAACTGTCGCAGAATTATCTGGTAGTCCATGGGAGTAGAAGATGAATGGATTTGTTCAAAGCAACAGTCCTGGCATTAGACACACTCCAAAATAGTTTTCCATTGTACTCCAATAGAACCTTAAACACTTTGGGCTACAACACAGCTGGAATAGAGTCATGCAGAGAAAGGAAACGAAGGTTCACAGTCAACAACCTAAATGTCATTTGACCTCTGTCATTGATTTCTCATTTAACCATGTTACTGCAGCAATTGATGGAACTGGCTTTTAGGAGGGCAATTGCCAAGCCATTCATTTGTCTACCAGGTCTTATGGATAAAAGACATGTGACCCCTTAAGTATATTATTAAATGGTTGCATAGTTATTACAAACACAACCCAGTAATTTGGTAATTCCTCCAAAGTAAAATGTGTCTACACTTACTCCATGAGTGGAATGCTGTCTACACCTATTATAGACTAAAGGAGCTTCAACTCCCAATAAAGTTTCTTCTGTTACATGTAATGGAGAAATTTGCAAGATGAGACTGTTACATTTTGACATGAAATTTACACTGCATGCAGGCCAAAACTTGGGAACAATTCTGCTTATGTGTGTATGGATTCTTAAAGGCACACAATAGTGCAATTTTTTTATTGGTTGAGAGCTTCAGATGTACCATTTACAGAAACACGACGGTGATCCTTTTGAAATTCTCCCAAAATAAACCCATGAAAAAAATTATTTTAGTTACTGATTTTGGCCAAATTTTTGGCACAAGCAAAAGCGACTCCTGTTGGAAGAAAGTGAGCAAGCCACATAGGACAGGGTAATGAATATTCAAATAGATGACCTTTTATGACCTCTTGAAGTATGAAAGAATGGTGAGGCCTAGCTGTGAATGTTTTATGAACAAAGAGATGAAACTTAAAAAGCTGTCACTGTAAATTTGAGACAAACTGAAACCGTGGAATGTCTCGCAAAGGCTTGTGATAAGTCTATTGCGCAGCCAACTCCGTCCAACTGTCAATCATAAGAAAAATTACAAATTCTGAGGTGCTGATTGGCTGATTCTTGTGACTTTATTTGGCACTGGTTAATTTGCCTCATATTTGCCAAGTCCAGAACGCATCTTGTGATGGCAGCAACTGGTATTTTATATAGACAGAAAGATAGAAACATAGAAAGATAGATAGATAGATAGATAGATAGATAGATAGATATTGATTGACTGCATTAATTGATTGATTATTGATTTTCCACTGTTGTCAATATTTACAAAAATTAATTTAAAAAATGTGGAGGGAGCTCCCAAAGACCAAGAAATAGATAGATAGATAGATAGATAGATAGATAGATAGATAGATAGATAGATAGATAGATAGATAGATAGATAGATAGATAGATAGATAGATATGGTGTGTTTTACTTGAAAGCTGCTTGGGGGGGTGTTGCTTCATCATAATACATTTAATTGGGTCCTAATTGTACATTTTGCGTTCTGGTCTTGCAAATTGTGGTCCAAATCAGTCACTGCTTACTCTCTCAACCTTGAGAAAATCAACCAATGAGATTTCATTTCATGGCTGAATTATAATAAGTTGTAATTTGTTTTATTCTGTTTTTTAGCACCTATTGTCATTTGCACAAACAAGAGCTTCATCCCAAGTGTAGCAAATTCACACATTTCACAGCTAGTATTATATCAGTTTCTTAATTCATTGACAGTTTATCACAGGCATATTATTTGGACAAAATAGAAGGAGTCCACACCTCAAGTTTGTTCAATTAATTGGAGGAGAGGGGGAGGGGGGAGGGGGGAGGCCCACCCTACCCTACGTCACTCATCAGCTGACTGAACATGCTGAAGGCCCACAAAATTTTGCTAAAAACCCAATTTCACATATTTTTCCTAATTTCAGGTTAAAACCAATTTTTTAAGCGTTGGTAGGACGTACTTGCAGCACCCTATACTTTCACAAGATAAAAATTGATCAAATTTGTCATTTTGGGTGGAGTTGTCCTTTAACAGATCGAAAGGTCAAGGAAATACATAATAACAGGAAGTGGGATTGTATAGGAAGTTTCTGTATGAATGGTACTAAATATCTTCTGTCGCTGTCAAAAATACAGATGGGTCCAAACAAGTGGACCATCATCTTAATTTAATAAAAATGACCAAGACTTAGTCACTTTGACACTCCCCTATTTTTGAGAGCAAACTTGGAAATTTAATCACAAATGTTGCAAAATTAATCTTCTTCACATTAATATACGTCTATTTCAACATGATCAAATAAGAATCCGATCTACCAGAAGCCATTTAATGACTTGACCACTGTATACATAACCTGAAAAATCATAAGTTTTAAACTTTTAAATTGTTTGTCTCATCGATATTGCCCCAACTTTAATTGGTGATCTGCTGAGCTAAAAATGGTTGACTCGAAAGAAAGCCTTACTGTTTATTTGAAAGTGAACTTACATGTTGAGACTCATCAGTGATCCAGCTTCTTTAACTAATTTAAGGAAAACCTTTTAGCTGCAGGGTATCCTATTTCTTTAATGGTCTTTTATAGGATTGATAACAAAGAGT
Organism: Platynereis dumerilii; assembly: GCA_026936325.1. NCBI lineage: Eukaryota > Metazoa > Annelida > Polychaeta > Phyllodocida > Nereididae > Platynereis > Platynereis dumerilii. Next base: position 51,913,323 of record JAPTHN010000011.1, on the reverse strand, counting down.
ACGTTTAAAAAAAATGAAAAAAGTCAGGTAAAGGAGGAATTGCATGAAAAATACAATGAAAATTTCCTTAACTGCTTCATGAACCAGCTTCTCCTGCAATAAGGCTAATGCTTAATCTTTCTGAACAAACAGAACTTGATTTTAACCATTTGACTTGGGCATGAAAGATAGCTAATTGGGGTCCTTTGTAATTTTTCGCAGTTTCAATCTCTGAATACTATATGTTCCACAAATTAATTGACAATCAAATTGTGAGTCAATCAGTTAATAATTCAGTCATTCTGTGCTTAGCCAGTCAGACCCAGTCTATGGTTGTGTGTCCTGCAAAGGCACAGGTGACTGCATTTCTTTTCCACTTTTGAAAATTGTCAAACTGGCGTTGGCAACAGGAGACCTGACAACCAAATGAATGGCTGGACAACTGCCTTTCTGAAACTGAAATCAATCATTAGGTAAAATTAACATGGAGAAATTGGTTTGTTGACTCACAATCATGTGGCTTCATTCTCTCAAGGTTTCAAAGGCTAATCAAATCTGAAGCTCATTGCTGACACAAGAATGCAGTTTCACTAGCATTGTATAGACTTAATCACACAACTTGTGAAAATGATATTCCGGGAAACTGAAACACCATTGTGTCTCAATCAATTAAGAAACTAATCAGTCACAACAGATTTACCACTTGCGCTTATTAAACTTCGAAGATGTGTCTCCTGAGCAGCTGAGTTAATAAATTTTTGAGGGATGAGAAACAGCATCGCTTCTAGGTAAATTCAATCAGCCTCATGAGACGATATTCTATCCATCCAAATGCTTGAGATAATGCGTTACAGGTGATTTAATTACCAAGCGACCCTGGTCATTCACCATTGCATGTGAGGAATCAATGCACTGTATGCAATAACTACGTTTGATATAATAGCTGAGTGATGCAAAAGATTAAACAAAAGTTCTATGTATTTAGTGAGCCAAGAATCTCAGAATCACATGGTAATTAAATCAACAAAACCCTAGCTCATGTAAAACTAAACAATATTCTGCTTCACTCTGTCTTTTTTTCTTCTGTTCTCAAATATCATAATATAAAATTAAGGTTAACCAAAAAGTGACAAAAACACAGCACCTTCTCAGGACTTTCTTTATGAATAATACATATGCATCAATTCAATTCAATTTTCAATTCAAATTTATTGACCAATTTATGTACATAAATAGGATCATAAGAAATCAAGTGTCAGCATCAACTATGGTAGGCTGACGCCATACTTGGTGTATTTGCCTTTACCAATAATAAATTATAATCATAATAATGTGAACATCTAAACACATACATATATACATCTATAAAGTTATTACAAAGAATGTCTACTCAAACAAATACAAAGGGAATATGGAAAATGCTATGTTTAAAAACAGTGAGGAGATAAATATAGAATGGAAAAAGAGGAAAAAGTAAATACGGGATTAAAAAAATAAAAATAAATAAATTTACAACTTAACAAATAGTGCCCTTATAGCCGCCTACTAAATGAAGATGTGCCTACCTACATCGAACCTTCGGTTCCAAATGATGTGAAACTCTGCCTTGTGAGACAAAGCAAGACTGTTAATGTCAATATTCCACAGTTACATATTAACATGATCAGACATATAGTACAATGCAATGCAATATTAAGATGTTGTGCTCTAAAGTACCACCCAGTAATAAATTAATCATTATGTCATATTAACTGGATTATATCCAAATTTACAAATATATATACAAATTTAAATTTTAGTTTCACTGCTGTCCTGATTTACTCTGCATCAGAGGACTGTCAAATCACTTTACTGCCCCTCGAGGCAGATGGGGAAATCAGACAAGACAGTCCAGCAGAGAAAAACTGAAGAAAAGACATCAATTTTATGGAGGAATCTCCACACATACAAAACACAAAGGACTTATCTCTCGCTTCATTTGTCAGTCACATAATTTCTGCAAAAGGCTGACAGAATTGCACAAACAAAGGTTATATATCAACTTAAATGATCTATAGTAAATTTATAAAATAACAAATGTCATTAATGATTCACAATGTTTATTGACTTTCTCGGCTCAGCCAGTACCAGCAATATCGAAAGTTAAACAGTAAAATTGGCAACCAGATTTTAGTACAGAAAGTCAACAAGTCACATTAGATGCAAATACAACATATCCTTATCCCAATTTTCCACCCATTTCTTGGCCATTTAAAGCTTCATCCAGGGGCGTATCCAGAAATTGCCTGAGGGGGGCCATTACATGGGGTGAATACGGGGCGCTCCGCGGCTTTTCCTGTCTCTTCCATATTAATTTTTGGCCTGGGGGGAAGGGGGCATGGCCAAATGCACCCCTAAATACGCCACTGGCTTCATCAATTGAATGAAGTTTGGAAACAAATTCTGGTTGTTTTACAACACCTGTGTATGCTTCCAGACAGGTTTGAGACTATTTTCATACAACACACGATACAACAAACAAAGACCTAAATCTATTTTATACGTATTGTTCAGACACTATTGACAGACATCAAAACCAACATTGTGCTTGGTTAGTCCACCTGCAGTTGGATGAAGTATAGGACAATCATGAGATCCACAGCTACATCTTCAGCTAAGAGTGTAGCAAAGTAAAGAAATATTAAATATTAGGTCAAATGGTTTTAAGGGGTCAGGTACCATTCACAGTAAAATTTGATATTTTGAGTCAGCTTGAATGATAGAGAGAGATGGTTGCACAATTCCTTTGAGCTGACACAGTTTGTTGCTCGTTTTAGTCATGATAATCTGTCTGTTGTCATAACTCAACCATCTCACACAATCATTTAAGATGACTCAAATTTAAAAGAATCAACTGGAGTGGTTCTCAAAGAAGGTCAGGTATGGGCAATGGGCAGTTTGACCCATGGTCATTATTATTCTTCCATGAAATTCATACTGACTGGAAAGCGATAGAAATGCAGTACTGGTCTATTTCAATGTTCTGAATTCTGTATATATTATAATCTTTGGTTGTATGTTTATGACTCAATACAGCCACCTGCCTTAGACACTAATAGACAGCATATCACCATTTTCCCTCAAGAAATTGTCAAGAGTGAACACTGAACAGAGTGTTTGATGGATGTGCCACATAAGCCCTAGGTCTGAATAGCTATGAATTTTGCCCATTCTGAGATTAATGTCGGTGAAGATATTCACCATTTGAATAGAGCATCAGTCCTGGTCAACAGACCAGCTGGAATTTGGAAGTATTTTTGTTTCTTATATCAGTTTTTTCTAGTGTGTGCCTTAACCCCCAAAATGATAACTGTGTGTTAGAAAGAGAGTGATCTAAATGTCTGTTATATGAGAGAAAATATCCTTGAACTACAACACAGTTGGAACAGAGCAAATACGATTTAAGGTCAACAACGTCTCAATGTTCATTTGACCCTGTTGATTGATTTCCCACTTATATATATGCCTAGTTCTCACGGAGACGTATCAGGGGTTTCTTGCCACAGCGATTCTTACTTTTCCAGGAAAGTAGGAGATGATTAAACTACTTTCAACAATTCGGCGACGATAATTTCATCCACGGCGCACATTAAACTTCCTCCCCAAAAGTTCCTAGAAATCACGTGACAGCTAAATCTTGACGAAGCAAAGACTCATGATGCAAAAGACCTGAAAGAACCCCGAAGTGCTTGGGCGAAGGTACAGATTGCTTGAGAGGGCTACTTTATCATTGAGTCAATACAACTTCGGCGACGCAACTGCACAACTCGCCGACGCAAAGATTCTGATGAAACGCCGAAACTGCTCTTTGCCTCACCGAAACAGCTCTTTGCTTGGGCGTAATTGAGTATTTGTGGGGTGCCTTGGCAAGGCTACAGGCTGCCTGGGAGAAGCAACAGGCTGCTTGGGCAAGGCTAGTTTAATATTGAAGCAAAGGAACTTCACCGAGGCTCCTCACAACTCGCCGAAACAATTCTCTTCCTCATTGGGGGTTGCTTCGGCAGTAATTACGAGCGATTCGCCATAGAAAACGAGTGCCTCGTCGTCCTAGGATCCACCCACGACAATGTATAACCTTTAATTGATTATATAAGGCTTCAAAAATGGCTTGAATCGCCGAAATGTGGCTTCCTGGCACCTAGACAGCTTCGCCGACACTTAACCACTTCCGTGAGAATGTAGCATTAACCATGTTACTGGAACATTGAGTGAGCTGGCTTTTAGAAGGGCAATTGCTAAGTTTAGTCAATTTTAGTCTACCAAGGGCAGATTTCACGAAAAGTGCTCTTAAAAGGTTCCTTAAACTTTCCAACCCTTTTGTTATCTCTCTGTTGCTTCCTGAAGCAAGTAAACCTATTACTAAGTACATCTGTGAGGTAATGAATAAATATCAATAAATGTTTCCTCAAATATGTAGCTTTTTCCTCTTAAAAAGTTAACTTTTTATGCCTCAAGAGGACAATTTTGAACGACCAAACTTACTGGTGATCAGACATGCTCACTTTGGCACTCTGTGGAATCTGCTAAAACCAATTCAGGAAAATGTAATGGCATGTGATTGATAAAGAACATCTTGAAAATTATTTTGGAACCATTTTTTATTGTCTTGGTCATTATGAAACTTGAAAAAAATGAAAAATAAAAAAAGACTGCTAATGTAACTCGATTCCGTCCCAGGACACTGAGGTTACATAAGCAACTTTTACATGGAAATTTTTCTGTGTTCTCGCTACTTATGCCAATTTCAAACATGAAATTATAATATTTTATTGCAAAACGTGTCTTATTTGCCTATATACATCACCAAAAACATAAATGACTGGGTGTGGTACCTGTTTCTTTATTGCTAATGTAACTGCAATTTTGCATCCGTCCATTTCATAGTGTTACATTAGCAAAATGTGTACATAAAAATTACATTAAAAAACACATGATTAGATCTCAATTTTTTCTGAACTGAAAGCCAGGTCTCCCAAGAGCAGGCCAGGGGTGGTACCCTGCTGGTAACTTCATTTATATTGCAGTAGGATCAGCATAAAAAATTCCGTCCTTCATCATTCATCGTTGTTACATTAGCAGAAGGCCATATTTTTAGCTACTATGACTTACCAATCCAACAGAAAAGATTGTTTACCCATGATTTTATTTAATGGATTGACACAATAAAAGATCTAGATTTTAGCTTTTTTTTGTCCCGCCAGCTATACTCAAAAGAAGCACCCTGAGAAAATCTGAGAATCTACGAATCGATTATGTCTGGCCTAATCAGTATTGTGCTAATGTAACTTGTGGACAAGTTGTGGTAAGTCATTTTGAAGCTTTTTCGTGAAATCTGCCCAAGTCTTATGTTTAAAAGACATGTGACCAGCTAGTTTTCTCACTGCCTACGTAACATTTTCAGCGTCCTGTACAGTTCCTATCGTCACTTGGGAAAAAATATTCCTGCTTGGCAAAATGTAATGCCTGTCTTAATTGTTCTTTCAACAAAGTGGAGAAGGAGTAAATTTAATTTAATGTCTAGTTTGTTGGTCTCATCTACAAAATGTAACTGGTAACTTGAGATTTAAACAGACCATGCCAACTGTACAAAATGAGCCACATAGTGCAAATTGAATAAGTTACATTGAACTGCATGTATGTGGCCGATTTTGGGACAAGTCAGTTCTGTCAGTTATAGAGAAACTCATACTTATTGAATCTGCTGTATGGCCCTCGGCCATTTAAACGATTTATGATTTCCTTGGAAGAAAATGTCTTTCAAACCATGCCAACTGTACACATTACCTGATAAATCCTAAGTTTTAATCTATTTTTATTGGTTGTCTCAAGAACGCCATTGCATTAACATTTAATTGCCAATTCACTGAGCATTCAAACAGGTAAATGAAAAGCAAGACTAACTTTTCATTGCAATTTAACTGACATGTTGAGACTTATCGTTGATCTTAATAATAATAATAATAATAGGCATTTGTATAGCGCTAATTCCAGTAAACTGCTCACTAGCGCTTGTGCATGCTGGATTTATCTGTAGAAACTTTTAAATAGGTAAGTCTTAAGATTTCTCTTGAAACCTTCAAGTGTTTTGGAGGCCTTGACTATCTCCGGGAGTCGGTTCCACAGTTTCGGAGCGGCATGTGAAAAGGCTCTGTCTTCATACTTGTTTTTATTGCAGGCGGGTGGTTCATTTAAGAGCATTTTATTATTGCTTCTCAGATTACAGTTTCGTTCAGATTTTGGCTGAATCATATTTTGAATATACGAGGGAGCTTGCCCGTTTATTGCTTTCCAAGTTGTTAACATGAGTTTGAATTGTATTCTTGCTGGAATGGGCAGCCAATGTAGCTGCTTCCTGTGCTGGCTTACACTGTCGTGCTTTCTCAATTTTTCAATGAGTCGAACGGCTGAGTTTTGGGCCACTTGAAGTTTATACAGCAAACGACTCGATGTTCCATAAAGAAGACCATTTCCATAGTCAAGGTGAGGTGTGACAAGAGCATTGACCGTTGTTTTACAGGTTTCCTTGTCCAATGACTTCCTGATTTTTGAAATGCTTCTAATATTGAAATAGGCATTCCGACACATTTTGTTGACTTGTTTTTCCATGGTCATGTTTTTGTCAAAGATTACACCCAGATTTTTAACATGATCGACTGCATTAATTTTGACATTGTCGACATGGATTGATGATACTTGGAGTTTATTTAGTTGATGCGGACTGCCAATAAGCAGTAGTTCTGTTTTTTCTCCATTGTTACACAGCTTATTTTCATGGAGAAATTTTCTGATATCAGCAATGCACTTTTCCATTTTGACTACGGCATTTCCTTGTTCTGAGAAAGTCGGTTTGAAAGAGAGTATAAGTTGCTCGTCATCGGCATACTTTTGATCTTTGACTTGGTGTTTTTCAGCCACTTCACTTAATGGAGCGATGTATGAATTAAATAGGATTGGTCCTAATTTTGAACCTTGAGGAACTCCAAATTTCAGTGGCAGTCTGGTTGATGTCTTGTCGTTAATTATCACCGACTGTGACCTTTCAGAAATGTATGACTTGAACCAGCATAGCGCAGAATCATGAATACCGTATCTGCTTTCTAAACGTTTCAATAGAATCTTATGATCAATTGTGTCAAAAGCGGCTGAAAGGTCCAACAGTACAAGCATCGTTACTTCACCTTTGGTCATATTCAACATGATATCATCATGGATCTTTGTCAGAAGGGTTTCAGTGCTGTGGAATTTTCTGTAAGCTGACTGTTTCTCATCGTCCAGGTTGTTTGTAGTAAGATGGTCTGTGTATTGTTTAATAACAGCACTTTCAATAAGTTTGCCAAGGAATGACAGGTTTGATACTGGTCTATAATTCTTTTTGATTAGATCCAATCCACATTTTTTCAACAGAGGCTTTACTAGCGCATGTTTCAATTCAAGAGGCATTTCTCCCTGTGTGAGTGACTTATTGACAACATTGGTTATAACTGGGAGGTATTCATCAATGCATTGGAGCAAAAGCCATGTGGGAATAGGATCAAGTTGGCAGTGTTTAACTGGCATTTCTCTGATCAGTTTCTTTATGTCACTTTGAGATAGCCTTCTGAAGTGTCGGAGTGTATGAGGGGCAGTTTCGATATTATTAGCAATATCATTGTGTGTGGAGTCCAACTTAGACCGGAGTGTTTTAATCTTTTCATCAAAGAACTTATTGAAATCATTTGCCAAGTCAATTTCATCTGTGTGTGGTGGGAGAGGTAGTTCTTGTTTTCTGTTCAGACTTGAGTTCAGTAACTTGAACAACTTCTTAGCATCACCATTAGAATCTTTAATCTTGACTCGCAGATCTTCCGATTTGAGGTGACTCAGCTGCAGATTCAGTGCATTTCTTTTTTCTTTGAAGGACTCCCAATCATTTTCAAGTCTCGTTCTCCTCCATAATCTCTCTGCTTTCCTTTTCGCTGATTTTAGAAGCTTGATGTCGGCATTGTTGAACGGAGTGGGTGTGCGTAGAGTTACTTCTCTGGTTTTGATGGGTGCATGTTTCTCCAGAACCTCTGCAGTAGTGTGATAGAGTTGAATAAGTTCATTGAGACCTTTCTGTTCCATCCCACTTACAGACAGATGTCTTCCAATGTCTTTTTTGAAATCTTGAACAACAATTTTACTAGTTTTTCTGAAACTGATTTTCTTCTTGGGTTTTTTTGCTTTCTTGATTGGAATGTCAAACAGAATGCAGTTATGATCAGAGAGCAGGTCACTGACCCTACAATTGTTCAATATGGATTTTTCTCGAGTAATAACAAGGTCCAGTGTATTGCCATCTTTGTGTGTTGGTGCAGAGACATGTTGCACAAGACCAAACATTTCAAGGATGTCGTTAAATTTAATGGCCTTGTTATCATCCGGTTTATTCACATGAAAGTTGAAATCGCCAGTAATTATGATTTCATTATTGAATGTTTGATAGTGTCCCAGAAACTTTGTGAATTCGGTGAAAAATTCTGCAATACTGTATTTATTTTTGTTGGATGGCTCTGGGCGGTACACTAGAAGAATTGTGACAATTTTCCCATCCATTTGGACTTGGATTTCAATGTGTTCAAAGGTCTTGGTCTTCATGCGATCTTTTTGAATTGCTTGAATGCCAGATCTGACAAGGCAACCTACTCCACCACCTGGTCTTCCTAAACGAGGCGAGCTAAGAAAGAAATATCCGCCATTTTGCTCCAACTCGCCGATTTCAACTTTATCATCATCTTTTAACCAAGTTTCAGTGAAAAGAAAGATGTCTAGATCATATTCATCATTGTAGTCCTTAACAATTTGCGTTTTCTGTCTCAAACTCTGAGCATTCCACACACAGGTTTTCAGAATATTGTTTGGTTTGAGAATAGTCTTGTGGGGATGAATTCTTATATGTTCTGCAGAAGCTGACATGGATTCATTTTGTGCTAAAATCTCGAATCTGTTTGAGAGTTTGATTAAGCTACTGTTGTGAATTACACGGTTTACCTTTGGCTGAGTTGCGGCTGTTGCTGGTTGTAGCCCGTTGACATGTCTATTTAGACCAGTTCGCAAGGCATCAGAATAAAGCTTTCTATATGTGTGCATTGTTACTATCTGTTTGACGTGAGAATTCGATAAGCAAGCAATATGTGACTTAAGAGTATGTGAAAATCAAGGATGACTCAATTTGTGACTGACCAAAGTTAAGAGTCAAGGATCAATTTGTGATTGACCGGAGGAGTTGCTTAGAATCGAGGATCAATCAATTTGATTGACCGAATGAGTTGGTTAGAATCGAGGATCAATCAATTTGTGACTGAACAAGGGGTTAGTTCGGATCGAGGATCAATCAATTTGTGATGGACCGAAGGAGTTGGTTAGAATCGAGGGTCCATCAATTTGTGATTGACCGAAGGGTTGGTTAAGAGTCGAGATCAATCAATTCGTGATTGACCAAAGGAGTTGCTTAAGAGTCGAGATCAATCAATTTGTGATTGACCAAAGGAGTTGCTTAAGAGTCGAGATCAATCAATTCGTGATTGACCCAAGGAGTTGGTTAGAATCGAGGATCAATCAATTTGTGATCGACCAAAGGAGTTGGTTAGAATCGAGGATCAATCAATTTGTGATCGACCAAAGGAGTTGGTTAGAATCGAGGATCAATCAATTTGTGATTGTCCGAAGGAGTTGGTTAGAGTCAAGGATCAATCAATTTGTGACTGACCGAGGGGTTAGTCCGGATCGAGGATCAATCAATTTGTGATTGACCAAAGGAGTTGGTAGATCTGTCAGTTAGTGACTAGATCAGGACAATTTAAACGTGATCTGTCAGTTAGTGACTAGATCAGAACAATTTAATAGTGATCTGTCAGTTAGCGTCTAGATCAGAACAATTTAATAGTGATCTGTCAGTTAGTGACTAGATCAGAACAATTTAATAGTGATCTGTCAGTTAGTGACTAGATCAGAACAATTTAATAGTGATCTGTCAATTAGTGACTAGATCAGGACAATTTAAAAGTGATCTGTCAGTTAGTGACTAGATCGGAAAATTTAAAAGTGATCTGTCAGTTAGTGACTAGATCGGAACAATTTAATAGTGATCTGTCAGTTAGTGACTAGATCAGAACAATTTAATAGTGATCTGTCAGTTAGTGACTAGATCAGAACAATTTAATAGTGATCTGTCAGTTAGTGACTAGATCAGAGCGAATTATTAGTGACCTGCCAATTAGTGACAAGGTCTGGGAAGAGTCAGTTGATGATCTGTCAGTTAGTGACTAGATCTGAGAAAAAATATAAATTTGTGATAGCTCAGTATAGCTAGATCAAGACAAAAGATAAGACAAATTCAAGATAAAAGATGAAAAGGAATATATAGTCCGCGATCTGTCAGTTAGTGACTAGATCAAAACAGTAGATAAGACAAATTGAGGATGAACGATGGACAAAAGGCAAGTTAGTACGATTGATTGTGAAATACTGAAATCAAAGTTATAATAATACAAGTTATATTGACGATGAACGATATATATATATATATTTTTTTATTTTTTATTTTATTTTTTAAATGTAGTAATTATAAACAGAGTACTCAAATTAAGCAGATTAATATATAAATTACAGCAGATTAATATATAAATTAATTTTATTGAGAATAGTTATGCTGTCTGTTTGGCTGAGCAGGGCTGGTGGTGAGTTGAGTTACAGGATGTGTATTGGCAGTGTTGAGCTGTTCAAAACTTAAATTCCCGAAATCTGGTGCTGTCAAGTGTTGATGAAAGTGTCTGGAGTGATAATTGCTTCTTTAACTAACTTTAAGGAAAACCTTTTAGCTCCATGGTATCGTCTTTCTCTAATTGTATTTTATAGGATTTATGACAGAGAATAAACAAGCCAGTGAAACGAGGAAAAAATGCATGAAACAACAATTTTTTTTATCTGTTGAGTTATAGGTTCTCCTCAGGCCAATGCTCAATTTTACTAAAATAACTTAGCTTTAACCATTTGAAGTAAGAACAAAAATTAATTGGTCCAGCTGTAGGTTATCAACTCACCCTGCAGGCAATGACCAACCCTATGCAACAATGTAGATTTCAAATATTTCAGAGACATTGTTTTCAGCCTGCACATTAGCCAGATTATTTCAAAACTCTCTCTCCGGAGGCATGCACAAGGGTTGTAAAATAACCTTAATTTGTTCGAACATTTCCCAACTTTGTGGCTGATAAAAATATTGATTCATCACATATTGCTACTGTAAAACAAATTAGTTTTGTTTTAGTGAAGCATAAATGCATGTTCCATGTTTGTTTAATATAATTCAGAATTTACATCACTGAACAGCAACATAGTGCCAGAGCTTCTTGCTTAAAAAACATTTGTGCATGCCAGAATCATAAATGTCTGCCCAGTGTCATATCATGCATGCATAATTGAGGACCAAAAATGTTTATGACATGTATACAGTTTGTGAAGAAACTTTGTTTTAAAAGTATGCGGAAAAGAAAATGTACAAATGTGTGTTATAAAACATCCTTGAAGTATTTTGTTGTCGCTTCTCCATTTTCTTACCTCCTTCTTTGCAACACATCCAAAGTTTCTTGTTTGGTCTTTTGCATCTTTCAATTTCTCCATACCAAGAAACCTTTTCCCTTTCAATCAAATGTATAGGAGTAATAGCACCCATTTTAATAAGACATGATATTGCACATTTGTGAATTTATTTGAAAATTAAGGAGATGGACAGGAGGAAGCGCGAGATCAAGAGGTTTAGCCGGGGGAGAGGTGGAAAGCCGGTTGCTTTTAAATTTATCTCACTTTAAGCCAGGGTAAAGGATCGTATACTTGCTCAAGGACAGCAGTAAACTAAGAAGTCAGAAATTGAATGATGTACTGTCCATATCGAGAAAAAGCCATGGAATTTGCTCGTCAATGTTATCATGCACTTTCATAAAAATTGGAGAAGCTCAAAAACTGACAATTGAAAGCTATTGAATCAAGTAAGATATACCAACCAGCTTAAATTATGCTAAATGTATTAAGTAGTATTGTATTTCCTTCCTGTTATTTAAGTCAATTTAAATTTAAGCCTTCGACAACTTTAGTTTTATCTATACTATGAAGGATTTGAATACTTTTAATATGGTGTTTTGATCCCACTAATGTTTATACTTGACTAGTGAATGAAATCAAATCATTGAAGCTATTTTACCTATTCGCAGTGCTTCTCATTCTTCATCAGGGTCTCAAGTTGTTTGTTTTTTCTCTCTCTCTCTTTTCTTGGGCAGGTTCCACAGGCTATTAAACTTCCATTTGAATGATTTATTCTCTTCTTATTTAATTGGTCTTGGTAGAAAATGTCTTCAGAGCACGACAACTGCACACCTTACTTAATTAATTCAAAATTAAATCTAGTTTTATTTGATGTTAAGGATATTGCCTTAACATTTAATTGGTGTTCTGAACTTTAAATCAGTTCATTGCCAATTTGAAAACTACACAGGAAACAAGAAAAGACGAAGGAAGGAAAAACGGGTGAATGAAATGGTAGAATCTGAAGATGTTGCAATGTCACTGATATTTTACCTGTTGCATCATTGTTTGGTCATATAATTATGTCAAACCGGGATTATTATTACTTACATATACATGTATATGTACACTACTCCCTCGTCCATGTCTGGGAACAGGGGGAGGGTCAGGTCAGTTGTAGCATGCTGGGTGCCAATCACTGGGTCCAGTCCAGGCATAGGCATACCCGGATAGGAGGTCAATCAATGTTGGGGTGGGGGGATGCAAAAAGGAATTTCCCAAATAGTCCCAAAAATATTAAATTCACAAAATCTTCTGCCCAAAAAAACATGAAAAATTGCTTTTCCAAAATTTTGGGGTGGACCCCCTGCCTCCTACGCCTATGGGTCCAGGGTTCGGGTCCAGCTCTTGCTGGGTCACCTGGTCTATGTTGGATGGCAGTTTCATACTTCACCCCAATGCTGTATGTGTCCCCTTCCTGTCCTAACTGGCCTACAAAGTGCATAAATATAGGATCTTAAGCCTCAATCATTCATCAACCCATCCGCCCTTCTCAGGGTCTCCATTTCATTTTATTTCTCTTCCTCAATTCTTGGATAGGTTCCACAGGCTTTTTAACTTCCATTTGAATGATTCATTCTCTTCTTATTTAGTTTGTCTTGGAAGAAAATGTCTTCAGAGCATGACAACTGAGCACATTACTTGATTAAATCAAAGTTTCAATCGGTTTTATTGGTTGTCTCATCTAGGATATTGCCTTAACATTTAATTGGTTATCTGAACATTAAATCGGTTTTATTGCCAATTAAAAAACTGAAATGAGGCAAAACAACTCCAAGGACCAAGAGATAAAGGTAATTTTGAAGTAGAGTTCGACTGTATAATGATCCATTAAATTCTACCTGTTGTGTCTCATCTCTGGAGCCTGGATCATCTTTTTCATTCTCCAACTTCCATTTTCACGTTTGTAATTCCTTTTGCAAACTAATTAATGCTGTCAAGATGGTTCCCTAATGGGCACATCTATGTCGCAGCAATGTTGTGACTACTCTCTTGATCAAAATGCTGGAATAATTTGGATTTTCAAGGTGTCAGAACTTTTAAGTTCTAAAATTGTTGATAGAATGTGAGGAATTGCAAAGATTTGTTCCTGAGACATTATACATTTGTAGTGGCTGAGAGTTATTTTGAAATATATTTGGGTGACCCGGAAAAATTGACCATTTTTAGTACAAAATCATCAAAATTGCATCATGGCTCAACAACATATAGACACAAAATTTCAACATGTGCAAAATATGTCAACTTAATCTTGATGTGTGCGACCAAAAAACATCATAATTTCATGTTGAATGCCTTATGCATTTACCTCTGCCTTCACTTGACTTGACATGGATCCATCAACTTGTCTTTTGCTTCTTTTTGACCGATGTGGCCATTCTTCAGTGAAAGTCAATTGTGCCTGTTCCAGATCAGTTGGCTGAACCTCTATCTTATGAGCAACATGGTCCAAGATGTCCCTATAGTGTAAATAAGGTTCAAGTCTGGTGAAGTTGCCCATAATGGAAAATCTCAATTTTTTCAATTTTCAAGGTTTTGACAGATTTGTGGTTCCCTAGCGGCTTGAGCATAGCCAGAACTGAATGAAATGTTTCAACTGGATTGTTCTCTACACTGTAGTTTTTGGAAGAGGAAATGGTACCACAGTGTAGCGAACACTTCAGTTGAAACATTTTATTAATTTATGACTATGCTCAAGCTTGTATCCCACAACCTCAAGATAGAGACTGGGAGATGGAGTAGGATTGAGAGAGAAAGAAGACTGTGCCAATGTGGAATAATACAGATAGAAAGACATATAGTACAAGAATGCACACTGTTGCAGCATGTGAGAGAAAATTTTGAAAAAGTGAATTTTAATGACTATCAATTAGTGATGAATTGCTCAGATTTGGACAGTGCTAAAGCCTTGTTTGAGCTTATTATTAATGTAAACTGATTAGAAAATTGTAACCACTGATTTCTTTGATTTATTTCATTATGTGTATTGTCTTGGACCCAATAAACAACTACTACTACTAACTACTAGGGCATCACAAAACCTTCAAAACCTGGAAAATTGGCAGACTTGAGCCTAAAGAACACTGTAGGGACATCTCAGCCATAATTCCACGCAAGACGGAGATTCAGCCAATTGATCCGGACAAGGTGCAAGAGGCTTTCACTGAAGAATGTCCAGGTCGGTCAGTAAGAAACAAAAAACAGGTTGGTGGCATCCATGTCAAATCAAGTGAAGGCAGAGGTCAATGCATGTGGCATTCACCACGATATTGTGATTTTTTTTGGTTGTACACATCAAGATTATGTTAGCATTTTTGGCACATGTTGAAATTTAGTGTCTATGTTGTTGAGCCATGATGCAATTTTTGATGATTTTTTAAATAAAAATGGTCAATTTTTCCAGGTCAGCCAAAGAAAATATTCAAATAATTCTCAGTCACTAAAAATGTTTTATAATATCATTTATACAATAAATCTAATGTCTGAGGAAAAATCATTGCTATTCCTCACATTCAATCACAAATTTTAAGACTTTGAAGTTCTTACACATTGAAAATCCAAATTATTCCAGCATTTTGATCAAGAGTGTTCATAGCAATGTTTGTGAAAATTACGTAGAATTGCATGGTAGAAATGACATTGTCACAACATTGTGAGGCAACATCAAAGATATGAAATTACAATATGTAGCGCGTAATGTTGTGGCAATGTTTCACAATATTATTGGCTGGAATGGGTGTTATGATTTTACAAAAGTAAAACACTTAATTGCTACATGCATCATTACTGGTTTTCCACTGTCATAATGACTAATGAGGTAGCTTGCAATTTTAAAAGTCAGCCGATATATGCAATCCTTTAGTGATGTGTGCATGCAAAGTGGTCAAGTATAAGATGAGACAGTTAAACTGCAGTTTGGTATCTACAAATGCAAACTATTCCTCTCCATAGTAGTATTTGATTTTCTACACCACACTAGACAAGGCTGATTCTTTAAAAAGGGAGTTGGAAAATCCTTTGGCTGCAAGCCATCTTCTTTCTTTCTTGGTCTTTATTGGGATTTATGACAGAGAACAAGTTCAGAAAAGAAGCCTGAAAAACTGGAACTGCACTAAAACCACAATAAATTCTCCCCCTTTACTTGTTTCTTTGTAATCAGTGCTAATCACACTGGCACTCAACCTTTCCAAACTAAAGGAACTTTGGTTTAAATCGTTTGAAGTAAGAACAGAAGACAACTAATGGGTCTACCTGCAGGCAATGGACTAACCGAATACAAGCCTGTTCACTGTAACATTTGAATTTTCAGTCGGCTTAAATGATTGAGTAAAATACTTGCACAATTCCTTTGAGCTAAGATAGCTTGCTGGTGTAAGTGATGGCGACAGAAAGAATATCATAATTCAAAACAGCGAGCTATATATGTTGTCAGCCAAAGCAAAGTGTGCAACAATCTCGAACAACCATTTGAGCTGAATCAAAATTTCAAATTTTGCAATGGATTGTTTACTTCTATCATTTCAATCATGGATATTGAAGTCTTAATAAATTATATTTGATTGAAGGAGCTATTTTTATACGTAGCTTACATAATGATGCACAACAAAACCATACGTTTATAATTATTTTTCTGCCTCTTTCATGTTTGAAAGCCAATCACCTGCTTATGACATCACTGGTCAATTTGGCTTTTCACACGCTGCACACCAATGCAGATCTGTCTCCTTATAGAATGTAATATGATAATGCCACAGCATAGAAGACGGGACATGTGAATACTTGCTTGGTTAACAATATTCTATTTGTTTGGGATTTTTTCTCTTTCAAACATGTTTTTGGGGGGAATTTTTTTGTTTTGTTGGAGAAATTTTTCTTTTGCAATTTTTTTGTTTCCGAAAATTTTCTTTTTTTAATAATTTTTTTCCGAAATAATTTTATTATTTTTTAAAATTTTTTTTGGTGCGCCTCATAAACAGGCGGAATGTCAAACAGAAGAAGAAGAAAAAGGTAGTCACGTTGTAGTCACGCGTGAAGAGAAGCAAGTGCCAGGATCATATCATGGGATGTCTGAATCAAAATTTTGGATTGAACCATCTGGATAACTCCACTCACATGTTAGCCTTAAGGGACGAGACACCTCGCTTCGCTCGGTGAGCCGGTGGCTCTGTCCCGCCTATCATAATTTAGTTAATCGTGGTCAAGGTTCTACAATTGTTTTGTTTCAATCTTTTGACGGAAAAGCGTCCATGAACGTGATTGAATTTACCTTGAAGCAAGCTAATGACTCAGATGCTACTTATATACTAATTAAGCTTTAAACCTTTTTAACAGATTAGTTTCTTAATTGGTTGCGACACAATGGTATTCAATTTTCTGAGCATAATTATGCAAAAGATTATCATCCAAGTCAAGTGATGCTGCAAGGATAGTGCCTGTGACCAATTGCATTTGGTGCATTCTTGCATACATATACTCAACAGTAAAGTTCTGTGTCCTTGGCGATAGACCAATAACTTGCAATAAGACACAGCAGCTTCATGCATGTTATCAAAAGAGCTTAAACAAGGTCCAGGTTTAAGGTTAAACCTGGTCCAAAGTATCTTGCTTACTGTGCAGTGTTGTCATTTTGTTATTTGAATTGATCCTAGTAATAGTTTTGGAACTACTTAGACCAGGTCTTAGGCTCAGTCCTGGCTTAACTCTGTTGGTGAAATCGGTCTCTTAAGAGTTCCGATGACTTGTTTATTGATAACTCCGTTATATTAGCAATGTAGATAGTTTGGTCAAAGAGCTTTGGTCCAATAGTCCTCATAACCAAGAAATGTCAAAGCAACTTTTGTTGCTGTCTTTTTGTGACAATGTACATTTACTGGTTTTTGTGTGTATATTTTCTAGATTAATTTAGAACCAACTCAAGACAGAATATAGCCATTTAATATCTGTCATTCGCATTTCAGTCAGTCAAACACATCCAAATCGCAATATATAAAATACTGCAAGAGTGCCTGGAGCTTGACATTTGTCCAGCGTATTTTGAACATTTCAAGAAAGATGCACAGTAAAATTATGGTTCCTGGCATTTCTTGCTGTAAAGTGATTCTTGTTCTCGCTTTCAAACCAATTAATAAGAAACAAGTTAGACCTATATTGGGATTTGTTCTTGTCTCAGGCAGTAAATACAATTCACTAAGTTTTTGATTTGAAGATTGAAACTGCGAGTAAAAGAAGAAACCATTGGAATAATGCTATGAATATGACATAGAAAGTTCAACAGAAAACTCAGCACTGTAAAGAAATATTACATTGGTTAAATGGTTTGAGAAGGTCAGGTACACCCATCACTCACCTACAAAGTGCTAGAATCAGCTGGCGTGAGTCCCAAAGGTCAAACGGGCAATTGGCAGTTTGACCAATGGTCACACTTGCTCTTCCATGAAATCGATGCAGACCAAAAAGCGACCAGATGGCACCCAGAAAGCGACCGGAAAGCAATCTCTGGGAATGGTATCCAACTCTTCACAGTTGCCCAATGAAAGGTGGAGTCTGGCTGTTCGCTGAATGTGGAACCTCACCTATAAAAATGAATGTTTCAGTTTAGATATTAAAGTAAATGAGTCGTCATCCTGCCCCTGCACATATCAACGGAATTACATTACATTATCGTCTTTGACGATAGCATGTCACAAGTCAATTTTAGACAGAGTTGCTTGCTATAAAATTCTTCTGATAAACTGCCTTGAATTCAACGAAATTAACACAGCAACAAAAACTGGTGTATTCATCAAATCCTCATGAAAAATTGCTACGTATAGATTTTAAACCAAGTAACTTCTAGTACACTTTGTATGGGGCTTCTTTCTTCAAACCAATGATCTAAATTCTTTTGATATTACAAGCCATCATTGCAGATATATCATATATATCCGACTTCTTACGGCCATGCACCTGTATTTGACATCATATGCACATTTCCATTCAAAGGGATCAAGAAATTGTCAAGAATGAATGGAGTGTTTGATGGATATACCAGATATGTCACACATGCCATTGCCCGGAGCATGAATAGTTATGAGTTCTACTGATCATGGATTTTTGTATTGGGAGTTATTCATCATTTAGATGAGGCATGAGTCCTAGCCCTGTTGAGCCGTTTATGTGTTGGCTCAGTTGGTGCTGGTAGATAAGTGGTATTTCATAAATATTATTGGTGACTGCAAAGATATTTTTGTATAGTTGGTGCCTTTTAATCTGTGGTTTGTCATTTGACTGCACACAAATCACCATTATTTTAAAATCAAGTGCTGGCCTCAATGGTGAATGTAACATTCCTTTACAATAAATAACTGTAAAATCATAGCACTATAGCTGGGCACTGAAACATTTTGTGATATTCACACAAATACAGGCTAAAACATAAAGATAGGTATTTTAAAAGAAGTTTCCAAAGGGAGATTCCTTGCATGATACGAAGCAGTCACCAATCTTCATTTCTATCTCAATTAAGGCTGAAAAGCCTTCAGCTCCACCACAGCTTGAATAGAGCCATGCTGAGAAAGGTAATCAAGATTTGAAGCAAACAAGTCAACTTCTCAGCATTCATTTGACCTAAGTGATTGATTTTCCATTTATGCCTGATACTGGTGGAGTTGAGTGGTGAGCCTTTTAAAAGTGAGGCCAAATACTCATTAGCCTCTGGTTAACCCAATTGCTAAATCATATACTTGCACGGTTGAGAGTACTTACCTTGAGAAAGCATGGCTTTGGATTCCGGCAGGCAGTGAACCGACTGCGACTCCCAATTCCTGCGACTTCCTTTAAATGACTCCATCTCCCTAGGTCTCCTTAGGTCTCATTAGGTCTCCTCAGGTCTTCATAGGTCTCCTTAGATCTCCTTAGGTATCCTTAATATTTTTTGGCTAGCAGAAAGAAACTATTTATTCCACAATGTTTCTATATGATTTTGCCGGTGAGTACTTTTAAAATTTTGAATACTGTTCTGATTGTTCCAATTTTTTTGTCAATATTTAACATTTTTTGCGCGAGAATGGAAAAGTC
Source organism: Platynereis dumerilii (assembly GCA_026936325.1). Taxonomy (NCBI): domain Eukaryota; kingdom Metazoa; phylum Annelida; class Polychaeta; order Phyllodocida; family Nereididae; genus Platynereis; species Platynereis dumerilii. The sequence continues at coordinate 51,893,652 of JAPTHN010000011.1, read as the reverse complement.
CAGTTGCAAGCTCCATTGGCTATGTATGTCAATCCATTTTGCTGCCATAAACTGAAAGGATTTTACAAGAAGTTGCAATTGTGTCCAAAAATGAGGTTTGTTGTAGTTCTGACAAAAGGTCTCCTCTTTTGTAAGAAGGAAGGGTAACAGAAAGTAGAAGATGCACAAAACCGAGATATTAGTCAAAGTATGTGAAAATAAGAGTTCTTATACGACCCAGTAAGGAGACACAACAGGTAGATTTTAGCAGCATCTTAAAGAATATAGGAAGTCCTTTCATTTTATTTGTATTATACCTGTCTTTCTTACTGTTTTATTTTCTCGTTTCATTGTGTTGACAATTAAATTGGTTGGATAATACTGGATATTCAGATCTCCAATTAAATGTCAAGGCTAAATTCTTAATGAGACATCCAATTAAAAGAAAGTAAAACTTATAATCAAGTAATGCTCTCTGAGGCATTTTCACAGGGGCCAATTAAATACGGAAGCAATAACTTAAAAAACATGTTATAATAAATGACATTAAATACACAAGAGGTCTCAGGCAGTTACCCTCTCAGGCAATTACCCTCTTAACAAAAAGGTTTTATATGGAGCCCTTTTAAGGGTTCTATAAGCTGGTATAGATAAGGTACCCCAAAAGGTTCATTATTCAACTTTTTAAAAGGTTCTAACAGCAAACAAAAACTACACTTAGATAATCCAGCTGCACCCTGGGGTCAAGTACTTTGTACTTGTACTTGGCTGTACTTAAGTACTTTTTCCAAAGTACTTGAGAGTACTTGGTACTTGAACGTCTTGACAAGTATTGTACTTGTACTTGTACTTGGACATAAAGTACTTGTAATTTCAAGTACTTTATTCAAGTACAAAGTGGTTTTTTGTTGTCACAATAGTTTGCTTGAAGAAATGCTACAATCATATTGGGTGTTATGGTGTCATTGTGCAATTATAGCTGATTGCAGATATGGTTTTCAATTTCACTATTAAAATTCTGTGTGTGCATTTACAAATTTGTATTAATAATGATAAAGTATCATTTTATAATATTTTATATATGGTTTTTACTGGTCTTGTGCAATGTTGCAGAAGGAATGGACCCATTTCACGGATAAATTTTGTCTATTTCACAATAGTACTTGAAAAACTGTGTTTCAGTGCTGTAATTACAGTGTACAGCTTTATTATATTCAATCAAGTGATTCCAGGATACTGATTGCGCACTAAGGGTTCTTTTGTGTCACACAAAGCATGAATGTAAGAATTCTTAATGAGCTCAGAGCGTGGAAAATGGATTTAGATAGCATTCTTACACAAGCATTGTTAAAATTTGTACCCCCTCTCAATTTGTAAAAGTCCATACATTTGTTTGCAAATTAACTTCACTTGAATGATGCAAAATCAAATGTGACCTGCTCTACCAAAATGGGTTCAAAGTCGACCTTTTATCATATTTAGTTGTGAAAATCACTTTATTCTACTGGAAATGGGCTTTAAAATGGTGGTTCATAGGTTTTGATATCTCCTTCCAATCCAAAGATATGGCACCTCATACGTTGATGATGCGAAACATCAAACTTCAGTAAACGGCATTTTAATTTCCCACCTTTGCAATGAAAGAACTAAAAAAATCAAGAAGAAGACCCATTTTAGATCATTTAAAATCAATTTCTCGTAAAATGGTCTTAATTATTCAAAGGAAATATCTTTTGCTAGGAAGTGGTGCCAACAGCTAAAAAACATTGAAATTTGACTTTTTGACACATTTTGCCAATTTCTGGGAAAGATAAATTGCCTACTTTGAACTCATTTTGGTGGAGCAGGTCACAAATTTCCTCAGTACAATAGTCAATATTAGGTATTTAGTCTTTGGAGTGATAAGATTATTGATAACAAAGCAGAAATACATTCATCGAAATTGTACTGTCTTAGGCAATTAATTCAATTTCAATTATGAAGATAATGTAATGACAGTGATACACTTGTAAGACTCACTGTGATCCCATAGGCCTATACAAATTTTCATGGTTTAGATACTTATGGTCTTAAGTGAAGTTAATAGGATTATTTTCACTAAATTATAACATTTTTAATTGCATTAAATGAAAAGGTTGCATTTGTGTCAAATGATGGGAAATTAGTTGCACTTTAAGATGGAAAATGCAATCATGTATTTTAACTATTTGTAATTTTTGATGTAACACAACGTAAAAAATTATTGATAAAAGATTAGATCAGTGTCAATCCCTCAACATGTTATCTAGATCCTTGGATGCGTTTAGAGTTGTAGGGATGATCAGCTGCCTCTGCTTGCAATGTGGTGTTGTTTCATTAAGTTTTTTGAAAATTAAATTTTTTTTTCGATGTTCATACTGTTTAGTTTACTGGCAAACTTACATTTGTGTTATTTATATATTTATTCAATATCCTTTTCAATTTCTTGTAATTATATCTGGAGTATGTTCACCTATTTAGCATATTTCGTGTGCCCTAAAACGCACTAAGTATACACAAGATTAAATAATCACAATTTATCAAAGTCGAAAGATCGATCAATAGTGACAGATAGACAGACAAATATACAGATAGTTACGGATAATATGTATGCATGTATTATACAGATAGATAGACTGATGGATAAACAGTCATGATAAGTAATCAGATAGATACAAATGTAGATAGACAGACAGATAGACGGATAGACAGATAGATAGATAGACAGGTAGACAGATAGATTGATAGATAGATAGATAGATAGCTAGATAGATAGATAGATAGATAGAAAGATAGATAGAAAGATAGAAAGATAAATAAATATATAGATACAGATAGATAGATGTATTTGAAAGATGTATTATGCATTCTCCGAGTGCTCAATCTTGTTTGTACTTGTACTTGTACTTGTACTTGACACCAAAGTACTTGAAAGTACTTAAGTACTTTTTGGAAAATTGAGTACTTGTACTTGTACTTGACACATTTTGATGTACTTGTACTTGTACTTGTACTTGTACTTGTACTTGTACTTGTACTTGCATCATCTGTACTTGACCCCAGCCCTGCACCCAACTCCCAAAATGGAACCCCTTTCTCTCAAGTTGGGGTCCTATCATAGGGCTTTCCCACAAAGTAGGCCTATATTGAACCTTTTCAATTCAGTTGAACCATTAAAAAATGTAGAGCCTCTCTTTGGCTGTGGGTTCTTTATATATACCATCAAGAACCTCTTGAGTTAAGAGTGTATACATGATGAAAATAATTTCAAATCGAAGAACCAAAATATCTCAATTGTATGGTTATTTCCCACATAATGGCTAGTTCTCACGACGGCGATTTGAGAGCGACGCATCAAGAGAAGTCATTTCTTGGAAGGTTGTGGCGTAGAACGTTGGTTTTGGCACATTACGTAATCAATTAGTGTCATGTGCGACGCTTAAAGTTAGTAGCCGCGGTGAGTCTTGAGGTGTCCGCGGCGCTTCTTAAGCTTTCTTCGCCGCGTTACGCCTCTCTTTCCTCAGCGCAGTTCCAAACAGACGCGTCGCACTTTGTTTTGGAATTCGGCGAGGCTGCTTTTACTTCGCCCAATGTTGTTTCCTCTTACGCCGCTGATGGTTGTGAGGCAGCTACGTCTGAAATTGGCGACCTGCGACGCATCAGGAAACCTTCGGCGTACACCCGAGGTAAGATGCGTCGCTGAAAATGACAGCCTCGCCGAAGACTGTAAGGATGCAACGCCGCATTTAGGGACTTGTTACTGCGTAACTTGATGGTTCATCGTCGCACATGCATTCATAAAGCGCCGAGGACATTACAGGCGCGTCGATGCTGACCTTCTTCGTCGTCCTTGCCTTAAGCAGCGACGAAGGTCTCTTAAGCATCGACGAACGTCTGTTGTTGCAGCGCTGCGGCAAAGTGTGTTTGGCTGCTGCAGGAGTCACTTTTGGTCATTATAAAAAGGGACACAGAGGACCTCCTTGCTTCATTTGCTGATTGCCCTTCAATGAGAACACAACGACTACTGCCTACTGAACATATGCATGATGAATGAAGAAGAAATTATTGTTGTGGCTGGTGCTGCTGCTGTTGCTATCGGAGCTGTCTATTTGAGACAGAGGAGGAGGAGGGCCAGGAGACAGAAAAGGTGGTGGATTCGCAACTGGTTGCTGCAGAGGGAACAACATGGTCACTTCCATCAACTGCTGCCTGAACTGCAAGTGCGTGACGTGTCCGGCTACTACAACTACACTAGAATGCCCCCTGCCATCTTTGCTGAAATCCTGGAAGCTGTTGGACCACTCATCGCTAAGCAAGACACCAACATGAGGAGGGCTTTGGAACCTGGTCTGAAGTTGGCTATCACCCTGCGGTACATGGCAACAGGAAACAGCTACAAGTCCCTAGCTTATGCTTTCCGTGTGGCACCCAACACCATCTGCAACTTCATCCCTGAGGTCTGCCTTGCCATCGTTCATGCCTTCGAAAGACAGCTGGCACTACCCACACAGCCTGAAAGATGGAAGGAGATAGCCAAGGCTTTTGAGAGGAAATGGAACTTGCCCAACTGCATTGGAGCTCTGGATGGCAAGCACGTCGCAATCCGATGTCCCAAGGCTGCAGGCTCCTTGTTCTACAACTACAAGGGATTTCACTCCATTGTCCTGATGGCCCTCGTTGATGCCAACTACAAGTTCATCTATGTGCAGGCTGGCTGTCAAGGAAGTGCATCTGATGGCGGCGTCTTCAGGGACACAGTACTTCGACAACTCCTGGACGAGGAAGATCTAGGCCTACCACCTCCAGAACCTCTACCTGGCACAGAAGACAATTTCCCATATTACATCGTGGGTGACGAGGCATTTCCCCTGAAGACATGGCTGCTCAAACCAGTGCCAAGAAAGAACCTTGACATTCCTTCCAGAGTCTACAATTACAGGATTTCAAGAGCCAGGAGAGTGGTGGAGAATGCCTTCGGTCTGCTGTCAAACAGGTTCAGATGCTTCCTGACCACCATGCCCCAACGACCTACAAGAGTGACATACATCACAATGGCTGCTTGTGTTCTACACAACATTCTGCGAGACAGAGTAGGCGTCCACCATGCCCGTGACAATGAAGTGATGGACAGAGAAGATCCACAGACACATGACGTCACTGAAGGAGTTTGGAGGGGAGACCGTCAATTGCATGACCTAGGAGAACCACTTCGACACGGAAATGCCTCCAGAGATGCCAAGGCTGCTCGAGACTACCTACGTGACTGGGTCAACAGTCCGGCAGGAAGTGTCCCTTGGCAGTTGGAGAAAATCTGAAGAAGATGCATTCAAAACAACAAACCCCAGGTCCTTTTAAGGGCCACCAAATCCTCCCAATTGAGCTGGCCATGTACACATCCTATGTTGACAAAACAAGCCCAAAAATCAATCAATCAATCAATCCCTCCATCCATCTATCTATCTATCTATCTATCTATCTATCTATCTATCTATCTATCTATCTATCTATCTATCTATCTATCTATCTATCCAAGTCCAATCCCTGCAAAGTGACGACAACTGCTTTTCTTTTGCTGCAGTGTATATATGTAACGAGCATTGTGTTCCATCTATCAAGCTATCTATCTATCTATCTATCTAGCTATCTATCTAGCTATCTATCAAGCTATCTATCTATCTATCCAAGTCCAATCCCTGCAAAGTGACGACAACTGCTTTTCTTTTGCTGCAGTGTATATATGTAACGAGCATTGTGTTCCATCTATCAAGCTATCTATCTATCTATCTATCTATCTATCTATCTAGCTATCTATCAAGCTATCTATCTATCTATCCAAGTCCAATCCCTGCAAAGTGACGACAACTGCTTTTCTTTTGCTGCAGTGTATATATGTAACGAGCATTGTGTTCCATCTATCAAGCTATCTATCTAGCTATCTATCTAGCTATCTATCTAGCTATCTATCAAGCTATCTATCTAGCTAGCTATCTAGCTATCTACCTGCCACTTGAGCTAGACAAGTGAAATTACAAAGTGATGCACTTGTACTAGTGCAACCAACCAACACAATTTTTAAAAGCAAAGCACTTGTACTAGTGCATTACATTTTAATTAAGAAATTCATGCACTTGTACTAGTGCAATAAAAATATGTTTATACCAAAGAATGCAGCACTTGTACTAGTGCTGCACTTGGTATGTTTTGGGGCAAAGAAAGGGGGAACTAGCACCTTGCTTTTATGAAGGTGATTACTTTTAATGAAGGCCAGGACCGGACTTTTGTTTTGGGGGACTTTTTTTTTGGGGACTTTTTTTTTGGGGATTGTCAACGTTTTTTTTGCTCTTTTTTGGCTCTTTTCGGTCAACACAAGCTCTTTTTTTTTTGTCAACATAAGATGTGTACGTGGCCTGCCCTTTTGGGAGGATTTGGTGGCCCTTAAAAGGGCCGAGGTTTTTTGTTGTTTTTGCTGCATGTGGTCTTCTACTTTCGTGGAGAAAGGAGACCTGAAGTCCAACTGGGCGAAGGGGAAGGCTGGTGCTGGTGATGGGCGGCCGGTTGACCAAAGCTGGGTCCAGGGGGGTAGCCGTATTTCTCGGGGCTGTCCTGTGCATCCATCATCAGTGTCATGGTGGAGTGGCTGGGCTGCATCGGGGTGTAGCTGGGAGTCTGCCTGGAGGATCCTCCTTCCCTGGGCTGGTGCTGCTGGTAGTGATGGCTGCTGGAAGCCTGGGGATGGTGCTGGTGGTGTGATGGCACATACGTCGAAGAAGGAGGAGGATGAGGAGGAGGTGGCATCTGCAGGCGCTGAGGAGGATGAGGAGGCTGGAAGGTGTGCTCCTGATGCTGTCTTGACTGGCGGGTGACCTCATCATCCCAGTAGAGGGCGGCCTCTGCAATGGTCCTGACCATCTGCCTCCTGATTTCATGGCTGGCGTGCACTCCCACGTGGTAGAGGTCCTGGCACTTCATCCTCCAGTACTCCTGGTCGGGTGTCAACTCCTGGTGGTCGGGGCACATCTTGCAGCCAGAGCCTTTCAGGATTTTCTTGGCGGAGGACATGGCTTGCATGCTGCCTGCGATGACGTGCATGGCGGAGTGCATGGCTTCATCTCCTGGGGCCTTCCTCTTGGTTCCCTTGGCAGCGGCTCCAGGCTTTGGTGCTCCAGGGAAGACTTGGGACTGCTGGCTGTCCTGTGCTGGCTGTTCAGGTGGCAGGTCCGGCATGTCATAGGAAGCTGGCAGGGAATCCTCAGGGTTGTAGCTTTCATCATCGGAGTCTGAGGCTGGCCGGTTGGCAGACAGTTGAGAGATGGCGGACAGCTCCTTCCCTGGCTTGTGCACGATGGAGTCCTTCAGGAACCGACAGTTGTTCAGGATGTACTCGTCCCTCTCTGTGAGCTTTTCCTTCCTGGCGGCTCCTGAAGCTTCAGGCCTGACGAGTCTGGAGAAGTGAGTGCGCACTGTCTTCCTCCAGTTGAAGATGTCCTGGGAGGTGTACTTGGGGCCCAGCTCCTTTGCTTTTTCTGAGTCCAGCAGCAGCTTCTCGTTCCCCTTGTAGCCTCTGGTCCCCTTCATGTACAGCACAGGATGCTCCTTGTACCAGTTGATGAGGTCATCTTCTTGTTCAGCTGTGATGCCCAGGTTGTTGCGGATGTTTGGCTTGGGGGCCTTCCCTTTGCCCTTCTTGCCCTTGGACTTGGCTTCAGCAGCTGCAGGGGTGTCATCAGCAGAGTCTTCTTCCTCCTCGAAGGTGTCCTCATGGATGGCCACTCTGTCTAGAGCAAGAACAGGCTGGCTCTCTGCTGTTTTCTTGGGAGTCTGCTTCTTCGGAGTCTGCTTCTTTGGAGTCTGCTTCTTTGGAGTCTGCTTCTTTGGAGTCTGCTTCTTTGGAGTAGACCTGGCAGTAGGCTCTGGAAGACCCGTGGAAGACTTGGCAGCAGGCTTGTCAGCAGGCTTGGCAGCAGGCTTGTCAGCAGGCTTGGCAGCAGGCTTGTCAGCAGGCTTGGCAGCAGGCTTGGCAGCAGGCTTGGCAGCAGGCTTGGCAGGCTTGTCAGCAGGCTTGTCTTCTTCAAAGAGTTCAACTGAAGAATCTTCTTCTGTTGTGTTGTCTTCTGGCCGGCCCTCGAAGATGGTCTCGCTGACGACAGTGGCTTTGGAGGTTGAAGTGGTGGTCTTCGTCTGGCTGCCAGCTGTAGTGGAGGTGTAGAGCCCAGGTAGAGAGAGGTCTGCCATGGCTGTAGTGAAGAAGGCAGTCACTGCAGCATCTGAAGGTTCATGGAGAGGAGTTGCAGCTGGAGTTGTAGCTGGAGTTGTCACTGGAGTGCTCCCAGGAGTGTGGAGTGTTGACCTGGTGCTGAGCTTGGTTGGTGCCCTGGTGACGACGGTGCCCTTTCTCCTCTTTGGTCCCATGTTGTAGCAGCAAAAGTACAATTGTAGCAACAAAAGTAGCAGCAAATGTAGCAGTTGATAATAGTGTCGTGGATTCTAGGTGTGTTCTGGTCGAAGGTCTGAGTGGGTATGGTGCTCTAAACTGGCCTCCTCTATATATATGCAGGGTGCGGACCGCCTCTTTCCCCCTCCTTCGCCCCCCCTGCTTCGCTGCTGCTGCCCCAGCCGCTGCGCAAAAAGAGGGTGACACGCAGACAAAGGGTTGATGCTAAAAATAGAACAACGCATGCACTCAGGCGCCACTCTGTCTGCTGCATTGGGGGTCCAAAAGACGCGGCGCGCACCCTCTCACGTGCGTCGAACATGTGTCTTTCTGCGACGCGTGTCTGAAACATGTGACATGAAGCAAGAGCTTTCTGCTACACTGCTGTTTCTGCGTCGAAGCTCTTCTTTGTGCGTCGCAACTTTAAAAATCTGCGGCGCGCACTGATTTCTTTTTACGCTTCTTCTTGCTTCACCACTTCTTTCCTCGCAAAGATTCAACCGGTTGAATCTTTTTTTCCTGCATCGTCAAATTTCTAGGAATTGCGTAGAAAGACCTCTTAAAGCGACGCATGCTGTTCCTGTTGCGCCGTAAAGCCTAAATTGACGGCGAACATGCTCAAATCTTTGCCCTTTCCTGGAAATATAAGAAACGCCGTCACTTAAACCCTCTGTTACGTCTCCGTGAGAACTAGCCATAATTCTATAAATGTCTCAACTGAAGAACATAATATTACACTAATGCCACCCACACTTATTCGGTCATTATCACAATTTTATGGTCTCATTTAACATTACATAAATAACACCATTAACTTGATAAAACATATTAAGCACCTCAGACAAATACATTGGCTAAATTTAGCTTTGCCACATTTCATCTTTGTGGGCTTGGTTTAACTAAAAATAGCGACATATACCAGATTTCATTAAAGATGAAATCTCAGATCCTTTGAAACTATAAGATACAATGAGCTGGCTTGGTTCTTTCGGTGAACTAAAAATAAACACACATCACACGTGGCATCCAACAGACTTGAAAATGTAGGAACTGTACGTACATTTCAACCTCTCCTATTTACGCAGTTTCTGTCTGCGTGTTTTGGGCACACCATGTAAACACAACGTTGCTAATTGGTGGAGAGCTTGTCTATTGGTCGCATAGAATTAATTTCACGTTATGTGAACACAATGCTGCATTATTTCACAACATTATGGAAACGTTGCCACGATGTTGCATACTAACGTCATCGGCATTGTTGCCACACAATTCTACATAATATTGCAACATTATCACAATGCTGCTGCAATATAGATTTTGCAATCACGTAGCATCTCTTTTGTCAAAACAATTTTTTTTAAATGATTTTTTTAAAATTTGAGCAGGACAAACCCTTTTAAATGCAGGGTATCTTCTTCCTTTAATGGGATTTAATGGGATTTGTGACAACTAGCAGTTCTAAAAACAAGCAATTGAAAGTAGAAGTAACACGAAGACCCTTATAATAAATTCTTCTATTTACTGTTATAATGCTGTCTACAAGTGGACCGCTGTTACATTGCTGCTTGTTTTTCCAGCCTTGGCAGATCAGAATATATGCTGTCATGTGTTGCCACTTAGTGACTAGTGTGCTATTCCGCGAGCTCCTGCGAGCAGTCCACATCATTTCAGTCTGAGGAACTCAGACAATTTTGTCTTGAAGAAACTGGGGCAGTTTCTGAGTGTACTGATGGCCTTGTCTACTTCCTTAGAGAATGTGATAGCTGAGTCTGACTCTGGTATACATCAATGTTGAATAGAAATTTGTGAATGTGCAATGAAATTGGAGCTATTTCTTGGGACAGCAGTGCTGTAGCATACAAAATTAACTTTTGTGCCAGGTGGCAGCAGCATGCAGTTCTCGTTTTCACCAGACTGGTTATAATGTCTGAGTGTTATTTATACAAACAGTAGAAAAGAAAACTCATTTTCAAACATGTCTTAAAACGTCTGTCTGCGTGGATTTCTATAAATATGTCCATCTCCCTTCAAACCAATAATTTTTTGGACAAAATAGAAAAAGTCAGAATTCTGTTTTACCCTTTTCCACAAAAATAGAGAAATGTCTGACTTCTTGTTCTGTCAGGTCCTTTGTGGAAAATGTGTGGCTGACAAATGCAGTGGAAAATCAGTTATAAAATTGTCTTTACCTTTGGGAATTTCCTCCATTGAAGGATCATTTTGCATCTCTATTATTCATAAAGACATAGGCTGGTACAATGCTCCATTAAGAATCTTCAGATCAGCCATTTTTCCATTTGCATCTTCTTGGGGGAATATAAAGTTAATGAAGCATTAAGGATAGAATAGAACAGAATAGAACAGAACAGAATAGAATAGAATAGAATAGAATAGAATAGAATAGAATAGAATAGAATATAGTTGTGTTCTGTGTACCATTTGATGTCCAGTTAGAATGTTTACAAATGTCACTGTATGCTTGGTGCAGACAGTAAGGGAGGATTACAGTCTGTTACTTTGATAAAGAAAAAATGAGGACCAGTTCACTGTGAAAAATGCACTTTGTGACCAATGATAGCTGATGACGTGTCATCTTCTCTACTTCAAAATGGGAAACATAGAGGCTGTTTGATTAGTCATGATCAAGGGAAGGCCAATTTACTTGTCATAACTGATTTTAGAGTGAAAATCGGATGCATAGGGCCTAGTTCAAAAATAATGAAGCCATGCAGCATATTTTCTGTACGGGTCTCAAAATAAGAGAATGGCTGTATGTGACAACTTCATGGTACACCATTGCTTTAATTACATTCTTGTGCAACTTTTCTGAAAATTTCATGACATTCTGTCCCATGGTTATTGAGATACAGTTGGATTTCATTGAAAAACAAGCATTTTTTCACAAATAAAATGTGACATAACATTTTTGACCACTTGAATTCTTTCAGTTTTACACATTTGGACATATTCTAAGGCAATTTCTCAAAACTTTTTGGAATCTCTACATCCTCAGGCTTCATAAATCCATCAAATCAAGTATTTATATCTGCCTGTGTTGACGTTATATTATTGAGCTATTTGGATTCAAAGGTTGACTTCCAAAAATTAAGTCAAATTTGACGCTTACTGATCTGGGATGCTCTAGTGTCCCTTTGCCATGTGTCAGTAGAATCCTTTTGCCCTTGAAACCTACTATTATATATGATTACCCATTTTGGAGCTTCTTATGGTTGTGGAAAATTTAGTTCACTAAAAAATTCCAATGGATAGCAGGGTAGGTGAATCCGTCGCAAGCGTAACGCCCAGAATACTTTGTAGTGCCACAGAGCAATAAATGCTCCGTTTTAAATCTGGTTTGGCTTGTAATGTTGCAAAATCTGTGTAGTTTTGAGAAACAATCAAGTAATCCAGGTCTGCGGCTGGTTTCTGGTGGTAAAATACAAAGATTTCTTAAATGGGACTTTGTCGCAAGCGTAACGCTATGGAAAATATTGATCATATTTTCATGGTTTTCTTGTAAGGAGTAACGCAATCACTCTAGTATTACTTGTAGTGATAATCAACACAACATTTTAGTAGTTGGAGTTTGTTTCAATGTTTAATTATCAAAATTTTGCTCTTTGTGAAGTTTTTTTCAGAATTTTGGGCCAATTTGTTGAAAAAGGCAATAACTAACATAAATTTCACTTTAATTTTGTAATTACTCTTACGCTTCATCCAGTTATTATTGATAATGCATATAAAATTGATTTGGGTCAAAACCAGAACACTTTTTTGACTTTTGTGTCATAGCATTACCCAAAATTGGCCTTTTATCTGGAAAAATAGGCTAAAATACACGCTTCTATCATCATTTGCTCTCCTCGTATTCACTTTGGTGGCAATTATTTGGTACCAATTCGAAGCCCACATACAGACGCATAACACAGTATAGGTGAAATCATTTTAGAGGAAAATGTGTACATCTGAGGAGAAAATATGTAAGTTTTCAAAAAAATATTTCAACAAAATTCGAAAAATAATGTTTTTCTCATAAAATATTCGGTGAATTTGGGTGAAAGCAGCCATGGAGACTTAAGAGTACATGAGTTTTGTCATCCAACCGAAAATTAGATTTGATTTGAAGATAAGTTACCATTTAGTCTATTTTTCTTTTACTGCCATGGAAATAAAACTAAATAAAATTCGGAAATATTCCACTTTTATCAGTTATTTCCACAAACCAAACGAAAATGGTAAATACAGTTTCTAGAACTTAGACATGTTTGTTACAATATGATGTGGTCATTTGATACATATAAACATTTTAAAATTTTGATGGTCATGTCACACTTTGGCTTCATTATTTTTGAAGTAGGCCATAATCCTTTCATCTTGCTGACACCAACAAGTGGGATAAGGCTCCTTAAATCAAATTAACATCAAAATTATTGGGTATGATCATGACAAATCATCAGCATGATGATACATGAAGTGCCACTTTCACAGTGCAACAGTCCACTCTTTTTCCATATCAAAGTGACAGACAGTAACAGAAAGTAATAATGAGGATTATTGGAGTAACGAACAATCTGAACTAAACAGTTCAACAAAAATAAGTCCCCCTTTGGATAAACTTGAATATCACAAAGATTCCTTCTCTGATATTTATGATAGTTGGCTAAATTATAGCCCCATATATCGACTTTACAAGTGTGTATTTATAGCTCAGTGGCATTATTCCTGAGTAAGCCAGCAGCCTTCGAATGAGCCTACCCCTGTTTTCAAAAATCCATGGCTTTTCCAATGGATATGAACAATTTCACCATGCGAGGGAGCCACAAGCTGATAAACCTCATCATGTTTCTGGATAAAATTTGTTTCTCAATCGTGTTTAGAAGATAACTAAGGACTTCTTTTGTGACAGTTTTACAGTTTAGGTTCCTTGGATGCAATAACAAGTAATCTGAGTGGAGTTTAAACACCTTTTGGTAAATTTTTTTTTGTAAAAACAAAACTTAGGATTTTTGAAAAGAGGGGTACGTGCACTCGGGGTCTGCTGGCGCAGACAAAAATTTAGCAATAAAGCTACAAATACACACGCAGACTGTCAATATGCAGGCCTACAAACTGGCCAACTTTCACCAAAATCGGAGAAGAGGTCTCTGAGATATTCACGTTTTCGTAAAGGGGGACTTATTTTCGTTGAACTGTTTACATTTTATAGCAACACTAGTCTAGTTTCACTGATTTGAATGTACATTTAGCAGCGAGCGATATCTTCACTAAGCTGATTGAATTTAGCTTGAAGAAAACAGATGAATCAGGTGCTGTTGTCTGTCATTCATTAGAAGGAATTGCTACATTTAATGAATTCCAGGCGGCACAACTTGCAAGCCTAATAACATCTAATGAAAAATGTGTTGTGACTAATTAGTTTTCCAAATGGCTGAGGCATGGTATTCATTTATTTAATCTTGTACTGAGAATCCCAGCAATGTAAGGATTTTTAAATCCTTTCCATATTTTAAATCATTCTTTACCATCTGACATGCTTTTGTAAGACTCACTGAATTATAATCAAATTAACAGTTTTAACGTAGGCCTATTTATTTTACTTTTGTGGTAAAAAAGTCTTCTTTCTGGCTCCATGAACTTGTGTTTCATAAACCATATGGCATCTTTATCATTTTTACCCTGTACAAACTTATTTTCACCTAGTGTTTACCGACTACCCGGTACATATAGGGGAATCAGGGGCACAGTGAAACGGAAAAAGTTTATTTTTGCCATATCTCAAAGATTTATAGTAGGGCCTAATATTATATTTTATTTATGAACGGTTTTAGGGAAAGATATAATTGTAAAGTAAAAATGCATGCTCAAAAGATGATGGAACCCCTTGTGATTTCAAAGATATAATCTTCAGGTTGTAAACGATATATTGTATTCACTTTGCCCCCATAGCAGGGTACAGTGAATCAGTGCTCGATGCACAGTGAATCAAGAACAATATATTTTTAGAAAACAAAAAATTGCCATTCGAAGTAATATTTTTTGTAGCCGAACATTCGTTTGAATATTTACTGTGCAAAAACACCCTTTTAAGTCCAGTTAATAACAATTCACTTCCTTGAACATATATGGCATAAACTGTCACAGCCTCATAGGTGCGGTCATCAATATGTACACTATTCTTGGTTCTTTTGCAAGACGTTCCAGTGTTGCAATGTCGAACATAGTGATTACTGTTCCCCGATTCACTGTTCCCCATATGACTACTTTTCACATAATTTACCATATTTCGCCGGCTTGATCCACATGTTCTTGAATCATCTGATAATTATGTCACACATATTTTAATTGCATATGGTAATTCAAAGAATTTCCTTTTTTATAAATAAAGCATTCAAAACATTCCAGGTTTTCAAGCTAAAAATCATATTTTGCCTCATAATTTCGAAACGGCATAAGTTTTGTCAAATGTCTTGCCTGATTAAGTTCAGTGCTCCTAAAATGTATCACACATATGAACATATATATATTGAAATATTTCCATTCAGCATCCCAGGAAGTCTACTGATTCACTGTGTACTGTTGTTATTCACTGTGCCCCCATTTCCCTTAGAAATAACAATGGTTTTTACTAAAGCCAATACTGGCCACCTTTTTCCTTTCTTTTTTTGTTGTTATCGTGCCATAAGTAGCTATGTCCTTGAATCAGATATAACAAAAAGTTCACATAGTCTGGGAAGTACACGTGAGTTTGAAGACATGCTCATCCAAACTTCTAAAACTTCTTGTGAGCAGGTGGGGCTAGTATTGAACTATCTATTTTTGGTGAAGCTTGCAACTTGTGGGTTTTAGTTGAGCAGGTTTAGAGGCTAAATTAAGACATAACAAGTAGGCTAACCGGCTTTAATGGAACTGAAATAGAAGCACTACACATCGAATTTAGAGAAAGATGATAGTTTTATATATCATGATTCATGAAATAAATTGTATTTATATCATCAATTAAGGGGAAAAGAAGTATGCCAGTTATTTTCAAATACTATGTAAAGCTTTAGTTGAGCTTGTTGCATGATATATTTAGTCAGACTATAAAATATGTAGTATTATCCCATGTCTAGCCAACTTTTGTCCCTCGTACTGAGCTTTTCCCTGGTCAATACACATTGAGAGAGGAAAATACAACAGAAAGAAACAGGGATATATTTAGTTCAACCAATCAAATTCCTTTGGCTAATTAGCCAGCAGGGATATACTGAAAGATAATGAGATCAACAGGGATATACAGGAACTGACCAATCAAAAGACAACAGTGCCCCTATATATCATGCTTATTAGCATGTAGATACCAGCATATTTGCTGATTGTTGTGATTTAAGGCAATTAAGTGCTACCAATTAAGAGTATTGATTTTTTTTGTAGCACAGCTGCATTCACATTGAGTGCTTCAAACTGTTTTACATTGATATAAAATAAAAGTAGGCTTATTTAAAAAAAAATGACATGGGATAAAAAGGTTATACCATGGGTTGCGGCAGTATATCCCTGGTATAGTCACCCTCGACCCCGTATATCCCTCGACCCTTCGGGTCTCGGGATATACTGGATCTTGGGTGACTATACCAGGGATATACTGCCTCCACCCATGGTATAACCTCATAGTCTTCATCATGACGCAAGTTGTAGGCTTAAATGCATGGTGCCTTTGCAACACAACCCAATTTTAGTACTACCTTAAATGTAGACAGAACCTTCACATTCTTCTGTGTGTATTTTTTTTAGATTTCTTGACAACCTCTTGCATTTATAAGTATTTTCATTGAATAATGATATACTGAAGAATATTAAAAATTTCGCATTATGTTCATGACCTTCAGAATAATTTGCATCATTCCGTATCAGTGAGATATTACAGGGATACTTTTGAAAAATCATTTTTGAGAATTTCACAATTTCATTTTCCACAAAACCAAACACCAGTCTAGAATGACAGAACTGTTCAATCTAGTCTTACTGATGGTGAAATGTCAACCAGGAACAAGAGATTATATATATCATTTCAGACGTTTTTCATTTTCATTTGTGGTTTCATAACACCTTGTCTAGAATGTCACAGCAGCAGAGTATCTTATTGCTGATTTCATAATCTAAAGCATTATTGAAATTGTGATGAATCTGAAATGATATTTTTGTCTTCTTTTCTTACAAAACCTGTCTGGAATAGCCTGACTGATATTATTGATATTTTAATAGAAGTATCAATATATGCATGGATAGAATCTGGTGAATTTTGATATCTCATCTATTTATTTATTGATAATTGAAACTGTACTGTACTTATATTCAATATTTTGTCCTGGTCCTTCTAGGAAGAATTGCATTCTTCCTGCCAGCTACTCTGCCAAATATGAAAGGACCGAGCCAGTTACCTCTACTTAAAATTATTCTGAGTAGGCTTTCAAACAAAAATCCTGCTGGATGTTGATCATATGAGAAGTTACAGAGCAGGGAATTATATATGAGTGCTTACTGAGATGCACATTGGGAGGTCATATCCCATACGTGCCATGATCTAAGCAAAAGAAACTGGGTCACTCTGCTCGCCGGTGAGGCACAAGTTATCCAACGACAAATTCATCTCGATAGGCCTGTTGTGTTATCGTGGATGTCCTGAACATCTGAATGTATAAGTATAGGTTATTCACACACTCTTGAAAACATAAAAACATTGCAGAATGTAGGTTGACAACAGAGAATATGGTATGGTACTCGTATGTTTTGTTCATGTAGATATGGTGAGGACTCCTGCTGTTTTTCTGACCTTTAGTGAACCACACTTTTAATATTTACCATTCTTTCTTCTTATATGTCTTTCTTCATGAAAACAAATATCTATACTTAAACGTTTGCTTGTACAAACTACTGTGGCAAATCGGATGATTCCTAATATTCTAAAGACCCTTGTATTTTCATATTTTGCAGGAAGAAATAACCAGGGACAAAACAGTGCAGCTATTACTGGCAAAATGTGCAGACGTGAACATCCAAGATGACGTTGGGCGGACGGCGCTCAGTTACGCCTGCGAGTTAAGAGTCAACGATGTCGTCAAGATTTTAGTGAAAAACAACGTGGACCCTGATATAGCGGACAGTAAAGGTTATGACCTCATTTCTATTTTTAGCGCATGTGTCCCGTCATCCGTCTTCCTGTGTGTGTCCCGTCCCCTGAACAAGGGCGGCCTTCTGTCTCAGACGTAATAGGCTGTTAGGTCTGACATAATAGGCCGACAAAAATAGCCCATGCCCTGGAACAATGTCCCGCATGCAGCAACGAGAGGCGGCATGCAGCAACCAGAGGCGACGTGTCACAGTAAAACAGGCGCAGGGTGTTCTGACAAATTGCCGCTCTTGTATCAGGTTGACGTGTGGCAGAAGTTACGTGCTGTATCTTATACATCAAAGTGACTCCCGAACTAAGTACTGTCGTAAAACATCCATACGTGACTTACCTAGTAATTCTCCTTCTCTACATGCCATATTTTATTCATTAGGCGTCAGGAACTTTTTTGTTGTTTTTTAAAACTTTTCTAAGTCTTTGTTGTTTGCATGTATAAATATAATACTTCATATTCTGTGAGACAACTAGGACGTTTTTAAAAGTATCATGACAGACCTGAGACAAAAGTATAATCTATCTGTCTCAATTGTCGGCATCACAATCCTCACTGGGAAGTCTTAAACCCAGAAGGTCATGTGATACCATATAGTTCTCTGAAGACATCAATCATGTCACTTACTACTAGGTTCTATCTCTTACATTGAAGCGAGTGGTCAATTTGTCAACGGGAGACATGTGACCTCACTGGACAGTCACTGGTGATCAATTTTTTTTCTTTTAAATCAAGCCTTCACCATAACTTTTAAGATCATTGTTTTGACGAGTTCGAAAATAATTGTAAAAATTAGTCTTCAACAAAATAAACATAAATTCAATATCATCTTTAAAGTTAAAGCAATGCAAAATGGAAATGAATTTAATGAAAGCATTATGAACTTCAGTATATATATGAAGCTGGTTTTTATTTGCATCGAAATAGATGAAGTAAATCATGTACGTACATTGTAGAATGTATCCATGGTACATTTCTGTAAGCACTTGTAATTCCTCGACTGTAAGAGTAATCCCACACAAACACCCAGGTAGCACACATGTAGCAACTGAAACCAAATGACATGATCAATCATACTCTGTCAAGCCTAAGCAGATTTCAGAGAGATTAAGTCTGGACCATTTAGACCGTTATTCTGGGAAAGATTGGCTAGCATTAGTTGGACAAAATGGAAACTAGACACAAAGGAAAAGTAGAACGAAAAAATGAAAAAAAAACCCAGGAAATCGCACAAAGTGTGGGGTGGCCCGGGTGGGATTTCCCATTGCGTGCATGCACAGTGTGGCACCTTTAATGCGTTAGGCGCAGTTGTTGTAAACACCGAATTGTGCTTTTTGTGTTCGCGTGCCAATGTGGCCCCCATTGCAGGCCATACGCAGGTGTCTATTCTTTCTGTGAAATGGTCTCTTCCAAATGTACGACAGTCAGCTAGTAGCACTGTTTCTATTATCGCCCAGTTGTGTGCTTCCTTTGTATGTTGCAGTAGTCTGCAGTTTCAAAGTACTGTGTGGCACAATATGTGCCCCAAGCATGGTGTTATGTAGTGCTACTTTTTGTCTTTGTTGTTATGGTACTTCTAGTCTTCTTTGTTGTTCTGTTGCTAATTGCCTGCATCAACCAGACAAATTGGTCTCCAAGCACCTGAATAAGTGTTTTGGAATTTTAAATAAAAGATAAACCATTACAATATTATGTTGACATAAGTCTATGTAAGATATATACCCTGCTATATAATCTATCGGCCAAATTATGAACACTGTTAAACATTTTTGTATGGTCTAGAGCTTGCTTTGAATTTTAGTGCAGACTTTAAAAGTTGAGGTAATTGCAATGTGTGGAACACAAACTAGCAAGCATAAGCTTCATGTCTTTGAAAAACCCATTAACCAGTAATTCTGATGTGAAGTTCACCAAGAGGTAATTGCTGTATTGTATGGCTCCCTGTTCTCCCTCTAAATACCTGAGACTACTCTCCAGTGATTACCTGGCTGCAGTCTAATTCGGTGGTCGCAGCACAATAACGCGTCCCCCGCCACTACCTGATGGCTTCATTAAAATCTGTCATTACTTCATTTGCAGGCAACACAGCCCTCATCTACAGCGTTATGGCGGGAAATGACGTGGCCGTGGAGATTCTGCTGAGGTCCTTCAGACGACTAGGTCTCAACGTGGACTACATCAACAACGAGGGCCTGACAGCGCTACTGATCGCCGCCAAGGAGGGATACATCGCATGCGCCTCCCTCCTTGCATTAGAGGGCAAGGCGTGTATTTCCTTCCGAGATCGAGAGAAAGGCATGAATGCCGAGGAGTGGGCCCGGGCCCAAGGGTGCTCCACTCCGGAGGTCATGGCCTTCTCAGCCCAAGCCCAGTACTTAGGCTACAAAAGAATTGATGGCGGAAGCAGGGGAGGGAGTATGAAGCGGGATGATGATGATAGACCCAGATTAGAAGGAGCGTCAGGTGAATCCGGGGACCTGGATGTCGATGATTTGGCACATCGTCTAGAGGGCCTAGGCAATGACGATGCTGGTAAATTCCATCCAAACAAGGACAATAATTACTTAAATGTAACCAATATCCCAGAAAGAAGGAAGCGCAGGAGTTTGCCGGCTATCAAGTTCAGCAGTGCTATATTCTCTGGGAGGCGGTCTCCAAAGGAGGGCATGAGGACGCCTAAGAGGAAGTCGAGCGGAAGCAAAGAACGTGGAGGGCGAAGGTCACCCATTTCGCCGGGAAGACAGGAGCAAAGAAGTCCTGTGTCACCCAATTCCCTGTCGTCTCGTCACAGTCCCCTTGGGGAATTGAGCGGAAGTGACGTGGGAGAGGAAAGGCGGTGTGGCTCAGGGTCCTCCACTGTGGCCAGTGCTAGTAGGGTTGATTGCGAGGTTGAACTGCTGGATGCCCCTCCTGCTGGTAAGGGTGCAAAGCCAAAACGTTAGGGTGATACTCCTTTTGGCTGCTGGTTTTTGTTTCACTTTGAATCGTTACACACTTATGGATACACACAATACAGCACATGTTTTTCCTTTGAGGGATGACCATCTTTATTCTGCTTGTTACATTTTACATGATTGTGTGGCTTGCATATTTCGCCAATTGACACAAGGGGGCAGGTGTGTTCTGTTACTGCTACACACAGCCCTCTATGGGACTCCAGTTATTCAGTTCGTAATAGCTCCTGTGACAAAAGATGTTCACCCAATCCCACAAGTAGTTCCCAAAAAGTAGTTTTAATTGTGAAATATTTAGATTGGCGTGCGCACATCAATGCACCTGAAATGCAACGCTGCTGCTGTAGGCGACTGGAAATATTGATTTTTGTGATATCATGCAAAGATACATATTATGATACTTTGAGCATTTTGGAAAGTAAGACACACACACACACACACACACAAACACCAAGTTTCTTTATTGTTCCCATCGACCATGTTGACATACTACCCAGGCTTGCTGTGGCTACTTCAGTCCTATGATTTCCAGCTTGTTTCATCACACAATTGATTTAAATAGTTTAAAGACTATTTCTAACACCTTACATGTACTTTGATGATGTAAGAAAGAATTCTAATCTGTGTGCAAAAGTCATGGAGACCAAGTTATGATCTTTGCATACAATACAAGGAAATCAAGTATCGCACCGAGTGTGTAGTGCAATGAAACCAAGTATAGAAGAACGAGTTATGATCTGTGTGCACAATACTGTGTCAATACATGCAAAAGGTCAAGGAGACCAAGTATGAAGCATCCAACCTTTTGTGCAATGCCAGGAGGCCAAGTCATGATCCTTGTGTGTATTAATGTAGAAGGCGACCAAATACTGAACCTTGCGTACAATGCAATGAAACCAAGTATTGCAGTTGAAGGATTACAATTTATGAATTATGATCCATGTGTGCAATACAATGGAAAAGGAAACCAAGTATAAAGTATTCAACCTTGTGTGCAATATCAGGAGGCCAAGTTAAGATCCTTTTGTGTAATTTATGTACAAGGTGACCAAGTATCGAACCTTGTGCAGTGAAACCAAGTATCGAAAATCATGGTAACGAAGCATTGATCCTTTAGTGCAATTTACACACAAGAAGACCAAGTATGAATATTGCGTGCAATATCTGGAGACCGCATATTGCTTCTTGTGCACAATACAAGAAGACTGACCATCTCTAATGAGTGCAATACTGCAATACTGTGCAATGTTGTGCAACACATGGAGACTGTCTCGTGGTCCTTGAGTGAAAGCGGCAATTTGTTCGATGGTATTCTAATCAACTCTGGATTATAATAAAGACAAATTCAAGACGTGGATTGTTAGGATTTCTACAGTTGGTGTATAGCATCCCAACAGATCTCTCATTACGATGTTGTTTCTTGTTGTACCATCCATTCTTAATCTTCCTAACGCACAAACTACATTTTCCTTGTCCAATCTTGCGAATATGTATTTAAAAGCAGTCGTGACCAGCAAAATATTCATTAAGATAAAACTTACTTGATGTACAAATAAAAAATCTAGTTTCGTAGTAATTTTGTTAATATTAAGTTCAATGAATGTTTTAAAGTTAATACAGCAGAGAACTGAATGATTATGGGTGACGTAATCGAGCACGTAGGATTGTAAAATTACTGTATTATTGAAGGTAAAATCAATAACATTAATATTCGCGTAGCGACGGGCGGCGAAGCCGCCCGTCGCGTCAGCGAACTTAGCTTAACAACAGCTCATAGTAAATTTTGAATCTGTCAGTGGAGTGAGAATGAAGGACTGCCTGTACCTGCCATGGAGTTGGTCCCTGATTAAACAGTTAGTTTCGGTAAAAGTAAACATCCCTGAATTTCTCTTGCAATACTGCAGTAGTGTCTGAAAAATTCCATTTGGTTCTTAATTATCCTATTCTGTTTTGAAAATATCATTTTTATGCCCTTTTATGTCGTCTGCATGAAAAAAGCTTATTTTGCTAACAGGTGTCGCCACCGGTGTAGCATCATGCTTGCAGTGCCACACCCAGGGAAAATGACTGAACTATCAGCAGCCTGCTTGTGAGCAGTGATGTATGAAGTTTATTTGAGGTGTGAATTTTAAAAGCTGATTGCTATTACTGTGCTTAAATAGCATCAATTAATTTAGGCCCAACTGATTGTGTTCTTGTTTATCATTATTATACCTCGACCATGAAAGCAGAGCTGTCATTGGCTGAGAGCTGGTCACATGTCAGTCATTATTTTAGTATATTGACCAGGACTATTGCCCTCCAAAATTTGTTTTCCGAAAAAAAAAAAAATTTTCAGAATATTTTTTTTTTTCCGAAAATTTTTTTTTTCCGAAATTTTTTTTTTACGAATTTTTTTTATTCAGAATTTTTTTTTTCCAATTTTTTTTGTCCCAATTTTTTTTTCCAAAATTTTTTTTTTCCGAAATTTGTTTTTTCTAAAATTTTCTTTCCCTAAATGTTTTTTTTCAACATTTTTCTTTCAAAATTTTCCATACATTTGCAATAGTGCAGGAAAATAATAAAATTAGGGCATTAATTAGTAAAGACCAAAAAAAAAAATCAAAACTAGTAATAATAGTGCAATGTAGGCTATGCGTCTGCTTATCTACTCTCCTGTGTGAAAGGAAAACTATTTCCCTCGGCCTTCGGCCTCGTGAAATAGTTTTCATTTACACACCCTCGAGGGAAATAGATTTGACTAATGCCCTCGAAATCAGTCAATATTTGTATAAATATAATAATACGGTTTCAAAATAAGAACAGTTAATTTGAGCTTCGCGAATCTATGGCATTGCCATCTACATATTATTTGTGTAGTAATGTATTATTGATCCTTAAAAGCCCAGAGCTGTATGCAATGCGTCTGAGTGCTTTAAGTTGTAAAGAATCATCTCTTTTTGTCAGGTTTATCAATTTTATCCTTAAAACACAATGTTGTCACGCGGGTACAGTGACTGGATGTTGGTCAAAAGTGACATTAACAGTAATAGGTGTCAAATTTGACCATCAGCTTGTCATTGTGACAACTTGGTGTTTTCAAATCTTTGAATTTCCCCTTTTCTGTTATTTGTGTTATAATAAGACATTTCAGACTCTCTGGAAAGGTTCTTCATTATCCTCGGATAATAATCATGGATATCATAGCTAATTTAATTAATGCAGAATAATTATTACTATAATTTATGAAATGTCGTAGAGATGTGGAAATCACTATAATGCGCTTCTTTGTCATGGGGCTGGTAGCACTGCAGTTTGAACCTTCATTGTGATTTCCATAAAAGATACCACGCGAAATTTGAAAGGTATAATTTTTGTTTCGGTAGGCAGTTTCATGAGGAGAAGAAATCCATCTGTGTTCCCATTTAATCCTTGGGATTTAAGCATTTACATTGGTTATAGTTATATAGCAGACAAACATCTCCACATTTAGGACTGACATAATTAATCTTTAGCTTCACGAATCTTCTCGAGGCACTTTTTCTGGAGTCGGTCGGTAGGACGAAGAAGAAAACTGCAATCTCAATCTTTTATGATGTAAATTATAAAATTCTGGCAAAATTAAATTTTTTTCTTCGTAGGCAGAAAATCAGTCGGGTCGGTCAATTTGTGAAGCTCAAAATTAAAAAAAATATGGTCTGACCTTATGAAATCAAATTGGATTTTGGGATATAGGTATTTTCTCTAGTCATAGTTTCTTAAACCAAGGTATAGCCCGTTATAGATTTTCCGCAGAGTAACGGGATTTGACGTAGATATTGATTATGCTGTTTTAAGCAACACCTAGAACTGGTCACGATTGTATAATTTCCTGCTTTGCCCTGAAAGACTTGACATTGAGAGAGATCAGTATTAATAATAAGATGTTTCAATTTTAACCAAAGCCACATTACAAATGTACAATGTGTTCTTTGCTCTATAACTGACTGTACACCAACTGTGTTGATGTTATTGTAACTACAGAGTTCTATTTCAATACAGATATACCACTTTCAACATCACTTCTTTGCAAAATTCTTTTTCATAATTTGGCAGCTTTTTTCTACCATGATCTTGTAAATGACAATCTATTTCTGAAGAATTTTGAATAGAGAAATTTTCCTCAACCCCCTACTACATATCAATTTTCCTCTTTAAAAACTTGTATTGTTACTCTGTGATGCCTGTTACCTTTTAAAAAATATCAAACAAAATGTATTTTGTTGTGTAATGCATATATTTTTGCCTGTAAATTTAAATATGTACAAACTGAATTGTTGTTTGTCTTTGATGAATACACACCTACTGAAGGAAGAGATGCTCCTTCATTCAATGGTTAATTGAATTACAACAATTTTAATAGTCCCGCTGCAGGACGAGACAAATGTTTTCATTCCAATGTGTTGGTCCATCCGTCTGTCTGTCTGTTGACAAGATTGAGGAAAAACTACTGCATGGTCTCTCATGAACCTCTACATGATTTATCCATTCACAACAACAAAGAACTGAGTAGATTTTGGTGAAGATCTGTGCAGCGGATATAGCACAATGTCCAGATACAGCTTTATTATATACGGATACTGATAACTAGCTATCTTGCACTTTGTGCATATTATTATGTCATGCATAATGATCACTACACTTTAAAAAAATTCACACAAAATTGGTTTTTTGAAAAACCTAATTTCAATGCAAAAAACCAACATGGATTTTTTAAAAAATCCATGTGGGTTTTGCATTGAAATTTGGTTTTTCAAAAAACCATTTTGAATCTAAAAAACCAATTTTGTCCGGACATTTTATAGAGTGTAAGCTATAAATAGTACATGAAGCTCTCGGTCATACTCTGTGCTCGGTCATCTCTGAATTGGTTGCAGGGAGCACCAGACTAGGGGTCGCTCCCTCCACATTTTAAATTATTTTTGTTAATACCAATGACAGTGGAAAATCAATCAATCAATCAATTTCCGCTGAATATGATGTTCATTGATATGCAGCTTGTAAGGGTTAATTAATTACATTTAGATCCTAAATCATCTGGAATTTTCCAACGCAACTTATTTTTGACAACAAATATTTTCACTTGCATATAGATAGACTTTATTTTAATTTTTAGATATAATTATAATTAATATTTCTAACTGTAATTTAATTGAGTGTACCATATCAATGACCAACCAAATTTCACATGACCAATAAAACTTCTTATTCATATTCTTATTCTTATATCAAAATGTTGCGGCTGCTTTGTTGTAGAATTTGTTGCTTTAGTGTATGGTATGATGACAAAAACCTGCAAAGTATAAAGATGTATAGGATGAATAGCTAGCAGACAGAAATCAGCTAAATTTAGGTTTCCTTTCCTTTCCTTCAGCTACAGATATTCCAACTGTTCTGTTTTACTAAAATATAATTAAGTGAAGAGCATCACAGCCATTTTTGTAGTTGTCAACATATTTATTAACAAACAAGTCATAGACAGTCAACGTACAGTCATACACTACACAGTAACCTGTATACAGAATTTAATAATTCTTTTCGACAAGGTACAAAGTGTAAAATTTCTAAATTCTGCTGGTTCAGCATTCAACCCCATGAAGATGATTTAATGTTAAAATGACAATTCTAGAACAAATTTGTCTAATACTAAATCACCAAAAACACAACATTTTTGGTTCACAGAGTAAGTTTCGAAAGTAGAGTAATTAGACAAATCATTACAGACTCGTAAAGACTACCATTTTGAAAATTATGCATTTTCACGTCAGTCTACTGAAGCTACCTTTGACACAATCAGGGACAGGAAACATAAAATGGCAGAAAATACAGAAGGGTAAGTAACATCGCACACCTTTCGACGATCAGTCTCAGCGTAAATTATTGATCATAAAAGTAACTTTAGTTGGCATCTTACAGTAACATTTTACTGCCATAGCTGAGACAAATTTACAGCCTCTCTTTCACTTTCTGAACAACAGTAGGTTCAACAGCTGATGGTGTTTTCATCAATGTGTCATTTGCAAAACTTCAGCATGCTTCATAATGATAAATAGAAATTCTGCATAACATTCCGTTTATGCTGTTCTCTTACATCAAACACTCAATTGTGGCATAAACAAAAGAATAAGAATAAGAAGCAGCAGAAACCTTCCACAATTTTAGTTGGTAATTGGACTTATCCTAATTCTCATTCTGGTTCTTTTGATTTTCAGCAAAAGTCAAATGCATTGATTCAAGCTAAAGTTGAGTGGCTGAGGACATCATATTTTCAGACTATTTGATGGGATCATAACCGAGTATATGAGTGGTTATGAGCATACCATACATCATGCTGATATGTATACTCTACCCACATACAATGTATACTGTATACACACACTCTCTGAGCCAATAGCACTCCCTCATTTATGCACACATCACTCCGAAGAAGAATCAATGCTTTTGTCTTGTACTTTTTCTAAACTGTTTTCTGTTCTCACTGTTCCACGTTTTACCAACTACGTCTAAGTACATTCAGAAACATCAGCATATTTTGTACACTACTATCCAACATAATAATTACTATTCGTAATATTCATGATTTTGATATGATGCTACCCTGAACATTGACTCACCATTACACATATATAACTAATTGTATGTACAATATAGAGCATCAAATGCAATGGTAGGTGTCTCAAGTGCAAGTCTCCTTAATGAGCTTGGTATAGTTACAGTTGAAAGAAGAATTTAAAAAAGTGATCAGTTGCACAATTCATACTGTAACATTCCTTTTTGACCACTCCTAAGGAAATTTCATAAAACCACAAATCCTCCATGACTTTTGAAACCGAATTACCGATAAGTTGTATTTTCACAAGATATCTTTAAGATTAACCAACGCTTCATTCTACCAAAGAGCCATCCGAAATGGAATGCCTGAAACATTTTCTAAATAATTCTGCTTCCAACTATAAATATTGATGTGTGATGATCGAGTGAAAGAGTGATTGATGAATCAATTGGCAATATTTGTGGTGACAAATATAAAAGCTGAATATAAATTGAAAATAAAAGCATATTTTTGTTGCCTGTTGAATATGCTGATGCATTTCACAAATTCCAACTTCTAAGGAACATGAGTTCCTGTCTGGAAATGACATCTGCATTTTAAGTTTTTCATGTCTTTGCTAACGATTGTTACTAATTCTGTATATGTACAATTGATGTAATTTCAAGGCTTTTCCCCGATGTGGATTCTTCTTTCAAGGAAAGAAGAAAAATCGGGTGAAATCTTTGACAAGCACAAAGACTTCATGAAATGTTTTATATTACAACATATGTTAGCGAAGTCTTGATGTTACCCTCGACGCATCAGATCGTTGTACCAACTACGTTTCAGATTTCAACTTTTTACTTATATAACAAGGTCGTGAACATACAACATATTTTTGTCTCAGTGGAATCGAAGTTTTCTCCTGAATCCTGATGACACAATATAAACAAAATCATATTACGGGTCTGCTAAATATCAATACTATCTCTGTCAGAGAAATACTTAGTTTTGGCGAAACCGTATTCTTGGCTGTGGATATTGTGATGAAATGTTTTCTAACATCTTTCATAGAAGTTTTATGGTAAGTTAAATCAAAAGGCATGGGTGATGATATCTGATCAAGAAGACCAAAAAACAGCTTATGTTCAAAGTATAAACACCAAGCAACCATGACACTAGTCACTGAAGTGTTCCCAAATGCTGTCGGTACTTAGTTGCCCTTCCTTTCTGAAAACCTGTATCCATTTTGAAGGTGCACATGTATATCCTTTCTTTGAAGGACACTTGTTGAGAATTTTATGAGAAGATTGTAAGTCATAATGTGGCATTTGTAATGTCGAAATCACACTCTGTTGGAATCTGGGGCCGGTGCTCCGCCTGCTTGGTTATATCCGATGAGCATCTGTTCCACCACATAGTTAAATAACAGACTGAAGTTCTTCTCGGTTGCTTCAGTGAATCTGTCTCCCAACGCAAGTTTTACAGATTCCATGAAGGGTTGTTCCATATCCTGAAATGTAAACAAAAAGGATTCATCAGGTTTGTACATATATAAGTCATTAAGATTAAAGGAAAATAAAAAATATGAAAGTGGTTTTTAATTCATATGGTTGGTCGACACAGAAGTCAGACATCTTTTTTCATTATATGAACACCAGGGGGCCAAAGCCTTCAGTACATGCCTTTCATATCAATAACATATATGTACGTCATCTAGTGGAAAACAGCAATCTCTGAAGGCAAATTACGAACAAATGTACAATTTTCGTTTTCTGTCATGAGGACACCGGTAACTTGTAATAAACCAAACCATACTTTCGAAAAGACAAGGCAAAGAAATTGAAATACCATAAGGTTTCATAGAAATAACAAGACAGATGGTAAATATATTTACATGATTTGACTAACGCAAGATATACCACAATTTCACGACGGTGAACTTATTATCGATACGAAAAGCTGTGTAAAATCATGTGGTGAAACATATTGCACCTTCTAACTTTCACAATACAGGTCATGATCAGCACAAATACTGAGAACGAGATACAGTAGTCCCTGCATTATAAGACCGCCCCTTCTGCGGTCATGAAGTGGTCTCTCGTGGAAGTGCAGTCTCTCGTTGGAGTACAAAATGCACTAAAAATTCTACTTAGTGCGGAAAGAAGACGATCACATAAACCAAGTCGGTCTTACAACAGGGGGTCTTACAACACAGGTACTACAGTACACTGATTAAAATAACTCCCTAAAACTCACCCTAAAGTAGTTGGCAGTGAAGTTGGGTATTTTGGCATGGGCTTTTCCAGCCCTCTGTAAAGTGGCTATGTGCATGTCCACCTTGTCACTGGTCTCCATGACTTCATCGAAAAGGTTGAAGACATCCAAGGAAGCATTTTCAAAAGCTGTGCTTTCCATGAGCTTGTCAAGGTCATCATACTTCGCCAGGTTTTTATGCATCTTCTGGTATTCTGGATGGGCCTTGAATAGCCTGAAAAGACAAAGGGATAATGCAATTAACGTCTCTGTAAACCTGTTACTTTACCATAAACCTGTTTTCTCACTGAGATGTGATCACATAATATCTCAAAAAATAATATATGAACAGGTCCACAGCAATAAATGGTTATAGATTCATGTTAGATTCACATAATATATTGCCATATAAATGGAGGCGGGTTGTATACAGTATTCCATGCTGGGGCAACTGAAAGACCTCGCACATCCCTGATATATCGGGCATGTGCCTGACACTCAGTCTTCTTATCACACCGCAATCACCAAAAACTTGAGAATGAGAATCTTGGGCAATGTTCCCTTCATTTCTGCCCATGGGTGGTGATCTGTGGCTAACCTGAGCTATATCATGCGGAAGACTGACCAGAAATTTCTTGGACCGTATGCTGGAACATGATGAGAAATGTTTACAATTACATAAATTACAATTACAAAAGGATTACGGCCTGACGGATGGATTTTTTTCCATCATGTTACTATTTGTCCCTTGCAACCATAAGGCTCATTTAGCATGTTGTTGTGTACAATGTCTAAAGTTTAAATTGACCATGCCTATTGATTTTTTCAAGAAACAATCTCTCGTACAAGTAAAAGTGTTTCAGCATACTATTTTAACTCGAAATCAGCCAACAAGGCATTTCTTGCATTACATATGAGTAAGCACTGCTAAGCAGAAAACTTTTCTTTCATTTATGCATGAACAATCAACTCAAATATTTGGCACATAAACAGTAGGCTCACCTGTTACTTTACCATATACGAAAAAATATAGCTGATGCTAAATCGCTTCTTTGTTTTTCTTTATTTTTGCTATTCATAAGATAGAATTATTTGGCTTTGTTCAATATCTACATTATATTTAGTGCATACAAGGCCTCAAATACGAAGGAATCTGATTATTATTGTCCAAAATTTGTTTTTTAGCGGGAAAGGAAAAATAATACGGCCAACTAGAAAAAATTCTCGAAAAGGATAAAAGAAATTTGTCTTCATATCATTCATGGCTTGAACGAGTCTAAAACATTGTAATCTTTGGAGTTCATACCATTAAACGGGCAAAACAGTTTTAAAGGTCCACAAAATGAAGTATATCTTAAAATATGAACCAAGTAGTACTTCGTTGTGGACTCCCTGCCTAATCATAATTAAACATAGAATATCATCATCATGTCTATATTACTACCTTTATCATGGATAGCTGCATATATCATTGGGAAGTTGTTCTAATGATTTAATCGATCACTGTGACAATTTTTACAGGTCCCCTTCTTAAAGGTGTACTGCAAGGTGATTCACTATTTGTGCTTCATTTGCACTATTGCAGAAGTATCACTTTATTGCCAGTTCAGCACATAGTCTGTCTGCTGTACGTGTCTACCTTTAAGTGTTTTTCCATACAATGGTACCTGGTGAGTAGACAATGTCGAGCAATTTATCTATTTCATTTTTTTTCTCGATATTTTAGCTCCAAGGCTGTACCAATTGGAGGGTGTGGCTGCTTACCGATTGCCATAATAAAATTGTATCACGTATGCCAGTATCAAATGATTTTTATTCTGCCAACTTTTCTGCTTGATAGCAAAATTTTGTGCTGATTTGGTCATCATCAGCATGTTTTGTATTTACCACCAGTGTCACATCTAGCCAAATCCAACATCGAATTTCTGAAACACTGCCCGCCTGTAGTTCATAATGTAAGGATTGATTGACAGTGGAGAAGAAAAGGGTGTACACTTTGAACCACGTTCCTCATTCATTGAAGGCAGAATGAGGTCTGTTTGAACATCTTCAAGGCATCGGTCTTTAGTGGGTCATTTGGCACATTCCTCGTGTATAGATAAATTTGTCGCTAGTTAGTTAGTTAATTAGTTTATTTGGCTGAATATTTAATCATACAGGAAAAATCAAGTGAAATGTGTGAAATTGAAAAATGTCAAGAGTCATTTGTATTGTGCACAGTTAAGGACATCATGCAACCCTGTTATTTATTACAGTGGTCGAAATAGGCCATGTTGTTTGGGGGGGTCTCTCAGTTGAAAGGCCCGAAGGGTTGGGAGCCCTTGTTGTAGCCGGGTCGGCAGGCTGCCAGAGGCGTGCCCTGAAGCCGAAGACTTTCAGATGTTTTAAAAATGAATTCTGGACATTTTAAGGCACATGTTTTATCTAAAAAAAACCAATTTGAAAACCCTTTTGATGATGTATATAAATCACAAGAGATGGTAGTATGCTGATAAGGCTATATGCTTATTCCTCTGGACACATTTAGTATTTGGGGGGGGGGGGGTTTCAGGACCCCCCCCCCTGGCTCCTTCTGAAAATGAATTTGAGGGGGTCACAAGAGCATTTGGGGGGGTCAGAACCCCCTTGACCTCCCCACTTATTTCGACCACTGGGCTCAAAAGAGTAAGTGGTAACCAATTTAACATATCCATCCAAAATGCTGTTGCTCCTGAAGGTTCACCAAGAAATTGTTAATTGACTTGGAATCAAACGCAGAACCTTCAAAGGAGAGTATCTTGGCTTGGCTTTCAACCAGTGACTTTAATAACTTGGTGCACCAGGGTAACACACCCTACCTTTGGCAACCAACATGAACATGTATAAGTATACAGCCTGGAGCAAAGTAGCAATCTCCTTTTCAGGAACTGCCCACCTATATTTGTAGCATTTTACCTGAGTGACAATTATAGCCCCTTGGGGCAATTGCCTTAGATGCAGGTGATACTCTCTCAGAGGTAATTAGAACCTAACCTATTCCTTTCTCGTGTTTTTCCTTAAAGAAAAGGTGTTTATTTTGAGCAACACCCTCTTATGTTTTTTATATAGGACTCTTTTGAATTCGAATTAATGACCACCAAAATAAGACAATCTCGGCACACTGTTGACATTCACCATAAATGCTGGTCTGCTGGATTTGGCAAAGGTGTGACGTAAGAAGAGAGTTGTTTTGATAATTGTTCTATTTTGAGATAATGTGATAGTTAGGTGAATATATTTATATATAGAAATGCAAATTGTCAAGGTCAGCTTCAATGCCAATGTCAGCCGTATAACACCAACAAAATGACCCTAATCTGATTCTGAACTGGCAGTTCATGTTTCAGACCAACTTCCAAGCCAGTTGTTTTTCGTGTGAGATATTACTGGCAGTGGAAGCTGATATCTATATATACATATTTATATGTATATTAAACTACAAATACAACAAAGAAGTCTTGACACCATTTTCCATACAGCTACCTGTGCACATTTCTCATGATCAGTCAATTAATCTATCAATCCATCTATCTACATTTGCATGTTTATAAATGTTTTTCTGTACATCATGCAGTACAGCTGTGAGTGTGTCTTAAAAACAACCTTCTGCCTTCAATATGAAGGTGACCAAAGATCACGGTATGTTCTGCATTTTACAAGAAATATGGCTGGGTCTTTATTTACATTAAGGTGAGTTGACCTCTGGAGAAATCAACACTCGTAAGACAGAAGAGTTATTGTTTATTGATCTGACTTGTTCAGGTCACCTACTGAATCGACACAATCCATAAAAGTAGACAACTTGTAATAACAATTCTCATTTTCCACATGCATAACTGTAGAAGTTATGATATCAACATGTCACTAATCTTACATCATTTATCATGATCTGCCAATATTTGGAAAAGGCCTAATCTAAAAATGGACTTTCAGGCTTTCTTCAAAGTCTTCTCAAGATCCATGCCGCTGTTTTAAGGCAAACTTCGCCTAGACAATCCAACTGTTCCATACTAAATAAGGGACCGTTCAGATTTATGACTGGGGGGGGGGGGGGGGAGTTTTAGCCGAGGGGGTACTAACTTTTCATACATGTTTCAAGGGGGTATTAATTTTTTGCAACACTTCCAAGGGAGGTAAGAAATTTTAACAAAGAAGAAATTTAAAAAACACGCATAAACTCATTTTATTTTGACTTTTTTTATGCACAAAAGTACGCGAAATGACACAAATCTGTACGCATGCCGCATGGCCATGTATAACAGTAAACTATATGTGTGTATTGCTTTGTATGTTACTAAAAATACGCGTTAAACCTAAGGGTGGGGACCGTGGGGTACTCAAAATCCGCATGAAACTCAAGGGTGGGGGGTGTAAATTTTTGACGGGAAGTTCCACAAAAATTCTCACCCCCCCCAGTCATAAATTCTGAACGGACCCTAAGTACTTCTAGAATGGATGGCTATGTGATAAATCATAATTCACATTAATTTCTGCAGTTTTAAAAGACTGACTTGCCACTGGAGACCACCTTTCTCTTGCTCTAGACAGTAGGCCTATTTTCAATGCATTTCGAACCCACAGGAGAGGCCAAATAAAACTCCAGCAGAGCTGTCTACAAATTGACCACTGTTTCATTGCCACTGATTTTCCAGCCTCGGCAGAACATATGCTGTCATGTGTTGCCACCTAATGGCACGTGTGCAATTCGGCGAGCTCCAGCAACCGGTCCACATAAACGGAGTTTGAGGAAGGCACAAAATATTGTCTGGAAGAAACCAGGGTTGTTTTTGAGTATGCTGATGGGCCTTTCTACTTCCTTATTCTATAAGATTTGTTTAGCAACCTTTTCAGGCCTTTGGGTTTGGGTGATATGTTACATTGTTATATTGAGTATCGTAAGGATATGAATTTCCCAAAGGAAAATACACACCATTAAAGAAACTGACCAAAACCTACCTAATTTCACACCAGGTGCACCTGAAGATCCCTTACTATTTTCTCTGTGCAAAATAGCCAAATTTAAGAAAGCTGATAATGTTGTCAAAGGTTTTGGCAGATTAAATAAATAAGATTGAGGCTCTTTGGTTAGTGTTGAATGCCAAAAATTGTATGTTTAACAATAGAATAGCAAGCATATGAAGTTATATATACCACCACTAATTCCTTTTTAACATTGTTGAAAATGATATATGCAGTCTGCACATAAACCTCACAATACATTATTTACAATATAAAAAGACAAAGAAAAAATCCTTATTCTCCAGTAAGGCTGCATGATTCACATGATCTTAAAATATCCTTTGCTATTCAAATCCACCCCTTTATTAGATAATCTGTAAGGAATTTTGCAATAGATGTGTCAAGAATGAAGCATCGTTTCATGTTCACACACAAATTGAAAGTACATAGATCTATGAATATTCACACAAGAAAATATTCATGAGGTGCACTTCTCAGAGACAAGTGGTAAACAGAATTTGACGGTGATATATTATATTTAGTATCACAAGGATATGAAAGCACACCAAATTAAGGAACTGATCAAAACCCCAATTTTACATCAGGTGCAAAAGATACCCAAAGGTCCCTCACCGATTTCTCTCCGCAGAATTGCCATATTTCAGAAAGCCGAGAATATTGCCAATGGTTTTGGCGGAATAAATAAGATTGTTGGCAAGCATTTGAAGTAACAGAAGTAACAAGATATACCAACACTAATTCACCTTGACATTGTTGCAAATGGTATATAAGCACAGGCCACAGTGCTAATGAACTTTGAAGATAATAGGCCTACTCAACTTAGGAGGTGTCTCCTTCGGAAAAATTATTGCATTCTGTTTCTTATTACCTTCATGAACGTATGTCGTGCTTGCCCCATTATGTCAGTATCATTCCATATATAGTAGCCTATACTTAACACTCAAGCAGTAATGCTTTGTTACCATTTTCAATAAGAATGTCCTTGTCAACCTCACAATACATTGTTTTGCCTTTGTACAAATATGTGGAAAATGTAATGTCTACTATGCCGGCACACCTGTGCCACACCCCTCAAAAGAGGTAATGAACGGATGCATCGTTCTATTGAAGACACCGAGAAAATCCTCATTCTTCAATGAGGCTGCATGATTCACATGCTCTAAAAATAGCCTTGGCTATTCAAATCCACCCCTTGATCCGACAATCTGAAAAGAATTTGGTAACAGGGGTGACAAGAATGGCACATGGTTTCATGTTTGCGCCCGGGATGAAAGTGGACCAATGAATATACACACATAAAAATATCCAAGAGGCCTACTTCACAGAAACAAGTGGCACACAGAATACTGACAAAGTGGATGTATACATTGCAGGGGTGCACCAGACTCCATGCAGTTTCTTAGTGTATTTGATTTCATAATTTTTTGTTTTGGTTTTGAACTGTTTTGTCAAGAGAGTTCCTGCGATCTAGTGCAAACGAAAAATCGCAGCGGTTTCACATACTGAAAAGAGAATTAATAAAATCCAGCCCTGAAAATAATACAACAATGAAAGATAAGAGATAGTCAGTTCTTGAATCATTACACTGTATCCCCTTATACAGGCAGGAATAAAGCTTCATATTTGTATCATCATTTTATAGTCCTGTATTCTTTGGTGCTGTGTTTTGATATGGCATTACACTGTGTCATTACAGCCAGGAAATTTGATATGCAAAAAGAGTGGACTGCTGCACTGTGAAAATGGCACTTTCTGTGTCATCATGCTGATGATTTGTCATGATCATACCCAATACTTTCAATGTGTTAATTTTATTTAAAGAGACTAATGCCGCTTGTTGATGACAAACAAACGAAAGGATTATGCATCTGCTTTTTAATCTAAAATCAGTTATGACAAATCAAATGGCCTTCTATTGATCATAACTACTCAAGCAGCCTCTGTGTTTCTCATGTTGAATGTAGAGAAGATGACACTTCATCAGCTATCATGGGTCACAACGTGCCATTTTCACAGTGCTAAAGTCCACTCTTTTGGCATATCAAATTTCCTGTCTGTAATGTAGTTTGCTACTTGTTCGGAAATGTCAGAAAATGCCAAAAATGATTGGTCAAGCACATCATCACTCATTTACAATTTTGTCCATTGGATAAGGAATGCAATGCGCCACAACGAAGATATATCTCCCACACCTTACATAATGTCCAGTTGCGAAGAAGATGCAGGTTTGTGTTTTTCCAATAATGAAGAGAATGCTTTAACATTTGCTAGGCTCAAATAAAACAATCTTTGTGTTTCGAGAGTGCATTCCATGTTGGGCAGGTCTTCCTTTCTTATTTTCAAACTCATGCATTGTGGTTGGTGCGCTGCCAAATTTAAATCAGCTGGTTTTGCTTGTCTATGCACTTATTTAAGTTCTCTGCATCTGACAGGAAGATTTCATACCTTTAAAATGGTGATTCACAGACAATGAACTTCTCCAGGTAATTTCTAGATACTTATAGCTTTTGTCATGCTAAGATGTGATTCTCAGACTCTTCTTCATCATAGAATCATAGTTGTACAGTTCTATGATAGAATGATGACATTGAAGTCAAATATGTTACTTCAAAACAATCAATGGAAGCATATTATATAGGCTCGGAAATTGTGTTTGCAAATTTTTATCCGATCTCATCTGAGATTATATTGCATAATGCATTTTGTAACTGCTAGCATAATGTTGAAGCAAAAGAGGCTGGTTTCATAAATATCCAATATGTAGGATTTGTTAGCATCTACAGCATAATTAGCTGCCAAGGCTAGTAACAATGAAATGAACTGCCTTACCTGAAACAGAGTTCCAGCCATACCCCATGACAGAAGTGTCATACGCTAAGTGCTCATCATGGCCATTATACAACTCTCTACACTGGCACGTGCCATTTCCAATGATAAAATGAGCTGATCCTTGTCCGAGTGTCCGGTCCCTAATGTCTAAAGCTACTGTTTTCAGAGTCCTAGAATACAAAGATAAACAGATGTCCAAACCGATGTTTTCAGTCAGACATACAATATGTATCTGGCATTTGGACATTACAACGTATCTGGAATCAGAGAGGTTTATATTTAGGGGAGACCGGGATAAGTTGTGCTGGGCGTAAGTTGTGCCGCCCACTGTTGGGATTAAATGGAGAACTGGGCAAAGAAGACAATGCCACCCATATATACCCGCTTGGTCAACATCATTAGGAACCAAGAAAAAAACTACCAAATATAATGGTATGAAAGGCTACATTCGTAAATTCAATTTTGTTGCTGAAAAGTTGAAGTGCCGAGGACTGACAATGACATTCTGGTTTCTCAGTCATTTGGTATTTGTAATAAGATGATGTCCCTCTGGTAGGATCTAGTTAAGAGGTATATCAAGACATTTCTTTTGTTAGATTTCATTTCGCATTATTTGTTTATTTTTGACAACCATTTTCATCCAAAAAATCAATTTGAGGTAAGTTGTGCCGTTTTTCTGGGGTAAGCTGTGCCAATGGTATGGCACAGGAATTAATATTTTATTCTTTTTTTTTTTTTAATTCTACGCAAGGCCTAAACATATTGTGAAGTAACTTACACTGAAAGGAACATGTGTCAAAAGTGTTATACCGTCCTCTAAACAATAAATAATTCTGTTTTTTTTTATACAATGGCTCATAAATGTCTGATTAGTTTCATGTTACATGTCAGTCATACATTAAAAACATGATACAAATGATCTATCTGAAGAAATGGGTGAAATACAAGATTTTTTTGCAATAAATTAAGCGGCACAACTTACCCCATCATGCGGCACAACTTACCCAGGCACCGGGGCAAGTTGTGCCACTTGACCCACTTTTTTCTAATGCCTACCCTGACCTTACCAATGGTCGGACTGCCCTGAAACTTCAGTCGATTCTGGCCAAAGTATTATATTTTGATGTCTGATTTTCAGATTGCATGTTTAAGCTTTGGTTAAAAATCAGCCTGACGCAAAAAATGGCACAACTTACCCCTGTCTCCCCTACAGGTTCTGAGGGCAGGTGAATATGCCAATGAAGTATTTGAAAATTGCAGAAAAACAACAGCTAGTTTCTCTCTTCGTTTTGTGTTTTCTCATTTTTCATGTTGATATCCAAGGCCCAAGGCTATTATATTACAAATGAAGGTGGTGGTTGCTTGCCATCTCCCATGATAAAATCATGGCATGTGAGCCAAGAATCAAACATACCTTATTCTGCCAACTTTCCTTTTTCTTCGTGGTCGCATAATTTTATGTGGTTTTGGTCATAGGCATATTCCTGTATTTACCACCAATGTTGCTTGCTGCTAAATCAGACCTCTAATTCACCAACGTACTGTTGTTGGATCATTATTAAATAATTGATTCACAGTGGAGAACAAAAATGCAGATTTTTCTAACCATGTTCCTCTTTTATTGAAGAGAAAACAAGATTTGGTGGCACATCTAAGGCATCAGTGGATCATTCAAGTGGGTAATTTGATGACAAAAAATTTCATTCAAGTACAGTCCAGTGCAATACAGCAATCTCTTCTTTAAAGCCAGTTCGTGCAAAATCGTACACATTAAATTTATTTGTGTGAACTACAATTCTTTTGTATAATTTACACACACTTCTGTCAAAAGAGACTTCTGGGCAGCCAGCTTCTGGACCTCCTCCAGCTCGGACTTTAATCCCCTGGACTTTGCCGTGTATGACATCCTCGAATAGTCGGCCAAAAAACCTCCCACTAGGGTATTGTTGTCCTCCAGATTGTCCTCGTGGCTCATGGGCGCAAAATATGAAAGCATTTTTTTTCCCAAAGCACCATCAAGTTTACACGGCCATGTTGCATTTTTGACTAGAGATTATACAAGTCAAACGGCACAAAATCGATCTATATTGTCTTTTTTCTAAGGCCTGCAAATAATAATTTGTTATGAAGTAGCAAGGCCTTTCATTTTGACTGAAGTTTGAAATCTGCCAAATTATGAAAAATTTGCTTCCTCACCCTGTATTTGCCTCCGTTAACATAGAATAGGCCTGCTTAGCACATGGACAATGGTGTTAAGGACAAGAGCTACAGCTGACCATAATTTTAGTTTTAACTTTCATTAATTCATTTGGGTCAGTAGCTATTTAAAGGTGCACTTCTGCACAGATGCAAAACCTGAAATTTCTGTACGTTTTGGTAGCTCACTGGCAGAATGTTTGGCTGCATGCCATACAGTGATGTTCCCCATGGTTTAATGCTTAAGAGCTATTGCTCGTGCTGCCACTGGCTCTGAAAGTGCAGGTTCAAATCTCAGC
Source organism: Platynereis dumerilii (assembly GCA_026936325.1). Taxonomy (NCBI): domain Eukaryota; kingdom Metazoa; phylum Annelida; class Polychaeta; order Phyllodocida; family Nereididae; genus Platynereis; species Platynereis dumerilii. The sequence goes on along the minus strand of JAPTHN010000011.1, from coordinate 51,853,981 downwards.
CCGGGAACTCACTTTAAGCCATGGGACAATCAATGGAGACAGGTTGTATCAAGCATTCTGTGCTGGACAACTAAAAGACTGGACATTTCTGATATATAGGCAAGGTACCTGACTCCAAGTGTCCTTACCACTCATCATCACACGGCGATAACCAAAAACCTGAGAATGGGAATCTTGGGTAAAATTGCCTTCATAATATTGCCTTCATTTCTGCCCATGGGCGTCATTGGGTGGTGGTCTGTGGCTGCCCTGAGCTGTATGACATGGAATGCTGACCAGAAATTTCTTAGACCGTATGCTGGAACATGATGAGAGTTGTTTACAATTACAAAAAGATTATGGGCTGATGGATGGATTTGTTCCATCATGTTACTATTTGTCCCTTGCAACCATAAGGCTCCTTTAGCATGTTGATGTGTGACGTGTACAATGTCCAATGTTTAATTTGAACATGCAGATTGATTCTTTCAAGAAACAATTCCTCGTACTAGTAAAAGTGTTTCAGCTTACTATTTTTAATTTGAAATCAGCCAACAACGTATTTCTTGCATAACATGTGAGTAAGCAGAAAACTTTTCTTTCATTTAAGCATGAACAAGCAACTCAAATATTTGGCATATAAACAGTCTGCTCACCTGTTACTTTACCATAAACACAAGAAAAAATAGCTGATGCTAAATCGCTTCTTTGTTTTTCTTTACTTTTGCTATTCATAAGATAGAATAATTTGGCTTGGTTCAATATCTACATTACATTTAGTGCATATAAAGCATCAAATATGAAGAAATCTGTGTTTGTTATCCAATCAAATTTTAGCTGGTAAGAAAAAATAATAAGGCATAAGGAGACAGTTCGCGAAAATGTTAAAATAAATTAATATTTTTATCATCTGCAGCATGGCTTGAGCAAGTCCAAAATATTGTAATCTTTGCAGGGCATACCATTAAATGTTCAGAAAAGATCCACAAAATGTGGGAGATCTTACAAAAATGAACCAATACCTTCCATTGGAATCACAGCATATACATGTAGGGGGAACGGGGGCACATTGGGACGCTTTTAACGTCTACTAATTTTGCTCAATGCTGAAAGCACTGAAGAACTCAGAAGTTTGCATGAATATCACCAATACTATTGAGCTTAAATGCAAGGCATAATACACTAGACTGCACCTACCCTTTTGCAACCAGAGAGTCGTAAAAATGACTGTCCCAATGTGCCCCAGCTAGCACAGCCGGGGCACATTGGGACATCAATTAAAACAGTGGCGTAGCCAGGATTTTTCCAGGGGGGGCAAACCACCGAGACATTTCCCCAAAATTGCAATCAGATTTTGGGAGTCCATCTGAAGATGGGGGGAGTCCATATTATTCAACAGCTTTTCGCGTGATGCGCTTTTTTCAGAATCATTTTAACACTCCACGTGCAATAGATATCACATATAAGTAGTGCGTGAGATAATATACAGTGCATTAACACCTTGTAGTGCCAATAGTTCATAATTTTAAACAGTTTTAAACATTTAACATAAACTGTCCTGGGTGCGGACATCTATGTAAGTAACACACAGTGCTTTGCGACAAATTTGTTCACAGAGCATGGTAATCCACTATGCCTCTATTCCCTGTGGCCTGAATACCTGTTGTGTGCTGTCCCAGGTCATTCAGTTGCCTTGGACACTTCTGCCATATTAAGTGCTTCCCAATGTGCCCCGAATTCACTGTCCCAATGAGCCCCGATATGACTTTTACACCAAAATGCTAATTTCTCGGACACCAGTGAGTGTGTTGATCACGATAGCAATTCATAACTCTTCGTTACGATATATAAAATTCATACAAGCACTGAGAAAGCCTCATTGTTCATAGTTTTTCCACAGAATGGTTCGAATCGAACCCGTCCATATTTACTTTAGTAGTAGGAAAACAAACTTTTGCTCGCCATACTTCTGCATGTGGCTGTAATTTGTCTATAAAACCATGGAAACACCAGGATGTGAAATTACAAGATATGATGGCACTACCATATCATATACCTTGCCAGGATCCAAGAAAACCCCAACGTCCCACGGTGCCCCGAGTCCAAATGTGCCCCCATTCCCCCTAGTAATAAAGATCATCATTATGTCTACCCATATCATGGACAGCTGATTTGTATTCAAATGCACATATACATATCTTTGGGAAATTGTACTAATCATTTAAATGATCCATATGACCGCATAGACAGGTCCGCTTCTTAAAGGTGTACCGCAAAGTGATTCACTATTTGTGCTTTGTTTGCACAATGGCAGAAATATCACTTTCTTGCCAGTTCAGCACATGTATAGTCTGTATGTTGTATGTTTGTCTTCAGGTGTAGCCTATCCCTGAACAATGGTACCTGTTGATTGTTGATTGTCGAGCAATTTTAAACTATTTTATTTTGTATCTTGATATTTTAGCTCCAAGGCTGTACCAATTGGAGGGTGTGGCTCTTTACTGATTGCCATAATAAAATCGTATCACGTATGCAAGTATCAAATGATTTTTTGTCTTCCAACTTTTCTGCTTGATGGCATATATAATTTTATGCTGATTTGGTCATCATCAGCATGTTTCTGTATTTACCACCAGTGTCACATCTATGGCTAAATCCAACACGGAATTCCCTGAAACACTGTCGCCTGTAGTTTATAATGGAAGGATAGATTGACCGCTGAGAACAAGAGGGGATACACTTTGAACTTTGTTCCTTTTTTATTGAATGCAGAATAAGATCTGTTTGAACATCTTCAAGGCATCAGTCTTAGTGGGTCATTTGGCACATTATATTCGTATAGATAAATTTGTCCCTACATACGTAACAGTGCTAAATCACCTGTTCTAATTTCAATCTGTTTTTGATGTGTGAAAGACATCAAACAACGGGAGTAAGTGAAATCAGACAAAAGCTGTCTATGTAAAATTTCAGCCAAACCTTTTTTGAAGAGAATATAGTGACCTACTACAATGCAATTAAAAGAACACTAATCTACTATAGTATATGCACTAGTATAGTGTCTTTTAAGACAACCCTGCATTGTCTACAAGCTATGTATGGACAATTGGAGTTACCGTACTGCATACACTATTAAGACCCCTTAAGTGCCAGATCTACAATGTATAAGCAATAATGCTTACCTGGCTTCCAAAACTTTATGTTTGAAATAAATAAACCATAAGAAATGTATATTGTAGGATAGCCAGTTATAACCTATGTAATCCTAAATCAGGCAGAACCTGTACGCAATTTCATGGTGCTCACAAGAGTAAGGGGTAACCAATTTAACATATCCATCCCAAATTCTGTTGATTCCGAAGGTTCACCAAAAAATTGTTAATTGACCTGGAATCACACGCAGAAACTTCAAAGGACGGCATCTTGGCTTGTCTTTCAACCAGTGACTTGAATAACTTGGTGCACCAGGGTAACACACCCTACCTTTGGCAACCAACATGACCATGTATGAGTATACAGCCTGGAGCAAAGTAGCAATCTCCCTTTCAGGAGCAGCCCACCTATATTTGTAGTATTTTACCTGAGTGACAATTATAGCCCTCTGCCTTAGATGCAGGTGAGACTCTCTCAGAGGTAATTAGAACCTAACCTATTCCTTACTCCTGTTTTTCCTTAAAGAAAAGGTGTTTATTTTGAGCATCTCCGGCCCTTATGTCTTTTATATAGGTCTCTTTCGAATTCGAATTAATGACAACCAAAATAAGACAATCTCGGCTCACTGTTGACATTCACCATAAATGCTGGTCTGCTGGATTTGGCAAAGGTGTGACGTAAGAAGAGAGTTGTTTTGATAATTGTTCTATTTTGAGATGAAGTGATAGTTAGGTGAATATATTTATATATAGAAATGAAACAACCAAGGTCAGCTCCAATGGCAATGTCAGCCGTATAACACCTACAAAATGACCCTAATCTGATTCTGAACTTGCAGGTCATGCTTCAGACCAACTTCCAAGCCTGTTGCTTTTCGCATGAGCTATTACTGCTATGGCAATGGAAGCTGACATCTATTTGCATTATACATTCAAATACAACAATGCAGTCAGGAAGTCTTGATGCCATTATCCGTACGGCTACCCATGCACCTTTCTCACGATTAGTATATTCATCCATCAATCCATCTATCTACATTCGCATGTTTATAAATATTTATCTGTCCATCAGTACAGCTGTCAGTCTTTCTTATAGTAATGAAAACACTCTTCTGCTTTAATAAGAAGGTAACCAAAGATGTGCCACACCTCTCAAAAGAGATGATGAACACATGCATCGTTCCACAGAAGACACCAAGAAAATCCGCATTCTTCCGTGAGGCTGCATGATTCACATGATCTAAAAATAGCCATGGCTATTCAAATCCACCCCTTGATCGACAATCTGAAAGGAATTTAGGAACAGAGGTGACAAGAATGGCACATGGTTTCATGTTTGCACCCAGGATGAAAGCGGATCAATGAATATACACACATGAAAATATTGAGGAGGCACGCAGAATTCTGTCAAAAGTGGATGGAGGAATTGCAGAGGTGCACACGACTCCAGTTTCTGACTGTATTTTATAAGGTGAGTTGACCTCTGAAGAAATCAATACTCGTAAGACAGAAGAGTTATTGTTTATTGATCTGACTCGTTCAGGTCAGCCTCTGAATGGACACAATCCATAAAAGTAGACAACTTGTAATAACAATGCTCAATTTCTACATGCATAACTGTAGAAGTTATGATATCAACATGTCACTAATCTTAGATCATTTATCATGATCTGCCAATATTTGGAAAATGCCTAATCTAAAAACGGACCTTCAGGCTTTCTTCAAAGTCTTCTCAAGATTCATGCCACTGTTTTAATGAACGCTTCGCCTGTACAATACAGTTGTTCACAACAGAATGTGTACTTGTGAAATGGGTGGCTATGAAATAAATCATAATTCCCATTCATTTCTGCTGACTGACTTGCCACAGGAAACCACCTTTCTCTTGCACCAAGCAATAGGCATATTTTCAATGTATTTCGGACCCAAAGGAGAGACTAAATAAAACTCCTGGAGAGACTGTTTAGTTTTACGAAACAAAAAAGCTAAATTTTAGGCACAAAAAAAACGGACTGAGTCAAAACCTGTAAGATTCGTACAGCAAATTAGGCCTTTGGGTTTCGGTGATATGTTATATTGTTATATGAAGTATCGTAAGGATATCAATTTCCCAAAGGAAAACACACAAGATTAAAGAAACTGACTAACCTCTTATCCAATTTCACACCAGGTGCACCTGAAGGTCCCTTACTACTTTCTCTGTGCAAAATTGCCAAATTTCAGAAAGCTGATAACATTGTCAATGGTTTTGGCAGAATAAATAAAAAATAAGGTTGAGGGTCTTTGGTTATTGTTAAATGCCAAAAATGTTTTGTTTAACGATAGTAATAATATTAAGTTCTAAGATATACCTACACCACCATTAATTCACCTTTATATTGTTGCAAATGTTATATGCAGTGTGCACATAAACCTCGCAATACATTGTTTACCAAAATATAAAATCCTTATTCTCCAGTAAAGCTGCATGATTCACATGATCTTAAAACAGCCATGGCGATTCAAATACACCCCTTTAATGGGCCTTTATAAGATACTCTGTAAGAAATTTTGCAATAGAGGTGTCAAGAATGGCACATTGTTCCATGTTCACACACAAAATGAAAGTAGATCAATGAATTGAATATAGACACATGAAAATATTCATGAGGCATACTTCCTTGAGACAAGTGATAGACAGAATTTGTCGGCAATTGGGTGATATATTATAATTAGTATCATAAGGATATGAAAGCACACAAGATTAAGGAACTGAACAAACCCCCAAATTCACACCAGGTGCAAAAGATACCCGAAGGACCCTTCCTGCATTATTTCTGCAAAATTGCCATAACAAGAAAACCAATAAATAAGGTTGAGGCTCTTCAGTTTATGTTCAATGACAAAAAAATGTATATTGGCAAGTATTTGAAGTTATAAGGTATACCACATGTAATTCACCTTGACATTGTTGCAAATGGTATAGACATAAGTGCATGGGAAAGGAGCTTTGAAGAGAATGGGCCTACTCAACTTAGGCTGTGTCTCCTTTGGAAAATTATTGCATTCTCTTTCTTATTACCTTCACGTATATATATCATACCATGCATGCCCCATTATCTCAGTATCATTCCATAATCCATAATAGTATACTAAACACTCAAGCAGTAATGCTTTGTTACTATTTTCAATAAGATTGTCCTTGTAAACCTCACAATACGTTGTTTGCCTTTGCAAAAAAATAGGGAAAATGTAATGTCTATTATGCCGGCACACCTGTGCCACACACCTCAAAAGAGATGATGAACAGAAGCATCATTCCATAGAAGACACCAAGAAAATCCTCATTCTTCAGGGAGACTGCATGATTCACATGTTCTAAAAATAGCCTTGGCCATTCAAATTCACCCCTTGATCAGACAATCTGAAAAGCATTTAGGAATTGAGGTGACAAGAATGGCACATGTTTGTACCCAGGATGAAAGTGGATCAATGAATATACACACATGGCAATATTGAAGAGACCTACTTCACAGAGACAAGTGACACACAGAATAGAGTCAATAGTGGATGTAGAAACTGTGCAAAAGAATCCAGTTTCTGCCTGTATTTGCCCTCATGACAGGTATTTTTTGTTTTGGATTTAAACTGCTTTGCCAAGAGAGTTCCTGCGATCTAGTGTAAAGGAAAGATTGCCGCGCCTTCAATCAAACTGAGAGGTAATTAATAAAATCCAACCCAGGAAATATTTTAACAAGACAAGATAAGAGATCCTCAGATCTTGAATCATCACACTGTATAACCTTTATGTTGATAAACAAAAGACATTTTCTAACATCTCAGACAGGCAAGAATAAAGCTTTATATTAGTACTAGAATGCCCGTTGGAGAAAAGAGTGCCTTGAAGTCGATGGCTGTTAATGGATGGGGTTCTGTGTAGTCGTAATTGTAAATATAACGGGTTTATCGTAATTGTCCCTCTGCTCGTACACACAGTCTCACTTTGAGATTGCAATATTTCAACAATGGGTTTAACTTCACTTCTCACGTTTTTGTATGCATATTTTCAAGCCGTTTTTGCCGCATTGCGTGTTTTTAGGATTTTCAAGAAAGTATCACTATCATAAAATGTTGGATGTCAAATTAGAAATCAACTTTTGAATGATGTGCTTAGAGCAGACAGTGCTTCATTACAACCCATGCATACCCTTAACCCTCGACCAAACTGTATTTTATCAGTGATACCACAGTAAATGTGTCATTTAGGTGTAAATTGGCAGGTTGTGGTTTGTGATGGGAAGTCCACATGTTTAAGATGAGTTCCCAATTTCAACATTTCCTGAAGAAAAGTATTGATATAATAGACTTGTTATACATAGCACTGAATGTGGCTATTTTGATTTAGGCGAATTTGTAAAAGAGAATTCACCTGAGTTTTATCATATTTCATTCATGTTTACCCTGTGAATGTTCCTACTAATGAACGTGTGTCAAAACAGGACGTTGTATGAGATGGGATTTATAAAACCAAAATATCCATTGGCCATCCGTGGATTCTAGTTTGCCATTAAACAAAATGAAAACTGCATCATTTATATGACAATTTGGGTCATATTCCCGGAAATTGCCATTCTGTAATTTGTCTCAAAACATCTTGTTAGAGCTTGTAACCAAGAAATACAGGCCTACAGCTTATGATTATGTTATGATTATAACAGCAATACAATTAATTGTACATTACACTGACTACGATAGGCCTATATGTTGTGTGTTTAGTCCAGCTGCTCCTGTCCCCCACCCCATATATACCAGGACCTTCGATTTAAAGGCCTGAATATCTTTCTTTAGAATTGCATATAGGTGTAATTAGGCCTATTTAAAGTAGCATGTGTTTAATGTTATTTAAACATTGATTGCTTTGCTACTTTCGTACTTTTTAACTTTACGGTGTAACAATATTGCATCAATAGATAATGCACAATTTGGACATGTCTGGAGAAGGTGCAGAATGATTCACAATGACACCTCGCATATCATTATCAATGCAGGCTGTTCTGTTTATTAGATTACCACCTCCGAAACACATAGGCTGAGCGAGTGGAGCAGGGGGGTATGGGCAGGGCAATCAGGGCTGATGGAACAGCCCTATGATTTGGAAATTTGTTTTTCCGTGGATTAGGTGTGTAAAATGAAGGAGATTGCAAAGGAATTAGAACGTTTTGAAGGATAACAGAGCTTATTTCAAGGGAAAATGTCATTGACTATGGATGTGCAAAGTTTGGTGGTGATTGAGAAAGAAATGGTCGTGTGAAACCATTAACAACAAAGTTTGATAGATACGTAGTTATGTTATGGATCACCATTATCAAGTCCTATGTATATTCTTTGGTGCTGTGCTTTGATAGGACATTAATTCAGTCTGATACTTGGGAGGAAATGTCCATAAATGTCATATATGATTTGTCAAGCACATCATCTCCATTTACAATTTTGTCATTTGGATAATGAGCGCAAAGTGCCACAACAGAAGATATGTCTCCCGGATCTTAATGCTCAGCTGCGAAGAGTATATAGGTTTGTGTGTTTCCAATTATGAAGAGAATGTTTTAATGTTTGCTGGGCTCAAATAAAACAATCTTTGTGTTTCGAGAGTGCATTTCATGTTGGGCAGGTCCTTCTTTCTTATTGGCATCCTCATGCATTGTGGTTGGTGCACTGCTTAATTTAAATCAACTGGTTTTGATTGTCTATGCACTTATTTAAGTTATATGCACCTTACAGGAAGATTTCATACATTTAAAATCGTAATTCACAGACAATGAACTTCTCCAGGTAATTTTCAACTACTTTTAGCTTTTGTCATGCTAACGCAAGATTTGATTCTCAGGCTCTTCTTCATCATAGAATGATGACATTGAAGTCAAATATGTTACTTCAGAACAATCACCGGAAGCCTATATAGACTCAGAAATTGTTATTTCAAATTTTATACATCCTATATGTAGGATTTGTTAGCATCTGCAGCACATCTATCTGCCAAGGCCAGTAACAGTGTCATGAAAGGATTGATGAAACTACCTTACTTGAAACAGAATCTAGCCATACCCCATGACAGAAGTGTTATGTATACGCTTAGTGCTCATGGCATGTGCTATGTCCAATGATAAAATGGCTGATCCTTGTCCGAATGTCCGGTCCCTAATGTCTTAAGCATGTTTCTCCTCTTATGAGGCAAACAGAGACTGACCACTTTTTTCAGAATCCTAAATACAAGGATAAACAGATGTCCAAGCAGATGTTTCAATCAGACACATCAGGCATTTGAACATTGCAAGGCATCAGAGAGGCTTGAATATCTATATATAGGTTCTGAGGGCAGGTGAACATGCCAATGAAGTATTTGAAAATTGCGGAAAATAGAGTTTCCAATGAGAAGTCTCAAGATTTTAATGACTCAGCATTTTCTCGTCTCGCTGAGTGATTCTCGAGAATTGAAATGTTGATCATTGTTTGACATGGTGTTCATGTGTTTAATGTTTACGGTTAAAAAGCATTGGAATGTTCTTTTGATGATAATCCCCATTGTATACCTGATAAATGCTGAAGTTGAACTTGCACAAATGTTTTAAAATTCTAAACAGTTCAACAAAAATAAGTCCCCCTTTACGAAAACGTGAATATCTCAAAGACCTCTTCTCCGATTTTGGTGAAAGTTGGCCAGTTAGTAGGCCTGCATATTGACAGTCTGCGTGTAGACTGTATTGCTAAATTTTTGTCTGCGCCAGCAGACCCCGAGTGCACGTACCCCTCTTTTCAAAAATCCTAAGTTTTGGTTTTTCCAAAAAAAAAATTGCCAAAAGGTGTTTAAACTCCGCTCAGATTACTTGTTATTGCATCCAAGGAACCTAAACTGTAAAACTGTCACAAAAGAAGTCCTTAGTTATCTTCTAAACACAATTGAGAAACAAATTTTATCCAGAAACATGATGAGGTTTATCAAGCTGGTGGCTCCCTCGTATGGTGAAATTGTTCATATCCATTGGAAAAGCCATGGATTTTTGAAAACAGGGGTAGGCTCACTCGAAGGCTGCTGGCTCACTCAGGAATAATGCCACTGAGCTATAAATACACACTTGTAAAGTCGATATATGGGGCTTTAATTTAGCCAACTGTCATAAATATCAGCGAAGGAATCTTTGTGATATTCAAGTTTATTCAAAGGGGGACTTATTTTTTTTAAACTGTTTATAATATCTGGATGTTTGGCTGTGATTTATAGGAAACAAAACACACAGATTAACATTAAAACTACAAAATATGTCATAAAAGCCAAAAAATTTGATCCATTGCATGATTAAATCTCTCTTGTTTTATCATTGTGCCCATGGCAGGACAGCGTCGTGGATTTCTTGAGAAATTCTCGATTCTCGTGCACTGGACCATGACCTTGCTTGAGAGGGACGAGCAAGACTCGTTGGAAACACTACCGGGAAAACAACAGCAGGTTTTTCGCTTTGTTTTGTGTTTTCTCATTTTTAATATTGATATCCAAGATCCGAGGCTGTTACAAATGAAGGGTGTGGTTGCTTACTAACTCCCATAATAAAATCATGTCATGTGAGCCAAGAATCAAGTAAACCTTATCTGCCAACTTTCCTTTTTCTGCTTGGTAACATAATTTTACGCGGTTTTTGTCATCAGGATGTTCCCGTATTTACACAAATGTTGCCTACTGCTAACCTCCAACATCTAACTATCCAAAGCACTGTTCTAAAGTGTTCTTGGTTCATTATTGAATGATTGATTGACAATTGAGAACAAAAGGGCATATTCTTTGAACCATGTTCCTCTTCTATTGAAGATAAAACAACGTTAGAAAGCACATCTAAGGCATCAGTTGATCACTAAAATTGGTCATTTGGTGACAAACAAGAGCAATCCAGTGCAACACAGCAATGCTTAGTCAATCTCTTCTCTAAAGCTAGTTCTTGAAAAAAGTACAGACTAAATTTATTGCTTGTTAAGGTCTACTACGCTCTTGCTCATAAATATGGAATATAGGAAAACACAAAAACTACCATTGAATTGTGGCTATCCCATTTGAATCCAATGGTTAAAATTGCACTTTTAAGAACTTAAGTGGATTCCTGAAGAGTTATTTGAAGTCCTCACTTTAATATTTGGTTAAATTTTTGAAAATTTGGGAGGCTGGAGGAAATTGTTTAGTTGTGAAAGTTGCTGGCATCAACGGAAAGATTAACCTTTAAATGAGTCAATTCAATGTTCATTAGCATGTGGAATCTCGGAGACAAATAATCACAGCACAGACAAAATGGGTCATATTTATGCTTGGTCCAATGGAACAGTTTTTTACATTTTCAAACTCCAAGACTGCATGATAACCAGGAACGTTTAATTGATATAGGTTTATACACGCTATGTGTGCTCTACCAAAGTGTACTATGATTTCAACTAGAAATTGTTTTGACTGCTAGCAATTGAGAGTTCATCACAATAAACAAGGTTGGTTTATCACCATTGTTCATGACAACCTCAAAATATGAAAAATCCACTCCAGCCATTCATATCGGGCTAGTTGAGCCTCTTCTCAGCACGTTGAAGTTAATTTTCTGAATCTGGACTCACCCAAAACAAGGTCAAAAAATAAAACAAGGATCGTGGATATTTAGGTATATTCCATATTTATGAGCAACAGTGTATTATATTGTTCCCTGACCAAACATCAAACCCCAGGACCGTCAAAGGGGAAGGCGAGGATATGTTCAACCGGTACGTTTAAGTAACTTGGCCAGCCAGGGTAAAACACCCTACCATTGGCAACCAACATGAACGTATACAAGTATACAGCCTGGAGCAAAGTAGCAATCTCTCCTCCAGTAGCAGCCAACCTATAATGGTAGAATTTTACCTGAGTGACAATTATGGCTCTATCACTTTACAGGTGTGTTTCTGTAACGTAATTAGAACCTTAGCCTTTCTTCTTTCAATTTTATTGTCAAACAAAAAAGATGTTATTTTCAAACCTACTATATTTGATACCTATGAATCTTTAAGTCCAAAAGACGAGCCATTGAAAATGGCAAAAAGTTCTCAAATAATTCCCTTATCCATTTGTCTGGCTGCATGTTTTTCTCCAGCTAACTCTACACTGTCAATCTGTTTTTATAACATATCTGCGCATATGTATACCTTAGTTCGTACAATCGAGCGTTCAAAGTACATATAAGGGACCGTTCAGAATTTATGACTGGGGTCGGGTGGGAGTTTTGCTGGAACTTCCCGTCAAAAATTGATACCCCCCCTTGAGTTTCATGCGGATTTTTAGTACCCCACCCCTAGGTTTCATGCATATTTTTAGTACCCCCCCCCCCCTCGACGTTCAAAGCAATACACACATATATACTGTTATGCATGGCCACGCGTGCAGATTCGAATAATTTCGCAGACTTTTGTTCCGTGAAAAAGTCCAAATAAAATGAGTTTATGCATGTTTTTTAACATTTAATCTCTGTTAAAATTTCTTACCCCCCCCCCTTGGAAGTGTTGTCAAAAATTAATACCCCCCCTTGAAACATGTGTAAAAAGTTAGTACCCCCTCGACCAAAACTCCCACCCCCCCCAGTCATAAATTCTGAACGGTCCCTAAACACATCCATGTACCACGAAAGATCACCTTATTGTGACTTTAAAGCAATGTGGATTACAAGAAATAAACTTTGGTTCTTATATTGAGGTGAGTAGACCGCTGAAGAAATCAATCCAACAAGACAGAAGAGTTATCGTTTATTGATCTGACTTGTTCAGGTCACCCACTGAATGGACACAATCCATAAAAGTAGACAACTTGTAATAACAATTCTCATTTTCCACATGCATAGCTGTAGAAGTTATGGATATCAATGAGCCAATTGAGTCATTAATAATGTGATTGATCTTGACCTGTCAATATTATATGTGGAAATGCCTCATGAGTGTCAGTAACCCTCTTGGTTTTGAGTGGTTTTATTAGGAGAAGGGAGCAGGTCAGTTTCAAGTTTTAAAATCTCTGCACACTGTGTGCACAGTGATACTTTTTTTTCTTTGGGTTTGGTTGAAATATTATTTTGGGTATCATAAGGATATAAATTTCCGAAAGGGGAGCTGGCAAGATTAAAGAAACTGACCAATCTCACACCAGATGAAAAATATACCCAGAGGAGCCTCACTACTTTCCTCACTCAAAATTGGCAAATTACAGAAAACTGGGAATATTGCCAAGGAGATGATTAACAGCAAATACAACATATGAGTTCAATAGTTGTTGTCTCAGAGTGTAGTTTTCATTGATGAGAGCATCTTTATACTGGATGTTATCGATTAATGGTATTTCAGCAACAATTTAGTCAATCATCTACCAAGATTGTAAGTCGTAGTATCGTTCTCCAAACTATTCTTAGACTTATTGTTTAATGCCAGAAAGTAAATTTTGGCTAGCATAAACAATTAAACATGACGTTATTGTAAGGTAAGCTGTAAGCAGCTAATAACTAAACATTGGCATTGAAATTGCTCCTAACATCATAGAATCATGTTATATATATAGCTCTGATATATTGACATAAAAAATGAAAATCCAACCTGAAGTCAGAATTTTATGTAAGCCTGGAGTGAAATTCAACATTATAAAGTTGCTGCAAATTCCCATGATAATTTTAGTTTTCAATATAGAAACCTTTGTTTTCGAGAGTGCATTTCGTGTTGGGCAGGTCATCCATTCTTATTTGCAAGCTCGTGCATTGTTGTTGGCGCTCTGCCAAATTTAAATCAGCCTGTTTTGCTTGTCTTTGCACTTACTTAAGTTCTATGCACCTTACAGGAAGAATTCATGCCTTTATAATACGACGATTCATAGACAATGAGTTTCTCCAGGTAATTTTTAGCTACTTATCGCTCTTGTCATGTTATAGAGAGATTTAATACTCAGACACTTCTTTGTTGCAGATTTGATGACATTGGATTCAAATTTGTTTACTTTAAAACACTCTAGAGCTGAAAGCATACATTACCGCAGAGACGTGTTGTCACTCTTTGCATGAGACACAATCAAAGAGTCTCATCTTTACATTTCATGATACATTATTGCAACTTTGTTACTTGTACTAACAATTAGCAAAGCATTGTTTTCTAAATAATGTCATTTGCACATCTTATTACATCATCATTTTAAGTTTCTCTTATTATTTTTGTATCACTTTATTTTATCTCATCTCATTTGATCTTACATTAAGTTATCTAATCACTAATCTTATCTTTTTTATTTTCTGAGATTACATTGTAGGCTGCATGTCTCTGGTGAGAGTGCGATGGTCACATTCTAAAAAGCAACAAAGGAGCAATTTCCTATAATTGGGAGCTACGTGTATAAATACATATATGCCATATAAGGTTGGCAAATACCACCACTATGGAGGCCACTAACAGTGCAGTGAGAAGATCTGTCGTTAAAATGACAACACTTGAAACAGAATTCCAGCCATGCCCCATAAGAGAAGTGTCATGCGCTTAGTGCTCATCATGGCCATTAGACGACTCTCTGCACTGGCACGTGCCATGTCCAATGATAAAATGAGCTGATCCTTGTCCGAGTGTCCGGTCCCTAATGTCTAAAGCATGTTTCTCCTCTTACGGGGCAAATGGAGACTGACCACTCTGGTTTGACCAGAGTCCTAAAATACAAGGATAAACAGATGTTTTCAGTCAGACACATCTGGCATTCAGACATTACAAGGTAAACCTGGAATCAGAGAGGTTTGTGTACAATCAGGGATGAAGGAGCAGGTGAACGATTTACAACAACCCAGTTGTTGTCATATGCAAGTTATGGCATTGCTACAAACTAGGGGTCTATATCGGTGTCGACATTCAATACAATATGTATCATCGATACACTTGATCAATACACGATTCGTACTGTCAGTCCCCAAATTGGGCCGATCCGCATTTTAGAGAAATATGCTCCCGAAAACTGAATTTTTGGACGGAAAGACCCCGCACCAGAACTGACGTCAACATGACGATGTTGTCGAGTTCAGTTCATGATTTTATGGATATTTTCTGTCAAATCTCGGCAATAAACTGATTTTTTTAGCTGGATATGGCATAATTGAACTGTACCGAAAGTGCTGCTTTGAAAAAAGGCTTGGGAACCGACCAGACTGAACCGGTGGGGCTGGTATATATCGGTATATAATATAACCGGTGTAGACCCCTACTACAAACTGGTGACGTTACAATGCAACAATTTAAAAAAATTTTCCAAGGGTACATGTATAAAAATGACTCATTTACCTCATAAGGCACTCCTTTGCAGTCTGGGTCAGGGTTCTTCCGACTGCTTTCCAGGAATTCTTCATGTTGAACAGTTGACGGTAGCTCTCGAACGGTAGCCGGGGATCGACCTTTTTCGCTTCGGGCTCTTTTGGGGGTGGGGGTTCAGGCTCCTTATCTTTGGCCTGTAAGCACCCCATGTTGAAATTTGTCACTGCTTGCCAATAGAATACTCTTCCAGTAAGTGTCTGCCTGATAAATGACTTCAATGGCTACTGCTCAAGCCAAGATCTGCCATGCAGCTGAAGGTCTGCCAGCAACCTGGAATGAACCAATGAGAAAGAGGATTTTAAAGGATTAGTTCTTATATAAAGCTCTACATGGCATTAATGTCATAATTATGAGTAGGCCTTCAGGTTGAACCTGGACATAAGTAGCATTACACAACAAGACCTAAATATATATATATGTTTGTACCACTCGACAGTGAAAATTAGCATTATGTAGGGGAGAGTGGGGCATAACCAGTATTAACCACCCCCCTAAGACAAAAAGTCTTGTGAAATTGTAATGACTAACACAATCAAGAACTTCTGCTGGCAATGTAACACACTCTAAGAGAACAATCATATGCCCTACCCTCAGCATCAAATGACTCTCCCTTTTAGCACAGGGATATGAAATAGTTTTTGTTGCCAGGTGGGTGGTTACGCCCCATGCTCGGGGCATAACCACCCACCTCATGGGGCATGTCCAACACTCCCAAGTTACTAGGGACACAAAAAGCAGAGGATTTCCACATGTGGTCAAAGGATACTCTGTCCCTTTGTGATGAAAATGCAGGTGCACTTGACTTGGAAAATATCAACAGTATCCGTGTCCTCACTCTTGCTGTGATAATGATTCCTGATATATTTCTCTGCCTCCAATATCAATCTTCACATTTTTCAGACAGCCCAAATAACATAATCTATGTTACCTCTGCCCAAGTTTTTCACACATTTACAGTACATTTTCTGATATAGCCCTTCTGTTCCTATCACTCCCTTATGGTACTTTTTCCGGGGGCGGGTGGTTATGCCCCATGTTGGGGTAAAACCACTACAACCCCTATTATCACTCATGACGTAATTTAATGACAGTTAAATCCCATTTGAACATTAGTAGGTATATGAACCAACACAATGCCTATCACCAGTCCCTTGCATCTTCTTTATGTTAAATATCATCAAACATACCGTCACACTTAAAAATAAGATGAAATTGCTTAAATTTAAACAAACCGAGCTGGTAAGTTTGGTCCTGCCATTTGCCTGAACGCCATTCCATTAAAAAGGTGTCTGACAGAAGTTAAATCGCCTCCACTAACAATATTTTCACTAAGTGGCACCAACTCCCTGGAACCACTGGTGGGTGGTTATGCCCCACTCTCCCCTACACCGTTGTACATGTAGTCATGTTCAATGGTTTGGTGCTTCATTAATTGACACTGGAGCACTGCAGCATGAGATGTGACATCACAATGGTGTCACCATGGTGACGTCTTTCAACCCCTCTTTCGCATCATCAGTAACAGTTGCTTCTTTTTTGTGGCAAATATTTTGTATCTCTGGAAAAAAGGGGGGGTGAAAATGGTGGTCACTGATTCCTTGAAAATTAATTTTTTTGTAGAAGTGAAGTCTCTGAAAACGTTTCTGATTATATTTTTTTTACAGATTTTGCTCCTAATTTTCGTAACTTTCTTGTGATAATAGGGGGTTTCATGGTTCAAAACAATTGAATAATTGGTAAATTGTAGGACATCTGACTGAGCACAGTCTGCTGTAGAGGCAGGCGAACGAGCGAGGCTGCAGACTGACGAAATTCACATTGAATTGGGTATCGAATTGGCTTCTAGGTCACTAGAACTGCTCCATCTAAAGTCCGCGCTGTTGCCTGTCAGGTCTGCACCCTGCAGAACACAGCAGGACTGAGCTAGAGGTTCTCATAAATGCATGTGTGCGAAGACGTGAAATAGAACACCAGCAATGAAATGTTGTAGCCTGCTCGCTTACGCTCGCAACTACACCAGGCTACTGTAGCCTGGTAGGACATGAGGTATGTACACCCTCGAATGTCATGTACAACTCGGACTTAAGGCCTCGTTGTACATTGACATTCTCGGGTGTACATATCTTCATGTGCCACATTTACCCATCAGACAACTGTAATGTGTCAAGTGTTTGTTGAAAATACTGCCAATATATAAACTTAACTCCAGGTGATGCCAAAAATATTACGGTGATAAAAATATCCTCTTTTGAGGGTATAGACTACCCTTCTCAACAAAAAAGAAGCCAAAAGTGTGAGGTGAGATACTCCAGCCGGTTATTATGGGAGCTCCGACTAGTATTCTGCCATAATTTAAAAACTATCACCTCAGATATATTTTTGCGGACAAGTCTGTAGCCTATTTATTGTAGGTTTCATCATATATCATGTGATCAAGATTGATTGTGTTTATGTTCCTAATAATCTGATCTATGTGGAACCAAGGAAAAAATTAAAGATAATTAAGTTTGCTAATTAGGTCATTTTAATATTCAAATGAGCATGACATTGTGTTTGAAACTGCCACAATGTGTCGCATATACCCAGTTTGCTTATCAACCTCCCTGCCTCTGTACAGTAAGTACATTTTGCTGACATGGACTACACCACCAAGTTGGGTGAGGTTTTCACTTCCTGTGGGCTGCAAGTCTTTGAAGAGTAATTACCCTAGAGTCCCTTTTTTCTCATACAGGCAGAAAGTGATTGATTATGTTATGTAACATTAAGAGCCAGGTAATTGGCACATCAAAGGAAAAACCACCTGTTGTCCAAAATGATTGGTTGTGTAATTTTCTAAAAATAGATCAAGCAGTTTGCTAAAAATAGATGCACAGCCCTACCTTCTCCCATTATACCTCAGCATGGATAATGGGTAAAAGAACTAAGTTATGGAACTGCAAAATCTCATTACCAACTGATTATTGATATCCGTAATATCATTATCTCATTGCACAATGGTGATCATTATTGATTTCTTATTATCATATCATAAGGATTGCCAATAAGGGATTTGGTTGATGAGAACTGATTTGACTCCTCCTGACATTGATATGGCCAATGGGCTTACGCAATAATTTGTGTGTGAATGTGCGTCATTCTTTCAGTGTATCTGAACATTGTTCAGTTGTTTTGAGGACATTCCGGGACAAATCTACACTGATTGCCAAATTATTCCATTCACCAAGTTAGAAGTAATGGCATATTACTGTATAAAAAGTCAAAAGGACAGATTCAAGCAAATGGGTTAGGAGCTTGAGCATGTCATATTTTCAAGGAATTTCACATGACACCATTGCAAATTAAGATAGACTAATTCTAATGTTTTGCTGGTCTTCATGTGTTTTATGTCATAAATTAAGGGCTAACCCATTAAACAGTTGCAGCGTTTGGAGGCAAATATCTTTTAACTTTTAATTGACTTTGCTTATAGTGAAAATGTTTTTGCTTTTTCCCCAAGAAACATTTGCTTAGCATCCTCTGGAGGTCAATTCGGATAAACATAATGTATTTTACCAATATGTCACATTTTGTGTATATTCTTATGTGTAGTCTGTGTTTACAAGCAGTTTTCTGGCTTCCATTGCTACAGACAAAGCTTTGCAATGGTGTCAAACAAGGTGACAACTTTTACGTCTACCTGTCATTCCGTTTACTTTGACTTCTGCTTCATGTGAAATCTATGTGCAAATAATGGCTGGAAAGTCAAGCTGCATACTGTGTACACAGTGGCTTTGGTTTTGGAATAAATCGTATTTAATGAATTACATGTTGCATTTATATCACAGAATGTGTACTGTATTGTGTACTGACAGTTGCTCAGAGTGTGTGCTGAGTTGTTCGATCTCATACCTGCTTTGCTCAAGGTGCTGGGTTTTACTCCTATAGATCAAGTTAGGTGACTTCATGAGCATTAAGCAAAATCTTTAAAACGTGCCAGTAATCTTGTCTGTACCAGTATTGTGGTAAAGCTAACCCTACATAGAGAGCAAAAACCGATAAGTTGCTATACATTGTATACAATTATTGTGCTATGTCATTAGAGTGTCTCAATGCTAGTGGCTCTGCAGCTACTTCCACTATGAGCAGCTGCCAGAGACACACATAATGATGAGGTGATAAGAATGTGAGTCCACACCAAGACAGCCTTGTTCCCAAGGGTGGGCTTTTTTTCTAGCCTCAGCATAGAATAGTTGAGTACACAGCAGTCTAGCTTTACGCGAGATGTGATTGACAGTGATTCCTTTGGTGGATTTTGTAGGGGGAACGCGGGCACATTGGGACGTGGGGCACTGTGGGACGGTGGGGTTTTCTTGGATCCTGGCAAGGTATATGATATGGTAGTGCCATTATCTTGTAATTTCACATCCTAATGTTTCGATGGTTTTATAGACAAATTACAGCCACATGCAGAAGTATGGCGAGCAAAATTTTTTTCCTACTACTAAAGCAAATAAGGACGGGTTCAATTCGAACCATTCTGTGGACAAACCATGAACAATGAGGCTTTCTCAGTGCTTGTATGAATTTTATACATCGTAACGAACAGTTATGAATTGCTATCATGATAAACACACTCACTGGTGTCCGAAAAATTAGCTTTTTGGTGTAAAAGTTATTTCCTGAGCGCCAAGAACTGGGCTTAGAGGGCTGCACTTACCATATCTATCTATCTATCTATCTATCTATCTATCTATCGGGGCTCATTGGGACAGTGAATTCGGGGCTCATTGGGACGCACTTAATACTGCGTGTTACTTACATAGATGTCCGCCCCCAGGACAGTTTATGTTAAATGTTTAAAACTATTTAAAGTTATGAACTATTGGCACTACAAGGTGTTAATGCACTGTATATTCTCTTACCCACTACTTATATGTGATATCTATTGCACATGGAGTGTTAAAATTATTTTTTAATTGATTTGGGATAGTCATTTTTACGACTCTCTGGCTGCAAAAGGGTAGGTGCCATCAAGTTTTTTATGCCTTGCATTTAAGCTCAATAGTATTGGTGATATTCATGCAAACTTCTGAGTTCTTCAGTGCTTTCAGCATTGAGCAAAATTAGTAGAAGTTAAAAGCGTCCCAATGTGCCCCGGTTCCCCCTACTTACCAATTTCTATCAGAATTATCAAGAATAATGATGATTGTATCAAATTGATATTTTCTGTCAATAAAAATTTAATAAATATAATAATAATATAAAGAGTGAACCACTTTGTTGTTGGCACCGTAAATCTAAATGCAAGCTGCCACAACGCGGTCACATTTAACTATATCACAGGGAGGTCGTTTACGGAGAAAAACAAGATAATTTCCATTGTATCAATTCACAAAAAAAAAGTATGTATAAAATGCCAGTGAGTACTTATACAGAATGGCAAGTGGCAAGGGTGGGGCAGGAGATAATACTGGGTGTGGGAAGAGATCATGGTGCAGCTTGCGCATTGCAGAGAAATAATTCCATGAATCAATCGAAGTAGTTACAGTAAAGAAGTGTAAATCGGTGTTAATAATAGGAACACTACCTGTTCTTTCATTTAGGCCTTATTGACACATAGAAAGTTTATGCTTGAGAGAGACGCGAAAAACAGGGGTCAGAAAAAGGGTAAGAAAGAAGGTAACGGGGAGAAAGACAGATGAAGAGTATGAATGTAAGATAGTGTTTATTTAAATATATAAAAAATTAATACAGAATGATTAATTGATAAATAAATATATAGAAAAACCGATACACTCTTAACAATAAGAATTTATAATTATGGAACCTTTAAGGGTTCTTTTAGCTCATTATGTCGAGGGTTATGCGTTCTGTGATGCGATAACTCCCCTACCCCAAGGAAATTTTAAGGATCCCTCCGGATAGACAGATGGATAGATTTATACTATGAGCAAGTTTCAGTGCACCTGTCTTTACCTGTGTCTTAACAATTGTCTATAATTTGTATTCAGCCAGGTCTCTTTTTCCTTGGCTTATCTTATATTTTATTTTATGTAACTGGCTGTCTCAATGAAGTCAAAGATATATCGTAATGATGAAGAGATAGAGTTTATCCTTAGCCTGATGAGTTAAATGTGCTTGTTTCTGCAAACAGGCTTTTAAGGGAACTCAGAGTCAATCACATGCATGTGACCTAAAGCAATAGGATGCAAGTAAAAGAGCCCATCCTTGGGAACAAGGTTACCTTGGTGTGGACTCACATACTTATCAACTCATCATTACGTCTGTCTCTGGCAGCTGCTCATAGTGGAAGTAGCTGCAGAGCCACTAGCATTGAGACATTTTAATGACATAGTGTAATAATTGTATTCATGCAATGCATAGCCACTTATTGATTCTTTCTATATTTCTATGTATAGGTTATAGTTTTACCACAATAGTACAGAAAACATTACTGGCACATATATAAAGATTTTTTTCAATACTAATGAAGTCCCCCAACTTCATCTATAGGAATCCGACCCAGGACCTTGAACAAAGCAGGTACGAGATCTAACAACTCAGCACACACCCTTCGAGCGACCGTCGATACATGTACTGAGCTGTTCACGAAACATTCATAAAATAAGATTTATTCCAAAACCAAAGCCAGTAGCAGCTTGACCTTCCAGCTATGATTTGCACACAAACTTCACATGAAGCAGAAGTCAAAGCAAACAGAATGACAGGTAGAGATAAAAGTTGTCACCTTGTTTAACACCATTGTAAAGCTTTGTCTGTGATAATGGAAGCAACTGCTTGTAGTAAACACATATTTCACAGATAGATATAGGCCCTACACAAAGTATGATATATTAGTAACCAAATTTTCAATATAATCAAAGACATGGAAAGTTGTCACACTTTACCTAAAATCACCAGTGCTCTACAAAGTAAGTGACACTAACAGAATGCAAACCCTTTCCACCTTCTCGAATGGATTATATTCACTGTACTTCCTCAAGCTTTTGAAAATCAGCTCAAATAACATAATTATAACACAATTTTCAATAGAATCGAAGATATGGAAAGCAATAACACAATACCTTAAACTAAACACTAGCGCTGTGTATCCCCAGTTTATGTCAACACTCTGTCACAAAGTAAGTGACACTATATCAGAATGCTTCCCTTCCCCCATTTCTCCTATGCTTTGTATATCTACTCAGACTTAGTACTCAAACTTCAGGAAATCACCTCAAATAGCTTACTGCACAAATTTCAACAGAATCAAAGATATGTAAAGTAAGAACACAATACCTTAAACTAAACACTAGCGCTGTGTATCCCCAGTTTATGTCAACACTCTGTCACAAAGTAAGTGACACTATATCAGAATGCTTCCCTTCCCCCATTCTCCTATGCTTTGTATATCTACTCAGACTTAGTACTCAAACTTCAGGAAATCACCTCAAATAGCATACTGCACAAATTTCAACAGAATCAAAGATATGTAAAGTAAGAACACAATACTTTAAACTAAACAACAGTGCTGTGTATCCCCAGTTTATGTCAACACCCTGCCACGAAGTAAGTGACACTGTATCAAAATGTTTCCTCTCCCCCATTTCTCCTATGCCTTTCATATCTCCTCAGGCGGAGTGTACTAAAACTCTAGGAAATCACCTCAAATGCACATAACACAAATTTCAAAAAATCGAAAAGAAATGGAAAGCAAGAACACTTTACCTCAAATTAAGCACCAGCGCTGTGTATCCCCAGTTTATGTCAACACTCTGCCACAAAGTAAGCAACACTTTATCAGAATGCGTCCCTTCTCTTATATGATATACCCACTCAAACTTCTGGAAATCACCTTAAATAGCATTTAATTAACCAAATTTTCAGTAGAATCAAAGGCATGGAAAGTTGTAACACTTCAGCTCAAATCAGCAGTGCTCTGTACTTTCAGTTTTTGCTAACACTCTGCCTCAAAGTAAGTGACATTATCAGAACGCTTTCCCTTTCTTCTAGATGTATTGATAGTATTGAGTACCTACTCAAACTTCAGGAAATCAGCTAGAATAACACAATTTTCAATAGAATCAACTAGTCAAAGACATGGAAATTGATAACACATTACACGTACCTTAAACTGAACACCTGTTCTGTGTATCCCCAGTTTATGTCAACACTCAGCCACAAAGTAAGTGACACTGCACACTGTATCAGAATGTCTCCCTCTTCCTACCAGCTCCAGCTCCCAACCTGCATGACGACACACTACCTGTGGATGGAGGGTGTGGTCTCTATTGATCTATTAATCCAGGTGTGCTGCTACCTATCTCTCACCTGTGATAAGACCTAATCTGGTTAATCCCTCGAGATAATCTGGATCATCAACCTAATTTATATATATATCTAGATGATCATCAATATATATATATATATAGGACAGGGATGGTTCTGTAGTGATGGCCTTATCCTTTAGATTCATTCTATATGAGTTACCAATAATTACATCAGATGATCAATTAGTTGATTGTGCAAATATATGTCCAGCCCTATATACAAAGAATAGTTCTGGCTTTTATGACAATACCTTTAAAAGTTTGATACTTGTAATCCTCTTTGTAATAATTTAATGGAATCAGAATGTTTCTTTTTTCAAGAAATATGCAGGACCAATACATCAATAAGCCTTGAGATCTTGACACTTGGATACTTTAATACCAAGCTATTTTTTAAGTATGAATAGTATTGACTGAACAAAAAAATCAATACAATTGTATATGTTGCATTCCTTGAATTCAAAACCAAAATCGTATTTAAAACCGAGAATTAGATCACCCAGGTTAATTTAACTTGATCCTGAATGTCAAAATCAATCAATATAGTTTCAAAAACTTTGCATACCTCGACTGTATTCAATAAAAGTATCTCCTTTTACGGTCCTTGAAAGACAAATCTTGATTTTAATCAAGGATAAGTCCCTGATATACTCCAATGTTACCAAAATAATTTTCGATTTTTTTTTCAGCTTATTGTGGGAATTAGTCCCTTAAAAAAACGTGCGACGGAATATGACACCACATCACAGCTACTTGTAAAACCACAATCCAAGTGGTGTTTTGCATGACTGAGGCCTTTTCTACTAAAATTGAATAAGCCTTTCCTGTTCAATCAATATTGTGGACATGGCATTGAGCAGTGACAAATAATCTGATGGTTCTTTCCTCACCGATGTCTAAATGTATTGGCTTGTTCTGTTGTATTGCTTCACAGGTACGTATTACAATCATTTATTGGCCTCCCAGAACAGTTCTTTGGACAGGCATGATGTATAGAGAGTGAATGTTGTAGACTCCTTCAACATAACAATTAAGGAAGGCGGTCAGGTCCCTTGTTAAATTTTCTGTCCTGCTAATGAGCACAGCATCGCAGCAGGGAAGTTCAAACTGGGACTTGCCAACTTTGAGGCGGCCGTTATGGAGCACCAGTGGCTGCGGGCTAGCACAATAGCTTAGTATAGTTTCAAACACCATTCATTGTGTCAAGGATGAACTGAAAACAAATTAAAGCAATGTCAGCTTTATTAGGATCAAATTTTCTATTAATAAAATAAAAGTTTGCTTCATTCTCTTTCTGCTGATTTAATTGGAAATCATCCACTTGCACGGGTATTGCTTAAAACTTCCATGGATCCTTTGCAATGAATCGTAACAGTATGAAACCTAAGAACCTTCTTTTTTCTACGCAGAATAAGCAGTCGCACCATAATGAGATGGCACACCTGTTGTGATGTTGTACTCCTTGAATTAAAGCCCTGAAACTGACATGCTTTAAGTATTAGTAAGACACTGATTTGGAGGGATCTAACATGCATTTTTGTCAGTTAGATGCAAAATAAACAATAATCTGATTGTTTGTTTGCCATTGTAAACAGAGTAAATCCCTAGCTGGGCGCTAACATGCAAAATTGTCAGTTAGATACCAGCATTTCCAATGGTATAAGTATCTTGGTGATGTCTAAATGAGCTGAGCCAGAATTAAATGTACATGCATGCAGTGAAATGGAATGACATCAGTTCATCAAGGTCTCAAGGAGTCCAGATATTACAGTTTTTTAATAATTATAAATAGTCACAAAGCAAAAAGTATAGTGGTTGTTTCATTCAGGTTTTATGTGACAATGATTACAATGTCCAAGCTAAAATATTACTGCAATGAAGGGCAAAACAAATAGGGAATAGTTTCAGGCATGTATACACCGTTGCTCATAAATATGGAATACTTCAACATTCTCCATTGAAATTGATAACTTTAGCAACTTCTGCTGGAGCACATGATGGTCTGATTCAATGGTAACTACTTCCAAAGACCACTAAAGGGAAGAACGTGCTTCTGTGTAAAAGGCATGCTGCAGTGTTAGACCCAGTAAAAGTTACAGAAGCACAATTTATGGAAATTCATGAGAATTTCTAGTATGAGGTGCATTCAACCAAAAATTAAAAATTCTCGCAAAAAATGTTGTTGAGGCTTTCAAAGAGTGATTATAGAAGATGACTTGACCTTTACAATGGACCTTGCTTGCATTCACACTCTGAAATTTACATTCATTTGACACTTTTTTTCCAAAAAGGTATTCCATATTTATGAGCAGTAGTGTACTGTACAATTAAGGAAGTCCCAGGCAAAATTTTCTGTGATTTCAGAAACTGTGCTCCTAATTAACACCACACTGCAACAGGGTAGTTCAAACTGGGCCCAACCAACATTGAGAGCTATTGAGGTGTCTATACGGGGGAGCACCAGTGGCTCTGGGCCAACACGATAACTTCTTAGTATCAAACACAAGTAATTATATCAAAGATGAAAGTTACGCCATTTGAGCTGAAATAAGCAAAAAGCAATGCCAGCTTTCACATCCCAGTAGCTGCATAAAGCACTGAATCCCTTTCATTTTTTTCTATATCATCAAACATTTCTGGTGCTGTCAAAGTTTTATTCGTTATTTTTCTGCCTGCTTTTCTGCCTGATTTAATTGCAAGCATTCTGCCAGCACGAGTTTTACTGAAAATTTCCAAGTTTATCTTACATTCTGCACAATTAGTTGTAAGGGTAAGAAAATTATGAACTTGACAGTTTTTTTGTTTAATTTGAGGGATAAAGAGTTCCAAAATATTGTTTAAAACGAGTTGGAATTCCTGTTGTGCAGCAAAAATAAAATGCCTGAAATTACAAAACATAGAGCTTTGCAAAAATTAAATGCAGGAATAAAGCTTTTCCTTGCGCAGCTGCCATGGCACACTTTTACAACTTCAACAAATTCTGCTCGGAGCCACGTGACCCGTGTCCCCGGGCCCGTGTCATAAAGGAGGGTATATGAAATATGCGTAATTGAAGGAGGATTAATGAGCCCTGGACTTAGTGACCAAATCACCTGTTTCCAATGATCCCAAGTGTATTTTCTTGTCTATTTTACTCCGTAGATCGGAAACCCTACCAGCAATATTTGAAAAGGGTTCTAGGTTAAGGTGAAAAACAACTTGGTGAATACATATTGTAGTTTTTGAAATCAATTCAATAATAGCTTTATAACTTTTATTTAGGAATGCTCACCCCACCAACATTGTCCAAATTACCAACTGACAACAAATTCAGTCTGATGGACAGGGTGTGTTCACCTCCAAGAGTAATGCATCCTCAGAGAGGGTGGTGCCAAAATGGATCTCTTATTGGCATTCAGCTTTGTATTGACAGAAATCGAATTAGCCTTGTAACAGGGACAATATCTGCTTCCTATACAATAATTCATGCAGCATCAAGCTGCAAGGCTCAAAAGCAGTAAATGACAAAGAGCTTAGTGAGGCAATGGGTGGAGTATCTGCTCATTTCGAGTCATGGAGCATGAATTCTTATAAACTCTTCATTGACATCATCACAAGATTAACAACAATATATGCAGTGCAATTTTCAAACATTATCGAACATAAACATGTTACAATGTGCTGGAATTAAAGCATGGCATGGTGCCAGAAATAACCCAAGCCAATAGTTTTTCTTTAAACTAAAGGTCTTGGTGATCTTCATTCAAGATTGATGTCACAGCAACATACCTATTATATCAGCCATGTTTGGTAATATGAAACGCTAAATACTATCTAAAAAAAGTATCCTTGAAAGGAGCTTATATGCATGGCAAATGATGATTATTTAACAACGTTGAATTATCTCCCTCAGAGTTTTTTTGGAAATGGCCATTATATGAATGTCCATCAGAGCTGATGCTGTTCCAGGAGCAATGGTGGCCAATGATGACCAAAATGACCAGTGGCAGTTATAGAGGACACCTGAGTGACCTGCAGAGCCTAACAACTTGCTGCAGGCTTTATTAGGAGGCAATCAAAATGCCAGAGCACTTCAGAGGACTGGAATAGCCATGCAGTGCCACTGAGGCCCTCGTTCTGTCACTGGTTGCCACTGGCTGCTATAACTAATAAGGGCTTCTACCAAAATGGCAACCTGGGCTTCTCCTAGGACTGCCACTCACTCTGAGTATTCTTCTCTCCTCCAGACTCTCCTCCACGTCTCCCCAGTCTTTCCCAGGTCTCAGTCTTTCTTAATCTCCAGTAGGTTTTTTTTTTGGCCCCTGGAAGTCCCTGAACTTCAGACAAAGTGCAGAGTCAGCAGATGATGACCTGTGGTTTAGTGGTTAAAAGCTAGAATATGTGTGGTCAATGACTTGTTGGATATGACTTGACTTCTCAGAGTATATTTTGAGATCTATTGCAAGTTTGCAACATTTATGTTACTTTTTACTAAGAAAATTGTATGGCCCATATTGGTATGCCACTTAACCGCTGTATAAAACCACAGACCAATGAGACAATGACCTTCATCCCCAATTTTGTATATCGAACACTAGTCCAAACCATGGACCAGTGTAAATATATACATTTTTTTTAACTGCATGGGGACTATCCAAATTTCATTGCATCCGTGGAAATACTACAGTGATGCTCTCTGTGGGTAATCTCCAAATTCGAGAATAAATCCTAGAAAGGAGAAGATAATTATAACAATGAGGTAAATGAAAACAGTTTTCACCTGTAGCTGGTGCTAAATCAATTAATATATATATATACATATAAAGGTGTAGTGAACAAATTGCAGGTTGACCATGTCATATCTTTATGGCGTTCCTTTGATCAAACTATAGGGCATTTGATAGATTGACCAGGCAGATTACAGAGTGTGTAATCATACAGTGTAAGTCTGTAACCTAATCGACTGCAGGTTCAATGAGACCAAAATCCTGGATGGTCAATATACAGCAGTTAAAACTACGCTGCACCATTAGAATTAAAATTTAATGCTCACCCCACCAACATTGTCCAATTTACCAACTGACAACAAATTCAGTCTGATGGACAGGGTGTGTTCACCTCCAAGAGTAATGCATCCTCAGAGAGGGTGGTGCCAAAATGGATCTCTTATTGGCATTCAGCTTTGTATTGACAGAAATAGAATTGTTACAGGGACAATCTCTGCTGCCTATACAATAATCATGGAGCCTAAAGCTGCGAGGCTCAAAAGCAGTAAATGGCAAACAGCTTAGCTTAGGTATTAAGGAAGTGGGTGGAGTATCTGCTCATTCTGCCTGTATTCTTATAAACATTCATGTCATCACAACAATATCCAGTGCATTTTAAAAAATTGTGCAAACATAAACCAGTTTCATTGTGCTGGAATTGAAGAAGGGAGTGCCACTGTATACCTGCATTCAATAGATATCTGGTGCCAGAAATCACTCGCTGCAATAGTTTTTTCTTTAAAGTAGAAGTCTTGATCCTCCTTATATAAATGCGATGTTGAGTCTCATGAAATGTTTTTTTTTGCCACAGTTGATGCAGAGAAATTTCCAAGAATAAAGTCATTGTCAACTATTGTTTAAACAATGTTTGGTAATAAAATGCATTATTATCTGAGAAAAGAGGCCCTTGGCAACAAGCTTATTTGCATGGAAAATGATGATAATTGAACAGCATTGAATTAGCTCCCAAGGTAAGAGTATTTTTGGAAATGGCCATTATAAGAATGTCCATCACAGTGCTGATGCTGTTGCAGGATCAATGATGGCCAATGATGACCAAAATGACTAGTGGTAGTTATAGAGGACAGCTGAGTGACCTGCAGAGGCTAACAACTTGCTGCAGGCTTTATTAGGAGGCAATCAAAATGCCAGAGCACTTCAGAGGACTGGAATAGCCATGTGGTGCCACTGAGGACCTCATACTGTCATTGACTGCCATTGGCTGCTGACTAATAAGGGCTTCTCTCAAAATGGCAACCTGGGCTTCTCCTAGGCATGCCACTCACTCGGCTTCTCCTCCAGACTCTCCTTCAGGTATCCCCAGTCTTTCACAGGTCGTTCTGGGGTCCCTGCCCTCTTTTGCAGGTCCCTCCCCCTTTTCTTGTCTGAGGGTCTAACTTGGTATTTCTTAGTATCTTGACACCTGGAATCCCAAATAAGTGCAGTGTCAGCAGACGATGACCTGTGGTAAGTGGTTAAGAGCCAGACTATTTTCGGAGTGGTCAATGACTGGTTGGATATGGGTTGACTTCAGAGAGCCATACCTGAAGATCTACCTCAAATTCATTACACTTTCAATAAAGTTCATTTAGCAAAATTGTATGTCCAATATAAAAACAACTGTTGTCTGAAACCACTGACCAATGTGACCATGCCATGCATATCAGTGAATAAGTATGTAGGATTCACTGTGTTGCAGTCGTTTTCCCCCAAATGACAAGTTGACCAAAAAGCTAAATGCAATCACAAGAAAGAATACTGTTTTCGATTTTTAAAAGCTTCATCTGATCTTATTTGTGTGCAATTCTCCAAAGGAGTGTGGAAGGAATGACCAAAATAAGGTAGGACTTTACATAGAAGAAGATATAACAACGAGGTAAATGAAGATAGTTTTCAATATTAGTTTAGTGATAAAGATGGTTTTCAATATTAGTTTTTAAAGATAATCAGTTAGTTAATCTCTGCATATAATTATACATACGAGCATATATAGTGAGGAAATTACAGGTTGACCATGTCATATCTTTATGGTGGTCCTTTGATCCAACTTCAGAGCTATGGATAGATTGACCAGGCAGAGATTACAGAGTGTGTAATCATGCAGTGTAAGTCTGTAACCTAATCAGCTGCAGGTTCAGTGAGACCAAAATACTGGATGGTAAATATACAGCAGTTAAAGCTACACTGCCACAGTAAAATCAAGAGCAACTTCAGTACAAATCGCTTGCTGTAAAATTGTGGCTAGGTGTAAAATGGTACTCCGATGCAAAATTTTAAAATAGAACATTGATATCAGTTTCAGTCACATGCATTTATTTCCCCGAAGGTACAGTTATATGTACTGGAATTTTGACCTTCTTAAAAAGTCCTAGGCAGGTGAACAACTATGTTAAACATTAACACATCATTGCTTCACGGTAGTGTAAACCAAGACTTGTCAACTTTGGGGACAAACTGGGGTGTGGCACAGGTGGCTGAGGGCCAGCACAGGAGCGTAATGCGTGTAGTTTCATGAATTTGATGAAATATTAATTTACAAGTTTCATGAATGCAAAGAATGACTTGTCAGAAAAAGATTAGCAAATATATATTGGCAACTAAATTTTCTACAGTTAATATTTTAGCAAAATTATGCCTCTGTATAAATGACAGCAAATCTTCACATTGAGACTGACCTAATTTGTAGCTGGTACAAAAGGAGCTAAAAGGTCAGCCGGTCTACTAGATTCAGCACAAGCTTTAATTATGTAAGTGAATGCACAACATGCTTGGGCAAGGGTTGAATGGCCAGGAACTGATTCCACTGAACCACAAAGGAGCCCAATTAGCCATAATGAACACTGATGAGGACTAATAAGAAGCGATGAGGAAATTTGGGCCTTATTAAGAGACCTGTCAACCCTGACCCAGAAGATTTTGACATTCACATAGACATTCTGAGACCCACATTATTTACTAATCCGTATTCTAAAAGAAGCGGAGAAGTTTTGTCGTCATGTGATGAGGTAAGTCACACTCACAGCATGCTTGAGCACAGGATGAACCATGATAAAAAATCAGTCTGACATAGGATGCTAGGTCTGATAATCAAACCCAGGTTTCAGCCTTCAGTAGCCACGTATTATATTGCTCACCACGTTGTCCAAATTCAAATTACCAGCTGATAGCGAATTCAGTCTGATGGACGGGGCGTGTTCACCTCCAAGAGTAATGCATCCTCAGAGAGGGTGGTGCCAAAATGGTTCTCTTATTGGCATTCAGCTTTGTATTGACAGAAATCGAATTAGCCTTGTAACAGGGACAATATCTGCTTCCTATACAATAGCTCATGCTTCATAAAGCTGCAAGGCACAAACGCAGAAAGTGGCAAACAGCTTAGCTCAGGTAGCAGGGAATGGGTGCAGTATCTGCTAATTATTTTGTAGTGGAGCCTGTATTCTTATAGACATTTATTCAATCACGGCAATAAGTGCATCTTTAAAAAAATTGTGCAAGCATAAACCAGTTCCATTGTTCTGGAACTGAAGAAGGTGACACTGTATACCTGTATTCAATAAATATCTGGTACCAGAAATCACTTTCTGCAATAGTTTTTTCTTTAAAGTAGAAGTCTTGATCCTCTTTATATAAATGCGATGTTGAGTCTCAGGAAATGTTTTTTTAGTCATAGTTGATGCAGAGAAATTTCCAAGAATAAAGTCATTGTAACCTTTTGTATAAAAAATGTTTGGTAATAAAATGCATGATTATCTAAAGAGGCCCTGGAAACAAGCTTATCTGCTTGGCAAATGATGATTATTGAACAATATTGAATTAGATCCCAAGGTTAGAGTATTTTTGGAAATGGCCATTATACGAATGTCCATCAGAGCTGATGCTGTTCCAAAAGCAATGGTGGCCAATGATGACCAAAATGACCAGAGGTAGTTATAGAGGGCAGCTGAGTGACCTGCAGAGCCTAACAACTTGCTGCAGGCTTTATTAGGAGGCAATCAAAATGCCAGAGCACTTCAGAGGACTGGAATAGCCATGCAGTGCCACAGAGGCCCTCATTCTGCACTGGTTGCCATTGGCTGCCACTGGCTGCTATAGCTAATAAGGGCTTCTCCCAAAATGGCAACCAGGTTTCTTCTAGGCCTGCCACTCTAAGTACTTCTCTCCTTCA
Organism: Platynereis dumerilii; assembly: GCA_026936325.1. Classification (NCBI taxonomy): domain Eukaryota; kingdom Metazoa; phylum Annelida; class Polychaeta; order Phyllodocida; family Nereididae; genus Platynereis; species Platynereis dumerilii. The sequence goes on along the minus strand of JAPTHN010000011.1, from coordinate 51,821,274 downwards.
CGCTCTCCTCCAGACTCTCCTCCAGGTTTCCCCAGTCTTTTACAGGTCGTTCTGAGGTCCCTGCCCTCTTTTGCAGGGCTCTTCTACTTTTCTTGTCTGAAGGTCTATCTTGGTTCTTCTTAGTTTCTTGGCCCCTGGAAGTCCCTGGACTCCCAAATAAGTGCTGCATCAGCAGACGATGACCTGTGGTTTATTGGTTAAGAGCAAGACTATTTTTGAAGTGGTCAATGACTGGTTGGATATGGGTTGACTTGAGAGAGCCATAACTGAAGATTTACCTAAAATTCATTACACTTTCAATAAAGTTCATTTAGCAAAATAGTATGTCCAATATAGAAAACAACTGTTGTCTGAAACCACTGACCAATGATATGCCATGCAAATCAGTGAATAAGTATGTAGGATTCACTGTATTGCAGTCGCTTTCCCTCAAATGACAAGTTGACCAAAAATCGAAATGTAATCACAAGAATGAATAGTGTTTTCTATTTCAAACAGCTTCATCTGATCTTATTTTCGTGCAATTCTCCAAAGGAATATGAAAGGAATGACCGTAATAAGATAGAAACTTACAAAGGAGAAGATATAACAATGAGGTCAATGAAAATAGTTTTTACCATTATTCAGAGATAATCAGTTAGTTAATCTATGTAATATAATTATACATACAAGCATATATAGTGAAGAAATTACAGGTTGACCATGTCATATCTTTATGGTGGTCCTTTGATCCAACTTCAAGCAATGGATAGATTGACCAGGCAGATTACAGAGAGTGTAATCATGCAGTGCAAGTCTGTAACCTAATCAGCAGCAGGTTCAACAAGACCAAAATACTGGATGGTAAATATACAGCAGTTAAAGCTACACTGCCACAGTAAAATTAAGAAAAACTTCAGTAAAAATCGCATTGCGGTAAATTTTTCGGCTAGGTGTAAAAATTATACTCAGCTGCAAAATTTTAAAAAGATCATTGATATCAGTTTCAGTAACATGCATTTATTTACCCGAAGGTACAGTTCTAAGTACTGGAATTTTGACCTTCATCAAGAAGTACTAGGTGGGTGAACAACTCTGTAGCGTATTAACACATCATTGCATCAGAGTATTGTACACCAGGACTTGCCAAATTTGGGGTAAAATTGGGGTGTGGTACAGGTGGCTGTGGGCTAGTGTAGTAGCTTAATGCCTGTGGTTTCATGCATTTAATGAAGTATTCATTTTCAAGTTTCACAAATGAAAAGAATGACTTGTCAGAAAAAAGTTAGCAAATATATATCGGCAACTAAATTTCTACAGTAATATGTGACCTGCTCCACCAAAATGAGTTCAAAGTAGGCAATCTGTATTTTCCAGAAATTAGCAAAATGCGTCAAAAGGTCACATTTTGATGATTTTTAGCTGTTGGTACCACGTTTTAGCAAAAGTAATTTGCTTGGATTATTTAAGACCATTTTAACCAAAAACCGCTTTTAAATTATCTAAATTGGGCATCATTCTTGATTTTCCTAGTTCTTTTATTGTAATGGGGGGAAATTCAAGTGCCATTTTCTCAAAGTTCGATGTTTCATATCATCAATGTTTGAGATGCCATATCTTTGGATTGGGTGGAGAATATCAAGACAAATGAAACATCACTTTAAAGCCAAATTCCATTAGAACAAAGAAATTTTCACAGCTGAATATGATAGCAGGTCGACTTTGAACCCATTTTGGTGGAGCAGGTCACATATTTTAGCAAACTTCTGCCTCTTCTTGTAGAGATGACTGGAAATCTTTACATTGGGACTGACCTAATTTGTAGCTTGTACAAAAGGAGCTAAAAGGTCAACAGGTCCAGCAGATTCAGCATAAGCTTTAATTATGTAAGTGGACGCACAACATGCTTGGGCGAAGGGTTGAATGGCCAGGAACTGATTCCACTGAACCACAAAGGAACCCAATAAGCCATAATGAACACTGATAAAGACTAATAAGAAGCGATGAGGAAATTTGGGCCTTATTAAGAGACCTGTCAGCCCTGACCCAGAAGATTCTGATATTCGCGTAGACATCCTGCATTAGGTCCACATCATGGGCTCATTCTTATGCTAAAACGAGTGGAGAAGCTTTGATGTCATGTCTTGCTTTTGACTTAATTGTATGGTATCCATTAAAATTGCACGTCAGCCACTTCAGCTGGGTGGTTAGAGGTTGGGCCTGCTCTGTTGAAGGGCTTTGACTTCATGGGTTCGAATCCCCCGCGGGAAACCAAACTTTTCAGTGGACCTTCATAAGCAAATTCTCAGCTGGATGTTGTGCAGATGGGAGGTTAAATGGGTGGCTCCTTTTGTCAGTATCTGTAGAGGGCAAGTATGAGATGCCTCACATGGGGTAATGTGTGACATATTGAGGACTCCCACTCCCTCTCCCATCTCATCTTTCAGCCCTCGTGAGCGCCCAGAACTGGACTTAGAGGGCCCACCAAAAAATTATGTGAGTTCGCTCTCATATGGTGTGCAAGTAGGTCAGTGCTTGCCATAGCAGGGTATATGTAATGCCGTTTCTGGTCAGAATTAAGGCCATGATGACAGCAAGAATCTTCTCAAAAATCTTATCGCGTTGCACTCTAACCTCGCTTCAACACATTCTTAGCAATATGTTTAAGTAAATGTTTAGATTCTACATAAATAACAGTTTGAGCTATGTACAAAATCAACACGTCGTTTCAATATTTAAACAATTTGCCTTGTTTGTAAATTGGTTAGACACATCATGTAGCCAGCTACACATTATTTCTAGTTTTAAGTACAATGTATATAGCTTGTTAAACTCATTGTTGAATGGTTAGGCATATTGTATAGCAAGGCTAAACATTTTGTCTTGTTCGTAAAAAATTATGTAGAGTCAGTTAAATTTGCTGTCAAATCGTTAGACATTTTGTGTGGCCTGCTAAACATTAATTAAGTAATGTGGTTAATTTCTAAACTCAATATGCAATTTATTAAACACGATGTCTAAGGACAGTGGCTCCTCCTAGTGTATAGGAGCACTGTAGTGCCATCTGCCATGATTTGTTTGCCTGGAGAACACTGCAACTGACTTGTAAACAAGAAGAGCTTTGTTATCAATATTCCGGTGACATACTGGACTAACAAGGACACTGTGATGTCACAATACCAACATTTGCTAAGGCAATCAAATCACAGAATTCACTCCTGCAAAAGAGCATTCATTACCTTGTGAACTAGATTGAAATACACTGAATATTTGAGAACAGATGTCATTATGTTTCAGTTCCAGGAGACATGTAATGAAAATTTTATATTATTGGCTATGATTTAGAGCAAGAGGATGTTTTACATTTTGTGGATACTCAATTTGGTCTCAATAACTAAAGGATTATTTAAATAATCAAAACAATCTGAAGACTGATTTCAATCTCTAACATGAGGACAAAAATGCTGCATGACACATTGTATATTTTCTGGATCTGACTATATTTTTATGTACAATATAAAATGTCCACGTGAATATAATGTCTTTTTCATCAAGTTGCCTTAACTTCCCACAGAGTGTGGCTTTTAAATTTGACCAACATTTTTGTTGCATCTATTGTTCATTGGGAAATCTGGATTTTCAGACTCTCGGTTTAAATTAATATTGTGATTCTCACGACACTGTCTTAATGATAATATTTAGAGTCTTATTGCCTTACACTAGGTGAATACAATCAAAATATATTCAGCTGGTGAAGAAACAACACATTTAATAAGATATGAAATTTTGCAGATAAAATAAGCAACTTTACAAATAAAGCAGGTATAGGCCTGCCCCATGGGACCTGTTATAACTTTATCAACGCACGCCTGATTCAAAATTTGTTGGATGTGGATAGATATGCCCGAAAAACACATAGATAGATATGCATCACAAGAGAGGTGCATGGGGTGCTTCACCATCATCCTTCCATGGTATCTGAAACTGGATATGAAAAATTACGAAATAATTGGGTAGCTGGGTTATTGCATAAAAATGCCAGGCCGTGCCTAACTAACAAGCTGGTCTGCTGTGGGAAGGCAAAGGTGGCGCCCAGGGCATACTTAGAAATGGCCTGGGGGGAGGGGAGGGGGAGGCATCACATGAGGTGAATGGGCTGCACTCTGGGTTTTTCCTATCTCCTCTATGTCAACTTCCGGCCTTATGGGAAGGCCATACCCCCTAAATACACCACTGACTTTACTGACCTGTCTCCAGTCGCATATCCTGGTAAGTGCAACCATGGCAGCTTCAACGGAATGCTGCAGGTGTTTCTGTGAGGCAGCTGACAGAAATATTTTAACCAGAGCTGCTCTCTTTCACATCTGCTTAATAGCTGTGCATTTCCACTGAACACAGATGTAACAGGCAGCGGTCCGAGTTTCCAATGTGATACCCATTCACCTTAAAATTCACCATCTGCAACCACAGCCTATCTGCTCTCACCTGCCTTTACAGCAGACTGACTTGTCAAGCGGGGCAATGCTACATTAATTGAGGAACCGCCAGAAACCAGATGCCACACTGATTTACCAGCAGTTCAGAAAATCATGACCAAGAGTGGTAAATGTACTATTCACCAGCCTCAGTGCAATGGGCAGCCCATGCTAATGTAATCCTGAGAAACTCAGCATCTTTAAACAAATCTGAATCAGGAATCTTGACTTGTTTGAGGAAACAGCAATTTCTTTGTCTGACTCAGGAAGTCTTACCTACAGCAAATAAGGTTGCAGAATTGGTTAGAATATACTGTTTAGGTTTATTGCACACCTTTATAGGGATTGTTTAATTAGGTAAGTAAAGTAAATGGGTTAATCTACATCACGATAGGTCTTTAATGAACTGGCTTGTGATATTTTCTTACATGGGACAAGTGGCGTCATCTATAATGCAAAGCTTTTTGCAATAAATTCTCAACTGTTATGCATGTGGCCCCACCTATAACAGACCTGAACTTGTAAAATTTGTTTTTGCATAATTTCTATATTAAATTAACAAAATTTATCATAATGTTTATTTCAATATGTACTACACTCTTGAAAGAACATTTTCAATTATAATGCATGTGGTTCAAAGCTCATGTGTAATTATTTCAGTCCTCCGAACATCAGACACATTTTAACCACAATAAAGCAAGCGGAATGTGTAATATACAGAAATTCCAACTTAAATGATCATTCAATTATAAAATGCTGAGAAGGTGAAGACAACCTCCTTTGCTTCCCTCTCACAATGGTCATCATTTATCTGAGGAGTTGTAATCTTCAGACCGACGACCAGCAGGAGGCAATTTGGAAGACAGTGAAATTGTCTCACTGTGAACTATACGTAACACCCACAAAAATGAATGAAAGCTATCAGAAGTTATCTACCTTGTGGAATGGCTTATAAGCATCCTTGCAAGAGGCCCCTTTCCACCCTAAATTTGGTCATGCCATGAACCCCCAAAGGTTCTACAAAGCAATCTACACTGAAGAACCTTGTAGGGTTCTTGTAAACTCCCCAGGGTTCTTTGACCTAGGGTGCTTCCCAAGCACCCTATGAAAAGGTGCTTCCAGGCATCCCATGGGGAGCTGTATTGTGACGAGGCGAAGCACCTTATTTGGTTGTTCTAATCCCTTTTCGTTCTTAGAGTGTATTATGTTTTAGGAGGAAACATTCTGCATAACTGGTTTAGAATATGCATAACTGGTTAAGAATATTACTTGTGTATATTACTATATTTTATTTTGCATTGGACATATACGATATATGTCCTTCAAATGTTAAAACATGACATAAACTTGTATATATACCTCCAAGAGTCGTTAACTTTGAAAACTTTCAATGTTTACTTTGATCAACACCATGTTTAGAAGCCATACAATTTAATTTTGTAAATGCTTTTATTTGTTTGAAAAAGTTCATCGCTGTAAACGTTTCATTTGTGGAACTTTTGTCTAGAAACTTACACATTTCATCATTTAACAACCAGACACTTATTTGTTTACAATCTAAATGCCATGTATAGTTGATGTAAAGTTAGTTAAACAAATAAATGTTAGCAGTTAAACGTTTGTTTCCTTTACCTTATTTGGGTTTTAGACAACATATAATTTAAGAAGCTAAACTTTATGTATAGCTCATACAAAGCTAAACGCTAAAATCTGTTCAAAAAAGGTCATCCACATTTGTTCCAAATTCGTTTAGAAATTAAACATTTCAGATTTACAGTGTGGTTGTGTTAATTGGAAATAAGCTGCTCAGTTTCATAAGCAACCCTTGGTCTAATGGTTATTGGTTAAGAGTGCTTGTCCACCGGCTCTGAGGACGTGGGTTGTTTCCAGTATTCTATGCTGGGCACACCACCTTAAGAGAGTCCATGTATCAATAGGGCATTGGCGAGCCTCCCAGTCATCTCATCTCATCATCATACAGCGGTCACCAAACCGAATGTGCAGCTTACTCCACAAAGCTGGATGACGCATGGTAAGTCAAATTCAAGTCAAGCATTAAAATCAAAAAAGGATTTCATAGAAATATGACAATTATAGGAAATGGATATCTCATAAACAGTGACTTCATACAGATGTCCTCAAAATGTCAGGGCTAAAGTGCTATTGGCAAGGTGAGTATATAATTCATGGAAGTGTCTTTCCCCCTATCCAGTTTCTTATATTGATCATAAGATGTAATTTGACCACTCCAGGAAGTCATTTTAGCAGCAGATTTGGTGTTGTTCTATGGCTTGCAAATCAATAAAAGTAAATCAGAGATGTTCCTCGGGTACAGGTGTATGTCTAATTGTCTATTGGGCTCTGGATGTTGATAAGGAACAAATTTGCAACTACAAGTACAATAGCAATGAGGCTGATTCCACTGCATTGTGAAAGCCAACTATCCTGTCATTGCCCCTTTTATATTTGAGTGTTCGATGCCAAATGACCATTTGCAACGGTAAGTGTTGTTGAATACTCAGTTCTTCTGCAGCGAAATTAAGTGGTCTTCATTTGAGTTGTGGTTGCCTTTGGTCAAATTTCAAAGTGATTTTTTTTCCTCTTTTTATTTCTCAGGGAAAAAATAAACACAACACTGTAAAATTTGAAATTTTGTGTTGCTTAAATGATTGAGTCAGGTGGTTGTACAATTTGTTTGAGCTGACATAGCTCGTTGTTTTAAGTTATGATAATCCGTACGTTGTCATACTTAAAACAACAAGCTCTGTTAGCTCAAAGGAATTGTCCAACCATCTCAATTAATCATTTAAGCTGATTCAAAATTCAAATTTTACCGTGAAGACAACCAGGTGCACATTTACAACTGAAATAGCCGAGGGACAGGGGACTCACAGCCAATCCAGAACATCACATCGTCGACAATGTACTTGTAACAAAACCAATAGAAGGAAACTTGATTGTCTATATATCTGTAGGGTAAGGTGGGGCAAATCCGCCCCCGGGGCAAATCCGCCCACTTGAGGAGAAAAAGTTCCCTCATGGCCTTAAATATAGCTTACAGTAAACATTTCTCATGCAGATTAGTGCTACTAGATCTAGAGATTACTGAAACACAAAGATTGTCCTGTACAATAGTTTTGTTTTGACTGCAACTGGGAAGTAAGCTAAGCAACTGACCACCAAGCAATTTCAATGTGCAACAGAAACTTTAAACATAGGCTGCGCAGCAGCAAACCTTCAGCGGATAACACATTTAGAAGATTACAATTACATCATAAAATTGGTGTGTTTACCAAATTCCGTATATTATAGGTATGCAACAGTGGTCGAGTAATGGCATTCTATTGTCTGTTATTTGCCTGCTGCCCTGCGATCTACCTGTGTGCTTGCCAGGGTTTGTAAAAGCAGGGAAAGGCCTTATTATACTAATTTACTTATATTATGGTACGGTTTTTAGGCATGCACCAATTTTTTTCCGATCATTCAAAAAGTGTTAAATACAAGTCAAAAAGCACTGCTACATTTTATAGGTGATACGTGTAGGAAATGGCATTGCTGTATATGCAATAGTGGGCACGTTTTGGCTCCTATAAGAAAATAAGTATTTTTAATATTTTGCGAGTTCACCTCGCATATGGGATCGGTATGGGAGTGTTAGAATTTTTGGATCGTTTGTGAGAGACAAGGGAGCACTTTTTAGAGTTGCTTTTTCGTGAAATGAATGAAGAATTGGCTAACTTGAGGCGCCCTCAAACCTTTGGTGCCTCTTGTGCATAGTTTATTCACAGTTTGAGGTTTTAGTTTCAACAAAATCACGGCAAAACAGGAAATAGAAATATTTGTTATTGTTTTCCTGCCCTCTGATTGGCCGAAACAGGTTCTGATAGCATATGGGATTGGTATTTGACTGTCAGAAATTTTGGATCGTTTGTGAGAGATAAGGAAGCACCCTTCTAAGTTCTTTTTTCATGAAATTAATGAAGAATCAGCCAACTTAAAGTAACTTACTGACCTTTTATGTGTTTTGTGCCTTGTTTATTTACAGTTTGAGGTTTTAGTTTCAACCAAATCACAGCCAGACAGGAAATAGAAATATTGTTGATGTTGTCCTTCTGCCCTCTGATTGGCCGAAACAGTTGTGATAGTTTTTCGGACACTTCTAATGGGGCTAAAATTATAATTTTAGGCTCTCTTTAATCCCAAATCCTTAAACCATATGAATTCGTTTTTTCATAGAGATATCTTTATTCATTGCCGAGAATTCGTTGAAAAAAAAAGAAAAAAGTTTTGTACAGTGTTGATGCTGGTCTATTTTTCGGAAAAGGTGTGAATCTTGCAGGATCATTTCAGCCACTTAGAATCATCAGATCTTCACCAAATTATCACACAACGCAGTTTAGAACCTCCCTGACGTAATAAAACCATCATTTCCGCTCCGACTATTCATTAAGACCCTTTATTTTCGCTCGTTCGGTAACGTCTATATACAGCAAATCAGTTCTTCATTTCAACTTTTCGATCATCACCTTCAACTTTGCTGTCAATTTAAACCACTTCTAATCATCGTAGAAACCTCTAAGTAGGCTCATTTTGTTCGCAATTTCATTCTCTACAACCTGGTAATTTTTATTTTCTTAAATTATTGACTTTAAGTCCTAAAAAAAACGCCCGTTGCACATCGTGATTTCACCGCGACACTTTGTAGTATAGGCCTACTTCCCAACAGCCAATCACATCTCTCCATTTCAAATTTCCCTTTCCTCATCTACCTATCCCTCTTATAACCTCATCTATCCCCTCATCACATTCCACTATCCTTAATTTCTTCCCCTTCTCCCTTTCCTCTTCCTATTATTCATATTTACTTCAATTTTCCACATTCTCATCATACTGTCAGCTCACTGGCTGTCAATGTAAACATTGTATGTCATTTTCATCATCTAGCCTGTATAGTATGATTTTCACCATCTGGACTTCCCAACCACCACATCTCTCATTGTAAACATTGTATTTGATTTTCACCATCCACCATCCAACCCTTATTTTTAAACATTGCATCCCATATTCACCTACTAGGAATCAAAAGTAAACATTGTATATGATTTTCACCATCTAGGACCTGAACTCATATTTGTCAACAGTGTATAGACTTTTCACCATCTAGATCATAACTCCTTTCATCACATTAATCCCCTACATCTACTTCACTCTCATCACTCCATCTCCCTTCACTTACCCCCACCCTACTTCTACTTTACCCCACCCTACTTATACTTTACCCCCACTTACCCTATCACCACTTTTACCCAAAACTTCACTTTTTCCACTTCCCTCATCCCTATACTTAAATTATTTCACTTACCCTCACTTACCCCCACCAGTGGCGGATACAGGGGGGGCCTAGGGGGCACGGGCCCCCCCAAGACCACTGAGATTAATAATTGTAATTTGAAGGAAATACGCGGTGACGCGAGCCTGCGAATGCCCGAAACACGCCCGGCCCCCCCTAGATGACCTTGTCTGGATCCGCCACTGCCCACTTACCCTCGCATACCCCCATCACCTCTTCTCCACTTCAAACCTCTTTCTCTCCCTCCCCTCACATCCTACATTTCAATTACCTCATTTACCCTCACCTACCCCAACTTATCCCCCATCACTTTTTCCACCAAAAATCTCTTTTTTCTCCTCCCTTCACTTCCTACACTTAAATTACCCCACTTACCCTCACTTACCCCCATTTACCCACACCACCTTTTCCACTTAAAACCTATCTTTTCTCTCCTATCCTCCTTCATCATCTCTCCCATCATCACTATCATTCCATACCATGAGTCCCGATCCCAAAAAGGATAAAGCCGCTGGACAAGGGCACAGCCGCTCTGAAAGCTGCAAACCCCACCAGTCCCAGACTCTCAGGTAAAAAACAAACACTTCATCTAATGGATGCAGATGTAGCTGCACAGGTGTTACTGGATTTAACCTTTTCTGTGTGTGTACATTATCCTATTGCGACCGGTGAGCTTGTTTATCTCCAACTGTCCTGTCTCAATGTTAAGCAGTTCCCATGGGGTAAATCAGGGTGTGCAGATGACTCTTTTTATGACGCGGTCAATGGTCCTTTTTAGGTTTTTGTGTTCCTTCTTCGTAGCGGTTACTGCTTCCCATGCATGTGGCAATTGGTATTATGCAGGCCTTTATCACCTGCCACATCGTTCTCATCTTAATATCTTTTAGATCTGGGCTTCCTGCTATAGCCATAATTGTGTTGTAAGCCGCTTGTACTTTCTTTTTTACTTCATTAGGCGGTTTATTCCATTTTTCCACTTTTTGCAACCATCAGTATCTGAAGTTCGGGGGGAAGGGGCACTACCCCCCCCCCCCTAGCACCTCCTGGTCGTACCACTGCTAAGCTTATCGTCTGTTATATTTCTCCGATCATGTATGAAAATCTAGGCCCTAAATTCGACACCATTTTCCCAAGAATCAACACATCAAAGCAAAACAACATAAGCATGGTGAACTCGCATGTGTTCCGCTTGCGACACAAATTCTAGTTTTTCTCAATATTACAAAAAGTATAGAAGATGTATCAGTCAGACCATGAAAAGGCACAACTAAACCACATAAGTCATATGTGTACGAAACTTTATCCATGTACATGCAATAGTGACCAAGTCTTGCGCCAGAAACAAAAAATATATTTTTTCTCTTTTTTTTCAATATTTCAAATAGCATTTAATATTTTCCACCAGACCTTTCAAAGGGCACAACTAGACCTTATAGGCCATGTGTGTACCAAACCTTATCCATTTACATGCAATAGTGACCGAGTGTCAGCCTAAAATACTAAAAAATACATATTTTTCTATTTTCCAAATTTTTGCAAAAAGTATAGAATATCCATCAATGAGACCATCAAAAGGCACAACTAGACCATATAGGCCACATCTGTACCAAATTTCATAATTGCACATGCAATAGTGACTGAGATTTGGCCCGGAAACGAACAAAAATAATTTTTATATTTTCTCAATTATTTCAAAAGGTATTGAATATCTATCAATTAGAACATCAAAAGGCAAAACTAGACCATACAGGCTATATGTGTACCACATTTCATCCATGTACACTCAATAGAGGCCGAGTGCTGGCCCGGAAACGATCTATCCGCCCGCCTCCGACCGCCTCCGACCGCCCACCCAACCACCCGCCCGCCCGCCCGGCGAACGGACAACATTTTTACCCAAGTGATTACAATACCTTCTTCGAACTGCGTTCGCTGAAGGTAAAAACTGAGGTGTGTTGCAGGAAAATTTTGTATGAAAAAATTACTTATTGTCATGAATTGCAACGTTTATTCCACTACTTTACATGTACAAGATATTTCACCAATCAATTTTACGCATCTTTAGAAAATGGCAACGCACATTTTTGTAGTGGTCTGGGTAATTCTGACCCTTGTCGATGGGGCGAATCCGCCCACTCTTATTCTCATGCTAAAAACATAAAAACACGAGATATGGTTAATAAGTCACTCAGTTTTGCCTTTTAGCACCATTGACAGTGATTATGAGTTGAATTGAGAGGACGTTAAGAAGTTAAGAATTTAAGAATTTTGTCATGTTTTATGGTATGTTGAATGTGTCATATGCTAACTTTTTCTGATGTCACAAATATTGACGAAACAATCCTTACACATTGGTAAATATACCATAGAGAATCAGTGGTTAATTGAAGAATAGAATTTACTTGAGATGCCAATTTTTTCTTGTCATTTGTCACCCAACTTCAAGGGGGCGGATATGCGCCACACTTTAGGGGCAAATCCGACCCCTAAGACTGAACTTTGATATTGTGATGTCAGCTAAAAGGTGTCAAACTAAAGCATGTAACTTTCAAGATATGTTCAGATGTATACATTCTTTGATTTCCTGAAGTAAAATTTATATTTCTCAAAAAGGTGAGGGACCGAGCAACGAATATATGTGAAAAGGGGGGGGGGGGCGGATTTCCCCCACCTTACCCTATCTTTCAATACTTCCAAGCACCTAATTCATGCAAAGGCCAATTGCTGATCAAGATCCTATACTTGGCAGTTTGGCTCAACATCAACAACTTCATATATATTCAAAATTACACAATATATAGTTTATTGATTATTGGGTGTACACACAATCTTCCAGTGCATAGAGTTACAGTCATTAGTGTGACATCATGCTGACTTCGATGCAACTCCGGTAACTGTAAAATCTATAATGTATATGTATATATATAATGCACATAGGATGATATTGCTTGATAGTGTATTATCAGGCTCAGCAACATCATCCTTGAGAGCAACATCTTGTATAAGCAAAGTTTGATTTTCACTAGGACTGTGAATTTTACCCATAAGCATATACTATGCATCAAAGCCTTGAAAACACATTGTAGATGAAAGAAGAATGCCTATTAATATCCCTTGTGAAGTGTTTTGAGGAAGGTGTGCACATGTCATTTTTTACCTGCGCCAGGTCCTACTTGCTTATTACCTTGTATTTGCATAGAAAAATGTTTAGTGCTGATTTACAGTGTTCCTGGTGCTACACTGCAGCTTCTGAGAAAACTTTGATGTCTTAAATGACTTTATGCCATGAGATTGCACCCTGCAGGTAGTGTATGTCTGCAACCTCAATTACCTCATGATTAGAAAGATCCTGGCACTTCACATTGCACCTGAAGCTGTAAAACTACTGCATGCAAAAGATGGGTGGGGTTGCTGCAGTAAAACATGGTGTGGCAATGCAGCTAAATATATAAAATAAGTGTAAAACTGCATGCAGTGACCTGAAGAAAATACACATGTATACACTAGGTTTATTTTGGTAAAATAATGAATGGTTAAATGGTTATGGATGCGCAGGTGAGTGATTGAACCCGATATGAATGGTAGTATGTATGCATTTGGTCAAGGCTAATAAGGAGGATGACACAGCAATCAACCAGTCAAAGGATAATTGAAACTCCTGTCCAACATTGGTCCAGACGACGAGTGCTTTTGGTGCATGTCTGCTCCGCTGAAGCCTGAAGGTCTTAACCTGCATGGGTTTGAACCGGGTAGAGAACCAAACATTTTCAGTGAACCTTCATGAGCAGATCCCAGCTGGATGTCATTTGGATGAGAGGTTAAATTGGCAGCCCCGTGTATCTGTGTCTGTGCTGGGCAAGTAAAAGATCCATCACATGGGTAAATGTGTAACATGTTGAGGACTCCTGCTCTCTCTATTCCATCTCATCAATAAACCCTCATGAGCACCCAGAACTGGGCTAAGCAGGCCACACTTACCATATCTATCTATCTATCTATCTATCTATCTATCTATCTATCTATCTATCTATCTATCTATCTATCTATCTATCTATCTATCTATCTATCTATCTATCTACCAAGTAAGCTCACACCCTCCCTGATTATGGATGCACACTACATCCGGTAGGTACATGTACCATGTTCAGCATGAGCAGTGGAGCCCTATAAAAATAGTTTTTGTTTTGCTTGAAAAGGGTCGACTGATGAGACAGAAGTACGCAAGATCTTCAATACATATATATCATGCCAGATCTTTTTTTGGTTCAGACACCGATACAAGCTGATGTCAAGATAACATCTCTTTGTTTTTCCACACTTTTCCAGAATGTTTTTTTCTCCTTTCCAAATATATTGTTTGTCCCATTTTCTTTTCTCCAAACTGTTATTGAACAAACTTGGATAGTTTGCATGCACCTCATACGAGAATAAATTTTGAGTAATATTTAGGCTCATTAAGATATATTGTCTCTCAAGTTTATCCTTCTGGACGAGACGTTGCTGTCTTCATGCCTTGTCATTTACTTATTACATTAGCCCTACAATATGCCCAGTCTTCTTGTATATCTAACACAAAATAAGCAAATACCTATCACTAAAACATTGAACTGGCCATTGAACAAGGTGTACCTACAGGCTACAAAATGTACAATGTCAGGTTACTCAGGTAAGAGGGGTGTTTAATGCAAAGCAACCTCACCATCATAACATTGCAACCTGAGTTACCACAGCAGCCACAAACTAATGAGTGTAGCACCTGAGATTTCACTACACCTTGACAGTGAGTTATGTCTCAGTTAAAGTTATAACTACAGCAGTTTACAAGTATGCAAGTATATGCAGTGTATGCAAAGGAAATATCAATAGACATTCTTCCTATACACACGAAATTGACTGTGCTTGACTATAGGAAGATGTAGCTTAGGTTTCCAAGTCCTATTATATATCATGTATATATATAAGCAATATATTTATGAATAATTTAAGCATGGTCATTGACTATTTCATGGAAAGAAGTCACATGCACGATATTATTATGAGTTATACATTCGTATTGGACTGAAAATCAACTGTATAAGTAGGCTACTGGTCTATGATAATCACTAGCGCTGTGTGAACTGCATGGCTGTTCCATTTTCATACAATTGAATTTTGTAATGTAGTATTAAAATACATTGTATCAGTCATTATAACATGATTAAACAATGCTTTTGGTAAAAGAAAAATCTGCATTAAATTTGGATATATATATGAAATCATATGTCAAATATTCATAATTTTTTTCAGTTTCTGTCCTGTAGTGTACATTCATCCATCACTACATAATTTTTATTGTATTGATTAAAATTTCAATTAATATTATGTTGAACTTCAGCAAATTAAATTGTGTTACTCATGGTTAATTCAGGTTTATTGCAAATAAAATTTTAACGTTTCATAATTGTCATGACTATCATTTCCATAACATTTTCACAAATACTAAATAACAAGAAATTCTTTCAAAAAAGAATTGTAGGGGGCTTTTAAATATGCATTGAAAATTATGTATTACAGTGACTTGTAATCAGCTTTCTCATCTATATATAATTGGCCATTTCTAAAGTTTGAGAAGTTTCAATTTATCTTTTGTCCTATTGGCTGATTCAGCTATGTTCGAAAAGTTGAAATGTTCAAAATGTTGTTTTTTTTTGTTCAACAAATTGAAATGTTAAAAAAAACTGAAAGTTTGAAATGTTCAAAAAGTTTGAAATGTTTCAAAGTTTCAATTTTTCTTACAAGTCTCCTATTGGTTGGTACCAATAGTTTCAAGTTCTTTTGCATCATATTGGTGGTTCAAAAAGTTACAAAAGTTCTAAATGTTCGAATTGTTATAAACTCTTAGGGGCCGACCAGACGATAGTTGGGGGGGGGCTATGGACTTTGCCCCAGGGCACTCTTTTTTTTTTTCGTTTGCGGCTCGTCAACGAACAATTTTTTTCGTATGCGACTCGCGACAAATTTTTTATTGGAATTTTATCATTACGGTATCCTAGCTACAGGTGGATACAAACTTTCTTTTATTCCATGTGGTGAACAAACTTTTTTTTTCTGTGTCAAGCACTTGGGAAACAAACTTTTTTTTAACCAAATGTCCATAGCCCCCCTCCAAAGATCATCTGGTCGGCCCCTTAATGCTGATTGGTAGATGAGGTTCCAAAAGTTTCAAATGTCAGTACACTGAGTACAGCACACACAAATTGATGACAGAAGCACACAGGAGCACTTGGATGATTTGTTTTGTCTAATAATTACAAAACAGATCTAAGATGCTCCCTGCAAGAAAACCAGCTGCAAGTTTCATATGATAATTTTATTTCCCCAAGCTGATTAATAGACAAATGCAGACCTGTGCCACGTCACACAGGTTAATACATATCATTATATTAATTAAAAGATCGAAAGATCATTAATTGTCACAACTACACCTTTCAGTCCTTTGCAGATAATGCAAACCTGACACAGGGATAGGCTACTGGAAAAGAAAGAGATTTTTTTTTTGTGGTTCTCATGATGGCCATGCTTCAAATTACCATGGTAGGATAGTGGCACTGTGCAACTGTCTAATGCATAATTTCTTACTTCTCATGTGTAAGAACTCTCTGCTGATTGGCGGTCTACTGGAAAAAATAATTTTCGTATTTCCAATTTGCAAACTGGCTTTACCACATCATTTACAGTGTTCTGTTAGTCTCTTAATCTTCTTATTTGATGAAATATACGTTAAGTCACTTACAGCTCTAGCAATTGATCTGAAGAAATCTGTTTTTTTTTCTCAGTGCCAGACTGGACCTATGATGTCATAGGTGGATACTCCATTGCCCAGCACTGGAGGATATGCAAAATTGGTGCAATCTATGATGTCATAGGTCAAACTGGCAAATAGCATCGGTTGTGGACAGTTTCATCATAGCCTTGCAGTTACATCATTGCCAGAGTGGCCCTGTCTCTGTTCGGGACTGTCAAGTGGCAGCAGAATGCTGACAGTCCCTGGAAAATCGAATTGGGTCAACAATAATTAGATCTGTTTTGGACAGATCACCAGATCAGGTCGAACAACAGCTGTCCATATTACTATGCCAAACTACTTTCACAAAGCATGGTTGCTGGCAAATATCCAGTCCACTGCTTTGAATGAAAATGTTTGGAAATCATGAGACAAAAAGAAAGTTTTGAAACTTTAGCATACACTTTGCCTGGGAAAGGGATGATTTTACTCATCAGAAGTTTGATGGTATTCAATCTACTTATGCCATTTAGTGCATGTTAAATTGTAGTCACAAAAGGGTCCAAAAAGAATGCATTCTCACTTATTCACATGTCCATACAAAGCCGATGTTTCTGCTTTGTGATATCAAAAATACTCAATTGTATTTATTCTGTTACTTTATGGAGATTTATGAACTAGGACAACAATATAATTCACAATTTCATAAAAGCTGTGTTACACTCAGCAAAATGTCTTGTCCATGCCACAAGTGGCCCCCTCTATACTGGCAATATATGTGAACTACAATGAACATCCTCCATGATAGAAAATAGTTCCAACTTATTTTGGTATTTACAAGCTGTCTGCTTAAAATTGAAGCTAACCAAAGTCAGATTAGACACTTGCAGAGTTTTTGGAAATAAACTAGCCCATCACTAAATTTAGGAACTGTCCTGGTTTCGTCCACACTGTCCTGGTTTCTTCCACTGATCGTAATTCTGCTGACCGCTCACAGGAGCTCGCGAATTTTGCACCCTAGGTGGCAGTAAATGGCGGTCAACTTGTAGACAGAGAGTGGCCAATAATATCACAACAACTCAGGTGCAAGGTTTGACCACTCCTGGGGAGCGGGCGCTCTGCTCAAAAGCTGTCAATTGATCCTTATGTCTGCATATTAACTCCTGTGAACTTTGGTAACCAATAAAACAATATAGGATTAAACTAATTCTTGGTAGTTTTACACTGAAATGGGTGGCCAACAAGCTGCAAACAGTAAACAAAATGCTTGACTTGACAGCTCCGTATCAAATCCAATTTAGATCAGAAGCATGCTTGTGAACAACTGTGATTTTAAAATTTCCAGTTATCCTATTAACCATGCTTGGTTGAATTTCAGGCACTTTTGGTATCCCCAAATAATAAACAATCCCCCCTCCCACTTAACACCTGAGTTTTTGCAGTGGTATCATTGGCTCATCTGGCCATGACATAATTGCAAGGCTATGATGAAGTTGTCTACATGAAATGCTATTGGCCAGTTTGACCTATGAGATCATAGCTTGCAACGAAGTTGTATAGGTTCCAGTGGAGTTTCCAGCTTTGACATCATAGGTCCACACTATGAAAAAAATTGATTTCTTCAGAGCAATTGCGAGAGCTGTAATAAGTTTGTTTTTTGTCACATATGCTGCTTGATATGATAAGCACTTAATCAACTGATTAACCATAACTGACAAAAAAAAAAATCTTTAAGCCAGTGACATCACACGCCCTAGCTGAAAGTTAATTTTGATAACGGCTAGACCGCCAATCTGCAAACAGTTATAATTTAAAAGTAGTGTATGTATACATGTATACACTTCCAACCAACAGAAAATGTTGCGTGTTTTCCATAAAAAGTTGAGTTTAATTGATTTTATAACTTAAAACCACTGAAGGAGCGCTTGCAATGCTTCATTTGTAAACGAAACACCGCCTGTGAGGCTGTGACAGGTTTTCAATGGCATTAAGATATAGATAGGTAAAGTTGGCTACCCGAGCCTGGCTACCCGACAGCTACCCGATAGCTACCCGAAATTTTTGTAAAATTGGCTACCCGAACTGGCTACCTGGCAGTTACCCGGCAGATACCTGAAATGTGGTAAAGTTAGCTACCTGACCTGGCTACCTGGCAGCTACCTGTCAGCTACCTGAATATGCTCAAGCAATGAAAAATATTAAAGAAAGGGAAATCAATAGGCTATACCACAATAAAAAAAATGAAAATATGTGACATCCTGTGGTGGCATTGGGGAGCATGTATCCCCCCCCCCATAAATCCCTGTCCACCGGAATACCGGGAAAGCCCCTTGTTGTGCAAAAACCTTTCAAGGTCAAATTTGTTCCTTCCTACGTAGCTTTCAGAGCTTATCTAAGTGATTTTATAGCAAAACGAGCCAATTAATGGTTATTGCAAATATGTGGAATAGCTGCAAAACTAGCAAAAAACTGAAAAATGAGTACTTTTACCGGTCTGGGGGTTGAAAAATAACGGAGCCTCACACCTATTCCGGTCATGCAAAAAAAAAAATTTAAATGTACCGGTTTTCTTTCCGGAACGAAACAGAAGCAATAATTCTACGTTTATTGGGTGAAATTAAGCAATAGATTCGGGTAACTGACGGGTAGCCAGCTTCATTTTCACCGGTCCCGGAAAAACCGGAGTACCGGGAAAGCCCCTTTTTGTGCAAAAACCTCTCTAGGTCAAATTTGTTCCTTCCTACGTAGCTTTCAGAGCTTATCTAAGTGATTTTATAGCAAAACGAGCTAATTAATGGTTACTGCAAGGTGTCAAAATTGACTTTTTCACTTCACCGGAAAACTAGGCAACCGGGAAAACCGGTTTTGCTACAACTGATTATATACCGGTGGCCTTTTAAAACATATTTTTTTCGGAAATCCAAAAAATTTATTTTTCGAGCAATTATCAAAAAACACATTCTACTGGTGACTCCTGCCATATCTATTCTAGCGAAATAACGGAAAGGTGCATCTGTACCGGTCAGGTAAGAAATGAAATTTCATTCCCCAAGGTTTTAACTAAAATTGATTAAAATGTCATAAAAAGCAGTTAAATTGGTGTAAATAAGCAAAAGATTCAGGTAACTACCGGGTAGCCAGCTTTTGTCAGAAATTTCTTTTCCGTTTTCACGGATGAATGTAGTACCGGGACATTGCGTTTTGGTGAAAATACGTAAGATTGCTAAAGACTCGGATGTGAATGTCTTTTTCGGAACCGAAATATGTGGAATAGCTGCAAAACTAGCAAAAAACTGAAAAATGAGTACTTTTATCGGTCTGGGGGTTGAAAAATAACGGAGCGTCACACCTATTCCGGTCATGCAAAAAAAATTATTTAAATGTACCGGTTTTCTTTCCGGAACAAAACAGAAGCAATAATTCTACGTTTATTGGGTGAAATTAAGCAATAGATTCGGGTAACTGACGGGTAGCCAGCTTCATTTTCACCGGTCCCGGAAAAACCGGAGTCCCGGGAAAGCCCCTTTTTGTGCAAAAACCTCTCTAGGTCAAATTTGTTCCTTCCTACGTAGCTTTCAGAGCTTATCTAAGTGATTTTATAGCAAAACGAGCTAATTAATGGTTACTGCAAGCTGTCAAAATTGACTTTTTCACTTCACCGGAAAACTAGGCAACCGGGAAAACCGGTTTTGCTACAACTGATTATTTACCCGGTGGCCTTTTAAAACATATTTTTTTCGGAAATCCAAAAAATTTATTTTTCGAGCAATTATCAAAAAACACATTCTACTGGTGACTCCTGCCATATCTATTCTAGCGAAATAACGGAAAGGTGCATCTGTACCGGTCAGGTAAGAAATGAAATTTCATTCCCCAAGGTTTTAACTAAAATTGATTAAAATGTCATAAAAAGCAGTTAAATTAGTGTAAATAAGCAAAAGATTCAGGTAACTACCGGGTAGCCAGCTTTTGTCAGAAATTTCTTTTCCGTTTTCACGGATGATTGTAGTACCGGGACATTGCGTTTTGGTGAAAATACGTCCGATTGCTAAAGACTCGGATGTGAATGTCTTTTTCAGAACCGAAATATGTGGAATAGCTGCAAAACTAGCAAAAAACTGAAAAATGAGTACTTTTATCGGTCTGGGGGTTGAAAAATAACGGAGCGTCACACCTATTCCGGTCATGCAAAAAAATTATTTAAATGTACCGGTTTTCTTTCCGGAACAAAACAGAAGCAATAATTCTACGTTTATTGGGTGAAATTAAGCAATAGATTCGGGTAACTGACGGGTAGCCAGCTTCATTTTCACCGGTCCCGGAAAAACCGGAGTACCGGGAAAGCCCCTTTTTGTGCAAAAACCTCTCTAGGTCAAATTTGTTCCTTCCTACGTAGCTTTCAGAGCTTATCTAAGTGATTTTATAGCAAAACGAGCTAATTAATGGTTACTGCAAGCTGTCAAAATTGACTTTTTCACTTCACCGGAAAACTAGGCAACCGGGAAAACCGGTTTTGCTACAACTGATTATTTACCCGGTGGCCTTTTAAAACATATTTTTTTCGGAAATCCAAAAAATTTATTTTTCGAGCAATTATCAAAAAACACATTCTACTGGTGACTCCTGCCATATCTATTCTAGCGAAATAACGGAAAGGTGCATCTGTACCGGTCAGGTAAGAAATGAAATTTCATTCCCCAAGGTTTTAACTAAAATTGATTCAAATGTCATAAAAAGCAGTTAAATTGGTGTAAATAAGCAAAAGATTCAGGTAACTACCGGGTAGCCAGCTTTTGTCAGAAATTTCTTTTCCGTTTTCACGGATGAATGTAGTACCGGGACATTGCGTTTTGGTGAAAATACGTAAGATTGCTAAAGACTCGGATGTGAATGTCTTTTTCGGAACCGAAATATGTGGAATAGCTGCAAAACTAGCAAAAAACTGAAAAATGAGTACTTTTATCGGTCTGGGGGTTGAAAAATAACGGAGCGTCACACCTATTCCGGTCATGCAAAAAAAATTATTTAAATGTACTGGTTTTCTTTCCGGAACAAAACAGAAGCAATAATTCTACGTTTATTGGGTGAAATTAAGCAATAGATTCGGGTAACTGACGGGTAGCCAGCTTCATTTTCACCGGTCCCGGAAAAACCGGAGTACCGGGAAAGCCCTTTTTGTGCAAAAACCTCTCTAGGTCAAATTTGTTCCTTCCTACGTAGCTTTCAGAGCTTATCTAAGTGATTTTATAGCAAAACGAGCTAATTAATGGTTACTGCAAGCTGTCAAAATTGACTTTTTCACTTCACCGGAAAACTAGGCAACCGGGAAAACCGGTTTTGCTACAACTGATTATTTACCCGGTGGCCTTTTAAAACATATTATTTCGGAAATCCAAAAAATTTATTTTTCGAGCAATTATCAAAAAACACATTCTACTGGTCCAGGAAAAACCGGAGTACCGGGAGAGCCCCTTTTGTGCAAAAACCTCTCTAGTGTTAATAAGTAATTATGCAATTCGAGGTAGAAGGCATCCAGAAAGGCATGAAACTGCCACTGGCACCCGCAAAATGCAAAATGCAGTTTTAGCTTTTCCCACCATAAATCTGCTGTTTTTCGGCAATGATCTGTCACCGACGCAATCTTAGCCCATGGCATGGCCATAGTAATGTTGATCTACTCCATTTTAACCAATTTCCATGGTAGTTACTGGCCTACTGCCTGTATTTCGAAGTTCACCTGCATTAAGTCAACCAATCAGAGCACAGCTTTCTATTTTCTCCCTGCCTTAATCCTATAAAACCCATGTCGTCTGCTAGATATGAGCTTCTGCTAGATATGAGCTTTCTGCATGCAATAAAGCTTGCAGGCTGCAAATGTAGCATGGCAATTACAAGAATTAGGATATGAGCTTTCTGCATGCAATAAAGCTTGCAGGCTGCAAATGTAGCATGGAAATTACAAGAATTAGGAAAATTTATGCCTTTATTAACCACTGAGCCACTGAAACGTATTTGTATCTTTGCATGTTCTAAATGACTGAAAATTAAGCAAGAAACCAACAAAAGGCTATTTTTTAGCTTTAGTTTTGTGTTACTGGTAAGTGGAAATGTATTTATTAATTTAGAAGGCTTAAATTCTTGTCTTTGAATAAAATGAGGAAAAAAAATTTTTTCAACCCGACCGGGAATTGAATTTAGTTTGTGAAGCAAGTGCTCTACCACTACACCACGTACGTGAAATATGATATTGGGGGGGGGTGCTAGCGTGGAGGGGGGGATGCATTTGACAGAGGGGTGTGAACCACCCCCCGATGAATTTTTTAAATTGATTATTCAGACTTAACTATAGCCATTTTATGACCCCATGACAGGATACACCCCCCCCCACCCTATGGGGTAACTAGGGGGAATTGGGGGGAAAGGAGGAGGTTATTCGGGGAAAGTGGGGGCAAGGTGGGGGAAGTGGGGTGTAAGTTGGGGCAACCGGGGGCTAGCGGGAGGCAACTTGGGGGAGTGGGGGAAAGCGGGGGCTAGTGGAGGGTAAGCGGGGGGGGCAGCGGGGGGAAGTGAGGGGAAGTGGGGGGTAAGCAGGGGGTAGCGGGGTGTTAGTGGGGGCAAATGGGGGATAAGCGAGGGCAAGTTGAGGGTAAGCCAGGGGTTAGTGGGGGGAAGAGGGGGGAAGCAGGGGGCAAAACGGGGGTAAAATGGGGGTTAGAAGATATTACGGGAATAACAAAAGGGAGCGGGGGCTGGATCCTGACATGAGGCCTAGGTAGGGGGTGTATCCTGTCATGAGGCCTTTAAAATCATAAAAAAGACTTAAGTTCAAGTCTGACAACAACAAACAATTGTTTGTCCAGGCCTTCTCACTCACCCCTTCCCTCAGGTTTCGCCATAAATTTCATAAATTTTCAAAATCAATTCCTGAAAGTAGAAATTCTGGGGAAAATTTTGGTGTATGACACTTTGTGTTCTACTCCGGTGATCTCTTGATTCAAAGAATACTCTCCTCTGCTGCTCCACTAAAGGCTTTTCTGACCCCACCCCACCCCCCCCCCCTTTCATAATACTACAAAGTAGGGGAGAGGCAGCTAGGTTAGTTGAGACGTTTTTCAGAAAAGCTTGCCTCCAACCTAAATGGATGATGATATTGGAATGATGTTAAGCCATGTGCATGGGGAAATACATTGTTAAAATATTATGTTACGGGGAAACTTGACTTTCCCAGTCTTACATTCATCCGGGAAAACGGAAAAGAAATTTCTGACAAAAGCTGACTACCCAGCAGTTACCTGAATCTTTTGCTTAATTTCACCAATTTAACTGTTATTTCTGACATTTTAATCAATTTTAGTTAAAACCTTGTGGAATGAAATTTCATTTCTTACCTGACCGGTACAGATGCACCTTTACGTTATTTCGCTAGAATAGATATGGCAGGAGTCACCAGTAGAATGTGTTTTTTGATAATTGCTCGAAAAATAAATTTTTTGGATTTCGGAAAAAATATGTTTTAAAAGGCCACTGGGTAGATAATCATTTGTAGTCGAACCGGTTTTCCCGGTTGCCTAGTTTTCCGGTGAAGTGAAAAAGTCAATTTGGACAGCT
Organism: Platynereis dumerilii; assembly: GCA_026936325.1. Classification (NCBI taxonomy): domain Eukaryota; kingdom Metazoa; phylum Annelida; class Polychaeta; order Phyllodocida; family Nereididae; genus Platynereis; species Platynereis dumerilii. Next base: position 51,797,099 of record JAPTHN010000011.1, on the reverse strand, counting down.
TGCAATAACCATTAATTAGCTCGTTTTGCTATAAAATCACTTAGATAAGCTCTGCAAGCTACGTAGGAAGGAACAATTTTGACCTAGAGAGGTTTTTGCACAAAAAGGGGCTTTCCCGGTACTCCGGTTTTTCCGTGAACGGTGAAAATGAAGCTGGCTACCCGTCAGTTACCCGAATCTATTGCTTAATTTCACCCGATAAACGAAGAATTATTCCTTCTGTTTCGTTCCGGAAAGAAAACCGGCACATTTAAATAATTTTTTTTGCATGACCAGAATAGATGTGAGGCTCCGTTATTTTTCAACCCCCAGACCAGTAAAAGTCCTCATTTTTCAGTTTTTTGCTACTTTTGCAGCTATTCCACATATTTCGGTTCTGAAAAAGACATTCACATTCGAGTCTTTGGCAATCGGATGTATTTTCACCAAAACGGGATGTCCCGGTACTACGTTCATCCGGGAAAACGGAAAAGAAATTTCTGGCAAAAGCTGGCTACCCCGCAGTTACCTGAATCTTTTGCTTAATTTCACCAATTTAACTGTTATTTTTGACATTTTAATCAATTTTAGTTAAAACCTTGTGGAATGAAATTTCATTTCTTACCTGACCGGTACAGATGCACCTTTCCGTTATTTCGCTAGAATAGATATGGCAGGAGTCACCAGTAGAATTGATAATTGCTCGAAAAATAAATTTTTTGGATTTCGGAAAAAAATATGTTTTAAAAGGCCACTGGGTAGATAATCATTTGTAGCAAAACCGGTTTACCCGGTTGCCTAGTTTTCCTGTGTAGTGAAAAAGTCAATTTGGACAGCTTGCAGTAACCATTAGTTAGCTCGTTTTGCTATGAAATCACTTAGATAAGCTCTGAAAGCTATGTAGGAAGGAACAAATTTGACCTAGAGAGGTTTTTGGACAAAAAGGGGCTCTCCCTGTACTCCAGTTTTTCCGGGTCCGGTGAAAATGAAGCTGGCTACCTGGGAGTTACCCGAATCTATTGCTTAATTTCACCCGATAAACGAAGAAAAATTCCTTCTGTTTCGTTCCGAAAAGAAAACCGGCACATTTAAATAATTTTTTTTGCATGACCGGAATAGATGTGAGGCTCCGTTATTTTTCAACCCCCAGACCGGTAAAAGTCCTCATTTTTCAGTTTTTTGCTACTTTTGCAGCTATTCCACATATTTCGGTTCTGAAAAAGAAATTCACATTCGAGTCTTTGGCAATCGGATGTATTTTCACAAAAACGGGATGTCCCGGTACTACGTTCATCCGGGAAAACGGAAAAGAAATTTCTGGCAAAAGCTGGCTACCCGGCAGTTACCTGAATCTTTTGCTTATTTTCACCAATTTAACTGCTATTTCTGACATTTGAATCAATTTTAGTAAAGACCTTGTGGAATGAAATTTCATTTCTTACCTGGCCGGTACAGATGCACCTTTCCGTTATTTCGCTAGAATAGATATGGCAGGAGTCACCAGTAGAATGTGTTTTTTGATAATTGCTCGAAAAATAAATTTTTTGGATTTCCGAAAAAAATATGTTTTAAAAGGCCACTGGGTAGATAATAATTTGTAGCAAAACCGGTTTTCCCGGTTGCCTAGTTTTCCGGTGAAGTGAAAAAGTCAATTTTGACAGCTTGCAGTAACCATTAATTAGCTCGTTTTGCTATAAAATCACTTAGATAAGCTCTGAAAGCTACGTAGGAAGGAACAATTTTGACCTAGAGAGGTTTTTGCACAAAAAGGGGCTTTCCCAGTACTCCGGTTTTTCCGGGACCGGTGAAAATGAAGCTGGCTACCCGTCAGTTACCCGAATCTATTGCTTAATTTCACCCGATAAACGAAGAATTATTCCTTCTGTTTCGTTCCGAAAAGAAAACTGGCATATTTAAATAATTTTTTTTGCATGACCGGAATAGATGTGAGGCTCCGTTATTTTTCAACCCCCAGACCGGTAAAAGTCCTCATTTTTCAGTTTTTTGCTACTTTTGCAGCTATTCCACATATTTCGGTTCTGAAAAAGAAATTCACATTCGAGTCTTTGGCAATCGGATGTATCTTCACCAAAACGGGATGTCCCGGTACTACGTTCATCCGGGAAAACGGAAAAGAAATTTCTGGCAAAAGCTGGCTACCCGGCAGTTACCTGAATCTTTTGCTTATTTTCACCAATTTAACTGCTATTTCTGACATTTGAATCAATTTTAGTAAAGACCTTGTGGAATGAAATTTCATTTCTTACCTGGCCGGTACAGATGCACCTTTCCGTTATTTCGCTAGAATAGATATGGCAGGAGTCACCAGTAGAATGTGTTTTTTGATAATTGCTCGAAAAATAAATTTTTTGGATTTCCGAAAAAAATATGTTTTAAAAGGCCACTGGGTAGATAATAATTTGTAGCAAAACCGGTTTTCCCGGTTGCCTAGTTTTCCGGTGAAGTGAAAAAGTCAATTTTGACAGCTTGCAGTAACCATTAATTAGCTCGTTTTGCTATAAAATCACTTAGATAAGCTCTGAAAGCTACGTAGGAAGGAACAATTTTGACCTAGAGAGGTTTTTTTGCACAAAAAGGGGCTTTCCCAGTACTCCGGTTTTTCCGGGACCGGTGAAAATGAAGCTGGCTACCCGTCAGTTACCCGAATCTATTGCTTAATTTCACCCGATAAACGAAGAATTATTCCTTCTGTTTCGTTCCGAAAAGAAAACTGGCATATTTAAATAATTTTTTTTGCATGACCGGAATAGATGTGAGGCTCCGTTATTTTTCAACCCCCAGACCGGTAAAAGTCCTCATTTTTCATTTTTTGCTACTTTTGCAGCTATTCCACATATTCGGTTCTGAAAAAGACATTCACATTCGAGTCTTTGGCAATCGGATGTATTTTCACAAAAACGGGATGTCCCGGTACTACGTTCATCCGGGAAAACGGAAAAGAAATTTCTGGCAAAAGCTGGCTACCGGCAGTTACCTGAATCTTTTGCTTAATTTCACCAATTTAACTGTTATTTCTGACATTTTAATCAATTTTAGTTAAAACCTTGTGGAATGAAATTTCATTTCTTACCTGGCCGGTACAGATGCACCTTTCCGTTATTTCGCTAGAATAGATATGGCAGGAGTCACCAGTAGAATTGATAATTGCTCGAAAAATAAATTTTTTGGATTTCGGAAAAAAATGTTTTAAAAGGCCACTGGGTAGATAATCATTTGTAGCAAAACCGGTTTACCCGGTTGCCTAGTTTTCCTGTGTAGTGAAAATGTCAATTTGGACAGCTTGCAGTAACCATTAGTTAGCTCGTTTTGCTATAAAATCACTTAGATAAGCTCTGAAAGCTATGTAGGAAGGAACAAATTTGACCTAGAGAGGTTTTTGGACAAAAAGGGGCTCTCCCTGTACTCCAGTTTTTCCGGGACCGGTAAAAATGAAGCTGGCTACCCGGGAGTTACCCGAATCTATTGCTTAATTTCACCCGATAAACGAAGAAAAATTCCTTCTGTTTCGTTCCGAAAAGAAAACCGGCACATTTAAATAATTTTTTTTGCATGACCGGAATAGATGTGAGGCTCCGTTATTTTTCAACCCCCAGACCGGTAAAAGTCCTCATTTTTCAGTTTTTTGCTACTTTTGCAGCTATTCCACATATTTCGGTTCTGAAAAAGAAATTCACATTCGAGTCTTTGGCAATCGGATGTATCTTCACCAAAACGGGATGTCCCGGTACTACGTTCATCCGGGAAAACGGAAAAGAAATTTCTGGCAAAAGCTGGCTACCCGGCAGTTACCTGAATCTTTGCTTATTTTCACCAATTTAACTGCTATTTCTGACATTTGAATCAATTTTAGTAAAGACCTTGTGGAATGAAATTTCATTTCTTACCTGGCCGGTACAGATGCACCTTTCCGTTATTTCGCTAGAATAGATATGGCAGGAGTCACCAGTAGAATGTGTTTTTTGATAATTGCTCGAAAAATAAATTTTTTGGATTTCCGAAAAAAATATGTTTTAAAAGGCCACTGGGTAGATAATAATTTGTAGCAAAACCGGTTTTCCCGGTTGCCTAGTTTTCCGGTGAAGTGAAAAAGTCAATTTTGACAGCTTGCAGTAACCATTAATTAGCTCGTTTTGCTATAAAATCACTTAGATAAGCTCTGAAAGCTACGTAGGAAGGAACAATTTTGACCTAGAGAGGTTTTTGCACAAAAAGGGGCTTTCCCAGTACTCCGGTTTTTCCGGGACCGGTGAAAATGAAGCTGGCTACCCGTCAGTTACCCGAATCTATTGCTTAATTTCACCCGATAAACGGAGAATTATTCCTTCTGTTTCGTTCCGAAAAGAAAACTGGCATATTTAAATAATTTTTTTTGCATGACCGGAATAGATGTGAGGCTCCGTTATTTTTCAACCCCCAGACCGGTAAAAGTCCTCATTTTTCAGTTTTTTGCTACTTTTGCAGCTATTCCACATATTCGGTTCTGAAAAAGACATTCACATTCGAGTCTTTGGCAATCGGATGTATTTTCACCAAAACGGGATGTCCCGGTACTACGTTCATCCGGGAAAACGGAAAAGAAATTTCTGGCAAAAGCTGGCTACCCGGCAGTTACCTGAATCTTTTGCTTAATTTCACCAATTTAACTGTTATTTCTGACATTTTAATCAATTTTAGTTAAAACCTTGTGGAATGAAATTTCATTTCTTACCTGACCGGTACAGATGCACCTTTCCGTTATTTCGCTAGAATAGATATGGCAGGAGAAACCAGTAGAATGTGTTTTTTGATAATTACTCGAAAAATACATTTTTTGGATTTCGGAAAAAAATATGTTTTAAAAGGCCACTGGGTAGATAATCATTTGTAGCAAAACCGGTTTACCCGGTTGCCTAGTTTTCCTGTGAAGTGAAAAAGTCAATCTTGACACCTTGCAGTAACCATTAGTTAGCTCGTTTTGCTATGAAATCACTTAGATAAGCTCTGAAAGCTATGTAGGAAGGAACAAATTTGACCTAGAGAGGTTTTTGGACAAAAAGGGGCTCTCCCTGTACTCCGGTTTTTCCGGGAACGGTGAAAATGAAGCTGGCTACCCGGGAGTTACCCGAATCTATTGCTTAATTTCACCCGATAAACGAAGAATTATTCCTTCTGTTTCGTTCCGAAAAGAAAACTGGCATATTTAAATAATTTTTTTTGCATGACCGGAATAGATGTGAGGCTCCGTTATTTTTCAACCCCCAGACCGGTAAAAGTCCTCATTTTTCAGTTTTTTGCTACTTTTGCAGCTATTCCACATATTTCGGTTCTGAAAAAGAAATTCACATTCGAGTCTTTGGCAATCGGATGTATCTTCACCAAAACGGGATGTCCCGGTACTACGTTCATCCGGGAAAACGGAAAAGAAATTTCTGGCAAAAGCTGGCTACCCGGCAGTTACCTGAATCTTTTGCTTATTTTCACCAATTTAACTGCTATTTCTGACATTTGAATCAATTTTAGTAAAGACCTTGTGGAATGAAATTTCATTTCTTACCTGGCGGTACAGATGCACCTTTCCGTTATTTCGCTAGAATAGATATGGCAGGAGTCACCAGTAGAATGTGTTTTTTGATAATTGCTCGAAAAATAAATTTTTTGGATTTCCGAAAAAAATATGTTTTAAAAGGCCACTGGGTAGATAATAATTTGTAGCAAAACCGGTTTTCCCGGTTGCCTAGTTTTCCGGTGAAGTGAAAAAGTCAATTTTGACAGCTTGCAGTAACCATTAATTAGCTCGTTTTGCTATAAAATCACTTAGATAAGCTCTGAAAGCTACGTAGGAAGGAACAATTTTGACCTAGAGAGGTTTTTTTGCACAAAAAGGGGCTTTCCCAGTACTCCGGTTTTTCCGGGACCGGTGAAAATGAAGCTGGCTACCCGTCAGTTACCCGAATCTATTGCTTAATTTCACCCGATAAACGAAGAATTATTCCTTCTGTTTCGTTCCGAAAAGAAAACTGGCATATTTAAATAATTTTTTTTGCATGACCGGAATAGATGTGAGGCTCCGTTATTTTTCAACCCCCAGACCGGTAAAAGTCCTCATTTTTCAGTTTTTTGCTACTTTTGCAGCTATTCCACATATTCGGTTCTGAAAAAGACATTCACATTCGAGTCTTTGGCAATCGGATGTATTTTCACAAAAACGGGATGTCCCGGTACTACGTTCATCCGGGAAAACGGAAAAGAAATTTCTGGCAAAAGCTGGCTACCCGGCAGTTACCTGAATCTTTTGCTTAATTTCACCAATTTAACTGTTATTTCTGACATTTTAATCAATTTTAGTTAAAACCTTGTGGAATGAAATTTCATTTCTTACCTGGCCGGTACAGATGCACCTTTCCGTTATTTCGCTAGAATAGATATGGCAGGAGTCACCAGTAGAATTGATAATTGCTCGAAAAATAAATTTTTTGGATTTCGGAAAAAAATGTTTTAAAAGGCCACTGGGTAGATAATCATTTGTAGCAAAACCGGTTTACCCGGTTGCCTAGTTTTCCTGTGTAGTGAAAATGTCAATTTGGACAGCTTGCAGTAACCATTAGTTAGCTCGTTTTGCTATAAAATCACTTAGATAAGCTCTGAAAGCTATGTAGTAAGGAACAAATTTGACCTAGAGAGGTTTTTGGACAAAAAGGGGCTCTCCCTGTACTCCAGTTTTTCCGGGACCGGTAAAAATGAAGCTGGCTACCCGGGAGTTACCCGAATCTATTGCTTAATTTCACCCGATAAACGAAGAAAAATTCCTTCTGTTTCGTTCCGAAAAGAAAACCGGCACATTTAAATAATTTTTTTTGCATGACCGGAATAGATGTGAGGCTCCGTTATTTTTCAACCCCCAGACCGGTAAAAGTCCTCATTTTTCAGTTTTTTGCTACTTTTGCAGCTATTCCACATATTTCGGTTCTGAAAAAGAAATTCACATTCGAGTCTTTGGCAATCGGATGTATCTTCACCAAAACGGGATGTCCCGGTACTACGTTCATCCGGGAAAACGGAAAAGAAATTTCTGGCAAAAGCTGGCTACCCGGCAGTTACCTGAATCTTTGCTTATTTTCACCAATTTAACTGCTATTTCTGACATTTGAATCAATTTTAGTAAAGACCTTGTGGAATGAAATTTCATTTCTTACCTGGCCGGTACAGATGCACCTTTCCGTTATTTCGCTAGAATAGATATGGCAGGAGTCACCAGTAGAATGTGTTTTTTGATAATTGCTCGAAAAATAAATTTTTTGGATTTCCGAAAAAAATATGTTTTAAAAGGCCACTGGGTAGATAATAATTTGTAGCAAAACCGGTTTTCCCGGTTGCCTAGTTTTCCGGTGAAGTGAAAAAGTCAATTTTGACAGCTTGCAGTAACCATTAATTAGCTCGTTTTGCTATAAAATCACTTAGATAAGCTCTGAAAGCTACGTAGGAAGGAACAATTTTGACCTAGAGAGGTTTTTGCACAAAAAGGGGCTTTCCCAGTACTCCGGTTTTTCCGGGACCGGTGAAAATGAAGCTGGCTACCCGTCAGTTACCCGAATCTATTGCTTAATTTCACCCGATAAACGGAGAATTATTCCTTCTGTTTCGTTCCGAAAAGAAAACTGGCATATTTAAATAATTTTTTTTGCATGACCGGAATAGATGTGAGGCTCCGTTATTTTTCAACCCCCAGACCGGTAAAAGTCCTCATTTTTCAGTTTTTTGCTACTTTTGCAGCTATTCCACATATTCGGTTCTGAAAAAGACATTCACATTCGAGTCTTTGGCAATCGGATGTATTTTCACCAAAACGGGATGTCCCGGTACTACGTTCATCCGGGAAAACGGAAAAGAAATTTCTGGCAAAAGCTGGCTACCCGGCAGTTACCTGAATCTTTTGCTTAATTTCACCAATTTAACTGTTATTTCTGACATTTTAATCAATTTTAGTTAAAACCTTGTGGAATGAAATTTCATTTCTTACCTGACCGGTACAGATGCACCTTTCCGTTATTTCGCTAGAATAGATATGGCAGGAGAAACCAGTAGAATGTGTTTTTTGATAATTGCTCGAAAAATACATTTTTTGGATTTCGGAAAAAAATATGTTTTAAAAGGCCACTGGGTAGATAATCATTTGTAGCAAAACCGGTTTACCCGGTTGCCTAGTTTTCCTGTGAAGTGAAAAAGTCAATCTTGACACCTTGCAGTAACCATTAGTTAGCTCGTTTTGCTATGAAATCACTTAGATAAGCTCTGAAAGCTATGTAGGAAGGAACAAATTTGACCTAGAGAGGTTTTTGGACAAAAAGGGGCTCTCCCTGTACTCCGGTTTTTCCGGGACCGGTGAAAATGAAGCTGGCTACCCGGGAGTTACCCGAATCTATTGCTTAATTTCACCCGATAAACGAAGAATAATTCCTTCTGTTTCGTTCCGAAAAGAAAACTGGCACATTTAAATAATTTTTATTGCATGACCGGAATAGATGTGAGGCTTCGTTATTTTTCAACCCCCAGACCGGTAAAAGTCCTCATTTTTCAGTTTTTTGCTACTTTTGCAGCTATTCCACATATTTCGGTTCTGAAAAAGACATTCACATTCGAGTCTTTGGCAATCGGATGTATTTTCACCAAAACGGGATGTCCTGGTACTACAAAAAGGGGCTTTCCCGGTACTCCGGTTTTTCCGGGACCGGTGAAAATGAAGCTGGCTACCCGTCAGTTACCCGAATCTATTGCTTAATTTCACCCGATAAACGAAGAATTATTTCTTCTGTTTCGTTCTGAAAAGAAAACCGGTACATTTAAATAATTTTTTTTGCATGACCGGAATAGATGTGAGGCTCCGTTATTTTTCAACCCCCAGACCGGTAAAAGTCCTCACTTTTCAGGTTTGCTACTTTTGCAGCTATTCCACATAGTTCGGTTCTGAAAAAGAAATTCACATTCGAGTCCTTGGCAATCGGATGTATTTTCACCAAAACGGGATGTCCCGGTACTACGCTTATCCGGGAAAACGGAAAAGAAATTTCTGGCAAAAGCTGGCTACCCGGCAGTTACCTGAATCTTTTGCTTATTTTCACCAATTTAACTGCTATTTCTGACATTTGAATCAATTTTAGTAAAGACCTTGTGGAATGAAATTTCATTTCTTACCTGGCCGGTACAGATGCACCTTTCCATTATTTCGCTAGAATAGATATGGCAGGAGTCACCAGTAGAATGTGTTTTTTGATAATTGCTCGAAAAATAAATTTTTTGGATTTCCGAAAAAAATATGTTTTAAAAGGCCACTGGGTAGATAATAATTTGTAGCAAAACCGGTTTTCCCGGTTGCCTAGTTTTCCGGTGAAGTGAAAAAGTCAATTTTGACAGCTTGCAGTAACCATTAATCAGCTCGTTTTGCTATAAAATCACTTAGATAAGCTCTGCAAGCTACGTAGGAACGAACAATTTTGACCTAGAGAGGTTTTTGCACAAAAAGTTGCTTTCCCGGTACTCCGGTTTTTCCGGGACCGGTGAAAATGAAGCTGGCTACCCGTCAGTTACCCGAATCTATTGCTTAATTTCACCCGATAAACGAAGAATTATTCCTTCTGTTTTGTTCCGAAAAGAAAACCGGCACATTTAAATAATTTTTTTTGCATGACCGGAATAGATGTGAGGCTCCGTTATATTTCAACCCCCAGACCGGTAAAAGTCCTCATTTTTCAGTTTTTTGCTACTTTTGCAGCTATTCCACATATTTCGGTTCTGAAAAAGACATTCACATTCGAGTCTTTGGCAAGCGGATGTATTTTCACCAAAACGGGATGTCCCGGTACTACGTTCATCCGGGAAAACGGAAAAGAAATTTCTGGCAAAAGCTGGCTACCCGGCAGTTACCTGAATCTTTTGCTTAATTTCACCAATTTAACTGTTATTTCTGACATTTTAATCAATTTTAGTTAAAACCTTGTGGAATGAAATTTCATTTCTTACCTGACCGGTACAGATGCACCTTTCCGTTATTTCGCTAGAATAGATATGGCAGGAGAAACCAGTAGAATGTGTTTTTTGATAATTGCTCGAAAAATAAATTTTTTGGATTTCCGAAAAAAATATTTTTTAAAAGGCCACTGGGTAGATAATCATTTGTAGCAAAACCGGTTTACCCGGTTGCCTAGTTTTCCTGCGAAGTGAAAAAGTCAATTTTGACACCTTGCAGTAACCATTAGTCAGCTCGTTTTGCTATGAAATCACTTAGATAAGCTCTGAAAGCTATGTAGGAAGGAACAAATTTGACCTAGAGAGGTTTTTGGACAAAAAGGGGCTCTCCCTGTACTCCAGTTTTTCCGGGACCGGTGAAAATGAAGCTGGCTACCCGTCAGTTACCCGAATCTATTGCTTAATTTCACCCGATAAACGAAGAATTATTCCTTCTGTTTCGTTTTGAAAAGAAAACCGGCCGATTAAATAATTTTTTTTGCATGACCGGAATAGATGTGAGGCTCCGTTATTTTTCAACCCCCAGACCGGTAAAAGTCCTCATTTTTCAGTTTTTTGCTACTTTTGCAGCTATTCCACATATTTCGGTTCTGAAAAAGACAGTCACATTCGAGTCTTTGGCAATCGGATGTATTTTCACCGAAACGGGATGTCCTGGTACTACGTTCATCTGGGAAAACAGAAAAGAAATTTCTGGCAAAAGCTGGCTACCCGGCAGTTACCTGAATCTTTTGCTTATTTTCACCAATTTAACTGCTATTTCTGACATTTGAATCAATTTTAGTAAAGACCTTGTGGAATGAAATTTCATTTCTTACTTGGCCGGTACAGATGCACCTTTCCGTTATTTCGCTAGAATAGATATGGCAGGAGTCACCAGTAGAATGTGTTTTTTGATAATTGCTGGAAAAATAAATTTTTTGGATTTCCGAAAAAAATATGTTTTAAAAGGCCACTGGGTAAATAATAATTTGTAGCAAAACCGGTTTTCCCGGTTGCCTAGTTTTCCGGTGAAGTGAAAAAGTCAATTTTGACAGCTTGCAGTAACCATTAATTAGCTCGTTTAGCTATAAAATCACTTAGATAAGCTCTGCAAGCTACGTAGGAAGGAACAATTTTGACCTAGAGAGGTTTTTGCACAAAAAGGGGCTTTCCCGGTACTCTGGTTTTTCCGTGAACGGTGAAAATGAAGCTGGCTACCCGGGAGTTACCCGAATCTATTGCTTAATTTCACCCAATAAACTTAAGGTCATCCCACTCGTTTCTATCCGGAAAACTTTATGTCCTTGTGACATATCTCCTTGATCAGTTGTTTTCTAGACTCCATAGATATCATGTTTAAGTATCAGTAGAGAGGATCGAGTCAAATACTGGGGTCTGGGGGGGTAGGTGGTATTGACTGGGGTAAACGACTCTCTGGAGTGGCACTTACCATACTTATTGTATATTTTTATCAATGTTCAGTAGCTGACGGGGGTGGGCAGAAATCCAATACGGGGGGTAAATGCTCCCCGATGTCACAACTGGATGTCACATAGTTTTATTTTTTACTGTATTATATTGAATTCCCTTTCTTTTTCATTGCTTCAGCATACTCAGGTAGCTGACAGGTAGCTGCCAGGTAGCCAGGTCAGGTAGTTAACTTTACCACATTTCAGGTAGCTGCCGGGTAACTGCGAGGTAGCCAGTTCGGGTAGCCAATTTTACAATAATTTTGGGTAGCTGTCGGGTAGCTGTCGGGTAGCCAGACTCGGGTAGCCAACTTTACCTATCTTTAAGATATTTGTTTACATTTCTAAAATTTGTCTTCATATATCAATTGGGCTTATAATGGAACTGAACAAATTTTACAGTTCCATCAAGTTAAATATGACTCAAATCATTCTTTTAAGCAACTTTTAAATTGGGAGAAGATATAGATTTAATTAATTAAATGAGGAGTATCTAACAAAATTGTCAATCCTCATTGATCAGCTGTTTAATTGTCAGCTAGCTTTTCGTAACTTCACGAAAGAATTGTTTATCAATTGGAGTATCTATCGTAAGGACTTAGATTGGTATAATTTTGTGATGTAAAACGATGGAAAGGCATATTTTCACATAATAAAAATATTAATACACCACTGTGTCAAAAATAATTGTAGTGTATCACCTGAGAATTAAGGTCTTTTCAGGTCAATTATCATTCACAATTCATGAATCCAAAAAAAATTACCTGATTATCATGATTATAGCTATCGAGTTAGCATACTATCTCCATCAATTCAAAATCATAATACAAAAATACACCCAACTGCAAAAATAACAATCTCATCAACAAGCACAACAAACATGGTATTTAAGTTTGACCCACCTCTCAGATGATGTGAAGGCTGCTGCTGCAGAGATCCATGTGAAACAGGTGATGATGGGAGAGGCACTGCTGGCTACTGCTTCAGCAGTGTTCAGCAACAGAGCATCCCTGTTCAAGCTGGAGGGAGCACAGTGGGAGATTATATGTGTTGACAGGTCTATTGGCAGAGAGGGCTCTGATGTACAGAAGAAGTTATACAACAAAGGGAGTTTGTGGACATGTGTACATACAGTGCTTCACAAAAGTATTAGGACACTTCACACATGAATCATTTAATTATTTTGGTCTGCAGAGACCATTTGATCCATTCCTTAGCATGCCGAAGGTTCTCCATTTGCATGACGCTTTCTATCAATTCACTATAGCTCTTTGTAGATCAGCGGTCCACACCATTTTTAGAATTAACTTTCAACATGGCCTCGTGATTTCACTGGCTTTAAAATGTTTTGCTTGTGTCAGTTGCGGTTAATCGGTTTAGTGCTTATCATATCTAGCAGCATAGGTGACAATAAACAGACTAATTAAAAGACTTAAGGCACTTCATCAATAAGAAGATTAGGAGACCAACAGAAGACTGCAAATGACGTGGCAAAGCCAGATTGCAAATTGAAAATAAGAAAATTTATACCACTGTTTGCTTTTTCTGGCCAATCAGAAGGCAGGATTTCGCTCTGATATAATGCATATCACAGCTCATACACCTGACCATGATATTGCATGCTTGGCTGACTACAAGTTGACAAAATTGAAGGAAACACTGTAACAAAACTGACCAACAAAGGATTAAAACTGAACAACACAGACTGTAAACAAGGAGGAAGATTGTATCAAGTGTAACTGGTCTCAATAAAAAGGCAAAATTCACTCTTTTTTATAAATACCATTATCTGAAATAATGATCAAATTTAAGGTCACTTGATAAAATAGTACATTTGGGATATGTAAGCTGCAAAAAAATAGCGGAGCAGCAGACCAACAATTTTGGCCCCATTTTGGCAAGTTCAAAGAATTATTTTTTCTTCTTAATTCGGGGGCTGCCGCCCCCGAACCCCTGCTCCTTGCTTTCTGTTATTTTTCAAATATCTTTCATAATTTAAAAATAACATTTGCTAAGCGACTGTAATAATCAACCTCCCCAAAGTGACCTTGGCTGAGATGGCTGCACTATCAACCTACCTATCTATCTATATATCTATCTATCTATCCGTCTATCAATTTATCTGTCTATCCATATCTATCTATAAAATTAATAAATGAAATTAATGTATTGTGTTATTTCCATCTATCTATCGATCTTTCTATCTATCTTTCCATCTATCTTTCTATCTACAAAATTAACGTATTGTATTATTTCCTGAGAACAAAGAATTCTGACCTGTTGCCTTCAGGGCTGCCAACCTTCAAATGAACCGAGGAACATGAATGTGCAACAAATACAATGAAATGTTATCAAACAAGAAGGATTGAAGGCAAACAAAGGGATTTAAATTAATTTGTTTTGTACTTAGTGGTATAAGTTAGATAACACCCTTGTTTGTGACAATATGCAATAATCCTCGGGCTAAAGCCCTCGGATATATTGCATATTGTCACAAACGAGGGCGTTATCTATTACTAATTTTTCCAGTGGACCGCCAATCAGCAAAGAGCTATAATACGCATTGGTAGAAGGACATTTCATAACTTTTTCTTCTTTTCTACCAAGGATGGTTTTCCCACCTCCAATACTTTTGGTGCTTTTTGCATCTGAATTGAAATGGTTTGGTTGGTACAGGAATGCTTTTCCTATCAGTTCCTTAATCAGACCAGTTGTGTGTCAGTGATTAATTTGTGGATGGCAGTCCACTGGAAAATTAATTTTCTTATTTTCAATTTGAAAACTGGCTTTGCCAAATCATTGACAATTTTCTATTAGTTCCCTAATGTTCTTCTTATTAAATTAAGTCATTAATTAGTTTGTTTATTGTCACCTATGCTGCAAGATATGATAAGCACTGAACAATTGACAAACCGGCACTTTTCACGGACTCTGGCAGTGCATCCAGCTTCCAGAGTTGCATAATTCCAACAGAAATACAGATTTAGCCGCAGATACTTTTCAGAAATACTGCATTGACAGAAGACCACCAAAACCTCCGATCCCCAAAGCTTCCTGCAAAAGTGCATAAAACTTCCAGAGTTGCATAATTCCAACAGAAATACAGATTAAGCTGCAGAAACTTTTCAGTAAAACAGAAGTGACAGAAGAGCACCATTACCTCCGATCCCCAAAGCTTAATGCAGAAGTGGATAGGGTAATGTTCTTTGAGTTGGACACTTAAATTCTGTACATGTTTAAAAAGTGATATCTTACTTGGCCTATGGGTTATTGATTGTCAACCAGGGCCTCAAATTAATCGTTTTTGCCAAATCTAACAGAAAATTGACAATTAGCACAACACAAGAAATATACTTGTGGTTAAATTTCTAAAATAACAAATGACATAGGGTATCTTTGAGTGGGACAGCTGTGTTGTAAAAACATGACATCAAAGCTATAGGTGCATTAGAGCCTTCCCTTCTATTGAAATAGCTCATATTTGATCACAAAATGGGCTAAGCTTACAAGTAAGTGAAAGACATGGAAACTGGAGTCAAATCAATACCATAGGCCAGCAAAGGATCCTTCAAATCAGACAAAAATTCACTAAAAATAGACAATTTATGACAAAAAATTCTGAGAATAACGGGTATTTTACCTCATCTTTATAGCAGTGAAAAACACACTTTCGCTGATGATATCATGCTGATATTTTTTGGCATAGATAAAGGACATTTTCGGCTACAAATTGGTACCAAACATACTAGTATACAAGCTCTAAATTAGCCTTTGGAGCCTAACAAAAAGTGTCCAACTCAAGGTTACCTTTCCTAAGTGTCCGACTCAAAGAACCTTACTGTAAAACTTCCAACAGAAATACAGAATTAACCACAGAAACATTTCAGAAATACAGAAGTGACAGAAGACCACCAAAACTTCCGATCCCCAAAGCTTACTGCAGAAGTGCAGAAAACTTCCAGAGTTGCATAATTCCAACAGAAATACAGATTTAGCCGCAGAAACTATTCAGAAATACAGAAGTGACAGAAGACCACCAAAACCCTCGATCCCCAAAGCTTACTGCATAAGTGCATAAAACTTCCAGAGTTGCATAATTCCAACAATTATCAATAAGATGAAACATTTTTTACCAACAGAGATTTTGCTAAACCTTTATAACTCCTTAGTTGTGTCATACTTAAATTATGGAACTATCTTGTGGGGATGGAAGCTTAACAATCTACTCAAGCTTCAAAAAAAGGCAATTCGTTCAGTTGCAAGAACTAAATATAATGCACATACAAGCCCACTATTCAAAAAACTTAATATTCTGAAGATACAATTAAGATATGCGTGCCCTGAATGACCTTAAGTTTTGCCATAAGTATATGTGAACAAACTTTTACCTCAATACTTCTAAGAACTACACAAAGACACTACTCATACTCATTTCACCCGACAGAGAGAGATGCTTCATCTTCCTACTGTGAGACATGATTTCCGAGGCAGGCAATAAGGTATCACTTTCCTTTTGTATTTAACAACATGGATCCAAATTTTAAGGCTAAATTAAGTACCCGCAGCTTCTTAAACTTTATATCAAGAAAAAGATTATTGACTCTTATGAAGCTGTTTGTTTAATTGACAATTGTTACATATGCGATCGTTAGTGTCCCCAGGTCTCCTGCTCTTGTATTGTGTCTTCGGAAGGAATCTGCTAATATTCCATTTCAGTCTTCTTTTTCTTTTCAATTTCCTATTCTAATGAATTTTATGGATCTTTTTTACTTTGTGACCTTCTCTTATTATATATACTATGCACTGAATCTGAAACAATTGTATACTAAGTTTTATTTTTCCATATATTATGTCATATTTACAAAAGGGTGGCCTCTTTGCAGCGACAGATTAGTCTTTGAGAGGTCTCCCTTCCCATTACATGAAATATTTAAAAGAATAATTTGAACATTGTAAAATACATATGGGAAAATAAACAATATCTGAATCGACAGAAATACAGATTTAGCCATAGAAACTTTTCAGAAATACTGCAGTGACAGAGAACCATTAAAACCTTTGAAACCTCTGATCCCCAAAGCTTTCTGCAGAAGTGCATAAAACTTCCAGAGTTACATAATTCCAACAGAAATACAGACTTAGCCGAAGAAATTTTTCAGAAATACTGTAGTGACAGAGAACCACTAAAACCTACGATCCCCAAAGCTTACTGCAGAAGTGCATAAAACTGCCGGAGTTGCCTAATTCCAACAGAAATACAGATTTAGCCGCAGAAACTTTTCAGAAGTACTGCAGTGACAGAGAACCACTAAAATCTCCGATCCCCAAAGCTTCCTGCAGAAGTGCAGAAAACCTCCTGAGCTGCAAAATCCTACAGAATTTAGCTGCAGAAACTTCTCAGACATGCTGCAGCGACAGAGGTCCCTGAGGTTTCCTCTCCTCCCCCTGCCTCCTTCTAAGTTTACGCATCATCGCCACTAAAATACCAAAACCTCAAAACCCCTCACCTGACCCCCAAACTGCCACGACCCAAACCAATGATTCCTGGGTAGCAGCAAGACCTAGGTGAAACAGGTCTGAACTTTGCTGCATTGCAGAAAGCTACAGCTAATAGAAACAGAGATGCAGAAAATCCGCAGAGAAATACAGAATTCTTGTAGAAAACTTCAGAAGAGCTGAATTCTTCAGCTTCTTGAAAAATTCTGTAAGAATGTGCAGAAATAATCCTGAGTTGCATTTTTCCCAGGAAAATACAGATTTTGCACTGAAAACTTTTCAGAAATGCAGTAGCAAGAGAGGGCCACCAAAATCCCCGATCCCCACCACCCCTACATTTGTTTTCTGGGTAGACATTTTCAGAACTGCCTAATTTTGCAGCTTGTTGCAGCATTCTGTATGAAATTATGCGTGGTAGAACTTTCTTCCATGAAACCACCAGACAGAGAGCAATAAAATTGGTCTTATAATTGCTACAAATGGCAGAGCTCTGCAGCTACTTGCACAAATTGTACAGGATTGCAGAATTGCTGCAGACTGCATGAAGAAATACATGTAATTCTCACAGGACAGCCAGAAGGAACTAGAGTAGGGAGTGAGCAGGTAAAAGAGAGGCTTGTGATGGAATACCTCCTAGATAGCTTGGAGACCTTCAACTACACAGGCTAAGAGTAAGAGTAAGATTCAAAATTTACGGACTTTTGCTGGTTGAACTTGATGCCAAGAAACCAATACTCACTAGACCAAGAGCATAGAAAATTGTCTTCTATTCTTCATGCCACCTTGCAAATGCCCTGACCACTGGGCCACTCAAATTTTGTAGAGACTGCATATAAATACATAATTATGTAGGGAACTTACAGACTTTCTTTTAAATAAACCGGCCTTCAGTAGGGGAAGCTTGGGAGAGTTGGGCCGCAGGGAGGGTTGGGCCACCCTGATTTTTGAGGAAACTAAAAATTTTTTGAGAAAGCTGCAGCCACCAAAATGTTATAAAAATAAAAATCTTTCAATGGATGTAACATTTCTGGCTAATTTGCTTGTCACGATCTTTAGAGAGAAGAAAATTCAAATTTGGATGAAAAAAGGAAAAACTGAGCCATGTTACGAGTTTTTAATTGTCTGTCAGACAACAAGGACTGAGAAATTTTTCTATGGCATGCTTGGTAGGCTTGATTATTCAGTTGTTATTAACATATTTTGGAAAATTATCAGACAACCGGTTTTGTCATAATTGGGATTTAGAGAAAAATGGTGGAATGGGGGAGAGTTGGGACAATGCTAATACTCTCCCTACATGTGTTGCATTTACCCAGATTTATTTTTATTAAGACAGAAGAACTTGTCTAGAGCAATTTTCAACAGAGATTGAATATTTTTAGGCCTTAATAATTATTCATAATCTAATAAAATTAGATATCAGGAAATCTAGATGGGGAGAGTTGGGCCATCAGGCCGAGGCTTAAGTCTGACAGCAAACTAGAGTTGAAAGAGGCCTCAATTCAGGATTAGCGACTTCTATGACCACCACACTTCAGGTTAAAAATATTATGGCCTCAAGTGCAGCTTAACCGAACCTGATATATTGCAATGGCCCAAGTCTCCCTCCTGAATGGCCCAAGTCTCCCACTTGATGGGGAGAGTTGGGCCAATTTTTTTCCAATTTTCATGGGGCTGTAGCTCATATGTTCTTGGGCAAATATCAATGCAAACCTAAAGATATTTTTCTGAAATATTTCAAGATACAATACATGCATTAAGCATGTTTATATAATCATTATTGTTAGCAGGAGGTGCAAGAATGTAAAAAGTGGCCCAACTCTCCCAAGCTTCCCCTACTGTGCTGCAAATCTCAGTGTGTTGTGTCAATATATTATAAGAGTTAATATTGTTATCCTATAAATTTTAATGAAAAATGAAAGTTATTTACAAAATGAATTACATGATATTTTTAAATAAGTCAATGTGTATACTACAATGTTAAGCCTACATCAGAAATTATCCAGCTTTCACTTTAGATGTTGGTGAAACATTTGAGATCTTCACATTAGCCCAAAGTAAACCGATCGCATAACCAATTAAGGATCCAATGATGCAGGTGATAGGCCAGACCTGAAAAAGAAAAGTTTGCTTTTTTGTCGATCTATATCAATTTCTGCTAATTACACCTTTGACATTTATATGGGCAACGCAGACAAACATTTAATACATTCATAATAATCAGTAGCCTGAATTACATGATAATGCAAGGTCAATTTTACATTAGGTAACAATACAATGTGGATGGACAGCGCATCTACTTATCAGACAATAGAAGGATGGATGATTGAGGCTTTACATCCTGTATTTATGCATTGGTGGGCTAATTGAGATAGGAGGAGGACACAGCAATGAGGCAAAGCATGATTGAAACAGCCATCCAATACAGGCCAGTGACCTGGCAAGAGCTTGATTCAAACCCTGGACCCAGCGATTGGCAGCCCAGCACGCTACCACCTAGTTAACCCTGCCTCCCTCTTTATTAGACAACGAAACATGTACAAAATATGTGACTGTAGACCTAAGAAAATTTTGTCAGACCGATAACTTGAAATGGAATACCTGCCAAGGTCTGTCCCAGTCCAGAGGAATGGGGAATGCTCCGAACCAAGCACCCACCACGGAAAATACTGTTGTAAGAACGACTGATGTCTCGAGACTAGATTCACCCCTGAAAAAGCAATAAAGGATGAGGTTACACTGCAATGCAATTTTATGCAAATAAGATTGAAAGCTCCGATATCTAATGCTTAATTGGTCTGTTTGCAGGTAAGTATTAGACTATTAGTGTTACTAAAGGTGATCATTTTGTTTAAGAGTTAATTCTAATTACAGCCTGTCACTTTGATACCGAAAAAGAGTGTACTGTTGCACTGTGAAAATGGCACTTCGTGTGTCATCATACCCAATACTTTCAATGTTAATTTGATTTAAGGAGACTAATCCCTCTTGTTGGTGACAGCCAAACGAAAGGATTATGCATCTGATTTTCAATCCAAAATCAGTCATGACAAGTCAAATGGCCTTCTCTTGATCATGACTAATCAAACAGCCTCAGTGTTTCCCATGTTGAAAGTAGAGAAGATGACACTTCATCAGCTATCATGAGTCACGAAGTGCATTTTTCACAGTGAACTGGTCCTCATTTTTTCTCTATCAAAGTGAAAGACTGTAAAGAATTTGCTTACCCACTAAGAGAAAAAATTTTCAGCCAATGCTGGGGATTATTGCCGAAAACACACAAACACGGAATAACCGTCAGAATACTGAGGAGCATGGCAAAATGGAAGGTCTCCGCCACATTTCTGAAAAAAATTAACATAATAATCCAATAAATGACAATGCAGTCAATATACACGTGACAATAATGATTGATTCATCAAATATCATTAAAAATTCAGGGTAGTCAGAAACCGGTCACACTCACTCAAATACCGCTGCCCCAAACAATATAGCTGCAAGGTGGAATAATACTGTGAAAGCAGCTAACAAGGCTCCACTTTGGATCACATTTCTTGGTGTCTGAAAATTCAAAAGGTAGAACCAATCAATTAGATTTAAACAGTTATTTAGCAATGACTTTGGATGTATCGGTGGTATTGGCACCCAAGAACAGTATCGGTAACGGATCAAACACACGTACTACTCTATATTTAGCCAATGGGCGAGTTCTCAGTGGCTGGTGGTGGCGCTACTGTACTAGAGAGTCACTGTGATGTCACCATTGTCACAATGATTGATGTCACAACTGCAACAATGACACAATTGATGACATCACCATTGTTTACTCACTATCTAATGGTTACCCCGATGCATTGAAGCCCCCCATTAATTAATGGTATCTGACTATCCATATCGAATGGTATTGGAAATTGGTGAGTGAGTGAGTTTATGTTTTACGCCCCATCAGCACCGATGCGGGGGTCACAGTGTCTTTGGTAGGCATATCACCATGAATTATAGGACGATAATAAGGTGCCGACGAATGTCACGATTAGCTATGACTAGCATCTAATTTTTTCTAATTTTTTTTGCAAAATTTTAGTATAACTTAAAATCGTGAAATTCGTCGCCAACCCACTAAAACGGACTTCTGGCGATCTGACCAATCAGAGAGCCGTACATGCTTGAAGTGTTGCAACGACGCAAACGGAACTCAGAGATATTCATAGTGCGTATCGCAAATTGGTAGTATTAGCAACAAATACTAGCATCGGCAACAGATCAGAAGTGATGAAGTGGTATGAAGCATCCCTAAAAATGGCAATAGACAGGCCAGGCCTAATCTACGATGCATTTATTAAGATATTAAGATATTAAGTGATCAAAAATATTTAGACAATAATTCACTCAATGAAGGGTTTTAAACACTCAAATATCGCTCATGTAAACAAACATCTCATTATCACAGCTCAAGTCCTCAGGAAAACAGATTACAATATAGTTTCATGCAGAATTCATTTACCCTGGTACCAGTAATTCAAACACTCTCCAATACATACCTTTAAGCATCTGAGTTTATTTCCTTGGATAAGATAGAATCCACAAAGCTGCCAGGTGAACAAAATGATTGAATAGACTTTGGTGGCTAACAATGGCTCAGAAACAACATCAAAACATCGCAGAATGTACTTGCATCCACAGGACACTGTCAATATTAGGATAAATGTGGAAATATTCCACATAGACACAGTTTTATGTGCCGATTCCATGGCATTCCTTCAGGAAAACTGTCAACAAAATATTTTTTAGTACGCAGACTTCGCGGTAGGTGGCTGAAATCAGATTTTAGGAGCCCTGGCGAGAAACTGAAAAACTAAAATGGAATTTTTTCCCCATCTTGCATGTCTGCTGCCTTATTAAACTGTCCTGATGTCTGCAGAGCTATGAAAGTGAAACACTTCAGAAGCTGAATTGTATCTTTGTTGTTTATTGGGTCATGGGTCAACTCACCAGGAGAGAACTCGCCAGGTGAAAACTCGCCAGGCCACAAACTCGCCAGTTTATATTTATATTAGCCTATAGGGCCTACAGAGCTTAAATATATGATTGCTAGTGTTATGTGAATGGTATATTACATGATCGTCTTTGTGTCAAAGAATTGAGTCAATAGGACAATTAGAAGTGGTTCAAAATCGAGTTTAAAATTAACAAGAATCCATGGATTCAAAGGCTAGTCGATTCAGTATTAGGCCAATATTTATAGAATAGTGATTAACCGGGATAGCGATATGCCTCTATTACATCTGTCTTGCAGATATGGTTATCATAGTTTTGAACAATGTGAATTTTGCAAAAAAATGTCAGTGAGGAGTAATTGCCCTGATCTCAAATTTTTATCCAGAAATGTGTCTGAAATGAAATTCCTTATTTTAATATTGTTCAACGAAACTCAACAGATTGTGATGCTGCAGTCTATCGTGCATTACTTATCATATATACTATCACTAAGCAGACCAGTTGCACTGAGCTGTGTTCAATTACAACTGCACATTTTTGTTGACCTGTAGTGTTTTTTTAATTTTTTTATTAGTTGTGTCTGATAAATGTGATGTGCTTGTGTGTGAAATTGCTTAACAACAGCACTGTGGCTGTAACACCAATGAAACAGAGTTCAGGCATGTTTGTTTACAGGCCTACACATAAACAACTTCTTGTTGTGATGTGGTACAACAGGAAATCAAAATATTGGAACCCAAAACTTCCACACAGTTCCAATCCAACGGGAAAGTAAGGTTGTAAAATTAAAGCTACATGGTCAAATTGGTAAAAAATAAAATTATGTCTTGATCAATCATAATATAGTACTTATTGCATAAATTGTGCTGTATTGGACAGTCATTTTACTTGATAGAAGACAAAATAAATCAAAGAAGACATGTAAGTTATGATGTAAGTGAAATTGAATTGACATTTATTTTCTAATCTGCTCAACTTGATATCACATTAATGACCACATTTTTAATTATTTACTCTCATTCACACTGTGGTGTAATTTACAATATAAAACATAAAATAATTACAATTAATTATAAGCACTGAGTTATACTTTCAAGAAATTCTCCAATTGCAATAACTTGATATTTTATTTTGACACAGATCAATGAATAATTGCAATCATTAGACACTACCTGCCAACTCAAGCCAATTCCATTAATTGATATTACCTTTGACACTGACTGATCTCCGTAGTAATTGCAATCATTAGACACAACCTGCCAACTCAAGCCAATTGAGTTGATATTTTCTATGACACTGCTCAATGAGTAATTGCAATCATTAGACACTAGCTGTCAACTCTGAATGTGTCACTGCTTAGTAAATGGTATATAAAGACCAGCCTTGGTGCATCTGTTCAGTGTACAACAAGACATGCTTTAAGAAGAACATGCCAAAGAAGATGAGAAAAAGAGGATAATGGCTTTTCAGTACATCTTAAGGAAAAAAGGTAAATCTCATGTTATGATTTCTACTTGCTTGGCCTAGTCATCTTGTGCTTGTTTCAAGCAGTTGTCCATTGGCACCTTCCCATAGTAGCATAGACTGCATATCATGCTGTCCCATCCTCAGAGACATTTTTTAAAGTTAGGCCTAACTTGTACCTAAAATGTAGTTTTCGCAGTAATATCATGCTAATAATGTATTATCTAAAAAATAAAATAAATAAATACATAATGGAATTTTTACCTTATTAGCTTACTTAAGTCATATTATTTATATAAAATTCACAAGCTGTATACTATAGTCTATATCAGACACTTTAATATTTGTCTTTTAAAAAGAATCATATCCTGCACAGTTCTAAGTAGAGCTGTTAAGGGCTAGATCTATATATTAGACCACTGTCTACAGATGTAATCAGCATGGTTTGCATTGTGCATATTTTAAAATTAAATTTGGGTAAACAAATTGATTCTGACTAATCAAATATCTATTATATTTGTATGGGCTGCACTTTAAACTGGCATGTGCACAGAAAGCATAATAGTGTTCATCTTTCCAAGAGCTTTAAAACGACACCCAATACTGTATTATGAATGCTTCATTGACCAGCTCACTGGTGCGTTCCCACCAGGTAAACCCAACGGGATGCTAACAGCACCACTGGACCCGCTCGCTTGCCTGAGCGTCATACACCCGGCTAGCGGGATACCGACAGTCCCATTGGGTCCACTCGCTATGGGCGCATGCATGCGCAATGTTGCACAGGATTGTTTAGAGCTCTATCGATCGTAAATATGATCGTGGACGATCGTTTTCGGTCATTTCTCGGCCGCTGGATGGTTTTGAGGTAGTTTCTGGCTCCACAGGCGTTTTCTGAGGCAAATCTGCATTACGGTATTTTGAATTTCCGATTTTCGCGGGCTTTTTTATCATCTCTCTAAGGGCTAGTCCTCGACTAGCCAAAAAGTGACAAAAAACACGGGAAAACGTTCTGCACACAAGATCTGCCTATTAGTTGTCTCTCCTATTCATCTATCAAATCAGATTTAGCCTACACTCACTTTTATGCCCAACAACAACAAAATTACTTGACAGTTCTTTAACTTCTTTTCCGCATTTTTAGCTGCGTCAAGCAGCTCTTACCACAAGCATTTGGGCTAATCTTGTTAGTGTGGTGATCGTGGTATTGCTTACCGAACCACTGTGGTGAGAGGATACCAGCGGGAGCGGAGATGCGTCTCGTCGCTTCAGCTGCAGTGTATCGTCTGCCAAACCTCGCCAGATCTCGCCGCACCGCGAGAGGACCCGAGATGACGTACAGCGGCACCAAGCGGTGGTACGGGCCACCACACTCCTCCCCGTCATATTTTCAGCTTCCTGAGGGGGCCCATTGAACAGCTTCTTGAGTGGGCCTATTGAAATATGTCCACTGCAAGAGCTGAATGTGTAGCACCCCTCTCCCTCCTCAAAAAAAAAAATTAAAATATCCATAGGCCGATGTTTCAGAAACACTTAGGGCCTTATGGATACTGTTAAGGAGCATGCAGCTAGAGTGTGCCCCTTAACCAAAATTGGTGGCATTAACATACTGAGGAATTCCAAAAATAATGAAGAGTCCCTCAAAAAGTTAAAAATTTAAAAATAGCGAAGGACATGCTGAGTTGCCATTGCCCTTGGGCTTCATAAAAGCCATAGCTATAATGCTGCCAAGGATTCCCTGGGGGTAGGCCTTGTCAACACATGCTAGTAAAAACATTTGTTAAAAACACTCTACAAATGACAAACAGTGGGTCTGTACGGTGCTCCAAATGGATACATCCGAACAGGTTGGCCCCTGATTGCCAATCTATGCAGATTTGTCCAGGAAGGGCTTTTTGTCTTCAAAGTCCTTCCGGGATGTCCTTCTGTCCCCTTGTAATTGGCCTGACGTAGCTCTCCAATCGGGAGAATCACTGCCCCTATCATTGGGCGAGGGAGACCTGTTTGATCTCCCTCGGCTAAATTGGGGAGAGCCATATGAGGTGTTTCTAGGTGGGGAATCGCTGCCAACACATTCTCTAGCAATGTGTCCGATACCACCACAAGTGTAGCACCTCAATGGTGATGGTGAACGCATGCGTCCATTAGGGCACTCTTCTGTATAGTAGTGGTTGCCCTCGCACGTGAAACAAGTCTCAGCCCTGATGGACCTCACTGTAGACTCACAGCTGTCTTTGTTGTCGAAGCTAACCCGACGCCCATCAGATTTCATGCCCAGTCTTTGCTTGTTGGCCTGGATCAAGCGCATATGTTCAACAGCTTCAAACATTGTCCCAGGCATGGCCACAGTTGAAGACAGCAGAGCAGAAGCCTTATCCTTGCAGCCCTTGGTGAATTTATCAATAGCCAGCGTCTCCAGGACTGGCTTTGGTGTGTCTGTAGGATAGGCTGTTGTAACCATACTCATAACTTTATCAGCAAATTCCTCCAAATCTTGTCCTTCCTCCTGCACGAGGTTCTCAAGTTGAGCGCGAAGATTGGCTTTTGTACTTTTCCGACTTTTCCCATATCTTTTCTGCATAAACTCACACAGGGTTTCAAAGCGTGCCCTAGTTTCCTGTGGCAAACTCATGTGGGCATTAAGAGCAGACCCCGTGAGAGCAACTTCTCTCTCGGGGTCCACTTGCACGCCCTGGCAATAAATTTGAACTGGTGGAACCAGGGGTCCCACTCACCCAATACTTTGCCAGAAAATTTTTCAATCCGGATATTCCTAGCATCCATTGAGTAACCCTGGGGGCCCCGCTCATCCTCCTCCTCATCGGCGGAGAAATCGCTGAAGTCCCCAACAGGCGCCTCCTCATCATAGTATCTTTCGGGATCAGCAGATGCAGAGTAGCCCATGGAGCTATGCAACTCCCTATACTGGCTCTTCATGGAGTCCTTGGAGGATTTTCTCTTTTCGGCCCCCAAGGGCCCCTTGTTGAGGGAATTGGACAAGATAGATGAAATAGAAGGTGGTCTGTCAGGTTTCACTGTGTGTCCACGGCCTATACCACCAAACTTAGGAGCAGATTGGGAGTAAGCGGCATTTCCTTTCGGACACCCTTAGATCCCAATTCAGTAGGAACTTCAATGGTAGTCCCTCTGCCCCCACTTGTATTTGCAGCGTCTACTCTGTCGTCCTTGCGTTGTTCAGAGTAGGACACAGTGTGGGTCTTTGTCACCTCCATTTTATGCGGTTCATCGGGAGTTTCTGTCGGTGATCCCCGATGAAGCCTTGGTCCAGTCTCAGAGATACCTGGAAATTGGGGATGCGTGGGACTTCCTGGGTCCCTCCCTTTTCCCCGTTCCAGCATAAGGGTATCAACTTTAGTGTTAAGCTGCACTAAGGTGTCTGACAATATTGTATCCACCTTAGTGGTAAGTTTATCCAAGCCATCTGACAAACCACTGATGCTCACTTGTAACCTCTCATGATTCTTCAACATCTTCTCTTCTAAACCGATGAACCTCTCAGTTGTTGACACTTCGAGGCGGTCAATGTTTTCTTTGACACTGGTTATTGCACATCGGATGGTCTCATACCGTTGGTCTTCATGATGTTCAAAATCTTTCAACTTGGCCATCCTCACTTCCAATGGATTATTGGCATCCCAGTCTAAGTTTTCAAAGATCTTGATACTCGAAGTGATGGTCTTTTCAACATGCATCTGCTGGGTGGTCTCGAAGTCGATGTTGGTGATGGAATGGAACAACTTCCAAGAAGTGATAACATGAGCCATCCTTTGCTCCAACAATTTGTCAGCTATGACAGGTCCAATGCCAGGTATTTTCATCAAGTCATCCTTTCCCGCAGTATTAATGTTGATTGTTGCCATTGTAGATATCTCCTGCAGTGCCTACAGACAGATGTTAGCACTACTGGTAGATAAATAGATAGATGGCGCTTTTAAAATGACAGAAAATTAATTAGCAAATGTAGAATTGGCTTTAATGTGAATTAAACCCAAGACTAATTCACTATATGAAATCACTAGCTAATTTGTAGAAAGTGGGCTACCAATTTTTGCAATTAAGCCCAATTTGCTACACCACTAGTAGGTTGTGTTGTACAATTGCTATGGCTGGTTATATAAATATCTACAGCTTGTAGGCCTTAATTTTTCAATTAGGCCTGTTAAAGCTAAGATACATTTATTTGCAGGATTTTTGCCCAGATATAGGCCAATAACTGCAATCAAACAGAAGGTGTGTCTAATCTGTGCTATTTCAGGCCTATGCTGTATGTTGTACGCTTAGACAATGGATTATAGGATGTTTTTGACAGTTATTGTGACAGCTGTCAAAATTTGACAGGTGAAGTCTGAAGGGATTTCCCCTGCTCTTTTCAAACTGAGAAGATGGCAACTCAATCCAGAATGCCCAAAATGCACACAAGTATCTTCTAAATCCACTGCAATATCGATTTACCAGCCAATCTAAGCATAAACAATGATTTTCAGCTCACTTTAAGTGCTTTGAAGCTGGCGCCTCCGGGCGAAATCCAAGATGGCGGCCGACCGGCGTCCCTCACAACAGGCCAAAATTCGTTGAATTTCGTCAAAAATAGACCTTGACAACGTAGATTTTCTGCCTGCAGAGATTCGTAAGTCGACTGCGCCAATGTGGCGATCGTGGTATTGCTTACCTAACCACTTGTGGTGAGAGGATACCAGCGGGAGCGGAGATGCGTCTCGTCGCTTCAGCTGCAGTGTATCGTCTGCCAAACCTCGCCAGATCTCGCCGCACCGCGAGAGGACCCGAGATGACGTACAGCGGCACCAAGCGGTGGTACGGGCCACCACATTAGCACTGCTGAGATCGCCCTCTCTCACCAATCTCACTCAAACTTGAAATACAGTCTCAATGGAATTTTTCCTAAAGCCCAGTCGATTTTAGTGGTCCACCGTAACAAAAAAAAATTAATAAAGAAACTAATTGGACTGTTGCTTTGGGGGTCAAGGGTCAAGCTATCAGAGTTGCGCGCGCATGCATCTTCTTCTTCCAGGTGGCACATCCCCTCTTTGTTGGGAGCGCCCTCAATTTAACCATATAAATTGATATAATTGAAGTTTAAACAGAGGATGTTCAATAGCAATTCTGTTTCAGGGATCAGTTGAGGCAGCCAGAATTACATCTTATCAATTACTAAAGGGTAATTCACTAATTGCACTTCAGAATCGCACCTGATAGTTCAATACCAATCAACAGCCAAGTGACTATAATAGTCAGATAATCCTTAATTGTCACACTATTGATTATAAATAGATAGACTGACACAACAATTCACAGAGAGACACACAAATAAATACATATCTATACATAAATAGATGATAAATAACCAGTTAGATAGATATTAATTGAAGTAATAAATAGCAAGATAGAAAGCCAGAAAGAAAGAAACAAAGAAATGGCTAAATAGAAGAAAGAAAGATACATAATAGCAAGATGGAAAGCCAGAAAGAAAGAAACAAAGAAATGGCTATAAATAGAAGAAAGAAAGATACATAGATACATAGATATATAGATATACAGTGAGAGATTTTACAGGTGCTGCTTAAAGTGATTGCACAAAATAAATGGACTGACTTTCATGGGTCAAGGGTCAAGCCTAATCATCGAGATGCGTGAGCATCTTTTCAAGTGGAACCTGGGCATACAGGCCTACAGGCTTAGATCAAACTGTGACAAGACTGTATAATTATATTTGTGTGATGTATAGATTCAATTTAGCTGGATTTATAACTCATTTATTTAGGTTAGCAATAGAATAGACATGAATTTCACTAAAAATTGAAATATTATTGAGTAGGACTATGTAAAATATCAACTATCAATTAACCAATTAACAGATGCCAGCTCTGAGTTGTGAAGGAAAATTATGATTGAAGAAGTGAAGGGTAATGAGCAATGCACAAATTGGGGGCTTGTTACATAGGGGTAATGTAACAATAGTGGTTGTGGATAAGGGGTGATAGCAGGGACGTATCTAGAAGTGGCCTGAGGGGGGGGGGGAGCATATAATGGAGGGAGAGTCTTCGACGCAGCTTAAAGTGCTTGCACGTTATTTTTAAACAACTTGAATGAATCAGTCAATCAATCAAACAATCGACCAAGTTATCATTCCAATCAATCAATCACTCAATTCAACAATGTAAGATTGGTAATTGATTGACTTCCATTTATCTGGAGCTATAATCTTTTATCTGTCCATATAAGGCCTATAGCTTGCCTTATGCATGCACCTGTCCTGATAGGCCTACTATTCACATTTTTAATTAAACTAGGCCTACTCGATCTGTAATTATAGCAATGCTGCTATAGGTAGATCTATCTATAGATCTATAAATCCTCATTTTCGTTCTATTCTGTTTTGAGTTAAAAAATCTGTCATAAATGGAATTCCGATAGATCTATAGGGCATATAATAACTAAATGTACAAATTAAGTGTGTAAGTCCATAATAAATTAACTATAGTTTTCTGATTTCATAAATGTTCATTAATTTGACACATATCTCTTTTGATATCAATTAAGCTTGTCGAATAAAAGTTAGTGAATATTAAATTTATATTATTTTTCCCTACACAGTCTCTTAATTGCTAAACCTTCAACATTTTTCGGAAGGCATGCAATTAACTTGACACGTTTTCTATAATTATGTAATTGATTGTTCAATTGAACAAACGACAGTGTCAATGCAATGCAATTCGATTTTTAACACCTTTCCAGAACAATAAAAAGACCCACATAACTTTGGAATGCATGTCGCCTATCAAAAATTAAATAAATTAGAAATAAGATTTTAAAGCATTTAATTAACAGAAATTACGCAGAATCGTCTTATATGTATTATGTATTTTACGTTTATTTGTAGTTTTGTAACAATTTACTAACAAAGTATAACAAAAATGTATTTAACTTGTCTAAGTTACCTGTATGGTACGCCCGTAATAGTGTTTCTACCTAATTATCCCCCATGCTATGCTATGGGGGATTTACTTTTAGTCTCCATGTCATGGCGTCCATCAAATATCTCAAACACCACACCATGCACTATGCTCATCCTTTCCCAACATTCAAAGACCCCCCTAAACTTGTCAAATCTGACCATAAATCAATAAATATCATAACCATTTCCACATTCCAAATACTTTTTACTGTGCTTTTGGCCTGCAGCCATGTTATTTTTAAAAGCGAACTCCACCCCCAGGTGTCTCCACATCCTTACATATATGCACAGTTGTGCACCTGGTGGAAATATTTGGCATAACTAAAATTGGAATTCTTGTGGGTATTAGCTCTGCTACGAGAGTAGCACAGCTCTTGTTGATCCTGGCTTCCCCAGATAGGTGTTGGCACCAGGTGCAAGTGTTGGCAACGGGTGCAAAAGTTGGCAACGGGTGCAAGTGTTGGCACCGGGTGCAAGTGTTGGCACCGGGTGCAAGTGTTGGCACCGGGTGCAAGTGTTGGCAACAGGTGCAAGTGTTGGCACTGGGTGCAAGTGTTGGCACCGGGTGCAAGTGTTGGCACCGGGTGCAAGTGTTGGCACCGGGTGCAAGTGTTGGCAGGGGGTGCAAGTGTTGGCAACGGGTGCAAGTGTTGGCACGGGGTGCAAGTGTTGGCATGGGGTGCAAGTGTTGGCACGGGATACAAGTGTTGGCAACGGGTGCAAGTGTTGGCACCGGGTGCAAGTGTTGGCACGGGGTGCAAGTGTTGGCAACGGGTGCAAGTGTTGGCACCGGGTGCAAGTGTTGGCCCTGGGTGCAACTGTTCGCAACGGGTGCAAAAGTTGGCAACGGGTGCAAGTGTTGGCACCGGGTGCAAGTGTTGGCACCGGGTGCAAGTGTTGGAACGGGTTGCAAGTGTTGGCAACGGATGCAAGTGTTGGCACCGGGTGCAAGTGTTGGCACCGGGTGCAAGTGTCTGCACCGGGTGCAAAAGTTGGCAACGGGTGCAAGTGTTGGCACGGGGTGCAAGTGTTGGCACCGTTTGCAAGTGTTGGCAACGGGTGCAAGTGTTGGCAACGGGTGCAAGTGTTGGCACCAGGTGCAAGTGTTGGCAACAGGTGCAAGTGTTGGCACCGGGTGCAAGTGTTGGCATGGGGTGCAAGTGTTGGCATGGGGTGCAAGTGTTGGCACCGGGTGCAAGTGTTGGCACCGGGTGCAAGTGTTGGCAGGGGGTGCAAGTGTTGGCAATGGGTGCAAGTGTTGGCACCAGGTGCAAGTGTTGGTACGGGATACAAGTGTTGGCAACGGGTGCAAGTGTTGGCAATGGGTTGCAAGTGTTGGCACCGGGTGCAAGTGTTGGCACGGGGTGCAAGTGTTGGCATGGGTTGCAAGTGTTGGAACGGGGTGCAAGTGTTGGCACGGGTTGCAAGTGTTGGCACGGGTTGCAAGTGTTGGCACGGGTTGCAAGTGTTGGCACGGGTTGCAAGTGTTGGCAATGGGTGCAAGTGTTGGCACTGGGTGCAAGTGTTGGCACGGGGTGCAAGTGTTGGCACTGGATGCAAGTGTTGGCACCGGGTGCAAGTGTTGGCATGGGGTGCAAGTGTGGGCAGGGGGTGCATGTTGGCAACGGGTGCAAGTGTTGGCAACGGGTGCAAGTGTTGGCACGGGGTGCAAGTGTTGGCACGGGGTGCAAGTGTTGGCGCGGGTGCAAGTGTTGGCGCGGGGTGCAATCGTTGGCACAGGGTGCAAGTGTTGGCACCGGGTGCAAGTGTTGGCACAGGGTGCAAGTGTTGGCAATGGGTGCAAGTGTTGGCACGGGGTGCAAGTGTTGGCAACGGGTGCAAGTGTTGGCAACGGGTGCAAGTGTTGGCAACGGGTGCAAGTGTTGGCAGGGGGTGCAGGTGTTGGCAACAGGTGCAGGTGTTGGCATGGGGTGCAAGTGTTGGCAATGGGTGCAAGTGTTGGCAACAGGTGCAAGTGTTTGCAACGGTGCAAGTGTTGGCACCGTTTGCAAGTGTTAGCCAGTGGGTACAAGTGTTGGCAACAGGTGCAAGTGTTGGCACCAGGTGCAAGTGTTGGCTACGGGTGCAAGTGTTGGCCCGGGTGCAAGTGTTGGCAATTGGTGCAAGTGTTTGCAACGGGTGCAAGTGTTGGCACGGGATGCAAGTGTTGGCAACGGGTGCAAGTGTTGGCAACGGGTGCAAGTGTTGGCAACGTATATGTTTACCAATGTGTGTATACATTCCCTAAGGGTGTATACTGTACCAAAGGATGTATACATACTAAAGGGTGTACGCGGACCGAATGATGTACATGTACCAAAGGGTGTATGTGTTAAAAATAATAATGCTTACCAATGGATGTATACATTCCAAAGGCTGTATACTGACTGATGAGTGTATGCCAACCGTTGGGTGTTCGCTGACCGCTGGGTGTCTACTGACCGATGGGTGTCTACCGAGTTGTATCTACCGATGATGGGTTTCTATTGATGAGTGTATATCGATGGGTGTATACTGATGGGTGTATTCTGTCTTCAAGCAAGCCTTCAAGTGGTTGCACAGTATTTTAATGCGATGTCGTGCACTGGTAGCAGAACTACGTTTGTGCATCTCATGCACTCCGTTCTAGTTGGTAGATGTGTAGGGCATGGGGGATATGGAGGCAGTATACCTGCTCTTGTTGATATATGCACTTCTTCAGGTTTTAAATCTTTGAATTGATATCGAAAGTGTGTATTGGAAATATATGAAATAAATTATCTACTTTTACTCAGGCCATTTATTTAATTGTCTAAAATAGGCCTAGTTTACAAGTTTTTGATTATTCAATTTACACTGTTTCATTCACAAGATCGACTTATAATTGACCTAGGTAATTTGAAATAGCTAATTATATACAGAGGTGGCGGAACGCTTCGAAAAGTGGGGGGGGGGCACCGGGCCTCGGGGCACCTTGTTCACGGTAATTTCAGGGAGAAAAAGGGGCACTTCATGTATTTTTGGGCCCAAAAGTGGGGGGGGCACGTGCCCCCAGTGCCCCCCCCCCAGCTCCGCCGCCTCTGATTATATATATTAATCAACATTATGTTCATGTTGTGGGCCGTTTGCACACAAATAGGCCTATATGCCGTGTTTCCATATAGATATAGTGTATAATTAGAACAATATATATTCGCAGTGGCTATACAAAAAACAGTGCATTGCAAATAGCAAACACTGCCAAACAGTGAATTGCAAATATAGCCGTTATTAAATCGGCAATTAAAGTTTCATAACTGTTATTAGATTAAGGAGTTAAAACAACCACACATGGGGCTTTAATCAGTGCTAATAGGTAACCTGGCGGGTTGGGGAACTGGCGGGAAGTCAACTGGCGGGTAGTGGGCCTGGCGGGTTCTCCCCTGGCGAGTTGACCATTCCCCGTTTATTGTAAGAAATTGCCACAATTTGTACATTAGCCTACATTTACATTAATATTGTTGCGACAACGAATTTGCTCCCAGAAAAGTTTTGCTGAAGTGCGAATTTGCACCTTGTAGAAAACAAGAACCCGCGGGTTGCATAATGCAGGTGGAATTTTCGACTGTAGGGTTGCGTTTGACACAATATTTTCAAAACTTGGATTTTCATATGCATATGAGTTCTGAAACTTCAGGCCTTGGTAAAAAACAACTGTTTCTGGTCTTATTTTTCAGCTGTCAGAAGGGCATCATTTTGATAATATCAATAAATGAGAAAATCCTGTCTCTTAATACCCTATACACATTCCATAATGCTCATACACGCCATTGCAGATGTTCTCCATCAGTGAAAATCTGAAAATGACATTCAAATGGCAAGATCAAGGTGCTCCGTCCAATCCACAAACTCATCTACGAAAACAATCTGTAACCAGATATGGAGCACTGAACATGATTGTAAGCAAAAACAGGTATATAGAATGTCTGAAGTACATCTCAAATGTATTTTTTTAATTTATTACACGTAAGGAAAACAGGAAAAAAGAAATCTTACTTTTTCCGGGCCATCATAAAAACACTGTTGTAATTTTGGCTATAAAAGAGAACATTTGTCTCTTAATACCCTATTTATAATCCAAAATGCTCCTAAACACCAGCGTAGATGTTCTCCATATGTGAAAATGTGACTTTCCAATAAGATAATGCTATTTAGATGGCAAGATCATGGAGTTCGTCCCAATCCACAAAACCCATTTTTCTACAGAAACAATCTGTCAACAGGCCTAGAGCAATAACCACTGGATTTTTTAAAGCGAAAATTAGTATATATAGATTGCCTGATATATATTCCACATACGTTTTTCTTGATTCTGAGATTTGGGGATTAGAAAAAATTATATATAACTTTTCTGATCGGCAGAAATGCATCATTTTACCCCATATTGTCACAAATATGATTTTCTTTATAAAAATAACCCATACATAATCCAAAATGCTTCTGCGCACAAAACTAGGGGTTCTACACTAACGGAAAATCTGATTTTCGAACACGAAAATTCACTATTTGATAGCAATATCGGGGTGCATGTTCTAATCCACAAAACCCATTATATGGTAAGTGACTGGTATAATGCAGTTGCGCATGCGCACCTGCATTAAAAACTTAGTTATGGTATAACTTCCAACACATAGGAATTGAATCTGTAAGTAATTTTGCTTCAAATGGACATAATTTAGATTATTAGATAACCAGACACATACTGCACACTTTTTGCTGGACACAAGATATCCGTTGACGTCATAGGCCTATCTAGCTAGAATCTGTGATCAGGTATTGAAAGCTATTGAACCGGTTATCTGCGGCTCACTAGACCAACTTGAGCTTGGGATGTTAGTAGATCATGTTACAAAGATCACCAACCAATGAACAGGTCCTTCACTTGGAAGTGAATCCGATACCTTGAGCACTGCGGTAAGACAAGTGACCTAACCATTGGGCCACCGAGAAGAAAAGAACCAGCATGAAATGAAATTCACATTCGTCATTTTCAGTTTGCTGTTTGGAAGCCTCAGCTTTGGAGAGGTCAATTGTTAAGAGAATAAACGCATCAGCATGAATTTATTTCCCAGAATGGGCAGTTTATTATAGAAATACAAATAGCCTCTGGAGAATATTAATCAAAACCTAAGTATCACTTGTAAACAGAATATCAATATACATTACTTAAAATAACAGCATGTGTCTCATTTTGGGTGGGAGAATGGGGAGACCTGCCCTTTACTTATCCAACAAAGCATGCCGGCCACACATAATTGATTCTTAGCTTCGCGGACCCGCCGACACAATAGATTTTCCGCCGATGAAAAAAAAAAATAGAAAAAAAAAACATATAATATAAAACTTTTTTTTTCTACCTTTTTTTTTTGTCCTACTGACTGACATAGAAAAAGTGCCTTGAGAAGATTCGAGAAGCTAAAGATCAATTGTGTGTGGCCTTAACGGCAATTTAACATCCTTATAGTGATAAAACAGTTAGAACTCAGTCGAGTCCAAAACCTTAAGTTTTAAAATGATCTGTATATATGCACTTGGCTACAAGAAATTCTTATAAGAATTTATAACAGTGATGAATATCACATTATTTACTGTTTTACATAATGCAGAAAATAAGGAACTTGTCAAAACTAAAAAATCAAATAGTAAGTCCAAATATATGACTAATATACATAGATTTACATAGATATATAAAAATATATAGGCCTACCAATGAAAATAATGAATGAACATGATGAAAGACATATTTTTATATTACAGGCACATCATTTTCATTTTCAATATCTATCGCACTATCATTTGGATCATAGACGAAGGTTTATAAAATTGTAAATTTGTAATATAAAAATAATTCAGTACAAGCGCCATTTTTAATTTTTCTCATCCTTTTTATAGTACTACATACAAGTAATAAACAAGCAATGTCAAGCATACAAAAGAGTGTTTATAATATTCACACAGGACTACATAAGATAACTGATTTACCAAATTCCAAAAACTATTGGCATATCTGACAGACTGACATATATGTATACATTCCAATCAGAAAAAAACAGTTCCAATAATATCCTCAAGAGATGAAATTAACGATGCCCATTTTATACACCTACACTGGTTTACAACTCTATCACTTCTCCTTCAAATAATTGCAGATTTTGGTCTGGGTTTGACACGTTTGGCTTATAACATAATTTACGAGTTTTCAGACCAATAATTCTTTTTAGTTTTTACCAATATCATATATATATACTGGTAAACCCATTACAGCAGAGTTTCTCAGGTTCCAATTCCTCAAAGTAATAACTGTGCAATCACATAAGGCCACATATAATTGATTCTTAGCTTCGCGGACCCGCCGACACAATAGATTTTCTGCCGACGGAAAATAAAAAGGAAAAAAAAAACATAAAAAATTTAGATTTCCCCTTTGTTTGTCCTACCGACCAACCCATGAAAAAGTGCCTTGAGAAGATCCGAAAAGCTATAGATCAATTATGTTTGGCCTAAAGTGTAATGACTACAAGGTCACTTGACTTGGGCAGATTTCCATGTTTCATGTCAGCAGAATCTCGGTTATATATTTGTTTCCAGAATAGATCGGAGAAAAGTCAAATTTTTTCCTCTGAATTCAATATATTTTTCCCCTCTAAATAAACACAATTTGGCCTAATCAATAAAAAAAAACAACTAACCTTGAACAGTGAAACACATCATGTGGTGGCAAGCAGGGGCAGAGGTGTATCGCCATGAGCAAAGAACACAACATTATTTCAAATGTTGATATGAGTTGACATTGACCGATTCAATCTTTAACCAAAATCTGATTTAATGCTGATTTATCCAGTTGATTCCCTGCTGTTTTTCAAAAAAAAAAATTGAAAATAAAAAACTCTGGCATAAAAAAATCAAGAACAAGAAGCATACGATGCAAAATTTTTAAAATGTCTTTTTTTGAGTTTTTTGTCGTGCCCACTGCCCACTGAAGATTTCAAAACTTTTGATAAGTATAGTGAAATATCAACATGCAGGGTGCATGGTCACATCAGTAGAAATCAAAATACTTTTCAAAACATTTGATAAAATAAACATTGATATGTGCAGTGCTGCAACATTATACTTGTGAACAGGAATCCGAGGATTCAAAGACTGGTTTTCATTGCTGAATGAGTCATCATTGAAGACTGAGATATATCAGAAGGATTTTGATAAGCCCAACCAACAAACTTAAGAAACTGCTAATACACAGTTGATCTTGTCAAAACATCCTGTACTTTGTTGACTCTTAAGTATTTTCGCCAAATGTTACAGAAAAACCAGTGGCGGATCCAGAGGGGGGAGGGGGCCCAACTAGACCATTGATATGGAAATAACATTTTGAAGAAAACATGGAGCAACCCGGGCCCGCGAATGCCGACACAACAACAGCCCCCTACTAGATTACCCTGTCTGGATCGGCCACTGAAAACCATTGATAATGATAGCGCTATTATGAAGTGCGAGAGTCTCATGCCAGCACACTAAATATACAGACAACTTAATTGAGACAACCCCCAAGAATTGTTGGCCAGTGTGTTAAATGCTTAGCCCCACCCTCGCAGCTGATTGGTCAATATATGAATAATATGATACCTGAAGATCATCAAAAATAGCACGGCAACAATAAATAGCTAACAATCTGAATCTGTCAAATTGTCAATAGCACAGAAGTATTTCTGCATCCATATTTTGCCTATCCAATATTTCATGTAATATATGCCGAGGTGAATTAAATGTTTGACACCACTTTGAAACAACAAACATGCGAGTTGAATCAACTGGATTACTCAAATTATCAGAACATTAATTCGACCAATACCAAAGGCCAACTGGGCTACATTTTAATTTCCTTCTCATCACTCCCATACATTCTACAATACACACATGTATACTGTATACAAAATATATATTATATATATTTTGTATACAATATATATATTATATTATATTTATAATATTTAAATGTATATAATAACAAGTATTTACACTAATCATGCAAGTCCTGAGTATTATTTCCAGAGAGATAGTGACTTGTTAATATTTAGGATCGCAGGTTTTAATCTTCATCTTCAGATGAACTTTCAGTTGATTCTTCTTCCTCTTCTTCCTCCTCTTCTTCTTCCTCTTCTTCTTCTTCTCCTTCTTCCTCTTCACTTTTAGAATCACTGGAATAATCATCTTTTCTCCTCCTCTTCGTTTTGGAAGGACCACCTGGTTTTGTTTGTGCAGCACAATTCCTCGGCGGGTTCTTCCTCTTGGGCTCAGCATGGCTTTCTTCTGGACGTTTTTCTGTCAACTCTTCTTCTTCCTCTTCTTCGTCACTTAACTCACTTTCAGAATCACTGGAATAATCATCTTTCCTCTTCTTTTTGGCAGCAACATTCGGTTGCCTTTGTGCGGTACTCTTTGAGGGCTGTTTCTTCTTGGGATCAGTGTGGCTTTCTTTTTTATGTTTTTCTGTCAACCCTTCTTTTTCTTCCTCTCCTTCTTCTTCCTCTTCTTCTTCACCTTCTGAATCACTAGAACAATCATCTTTCCTCCTCCTCTTCTTCTTTTTGGCTGCAGCAACATTCTTTTCCCTTTGTGCGGTGCACTTCGTCGGCCGTTTCTTCTTGGGATCAGTGTGGTGTTCTTCTTGATGTTTTGTCAAATCTTTCTTATACCCAAACGATGCCTTGCAGATTCCGCAGTCGAAGGATTTGATTTGGATTTTATGCACCTTCTTCAGGTGCTGGATCAGCATGTAGTTGTGGGAATAACACTCGCCGCAATGAGGACATTTGGCAGGTTTCTCAACATTCTCGTGTGTCCTCATGTGGAGGACCATGGCATATTTTTGTGCGAAGGCTTTCTCACAAATAACACACTTGTGTGGTTTTTCGCCAGTGTGTTTCAGGCGATGGCGGGTCAAGGTAGCCTTAGCGTCGAAGGAGAACTCACAGAAATCACAGATAAACTTCTTCTGGTTGCCCGAATGCCACAGTTTGTGTATGCTTAGTTCATTCGGAGTCCTATATTCCTTGTCGCATTCATCACATGCATGCCAGGGTTTCCCTTTTCCGGTTTTACGAGACTTCTTTTTAGTAATCATACGTTCCTGGAATTTCCCCTTCCTTTTAACCGTCTTACCACACTTCTTACCCCTGTGTTTCACACGAGCATGGTTGCCCGAATGCCAGAGTTTATGTATGCTCAGTTCATGAGACCTCCTAAACTTCTCATCGCATTCATCACATGGATACAAACATCCAATATTACCACACCTCTTTTGATGTAACTTTAACCACTTGAGCTGCTTAAAAGTCTTGCCACATTTTTCACAAACCTGTGGAACTTTGTCCGTTTTGTGTGATTTACGGTGTTTACCCATCTCGCTGGGTTGTACAGCTTTTCCACAAATTCCACACAAGACAGGATCCATATGGTATCTCCGCTTGTGGCTTGTCAGTTGATTTCTTGTATTGAACTTTCTCGAGCACTCACCACATTTGACATCCTTTTTGTCCTGGTGAGTCAATAGGTGGTTTTTCAGACTCTCTCTCTGGTTAAAAGCTTTGTCACACAAATAACACTTAAACTTGCCAGCATTTTTATGAATCATCATATGCTCCAGGAAACTTCTTCGATTTTTTAAGGATTTCGTACAGATCTCACACATCAACCGCCCACTTGCTTCTGCCATGACACTTCCTGGGTCGGCAACACCCCATCGGACCTGCCAAGCATTGTCGTCTAAGGTAGAGTCATCAATGTCTTCATTACCACAAGCCTCTTTTTGAGAACCTAATTTGTTTGAAGATTCCTTAGAGCATTCCTCCAAAGATTCCTTAGAAGGTTCATTGGAAGCTTTTTGCGAATGTTTTTCCATCGACTCCTGAGTTGACGT
Organism: Platynereis dumerilii; assembly: GCA_026936325.1. Classification (NCBI taxonomy): domain Eukaryota; kingdom Metazoa; phylum Annelida; class Polychaeta; order Phyllodocida; family Nereididae; genus Platynereis; species Platynereis dumerilii. The sequence continues at coordinate 51,756,760 of JAPTHN010000011.1, read as the reverse complement.
CTTTGAAAATTCTCTTGAAGATTGCTCAGTTGACTCCTCAGCAGAATCTAAGGAAGACTCCCCGGTACGATTCCTAGATGGGTCCTTGGAAGGTTCTCGTGAATATTCCTGAGTAGACTTCCCAGATGGGGTTTGCAAGGATACCGGGGAAGATTCCTTAGAATTTTTCTGAAAACAATCTTGCAGAGATTCATTTGTTAATTTTTTTGATTCCTCAAGACATTCCTGCAAAGATTCCGGAGAGGGATCCTCAGACAACGCTTGTGTGGATTCAATGGAAGATTCAATGGCAGATTCCTTACAACAGTCCTTTTGAGAGCTGGTAGAAGATTCTTCAGACAATACCTTGTGCTGAACCTCAGAAGTTGCCTCTTGATACGAGGGAAAACGGCCATAGGAATTCGGTTTCTCAATGACATGAATTTTCAAGTGGTTCAAGAATGCACCCACCTTCACATACTGCAAGAAACATACTGGACATTGCTTTGTCGGTTGTGGTTTTGCTTCTGTGTCAAGAGCATTGTGCTTTTTTTCCAAATGTTTAAGAAACAACCTCAAATTAATGAATGAAATGCCACAAGCAGGGCAAGTCAATAAAGCTCTATCATCTGTGACATATTTACTTGGTCCCACGACAGCAGATCCCACAGTTTGGTTCCTGACCTCTTCAGCGTGAACATGTTTCACATGCGTGATCAGTAATGATCTGGTCGAGAACAGCTTGTGGCAAATGACACATTCTCTATCAGCCACAGGGGTCTTCTTCATCTTAACTTGGTTTGGCCCAGATGGACTGCTGCCCAGAAGAGAGCTTAAGACAGAGTGGTGCTTTCCAGATTGCAACCGGCCTTGCTGAGAGGGTACTTGACCATTTTGTGTTGGTAGTTGGCTCTGATCCATCCGTACTAGGTCCTGTGTTGATGCTACCTGACGCTGGGTCAGTGCATGCTTCCGCCATGCTAGATTTTGTCTCTGAATAAGTATTTGGTCCTTTCTAAATTCTTGACTTTGCTCGACAGATTGCACTTGGCCATTCTGTGCTGGTACTTGGCTCTGCTGCCTTGGTACTTGCTCCTGTAATGATGGTACCTGGCCTTGATGGGCTAGTACTTTTTTCAGCTTAAGCTGCGCGAGCTGTTGTCTGACAGTAAGCGTTCTGCCCTTTCCAAGTTCTTGACCTGGTCCAACCACTGGCACTTGGGTGTTCTGTGCTGGTATTTGACTCTGCTGTGTTGGTACTTGATCCTGTGTTGAAGATACCTGGCCCTGCTGGGTTAATACTTGCTTCCGCCCTGCAACCTTTTTTCCTAGAATAAGTATTTGGTCCTTTCTAAATTCTTGACCTGGCCCTACCAAAGGCACTTGGTCATTCTGTACTGCTACTTGGCTCTGTTGTGTTGGTACTTGATCCTGTGTTAATGATACCTGGTCCTGCTGGGCTGGTACTTCATTCAACTTCAGCTGTGCAAGCTTCTGTGTGACAGCTCGTATCCTGTCCTTTATAAGTTCTTGACCTGACCCTAACAATGGCACTTGGCTCTGCTGTGTAGGTACTTGATCCCGAGTAGACGGTACCTGGCCTTGCTGGGTTACTATTTGCTTTTGGTCTGCAACCTGTCTTCTGAGAATAAGGATTTGATCCTTTCCAAATTCTTTGCCTAGCCCTGCCAATGGGACTTGGTCGTTTTGTGCTCGTACTTGCCTCTGTTGGGTTGGTAGTTGGTCCTGTGTTGATGGTACCTGGCCCTGGTGTGTTTGTACTTGCCTCTGCTGTGTTAGCAACTGCACGATGGAAGATGTTTGGACTTTTGAAGATTCTTGTCCAGGCCATACCAATGATACTGGGCCATTCTGACCTGGTGCTAAGATCTGAGGTGGCAGTACTAGGACCTGCTGTGATGGTACCTTCGCTGGGAACTGAAGTGGCGGCACTAGGACCTGCTGTGATGGTACCTTCACTGGGAACAAGGGAACTCGGCTCGGCATATATATCTGTCCATTAGGTAACTGGCCGTGTCCTTGATTCTGCGACAGCAAATTATTAGCCAGAACACTCTGTCGTGTATTTGTTTTCCGATTTCTACCAACACCAGGCACAAAAAGTTCATCTACATCTTCATCTTCATCGTCCTCATCATCGTCTTCATCATTGTCATTCTCATCTTCATCATCATCCTCACCATCATCACACTCATAATCCTCATCTTTGTTAGCATCATCATCATCGTCAGTAGCATCAACACTGCTATTACCATCACCATCTTCTTTACCATTATCTTCATCATCATCGATTTGAATTCTTCGAGGCCTCAGTCTTGCTAGCAGAGAACTTCCAGGGTCAGCACTTTCAGGCTTCGAACCTGGTGTGTTTGAAGTTGCACCAAAATCACCAGGTGGTTCAAACTTTTCTACCTCGACTTTCGGAGACTGGCCGTTCAGCAGGTCAACATCAGATTCAACATTTAGAGAGACGTTTGGAAGCTCACTATGAAGTTCAACAGATAAACTTCTACCAACGTCATCTGGTGGTCCAGAATTTTCGAGCTTCACATTTGGCGATTGTCCACTCAGTAAATTGTCATCCTGTTCACAATTTTGTGGCCAACTCGTAGTTTCGGTCGAAACAGGTAAGTGAACTGGAGCACCATGTTGTGGGACACTTCTCAAAGCAATTGGAAATGGTTGGATTGATTTGGCATTATCCCCAGCATTTTGACTGCCAGAATTCTGATCAGCTAGATACCCTGTCGCGTAAAAGCCAACTGGGTAAAGTGCAGTGTGCCCATCGGCTTGATGCTCTTCATTTAGACTAAGTTGTGAGCTTGAAGATGACAAACTCGGCTGTGAGATATCGTTTTGAATGGTTTTGTCCAAGTCCATCATTTGACAAATAGCAGACCCTACACCGGGAGTGTTAACATCCCACTGTGAAGAACCATCTCCAGGATTTACCTGATGGACAACATCAAGAGACATTGCTTCTTCAAGGATCTGTTTTCTTGGAGCTTGAGAGTTGATTTGACCACCAATGATGGTGTTTCTTGATTCCTCACTACTCTCCTCAGCTGAAGCTGGATTTGATGACACTGATGCAAGATCCTTTGATATACCATGCTGCTCTTCAGACGTCTTGATCCCTGTTGAACACATTTCCGATTTGTCAGCAGATTCCTGTTCATATGTCAACGACATATCACCACTATTCGAAATAGTGTCCTTATCTCCAGAGACATCTATAGGCTTTACCTCTGGTTTCTCGCTTCCCACAATATCTGCCTTCTCTCCTGACTCGATTTCTGCTTCCTCCGTTGATTGAGAAACTGCTGTCTCCATGGCAGCTCCCACTTTCTCTTCCTTATCAACAGTTGACTTGCCTGCACCCAGGGTTGAATTAGTGGCTGTTGCAGCATCTTCAGATTTTTTCTGCGCATCTGCCATCATTTCATCGAAGTCATGCGTTAACATATGAGTTTCCAACTTATCACTGTTTTCAAACATTGGCACTTGGTCATTCTGTCCTGTTACTTGGCTCTGCTCTGTTGGTACTTGACCCTGAGTTGATGGTACCTGGCCCTGCTGGGTAAGTACTTGCTTTTGGCCTGCAACCTTTTTTCTGAGAATAAGGATTAGATCCTTTCCAAATTCTTTACCTGGCCCTACCAAAGGCACTTGGTCGTTCTGTGCTCGTACTTGCCTCTGTTTCGTTGGTAGTTGGTCCTGTGTTGATGGTACCTGGCCCTGCGGTGTTTGTACTTGCCTCTGCTGTGTTAGCAACTGAACTATGGAAGGTGCGTGGACTTTTGGAGATTCTTGTCCAGGCCATACCAATGATACTGGGCCATTCTGACCTGGTGCTACGATCTGAGGTGGCGGCACTAGGACCTGCTGTGATGGTACCTTTGCTGGGAGCTGAGGTGGCGGCACTAGGACCTGCTGTGATGATACCTTCGCTGGGAACAAGGGAACTTTGCTCAGCATACATATTTGTGCATTAGGTAACTGGCCGTGTCCTTGACTCTGAGACTGTACATTATTAGCCAGAACTCTCTGTCGTGTATTTGTTTTCCGATTTCTACCAACACCAGGCAAATAAAGTTCATCATCTTCATCACCTTCATCATCATCTTCACCATCATCTACATCATCATCCTCATCATCATCACCTTCATCCTCATCTTCATGCTCATCATCATCCTCATCTTCATCCCCTTCTTCATCATCATCATCACACTCATAATCCTCATCTTTGTTAGCATCATCATCATCGTCAGTAGCATCAACACTGCTATTATCATCACCATCTTCTTTACCATTATCTTCATCATCATCGACTTGAATTCTTCGAGGCCTCAGTCTTGCTAGCAGAGAACTTCCAGGGTCAACACTTTCAGGCTTCGAACCTGGTGTGTTTGAACTTGCACCAAAGTTACCAGGTGGTTCAAACTTTTCTACCTCGACTTTCGGAGACTGGCCCTTCAGAAGGTCAACATCAGATTCAGCACTTAGAAAGACGTTTGGAAGCTCATTTTGAAGTTCATCAGATAAACTCTGACCAAAGTCATCTGGTGGTCCAGAATTTTCAAGCTTCACATTTGGCGATTGTCCACTCAGTAAATTGTTATCCTGTTCACAATTTTGTGGCCAACTTGTAGGTTCGATAGAAGCAGGTAGATGAACTGGAGCACCATGATGTCGGACACTTCTCAAAGTAATTGGAAACGGTTGGACAGGTTTGGCATTATCCCCAGCATTTTGACTGCCAGAATTTTGATCCGCGAGATACCCTGTCGCGTAAAAGCCAACTGGGTAAAGTGCAGTGTGCCCATCGGCTTGATGCTCTTCATTTTGACTCAGTTCTGAGATTGAAGATGACAAACTCGGCTGTGAGATATCGTTTGGAACAGTTTTGCACAAGTCCATCCTTTGACAAATAGCAGACCCTACAAGGGGAGTGTTAACATCCCACTGCGAAGAACCATCTCCAGGATTTACCTGATGGACAACATCAAGAGACATTGCATCTTCGAGGATCTCAACACTTGGTAAAATCTGTTTTCTTAGAGCTTGAGAGTTTATTTGACCACCAATGATGGTGTTTCTTGATTCCTCACTACTCTCCTCAGCTGAAGCTGGATTGGATGACACTGATGCAAGATCCTTTGATATACCATGCTGCTCTTCAGATGTCTTGATTCCTGTTGAACACATTTCCGATTTGTCAGCAGATTCCTGTTCATATGTCAACGACATATCACCACTATTCGAAATAGTGTCCTTATCTCCAGAGACATCTATAGGCTTTACCTCCTGTTTCTCACTTGGCACAATATCTACCTTCTCTCCTGGCTCGATTTCTGCTCCCTGCATTGATCGAGAAACTGCTGTCTCCAAATTGTCAGTTCCCAATTGCTCTTCCTTATCAACAATTGACTTGCCTGCAACCAGGGTTGAATTAGTTGCTGTTGCAGCATCCTCAGATTTTTTCAGCACATCTGCCATCAATTCGTCCAAGTCATGCGTTAACATATGGGTTTCCAACTTATCACTGTTTTCAACATTTTCTGAACAAAGTTCACATTTCAAATCTGAGACATATCGATCTTTCGAAGGAGGAGAATTTCCAGCAGATGCTGACTCTGGCATATCTGTGGACGACAAATCAAGATCACTTGAGGACTGAACTCGTTCTTCGACAACAGATCGATCTTCTGAAGGGGGATTTTGAGTAGGTGTGATATTCACGAACGGCTCTGTAGTTTCAAGTTTCAGGAACCCAACAGAAATCCTTGCACCAGTACCAGCGGATCTCGTGGGGGGACCAGCAGTGGATCCAGCTGGTAGAACGATGGAACATGCCTGAGAATCAGAACTTTTATCGTCATCTTTTGCAGATTGCTCAGCTTCAAGATCAGCTGGATCTTTGAGTTCATCAGAGTAATTTTCCTTGGGTGCCGTTGACGAATCAATTGGATGATTTATCACTGAGCTATCTCCATTGTCGACATGTTTTGTTGATTCTCCAGGCGGATCTTTTGAAATTGTAGTGCCTTCTTCACTGAAAGAGGCTACGTTCTGTTGACCCTCGGGTTCAGTTTTCACTGAGTGGGAATCAGAAATCATCAATATGTCAGGAGAAATTGGGTGTCGAGGGAGAGAAGTCGGGTCCATTCCCAATTCTGTTTGCTGATCACTACTCTTGACAATATCAGCAATCACAGTACTTTGTACACCAGAAACTTCATCGTCTGGAATAATATCACTCTTAGACTCACCCTCTGGTGAAATATCGACTGGAGGACACAACACTTCAGTTATGTCAGTAATGTTACAATTTTGCGAGACAATGCCATTAGTAGCAAACATCAAACCGCAATCGAAGTCTTTTCTGGATTCAGAAGTGAGTGAAATTTTGGAATTTTCGGAAATGTTCAAATTTTGCAAATCGCTGTCGTCATCGTACTTTGAACTACCACAAGAGGGAGCAACATTCTGCACAGTATCTCCCTCTACTGTATTTTGGTTAATGGAATGATTCTGATGAACAGTATCATTTTGAGACTCAGCAAGGTTAAACAAAATATCAGAAACTTGTGCCGAGCCCTGAAAGTCTTTGGAAACAATAGCGGAAATATCATAAGTATGTGAATCTAAGTGTTCTATCAATTCTTCCAACCGCATAAAACTACGACCACACACCATGCACCATTCTTTTCTCGTAACTTTTCCAGTTTGTTCTTTTGAGGGCATTTCAGCAGGACTTCTTGACCCACAAACTCCCATTACTTGATCAGTGCTAAAGTTCTCACTTTGCGATACATTTAACAAACTGTCTCCCCCTTCATCCACAGATCGATTCAACATCAACTCAACATCATCAGTCATTGACCTCTGTTTGCCACCATGTTGACTGATTTCAGCAAGAACACCACGCCTGATAGAAGATTTTGTACTATAACCAGGTTCCTTGGATTGTACGGTCACACAATTTTTACCACCACCAGTACTCTGACCTTCAACATTAGGTGACAGATTCTTGAATATAACAGTTTTTGAACCTGTCATTGACTTATTAGTATTTACATGTTCATGAACATTTGGTGAAAGACTTGAACTGGTCTGAGACTTATTACTGCTAAGATTTGAACCTTGACCAGTGACTTTTGATGACAGATTCTTCGATCTAGCAGATCTTGAACCTGCAAGAAACTTCTGTTTACTACTTACACTTTCAGATCTTTGAGTTTCTGGACGAATCTGCGAGTTTTCCCTACTTTGACATTTGACAATAGGCGACATTTTATTGTTCACAAGATCCAAGTCCTCTAAAGACATCAAAGATTGTAAATCTCTGGAATCCTTCAAAATATCCCTTAGCACAACACGTAGTTCTTTTACCTTTACTTTGTCATGCTTTGATTTTGTAGCATTGAGAGGTCTCTCAGAAGCAAAGATGCTGTCAGACTGTGTTTGAGCAAAATCTTTGCGACGCTTCTTAACAGTTTTTTTAACAATGCACCTTGATCTGGCAGAATTAACACCAGGTGAATCTGACACAATGTCACTCATCTTCTGTTTCCTTGAGACTTTCTGTTTCTTCGCCATCTTGTTTGAAGATTCTGTATTCTTCTTCATCGATCAGCCTGCAGATTTCTGAACACCAATTCCCGCAGGATTGAACACATCGTTAAGGTTGCTTGAATCGTCCAGTCGTTTGATAGCTTCTTTTTGACCAATTACATGCCTTTTCTTCTTTGGTGTTCTCTCGATACTAGAGGACAACACAGTGCCATCAAGTCCAAAGGACGCCCTCTGGTGAAAATTGCAATTGCTGATATCTCCATTACCTTCTTCTGCAAGGAAATGAGACTTAAAGTGCGATTCAAATTCTTCTTTGGCACGTTCGGTGAAAAATCTTCTTCCACAAATGTGACATTTCATTATCTCTTTCGGATCACAATACATTCGTCATCATATATCGCAGTAAATTGTTTCTTCTGCTCAGGCAAGAATGATGTGGAATATCAGACGCTGAAAAAGAAAAAGAAATCATAAAAATCACGAATTTAGAATAAAATAATGAAACCCGTGAATTTTGTCAAAGGAATTCTGGTCGCTCATAAGAGAAAACCGGCGCAGCATGTAGGAGGTTGAAGGATATGTGGCAATGGCAGGAATGGGGGGGGGGGGGCGGATGCAGGGCAACCAAGTGTAATACCTAAGTTAACCAACATATCATTAATTTTATTAATGGTCGCCCCACTTCGGACCTTATTGGCCCTTATGCACAGTGTGAGTGAGCAAAAGCCAAAAGGGGTCCCAGACATTGTGCTTGCATTGTACATTGTACAGATTGTGCTGAAAAAAAAAACATCAAAATTGCCAAACAGCGAGCGGTTCAAATCTGAAGCCTCATGATGCAATTATGATCGAAATGAATAAGACACGAAAATGTCTACAGAACATAAGTACAGATGCCAGTGGAAAAGCAAATAAAGTCAAAAGAATGTTAAATTCAAAACATGTTGTATGAATTCCGGGGACCTAGAGTTGGCAGAAGGCCAGAGCTAGAACAGAGGGAAGAGCTAGCAACAGTACCAGGAAAAAGGAAGAAATGGGGGATGCAGAGGACTTCTGCTCATCCCACACGAAGGAATTTTTTATAACTTTACATGTTTATTATATCAGCGCGGAGTTCAGTTATGTCGAGGGCAACAGTGGCGGATCCAGACAGAGTCATCTAGTGTTTCTGCATTCGCGTGTTTCGGCATTCGCGTGTTTCGGCATTCGCGGGCCCGCGTCGCGGCGTATTTTCTTCAAAATGCTATTGTTGATCTCTTTAATCTTTAATTTGGTTGTAGAATGTGATTTTAGGGGTCTCTGATAGAGCCCTAGGTGATTATTTGACAATTCTTTTTTTTTCTGTTAAAGCTTCACAATTTTTTGGGAAATATTTGAATATGAAATTCAATCCAATTTGGAGATTATTTCATCAGAGTTGAAGGTAAGGTTCTACATACAACCTGTCTTGGTTAAATGGTGTTTTATCTTCTTAAATAACTCAATAAAATGACAAACCGCTGCAACATGTTTTGAGTTAATGTCAGTTCTCATTCAGATGATCATTGCATACTGACTATTACTGTACAATGATGATAATTGAAATATTGCAGTATAACTCCCACAAAGACCTTAACTCTTCTTAGATAAATAAACCATCACTAAACTTATTGACATTGCAACTATTGGATTATACTCGACTAAATATTGCACATCTGAAGTCAACATTCTTCTGAGTCGAAATGCCAAAACTATTAGAACTGGCTTGAAACCTCAGGGTGGTAAGAGTTGAAGACAATGGTAGCTGGTGATTAAAGACTCAGCACAAACATTTTTTGTGTTAAAAATTAAATTATTAGTGCTGCATGGCTAATCAGAAAATTGTCTACTACACTTCTGTTTTGTATGATGGCAGTCAATAACACGATACAAGAACCCAGGGGTTCAAAATGGAGGTGGTGTAGTGTCCTAAGTTGAAGTTCATATGCCCCGAAATTGACTATTTCCCTGATATGAGTGCCAGTACCAGGTGTTGTTAATATATTGTGTGCTCAATTTCAGAATTTTACAAATAATCCATTTTCAAGTCACAAAATGACCATGTGGCAGATGCGATATGGAAAAAGAATATATTCCATAAAAGAACTTGAAAAGAGCTTTAATATGATGCATGGAAATGTGTGTGATCTGCCAGGTAAAACCTCCTTTTTGTGGAAGGAGCTGCACATTCATTTATTATTATAAAGCATTTTGGTGAATATGATATGATAAACAATGAGAAGACTGGGAATCTTAGAGTAAGACATACTGTATCCACTAATAGAATTCACTGTCTCAGTATGGAACACTGGATTAGTGGATATAGGTATAACAGTTACCTACATCCATTAAAATCCAATGGGCTCTGACACTGGCTCGGCAAAACTGAGTTCCAACACAAAATTTACACTAAAGTATACATGGCTGTAAAAGTTACTAGTATGTTTTTAAAACTAAAATAATTTTTGAGGTTACCAATTTATTCATTACCGTTAATTTGTGAGAAATCAAAATTTAAGAAAAATATCAGAAATCCCAATATTTTTCTAGTTTTTTGGTTTTTATGAAAACTTCAAAGGATTTGACCTCCAAATGAGTTTAGTCATTCAAAGAGGTATAACTTAGACACCTAAATGCAAAATTTCAGAGGTCTAACTCCAAAATCGACGGAATCATGGAGCATTGAAAAAATAACAATTTTTTCAAATTTTTGCTGAATTTGCTCTTACTAAATTTTCTAAGAGCAGTAAGACCTCCAAATGGCACATTTAGAGTATTTAACGCATAATAAGGCCGATTTTCATGTTCATAGGTACAATTTTTTTGGAGTTCTGTTCCGGAAAGGAAAAAAAAAAATTATTTTAAATTTCCAATATTTTACAAAAACTGTACCAATTGCTTAAATATGAACACCAAAAGACACATACATTCTACAAGACCCATTCATATGCCAAATATCATATATACAAGTGCAATAGTTTAGGCACAGTGGCCAATACACAATGTGTGATGCTGCCCGTAGTGGATTCAAGCAAGATAAAAACGAAGTCATGGCAAAATAACAATATACCGGCTATTCATTCCCATGTCAGATGCTTGCTCTATAATCAAGCTAAGGTGCATTCTTGATTCCAAACTTCTCCAATCAAAATTGCCAAGTCAGGGCTCAAAAGACATTCGAAAATGCTCAAATTTCAAATTTCCCGCCAAAACTTTCCATTTTGTCAAAGTGTAGGACTGTCATCGATACAGCCAGAATCGATGCATCGGAAAAGTTGTCCGTATCGATACTGTATCGATACAATGCCACAAGTATCGATACATTATATCCACCACATTTGTCGTATTTATTGTGAAATATTGTAAGAAATCCAGTAGAATCCACGTTGTTTACATGAAAATCACGCCATCACTGCTCTGGTCTCGCTTGAAATCTCGCAAACGAGACAACGAGATTCAATATGGAGGATGTGGATGACGAAAATTTTTTGGTGATAACTCAACAATAAAGCTTGGATTTTGCCATTTCTCGGATGTGCGAAAAAGTATCGATACATTCGATGCATCGGAAAAGATTTTGTCGATTATCGCATCGGAAAAAAGTTGTTTTCGATGACATCCCTATCAAAGTGACTGCATAAATGGAGATGTGTACACACACCTCCATTAAAAATGGGCCATGAAACAAGAACCTTCATGATGCAGTTCAGACCACTTCCCATGCATTAAAACAGGGAAGTGCAGGCAGCTGGTTTTGCTGCACTTACTCTTGCATCAACATGCTACTGTATATCTATCGTGAAGTTAAAGAGAAAATGCTTGTGCCAAATCTGACAAGTCAGTCCGGGGATCTGCTATCTCGATTTAGCACATGTCCAGCTCACCCACCAGGAATGGTCATTGCTGAGTGACTGCTTTCAGATGAATATGCAAAAAGGAGTGTCTACTTCAAATGCAACAAGAAAGAGTCAACTTACCTTCTTACCTTTAGGGAGACTGTGTCCCTCTTTGCTGTCCAAAAGTACAACTCCATAATACCAGCTATTACTTGTATGCGCTGAGGTACTATTAAGTCACATGCTGAATCTTGGATTAATGAAACTTGGATTAATGCTAAAACATGTCAGGATGACTTCAGGAAAGCCCTCCAAGCATACCATGATGTCCAATCAGCAACTATCATGACATGAAATAATGCAAGCACTGTGACATATTGAGATTTCAGACTTAGATATCTAAGGTTCGCCATGCCAAACCTTATAAACAGTTTAAATGGGCCAAATTATTGAAGAAGTATTGGTAGTACCATAACACTGTCATTCAAAGGACTGAGAAGGGCCTTTGCATGACCTTGCTAAACAACAACAATGTAAGTGCATCATTGGGAGTGTTAGCCTCTTCCTGCTCAAAGGGTGATAAAACACTTAATTGGTGCTCAGGACAGGACAAGCTCGACCACTACTGTTGATAACAATGCAGAATCAGATTTATTCTGGCTCTTTGCTCACAAAATGCAAGAAGCCTTCCTTGTGGCTGTCCTTCAAGACCTTCAGCTATGATTGAACTATTTTGGTGCTGAAGAAACTTAAGGAAGACCGATTTTCTGACGTTATCCCCAGTTGGTGCATGTCCTGGACCCTTGAGTCTTTGTAGGCGTCCCACTGAACCACGATCCATCTACTCGGGATGTGCTGTTTAACACCAAGCTCCACAAATGAGTCCACATGTAAGGTAATAACTTCCTTTGTCCATACTTAACAGACTTAGAGAATGCATACTGGCTTCTCTTTACCATTTAAACCCACATATTCACCACCATAAGTTACAAAAGACAATTTTTTTACAAGTTTGATTGAGTCATCTGCCATGTGAATGACCCAGAGAAGAGGTGGTTCTTCAATTTCCAATTTTTCGAGTTAAGTCTGTATATATTGCCCCACGTAGAATTGACCCAGGACGCACTGGTATTGATACAAATTAACAATTCTCAATTATAATTGTTGTGATTGATCAGTAGTTCTGAGTAATATCAATATCCTATTGATGTAATTTGTTTCACCCTTAAGATTCATGCTTGAAAAGGTATATATGTTATATGTTATCAAACATTAACCAGTGTATAAGACAGCCAAGAGTTATATATGAATTGGTGTATATAATTCTCACAGTAACATATTTATAAAACAAAGGTACATTAGTAATTTTAAAGCCTCTGATGTACATAATGGGTTGTTAAATGTGCATTGAAATTGGCATACAAGCAACTTTTGGGCCCTGTGCACACTAAATGGGATGGTATCCAATCTTCCAGGAACTACACAATTAAGCATCTGTTCATCCTATAACTTTCCATGACAATAATGAGTGAGGACAATATGTTGTTAAGTCAAATGCAAGTCAGATATTCTTGACAAATCCGGAAATACACTAAATACCAAGAGACGTCATTTTCGCATCTTATTGCAGCCGTACACAGTGACTTTGACACTGAAATTCTCATTTGAGCTACAAAATAAACCCAAAAACACATTTTCCTTTTTTAAAATAGTGGAAAATAATGTATTGTACATTAAAATAGAACAAATAGTGACCGAGATATGGTGTTTATCATGTTTCGCCGCAGCCATTTTGGATTTTGTGCATACCAACCACCAGGGGGGTGTCTCACTTTGTATGTGGTGATTTTTGAAACCCCTTTGATCATATAAACCCCCATGCCAAATTTCAAAAACTTGTCACCAAGTGCAATTCATGGAGATTCTGACGGATTCCCTCCACGCTATAACAGGAGTTCAGTTAATTAAATTTAGAGAGAAGTTAGAGGGCGACCATATAATATGAAGGGGGGAGGCTTGGAGGTTTTTTTAATGAATGATTTCTTGCTCAGTTTTGGGTACATCAATTCATGCTTTTAGGGCAGTCTTGAAACAATTTCAGGTATTTCTTTTCAAGGTTTTGCTTAATTTTGGAATGAATATATGTGGACTCTGCGCACTAAAGTTATACAGCCTCCACTGGGCCGTAAAAAAAATAATAATTTCCCGTCCAGGAAAAGTTCAAGCCCCATCCCCCCCCCTTGTAATGATTGCCCCTCACAATTAATGACAGAGCTCTGGGAAAAAGGCAGGGTGGAGAGACCAGAATGTTTCCGTTTTCTATTCTGTTAGCTTTTGCATTGGATGAGGAATATCAAATTAAAATGTTTTTCACATTTGTTAAAATGAAGCTGGCTGAGAATTTGAGAAGCTCAGGGACCATCAAAAATCCGAAAGGGCTTCGGCCCTACGGGCCTCGCCTCATCATCGCATGCTATGACCCGGGAAGTAGGTCAAGTAAGGGTCAGTGTATAATGCGGACCAAACGGACCATGCGGACCATGCGGACCAGACATAAAACAAACACAGGAGGGTGCAGGAGGGCATTGCTTGTTTAATCAGGCTGATAATACAAAGTCAATCAAGCGGAAAATGCGGACCAAATGCAGACCAAATCAATAAGCAAGGCACAGCATATACATCAGCTTGGCAATTGAATAAAATAAATAAAATTATGAAAAAAAAAAAATTACCAGATCATCTGAGCAGACCAAAGTGCCGACCAGACTGCAGACCAACCGACCAGATATGCAGACCAAATCATGCAGACCAGAGTGCAGACCAGAGTGCAGACCAGAATGCAGGCCAGAATGCAGGCCAACCAACCAGATATATGCAGACCGAATCATGCAGACCAGAGTGCAGACCAAATGCAGACCAAATGCAGACCAAATCATGCAGACCAGATCATGCAGACCAGATCATGCAGACCAGATCATGCAGACCAAAATCTAATTGATATAAATTTAATTTTTATAAGTTATATTAATAGGGCCTATTGATTGCTAATTTTAAAGTCTAATATTTTAGATATTTAGATATATATGCAGAACAAATGCAGACCACTTTTAACCAGTCAGAATTTTTCGCCATTTTATGAAAAATAAATAGTAATTATTTCTTCTTTTTTTTTTATAAATGTGTAAGTGCATTAAATCTATTTTCAAATCATTCCCCTGTTGTTATCCAGTTGGTCCGCATGGTCTGCACAGTTTGGTCCGCATGATTTAACCCCTTCCAGACTGGTCAGTGTTGGTCCAAGGCTTGAACCAACAGACTGGCTGCCAGAAAGTCTGGTCCGCATGGTCCGCATGGTCTGCATGGTCCGCATTTTACACTGACCCGTCAAGTAATCCTCAAAAGTTTGCATGGTACAGCGAATACAGAGGATCTATGGACTTGGCCGAAATTGGCAGCATGGCAATAGAAAACGATATGCACACTTTGTTCACTAGTGTACCTACTCAGTCCATGTTCAACGTGAAGCTCCACAGGTCTGTTATAATCCCAGGATCATCTAGGATCTGCAGGATTAGCCAGCCACGACACTACCACGGATCAAGAAACATGGCGCACTGCAAACACGAGGTGTCGCTAAAGGCCAATACGCCCTCTTCTTCTTCTTCTTCCATAAATAGTACGTCCGTCCCCCTCAGAAAACTGCATTCTTTCTAAGCTTTTCTAGTTCGTGCAGACAGTGGCAGTGATGCAGATTTTGGGAAATTTTTGCAGATGTATTGCCCAGAATAGGAAAAAAATGGAGAAATCGCAAGAAAAATGGGAAAATGATAAGGAAAATGGGGAAATGGTAAGCAAAATGGGAAATGGTATTATAAGCAAAATGGGGAAATGCTAAGAAATAATGGGGAAATTAATAAAAAAGAAATTGAAAGAAAAGGGTATTTATATGAAGAGTTTTATCAGATTTCTTCATAATTTCCCCATTCTTTCTTCCTAGTTTCCCTTTTTTCCCCCCCAATATCCCCTTTTTTACTGGCCCCAAATCTGCAAAAAGAATTGAAAAATGTAGCCAACGCATATATGGGACAGTTTTTGAATGTGTGATCATTGGAAATTGTGCTGCTCCTAAGGTATTTTCAAAGATTTTGATCAAAATTTTTAGCTAACAAAATCTGCATGGTTTTTCGGTCTTCCCATTTCAAATTTAGCAAAACATAGCGATGATGGACTGGCTGCTACAGAAGCTGTGAACCACCGCAGACATATATATGATTTCATCCAAAATAGCATTAGACAAAGTTATTTCATCTTGGATTATTTTTTATGGTGTTTGTCAACATAATGTTACATTGACGAATTAAGAAATAAATTGAAAATTCGAATAGAAATGTAAATTGTCATATGATTGATAAAAATTGTTTTAAAATGACACCTTTTATGACTGGTAACATATCTTACATTCTTGAGGTCATTCTTGTGACCTAAAAACTGGGGTATGTTCACACTATGTCATGACAGTCTATGTATTCTTAATTTCTGTTCAGAAATCTGCGAATGAGTCAAAACTGATTCTGGATTACAAAAATTACATTCCTTGGCTTGTTGGTTGACCAAAATAACACAATTAATTAAATTCTACTGCTGCACATGGTATTAGTACTATTACATGCTCAAAATCTAAGCCGGCAAAAGTTATCTCAACTCCGGGGTTGCTTTGGCTGACCCTTTAATTATATAATAAGACATAGAACCATCATAGATTTTGAAAAGCTTTTTGACAGATGAAAACCTCAATTAAATGTACTGGCTGTATTATAGCACAAAACTGTTGATATTCAACGAATAGTTTTTCTCAGAACACAAATTTGGTGCTCCGAAACGGCCAAGGTAACCCTGTTTTTCGGTATTTCAACAGTTCCCTAATTGCGTGTTCATGTCCAGAAGATATCTAGAGACCCATTAATATGCCAATGTAACAGTGCATTTGCCCTAAGGGAACACCAAATTCGCACAGTGAACTTTTACATTGTCATACTTTGGCTTTTGGGTTACTTTTGTTCCAATTTCCAAATAAAAAAAGTTTATCAATTCTTTTAATAAATTTTTTTTTCACAGTTTTTCTAAATTCCCCCCTTCCTAATTTTTAATAAAAATTATATTCGCGTAGCGACGGGCGGCGAAGCCGCCCGTCGCGTCAGCGAACTTAGCTTAACAACAGCTCATAGTAAATTTTGAATCTGTCAGTGGAGTGAGAATGAAGGACTGCCTGTACCTGCCATGGAGTTGGTCCCTGATTAAACAGTTAGTTTCGGTAAAAGTAAACATCCCTGAATTTCTCTTGCAATACTGCAGTAGTGTATGAAAAATTCCATTTGGTTCTTAACTATCCTATTCTGTTTTGAAAATTTCATTTTTATGCTCATTTATGTCGTCTGCATGAAAAAAGCTTATTTTGCTAACAGGTGTCGCCACCGATGTAGCATCATGCTTGCAGTGCCACACCCAGGGAAAATGACTGAACTATCAGCAGCCTGCTTGTGAGCAGTGATGTGTGAAGTTTATTTGAGGTGTGAAGTTTAAAAGCTGATTGCTATCACTGTACTTAATTGGCTGTGTCTGAGAAAACCAGGCGGAAGTCCTATATAGTGTCTACGTGGCCCGACTCAGATTTTAATGATACTGGGTTTAATGACCCTTTGAATAGTTTGAAAAGTTGGGGTAAGGTTGATTTTGACCAAAAAAATTGTTTAGGGGCCAAACTGGCACTCTAAAAAATAGATGTTTTACATAGCTGAAAATCTTCGGCAAAAACTCCCATTGGATTACATGTTAAATTTAGAAACTTTGAGGCTATGGTACGCAACGAGCAGCGGCTACAAAAAATTCTGACAATGCAATTTGGTTGTATGACTCTTTAACTTATGGAAAGTGGTGTCAGACCCGTGGGTTTTTTTGTTATGGGTTGTTTTGAGTGGCATTTCTAATGTAACCATGGCGACAAAATGGAAATCTATTTCTTTGACCACCAAAAAGATGAAATTGGTCTATCTCTGTCACTAAAAATGATAGAAAAACAAGTAAAGCATGGTTTCCAATATTTTAGAGTATGGGGAATTCATTTCTTAGGTCAATTCTATTTTTAGAACAACCCTTGGGTGCATTTTAGGCCTATAAATGCAGAAAAAGTGTGATTTTTTAACTTTTTTCACTTTTCCGGCAGTATGATGAAAATTTGGTGACCTGAACATTAGCAATTAGGAATGTCACACCACTAAAACATTTTTGTCTTTCATTTGGTGTATGCAATTTGTTAACCAGCACTCCGTGTAAAAATCAGGCAATGAGTTCGCATGAAGGTTCTCAGAATTTCTTAATATTTTGCACAAAGTTTATGTCGCCTTTTAATAACTCAGTGGTAACTTCAAATTTTTTTTTTTTAAATTTTGTATGCCCAGGATGGGCCTTTGAAAAATTGATGTTTTTCACCTCGGACAGCCGGAAATTTGACAAAAATGCCCTAAATTAAGGTAAATTTTGTACATCCTATTCACATACTTGTATTAATAATAGAAAAACAAGCTATACATCAATTTCAAGGAAAACTTCATGACATACCATATCAAGCATCATATTAAAGAATTTTTTATGTTTCCAAGGAGTGTTGCCATGGCAACCACAAGCAGTTTTAGCATTTTTGGCTCAGACCTTAAATAGATGCATTTTCAAGGCCATATAACCCCTCTTGGTAACGCCTAGAAAAATATGGTTGAAACATCACCAGAAAGCACTACTCTTGTGCTATACAAAACTATTTTCAAACACCTGTAACTCTCAATAATTTTTATTATACTGATGAAAACAATTTGTTGAGGATTTTTTCATTTTCCATAATTTGACCAATTTTCAAGGCCGTATATCTCCCTAGGTAACACCTCGAAAATTATGGTTGAAATATCACCTTAAAGCACTACTCTTTTGCTATACAAAACCATCTTCACACTTCTGTAACTCTCAAAACTTTTTATTTTATAAGCGAAAATAATTTGTTCCCTTTTTTTGTATTTTCGTTAAATAGACCCATTTCAAGTCCATATATCTTCCATGGTAACGCCTGGAAAAATATTTTTGAAGTATCACCAGAAAGCAGTACTCTTATGCTATGCAAAACTATCTTCAAACACCTGTAACTCTTAATACTTTTTATTTTATTAAGAAAATAATTTGTTCCATTTTTTGTGCATTTTTCTTCTTTTTTAACTAAAATTGGTCAGTTTCTGTCGTGCTTCTGATCCACTACAGCTAAATAGTTGCAAGCCCTGAGTGCTTTATAGCAGAAAATTGATAACCAAGTCTACTAGCTTTCTCTATGACATATATAAACATTCTTTATTACCCTTCCTGAAATATTTTCTGATTCATACTTTTTGCAAGGTGTTCGACTGGTCATGCCTAAACGTACATCTAAAAGGAAAAAAAAAATTATGCCCAAACCTAGTAAACCAATTAAAATTGATAAAAGGGGGTTCCTATTTCAAAACAAGCAGAATTATACAATTTCAATGAGATAATAAATTTGTTTTATGCCAATATGTACAGTTCTAAATGTTTCCAAACTGAATCCAAATGTTTTTGTTGTTGCAATTAGATCTCCTACAACTCTACCCTTTTATGGTATTTCAACCTGTAGTAGCAACAACACATATTTCTGGACTCATTTGTGTGGGTATGTGGTAATTTCTTTCCCCAAAGAATCTTCCTCAGAAAAAATCTTCACTAAATACTCATGAATGTAGTAGTTTCCCATTCATGAAATACTGGCAAATTTGACACAGTTCTTTTGGACCGATGTGCTGTGCCATAATATCACCAATGAAACTGACTGTCACATGACTGTAAAATAAGGTGTCCAGAATTAACAAGTGAGGTGCAGACACCATTTTGGCAAACAATTATTACTTTAAAAAAAACAACAACATTGTAATATATGTGTACTGTAAATATTGTGCATTCATGACGTTCTAACAGAACATACATGACAATGATTTCTCTTTTTAATCATTCCTCAATCCTCATTGCCGTTCACTGGCTGCCGTGAATTTGGATATAAGCAAATTGGTAATAAATATGAAACTGTGAATCGACCAATAGCAGAAGAATCATACTAAGGTGCTATATTTGTCATGAAAAACAGTAGAAAATTTTGAGAGATTGTCTCAAAATTCTTCTTGAGATAAAGAATATTTAGAAGAAATGTTTTATAACCAAAAGAAATTTATAATACAGAAAGTCAGTTTCTTCAAAAATGTTGTGATACCAGCTTTTGAATAGAAAGCAGAATACAAATTCAACTTATTTCATGATTACAATAGCGTATATTCATATTCACAGACCTCCCAACCTCAGGAACATCGGTTCCATTTTTCCGCATTCTTTTTAGAGGGTTTTCACAAAAATATTGGGTTCCTAATAAACAAATTTTCTGTATTGAGAAAAACGCAATTATAGCCAAAACTTCCAGTTGAAACGCTTTTGCAATGCACTTCCTGTAGTTTTTAAATTCAAGGCTAAATACAGCATCTGATCAATAACAGTAGCTGAGCAGTGAGCATCCTCCTCAAGCTTTATTCTGGGCAGTTTTGAACGGGTTGTAAAACCAGCTCAACAGTTTTCGGGGGACCGAAAGCAATGAAATAACCATTTGATGGTAATTTTTTTAGAGGGTTTTTAAGTTGTCAAAAAATAGGGTTTTTGCATTAAGGTGGCTCGATACTCATGAACTTTCCAAGATAGGATTTCTTAAAAACAGTTTAGAATGATCCAAAATATAGTTTATAGCAAGGATATGTAAACAAAAGTGGTCGCTACCAGCCTTTTAAAAAAAATATTTGGGGTTATGTACCAGAGAGTCAGTCCACGCAAACCTGAAAAACTAAAAAAAATTCTTATTTTTCCTACTGTGAAGTTTTTTCTGCCATTCAGTGGTCATGCATCCCATACTATGCAATGAAGCATGAAATTAAAGAAGAAACTTTCATGGAAAAGGTGATTACAATTTCAAAGAGATATATTTAGTTTAAAGGACTTTTCAAGGAGTTCGGAATCTAAGTTTCGATTTTAACAATTTTAACTTTTTTTATAAACCATGGCGCTAAAAAAAATTGACGAGATAGGATTTTTCATTTCTTTGTCATTTATTTCCAAAAATAGTTGGGAACAACATGATGATATAGACCAGCCTTCCTACCGCACTTCAAATTGATATAAACATTTATTTATACCACAAAGTCATTTTTGAGAAATTAGACCTGCTTGCCGAAAATCGCCTGTAAAAATTTTGAGTATCAAGTTGAATCTCCGGCTGTATATAGTTCTCTTCATAGCGCATCTAATGCTTCAAACGAGAAGTCTCTAACCCCAATAGAAGTGGCGCAAATTGCAAACGAAGCGGCCGACGTATGAAATTCTCAAAATTAAAAAAAGATCTTGAAACAGTGTCAGCACAGTGGTGACGTTACTATAGATAGGGCCTGCCTGGCTGCGCGTGAATATGTGCAGGTGACGTAACTTCGTGGGTAGCGAGCCACCTTAAAATTAGGGTATGAGTGTTTTAGGCTAAAAAAGGGAGGAAAACCCTATTTTTGAGGGTTGGTTGTGTACTATCAGTTACACCCTGCTCGTTTCGAGGGTACTGGAATATACACCACGAAGGACTCCATACACCACGAAGCCGAAGGCTGAGTGGTGTATGGAGGCCTGAGTGGTGTATATTCCCGTACCCTCGAAAAACGAGCAGGGTGTAACGGTTTTATCCTCAGACTTCTTGTTTTATTGATGCCCATAGATTTTCTTGCAAACAGAGTCTGAAATGTCTTTCTGTAACAAAGCAACAGCATTGTGACGTCATCACTAGTGCTGTCGCCTGGATGATGTCACAATGGCTCAAACAATGGCATTGTGACGTCATGACTATTGTTGCCACAAGGATGACGTCATAACAATCCTATGGTCGCAATTGTGAAATCATTGTCTCATAGGCCTACACCCTGTCTGGTGAAGACAGACAGGGTGTACCAGGGGGGGTCGGAACTGCACCATGTGACCTGTCGTGACGTCACCAGCAGAAAATCAGGAAACCGCTCATTTGGCCTCTGACCATCGTGGCGTCAACATCTCATGCAGAGAAGCTGTCATTGTTTTGATGAATTTGCTGGACTTGGACTGCCTGGGAGCGCGGATGTTTTCCCGAAAAAGGTTGGTAACCTTGCAATATGATACTACTATAAGTGTCTTGTTTGATTGAGCAAGTCTATGAGCAAGTTTAGTGTGTTTAATAACTCGAAATTTGTGAAATTTCCTACAAATAAAAACGTAAACAAGTTGTGGCAGACAAGTGAGACTGAGACAAAACATTGACTTGCATCATGCCAGTCGTGGATTGACATGCACGGTGAATGAGGCACAGGGGACACATGTATTTTAAAATCAATAAATGTGAAACATGTATGTCACTGGAGAAGTCAAATGTTGTTTTCTGACATTCCTGACATCCTTTTTTAAATTTTAATGTCGGGGGGGGAGGGGGGGTTTCTTTGAAATTATTGAATAATTTCTTGTTCAGTTTTGAAATACCAGATAAATACATTTTTTGGGGGCAGTCTTGAAACAAATTATTTCTGCTACGGGTATTTCTTACAGGTTATTTTATATTTGTAGACACATAGAATGATTGTGAATTTTTTCTAGGACATGCATGTATTCTGTCTATAGGGAAAAGTGACACAAAAATTATGACATCACTTTTCCCAATAGAATAGCATGTCATGTGCAGAAAAAAATCACATTTGGTCTCACTGTCTACAAATATGAAATCATCTGTAACAAGGAGTTGCTTGATTTTGGAATGAATATTCAGGGACTTGGCATGCTTGCAATAAGTGCACCCACCGTTTAGGTACTCGGGTGTATCCCCGTCAAAACCGCTACTTGCTTGTTTTATGTTTAAAAAAAGTTGTTTGTATGTTGCATCGGTTTTTGAAGAAAATTAATCTAATCTAATCTAATCTAATTAATGCCGCCGCTACCGTGAAATAAATAATTTCCCGAGGAAAACTCCAAGCCCCTCCCCCTGGATATTAAATGGTTGCCCCTTACCAACTGTAATGTCAACTATGCTGATGATGTAGTAAACAGAAAAAAAAAAAATGGGTCAAATTTTGTACTGTTAGGTAGGCCTATATTGAATAAATCATTGAGCTTTTGAGGTCACACCAATTTAATTTATGGATGAGTTTTTTTTTCTGAAAAAAAAAAATTATTATAACTTGAATGAGTGAATTGGCGCAGGTCAGGCCAACTTTATAGTAAACAATGGGAAAATAATGATATGTTATTATATTAACATGTTATGTTTTTTTCCAAATTTTAACCAACAAAATTCAGTTGAAGGCTATAACAGTTTATAAAGGCAAGACCCAAGTGAACTTGTTTTGCCGTACATTACATATTTTTTGTGTGCAGGCTCTGGAACTATTTGGTACTGAAACTGAACTCGGACCAACAATTCTATGCTTTGTGATTTTATTTTCACCTGCATCAATTGGCCTAATTTATTTTTTGTTTTTGCTACCTTAGGCCAGGGCGTAGGACTGCTGAATCTGAAGTTTTCATGGTGGAAAAGGAGGTTAGGTTTGCAGGTAAATTAATTATTTATGGTTTGTATAACGATAGACTTAATTTGCTCATTTTCTTTATTTTATTTCAAAGATGCAAAATGATTCATTAGATTTAAACTGACTAAGATAAATTCATGGCTTGAGTTACGTCGACTCACTCTCTGGGTTGGTGGATTTTACTTCTCTGTTACTTCTCTGTTAATTTCTGTTGTCTTTTTTTGCAGCGGATGAGCAGAGAAAAGGAATGAAGAATGCTCAGAAGCAAATATAAAGAATTGGTTTGAAATTCACTTTGAATGTGGTCTATTCAATTAATTCATGTGCATGTAATTATCTTACTAATAAAATTCAATGATGTAATGTAAAGATTCATACAATAAACATGTATATTATATGTAATATCGGATATCTTTTTAACATTATGCGAAAGTAGTCATATAATATCATCATATTCTATTAAAATATTGCCACAGATGTTTAATACTTGGAAGTATTAGTTGATTGTTGACAAACTGTGTCTTTGCTCATTTTTAATATGTTGGAAAATAACTATAAATTTTTTATTTCTGGGCATTTATAATGAGCGCTCAAGAGTAAAAACACTATTCCATTTCTTTTCACATTTTATGATCAGTCAATAATGCAAATTAAATTATAATTATATTAAAATGTATTGATGTCAATAGTCTTACTAATTAAAAGTTATCAAATGTTATTTGGTTTTCAAATATTATAAATTTGGTAATTTGCCTTGGGTTTAAAAGTACAAAGCATATAAAAGTACAAAGCATTTAAGAGTCCCAAAGTGCTGTGCTATGCCTTGGCAACTAATTGAGCAATTTGGCTTTGAGCCTGTGACCACACTGAAATAAAGGATAGCAATCTATGTCTGTAAAATTTTAATTACAATTTTTACCTTCAGCGAACTAAGTTTGAAAAAGGTATTGTAATCACTTAAATTTGGTCAAATATTGTCAGGAGGTCAGGCGGATATATCGTTTCCGTGCCAGTACTCCGCCCCTATTGCACCTATTCGGATGAAATATGGTACACATTACTTAGGGCTGGGACGATATTGGTATTTTGATATCTCGATATCGATTGATTGTGATACCGTGGTAACACGATATATAGATC
Organism: Platynereis dumerilii; assembly: GCA_026936325.1. Taxonomy (NCBI): domain Eukaryota; kingdom Metazoa; phylum Annelida; class Polychaeta; order Phyllodocida; family Nereididae; genus Platynereis; species Platynereis dumerilii. The sequence continues at coordinate 51,732,519 of JAPTHN010000011.1, read as the reverse complement.
TCAGAGTTAATCAGTTGTTTAATACTATAAATCGGCGAAAAATCAGAAATTCTTAATTTTGCCACCTCGTCTGCCATTTTTAGCAGACCTTCCCGTCGAGAATCTGGTGCAGCCTGAGAACGAAGTGTCGTAAGCCCGAGCGACAAAAACAAAGAGGATTCGAGTTTATTTCTTGCAATTTCTTCTTATTTGAACCAGTAAATTACGGTATACCGTGATAACTATGGAACCTAACGGTACGATATTGATCACAAAAAATACAGCTGTACGGTATGAATACTGGTTATCGTCCCAGCCCTAATACACATATATAGCCAATATAGTGCAGTTGTGCCTTTTGATGGTCTAATTGATGGATATTATATCCTTTTTGAAATGTTGAGAAAAAATTTTAAAAAATATCTTTGTTGTTTCCAGCAAAGAACTGGCCCCCAATTGCAAGTACATGGATGAAATTTGGTACATATATTGCCTATATGCTCTAGTTGTGTCTTTTGATGGTCTGATTTTTTGGAGATTTTATACTTTCTGAAATATTCGAAAAAAAAAACCAGCAAATGTTTTCTTTTTCAAGCCAAGACTCGACCATGCACCTATGGCATGCAAATATGTAAAGTTTGGTACATAGGCCTACATTGCCTATATATAGTCTAGAACTTTGTGCTTTTCGATGGTGTCATTTGCAGATATTCTATACTTTTTGAAATATTGCGAAAAATATAAAATTGGAATTTATTTTCGTTTCTGGGCCAAGACTCCCCACTTTTGTATGTACATGGATAACAGTTGGTACACATATCAAAATATATGATGCAGTTGTGCATTTTTATGGTCTGATTGATAAGTGTTTAAAAATAATTATGAAAACTTTGCCTTTTGCTTTTGATGGTTGTTATGGTGTATCATTTCAAGTGTATCCTCTATTACATACCCTAAATACCCTTCCATATCTATATCTCTTTACAACACCATGACACAATATGATTCAATTGCAAGGAGTATTCATCTCTATCACCTCAGCTTTGTGAAACGGAATATTTTTGTGATGTGAAGTGTTCATGTTTTTTCGCTGAAGGTTTGCTGCTACGCAGCCTATGTTTTTTTATTGTTATTTTATTTTTGAATTTACATATCGCTGAATACCATAATGGCTAATGGCAGCGTACTGGTATATCTTGTTAGGCGCTTCGTAATAGTGAGACGGGATCTTTTCATGACAATTTTGTAATGGTCAAGGTCAATGCCGTACAGTGCTACTTGCAAGTGAAATGGGTTATGTTTTTCTGTTGTATCAAAGTGAAACATCCTCAACTAAACTGCTGATTAAAAAAAAATCAATTAAAAAGGATGACATTTGAGGTGAATACGACAAATTTTTATGGTGGTCAATTTTCTTCGCTCTACAAACATTTACATATCGATAAAATTGTTCCTGTCTCAATTCTGCAAGTTCCTGTTGCAATTACACTGACTCTGTTAGTTTGGTCTTTAATAATGCTGTTTTTTGACACTGGTCTGCTAAAACTTGGCTAGAACTTTTCTGTTGCGGTTGTAGATCTGCAAGTTTCAGCTACAATCCTGCCTGTTTTTGTTGCAATTATGCAGCAATTCAGCCAGTTCATGCGTCAATGTACAGCAATCCTGCTAAAATTACGCTGAAATATACTGGCGCTTGCGCAATTCTGCTAGTTAGTTCTGCCATCTGCAGTAATTTTGCTGCAGTTGTAAAGAAATTCTGCCTCAGTTCTGCTGAAAATCTTCTTGTTGCTGTTGTGCTATTTCCTCTTCAGTTCTGCTGTAACTACTGCAATTCTGCTAGTTTTTTTCCTGCAGTTATGCTAGTTGGGTACCAATGCGATTTTGGGTGTCAGTACTGTCTTTATTGTTAATTTCCGTAAAACTGCGGATCCATAGCAGACGTTCTTCAGAAAATTAAAGATTCCTACAGAAAAAAGCACAATTGAAGCAGGATTCAGAAAGAATTCCTGAACAAACTTGCAAAATTGCAGCAGGCTTCCTGCTAGAACAAGCAGAATTGAAACAGAAGTAAAAGAGAATTGCAGGAGAATCCCAGCGTGATGGCCACAGAATTTACGAGATCTGTAACATAATTGCACTGAAATTTCCGTAGGGACCAGGAATGTTATATATATATATTTAAAGCTGCAGCAGAATTCAGCGAAATTGCAGTAGAGACAGATTAAACTGGATTATCACAGCAAAAATTAGCAGCTAAATTGGAATGGAAATACAGCAAAATTGCATCAGTATTGCAACAAAAACTTTAGAATTGCAGTGAAATTTCAACAGAAATTAGCAGAATTCTTGTAGAAAAAATGCAGCTGAAACAAGTAGAATTACAGCAGAAATGCAACAGAAATTAGCAGAATTGCAGCAGAAATGCCGCAGAAATGCAACAGATGTGCAACGGTAAGCAATAGAAATGCAACAGAAACTGGTACAATTACAGCAGAAATGCGGCAAAAAAGCAGCAGAAATGCAGCAGAGACTAGCATAATTACAGGAGAAATGCAGCAAAAACTAGCAGAATTACTGCAGAAACTAGCAGAATTGCAGGAAAAATTAGTAGAACTACAGAATTTTAGCAGAACTAGTAGAATGACATGGGAAATGCAGCAGAGATTAGCAGAATAACAGCAAAATCGCTGCAACATTGCAGTAGGAACTAACAGAATTTCGGAAGAATTGCAGCAGAAATGCAACAGAAACTAGTATAATTACATCGGAAATGCAGCAGAAACTAGGAGAATTACAGCAGAACTATTATAATCACCACAGAATTTTAGCTGAAATGCAGCAGAAACTAGCAGAAATGCAGCAGAAATGCAACAGAAACTAGTATAATTACATCGGAAATGCAGCAGAAAGTAGCAGAATTACAGCAGAACTATTATAATCACCACAGAATTTTAGCTGAAATGCAGCAGAAACTAGCAGAAATGCAGCAGAAATGCAACAGAAACTAGTATAATAACATCGGAAATGCAGCAGAAAGTAGCAGAATTACAGCAGAAACTAGTATAATTACCACAGAATTTTAGCTGAAATGCAGCTGAAATGCAACAGAAACTACAGTGTAGCAGAAATGCAGCAGAAATGCAGCAGAAATGCAGCAGAAATGCAGCAGAAATGCAGCAGAAATGCAGCAGAAATGCAGCAGAAATGCAGCAGAAATGCAGCAGAAATGCAGCAGAAATGCAGCAGAAATGCAGCAGAAATGCAGCAGAAATGCAGCAGAAATGCAGCAGAAATGCAGCAGAAATGCAGCAGAAATGCAGCAGAAATGCAGCAGAAATGCAGCAGAAATGCCACAGAAATGCCACAGAAATGCAACAGATACTAGTATAATTACATCGGAACTGCAGCAGAAACTAGTGGAATTACCACAGAATTTTAGCTGAAATGCAACAGAAACTAGCAGAAACTAGCAGAAACTAGCAGAAACTAGCAGAAACTAGCAGAAACTAGCAGAAACTAGCAGAAATGCAGCAGAAATGCAGCAGAAATGCAGCAGAAATGCAGCAGAAATGCAGCAGAAATGCAGCAGAAATGCAGCAGAAATGCAGCAGAAATGCAGCAGAAATGCAGCAGAAATGCAGCAGAAATGCAGCAGAAATGCAGCAGAAATGCAGCAGATACTAGTATAATTACATCGGAACTGCAGCAGAAACTAGTGGAATTACCACAGAATTTTAGCTGAAATGCAACAGAAACTAGTAGAATTACAGCAGAATTACAGCAGAAATGCAGCAGAAATGCAGCAGAAATGCAGCAGAAATGCAGCAGAAATGCAGCAGAAATGCAGCAGAAATGCAGCAGAAATGCAGCAGAAATGCAGCAGAAATGCAGCAGAAATGCAGCAGAAATGCAGCAGAAATGCAACAGAAATGCAACAGAAATGCAACAGAAATGCAACAGAACTAGTATAATTACATCGGAAGTGCAGCAGAAACTAGTAGAATTACAGTAGAATTACAGTAGAATTACAGTAGAATTACAGCAGAATAACAGCAGAAAAACAGCAGAAATGCAGCAGAAATACAGCAGAATTGAGCAGAAATGCAACAGAAACTGATATGATTACATCGGAAATGCAGCAGAAACTAGCAGAATTACAGCAGAAACTAGTATAATTACCACAGAATTTTAGCAGAAATGCATCTGAAATGCAGCAGAAACTAGTAGAATTACAGCAGAAATATGGAGTTTTAGATATTTTCATAATCTATGTTCTCAAGGTTGCCTTGTTTATGTTTAAATTGCAGAAAGGAGATAGCCCTGACATTTTTAATGACATGTTTCTTTCTAATTCCCAGTATCATGCTCATAATACTAGATTACGCGATAAGTTACACTTGCCTATTTTTAGAAGTAGTTTTTGTCAAAGATGTTTGAGATATAAGGGAGTCATTGTGTGGAATTTTCTTTCTGACGTTATAATGAGTAATCTTACATTATCCACTATAAAAAAACACCTGAAGAAGTACCTCCTTGTTATTTTTTTTAAAATGTATATTAAGATTATTATTATTTTTATTATTTTGTTTTCAGTATATGTTATAATTTAGTTTGTTAGAAGTTCTTACCAATGTAACATAAAAATTATTTGAATTATTAACTATACGTCAATATATACATTTTTTTTGTATCTTGACTAAGGAAAATTTGATTGTTTATAATTGTACATGATTTATGTATTTTGCTAAATAATTATTTTCCAATAAAGAACTTGAACTTGAATGCAGCAGAAATGCAGCAGAAATGCAGCAGAAATGCAGCAGAAATGCAGCAGAAATGCAACAGAAATGCAACAGAAATGCAACAGAAATGCAACAGAAACTAGTATAATAACATCGGAAATGCAGCAGAAAGTAGCAGAATTACAGCAGACACTTGTAGAATTACCACAGAATTTTAGCAGAAATGTAGCTGAAATGCAACAGAAACTAGTAGAATTACAGCAGAAATGCAGCACAAACTAGTAGAATTACAGCAGAAATGCAGCAGAAATGCAGCAGAAATGCAGCAGAAATGCAGCAGAAATGCAGCAGAAATGCAGCAGAAATGCAGCAGAAATGCAGCAGAAATGCAGCAGAAATGCAGCAGAAATGCAGCAGAAATGCAGCAGAAATGCAGCAGAAATGCAGCAGAAATGCAGCAGAAATGCAGCAGAAATGCAACAGAAATGCAACAGAAATGCAACAGAACTAGTATAATTACATCGGAAGTGCAGCAGAAACTAGTAGAATTACAGTAGAATTACAGTAGAATTACAGTAGAATTACAGCAGAATAACAGCAGAATAACAGCAGAAATGCAGCAGAAATACAGCAGAATTGAGCAGAAATGCAACAGAAACTGATATGATTACATCGGAAATGCAGCAGAAACTAGCAGAATTACAGCAGAAACTAGTATAATTACCACAGAATTTTAGCAGAAATGCATCTGAAATGCAGCAGAAACTAGTAGAATTACAGCAGAAATATGGAGTTTTAGATATTTTCATAATCTATGTTCTCAAGGTTGCCTTGTTTATGTTTAAATTGCAGAAAGGAGATAGCCCTGACATTTTTAATGACATGTTTCTTTCTAATTCCCAGTATCATGCTCATAATACTAGATTACGCGATAAGTTACACTTGCCTATTTTTAGAAGTAGTTTTTGTCAAAGATGTTTGAGATATAAGGGAGTCATTGTGTGGAATTTTCTTTCTGACGTTATAATGAGTAATCTTACATTATCCACTATAAAAAAACACCTGAAGAAGTACCTCCTTGTTATTTTTTTTAAAATGTATATTAAGATTATTATTATTTTTATTATTTTGTTTTCAGTATATGTTATAATTTAGTTTGTTAGAAGTTCTTACCAATGTAACATAAAAATTATTTGTATTATTAACTATACGTCAATATATACATTTTTTTTGTATCTTGACTAAGGAAAATTTGATTGTTTATAATTGTACATGATTTATGTATTTTGCTAAATAATTATTTTCCAATAAAGAACTTGAACTTGAATGCAGCAGAAATGCAGCAGAAATGCAGCAGAAATGCAGCAGAAATGCAACAGAAATGCAACAGAAATGCAACAGAAACTAGTATAATAACATCGGAAATGCAGCAGAAAGTAGCAGAATTACAGCAGACACTTGTAGAATTACCACAGAATTTTAGCAGAAATGTAGCTGAAATGCAACAGAAACTAGTAGAATTACAGCAGAAATGCAGCACAAACTAGTAGAAATGCAGCAGAAATGCAGCAGAAATGCAGCAGAAATGCAGCAGAAATGCAGCAGAAATGCAGCAGAAATGCAGCAGAAATGCAGCAGAAATGCAGCAGAAATGCAGCAGAAATGCAGCAGAAATGCAGCAGAAATGCAGCAGAAATGCAGCAGAAATGCAGCAGAAATGCAGCAGAAATGCAGCAGAAATGCAGCAGAAATGCAGCAGAAATGCAGCAGAAATGCAGCAGAAATGCAGCAGAAATGCAACAGAACTAGTATAATTACATCGGAACTGCAGCTGAAACTAGTGGAATTACCACAGAATTTTAGCAGAAATGTAGCTGAAATGCAGCAGAAACCAGTAGAATTACAGCAGAAATGCAACAGAAATGCAGCAGAAGTGCAACAGAAATGCAACAGAAACTAGTATAATTACAGGAGAAATGCAGCAGAAACTACCAGAATTACAACAGAAACTATTATGATTACCACAGAATTTTAGCTGAAGGAACTAGCTTCACCATTTCAGGTAACTTTTGAGGTAACTCAGAAGTAACTGGCTGAAGGAACTAGCTTCACCATTTCAGGTAACTCTCGAGGAAACTGAGAAGGAACTGAAGTGAAGGAACTAGCTTCACCTTACTTCAAAAACTAGCATAATTTTAGCAGGATTACAGGTTATTTGTAGCAGAATTGCAGTAGAATTACAGCGCTCACAAAATAGAGGAATTGTGATGGAATTGCTTCAAAAGTTACCATAGATAATTATTTCAAAAGAACTACAGCAGAAGTGCAGCTAGCATAATTTTAGAAGAATTGCAAGGAGACTGCAGCAGAATTGCAGCAAATAATGGCAGAATTACAGTAAAATTGCAGCACAAACTAGCCAAATTGCAACAGATTTCAGCAGAATTGTAACAGTATTGCAGCAGATTTACAGCAGAATTGCTGTAGAATTGCAACACAAACTAGCAGAATTACACCAAACACTAGCATAATTTCAGCAGGATTGTAACAGAATTGCAGTAAAATGGCAGCAGAACAAGCATAATGCAGCAGAACCGTCGGCAACATAACAGTAGCAGAATTGCAGTAATAAAAAAATATATGCATGCCCACATTGTATCTGAAAATCTGGAGCACTGGAGATGTTCTGAATTTCTGAAACCTCATGCAAAGCTTGCTTAAATATGCACTAACCACTGTGCAACAGAGCTATAACTAAACCATCTTCAAAATCGTTAGCCCATAATTGCTGATGGGGCGTAAAACACAAATTCACTCATTCACTCTTTATCTAGGCTTTTACAATGCAAACACAATTAACACTAACATGAAATTAAAAATAAAGAATAAACTAAATTGCAAAACAATTTCATTGACTGCGCATTTATGGCATAAATCTAGTCTTTTAAAAAAAGAATGAAACTACGGAACAAACATTTAATAATGTGAATTGTGTGTATTTAAGTTTGATCAATATAGGCCTACATATTGCCATAATATTGGAAAAACATTAGTTTACAAAATACCTTCAGGCCTCTGTGCACGAAAGATCCCCATATGCCCGACCCTCACGCACAGCGCCAAGCCCGACCCTCGCGCTCCACGCCCGACCCTTTCAATTAACCATTAAGTCTCTTCAGTAATCTAAAGTGTAGCAATTGTTTTGAAGCATAAAAAATTAAGGTGTGCGGCGCCGTGAGCATAAAAAAGGCTATTTTGGTCACATTAATCGATGGATACAAGCCTATGTTAGATTTCCGACATTCACTGAAATTTACAGAATGCACTTTTCTTGTTTACAATGTTGCACATGCTAAAATCTATAGTTGCACAATAATTCTTATAATAGTTTGTAATATAATGTACCTGTGCAGATACTGCCTACAGATGACATTTGCTATTTCTTAATAATCATATGATAATTTTAAATATTTCTTTACTCAAGTCTTAAAAATGTGACAACATTAAGGGGCCGACCAGACGATTGTTTGGGGGGGCTATGGACTTTACCCCAGGGACGAACTTTTTTTTTCGTTCGCGGCGCATCAATGAACAATTTTTTTCACATGAGCACTTGTGACAAACTTTTTTATCGGGATTTAAACATTATGTTACCCTAGCTACAGGTGAAAACAAATTTTTTTTTATTTCCATGTGCTGAACAAACTTTTTTTTTTTCAGTGTCAAGTGGGAAACATTCTTTTTTTTTCACCAAAAGTCAATAGCCCCCGGCCCCCCCCCCCCCCAAAGATCATCTGGTCGGCCCCTATAAGTCACCGAATAAGACAGGCAAGGATTATCTCGACTCTCCTTGGTGACAGGTGATCATTTTTTCTATGGTCTATTATTTTTAAATTCCGAGGCATAGGCGTAAATTAACATGTAAGGGGGCGACCATTTAAAAATCAGAGGGAGCTTGGAGTTTTCCTCAGTGGGCAATTGTTTATTTTACGGTATCGGCGGCCGTAATTATTTATTTCAAGCATGGTAAGTCCCTGAATATTCATTTCTTAATCAAGCATCACCTTCTTGAGAAAAACCCTCACCAGAAATTATTTATTTCAAGACTGCCCAGAAAGAATTTATTTATTTCACCAAAACTGACCTAGAAATTATTTATTTAAAAATAAAAAAATATTTATTAAAAAAAAACAAACTCTAAGCCCCCCCCCCCCTGAGATGAAATAGTGGCCCCTAATGATTTTATTGTACACTAATAGTCATCATACCAATAGATTAGCAAACAAGTTATGGAAATCAAAGTTGCCCAATTACAATACACGTAACAAACAAAAATAAATGCAATATAGGCCTATAAGCAGATAAGTATAAGTACATGTATAAGCAGAAGTTCTGGACGTAGATATTGCAGCCGACCAGCCTGATTGAGCTCAGTGATGGTGATTGACAGCAATCAGCTCATGCAGCAGCTCAGCCTATGCTTCGTGACGTGACATGACGGTTCAAAACAACAACCAAAAATAGGCCATCTTCGAGGCATCAGTGTGGCTTAAATCAAGAGGTTCCTAGAGGTTCCTTCAACTTTAAGATACTTTGAGTCCTTGTGTAACTTTTCGTGTTATAACTTGACAGGAACCTCCTTGGTTTTCTGAGAACTGGAGGGAAATCCGTCATGAATTTTCGTCAGTTTCTGTCAAAATTGAGGTCGACGATTTCCCTTCAAGTTTGAAGTCAAATATCACAACAAATATGACATGCCAGGTTCTGTGAAACTACCAGATGATAATCCATGCATGATGCGTGAAATTCCAGTCAATTTAAAAGTTTGTGCACTTCTAGAAACCATCATACTGAAGCACTGACGATGCATCCACTCATCATGTTCATGCCGTCGCCATTGTTTTGTTTACAATGCTGCGTCATTGAGGTCACGTGGTGCAGTTCCGACCCCCCCTGGGGTATACGGTGTCATACACCTCAGCTCTCAACCAATCAGAATCGAGGATTCACACTGGACTGAGTGGTTTAACTTCCTCTCCCTCTCCTGAAACTCGATATGGTCCAAGCCCATGGACCATTAAATGAGGGGTTGTATCCAGTGATCTCTATCTCTATCCATGGATTGGGCGGATCCCATTGGCTGCAACGTAACGTCACGAGCAGGCATGGTGCCACCATGTTACTGGGAATCATTAAACGTGAACAAAGGCACATGGGTTGACAAACCCGGCTCTCGCTACTGTTTTGGTCTAATAACTTCTTTTAAGTGTCCCCCACTTCAGTAAAACAAAGTACAGAATGCTATAGAAGCTTCCCACGTCCCAGCATGTCAAAAAAACTTACTTATAGACTATTTGAAGCCTGCAGCCGTCACTGTTTTCAGCCAGCGCTGGCCGTTTCTGGCATTGTCAATGCAGTCAGTTGACAGCTGCTGACCCTATTAAAGCTCAATCAGCATTGCCAAATACTTGACACTTCACTGAATCACTAAAGTGCAATTCACACACACGAAGACCACCCCCCCCCCCATGCCAATCTTCCTAATTACAATTAGGCCTAACTGGGTAGGCCTTAATTAGCCTTTTAACTGTGATGACAGGCCTTAAATTCACTCAGTTTAATTATTTAAATTGCTGTTTTCATATCCTAACCTGAAGGGAGTTCACATAAATTAATTTCATGAAGAAAATAACCCTGCCTGGCTCAGTTGGGTTGCATAGGGGTAGGAGGCGGGGGGGAGGGGTCTGGCGGGGCTGCAGCCTATGTTGGGTTAGATATGCCTTAAGGGACTTTTTACTTGGGCACTAATACGTGCATCGACCTATCAATACACAGGTCATATAAAATTTCATGGATTAATTTTATACATGATGATTATAATAAGGGGTGAATATTTAATATCCAGAGAGGGGCTTTTGAAATTATTCAATTCACTGTGGTGGCGGGAGTAATTGCGAGTTCACTCGCATTGTGGGCCAACCAGGTTAAATAAGGGTAGTCAGAAATTTTGGATCGTTCATGAGAGACAAGGGAGCTCTTTTTAAAGGTTCTTTTTCATGAAATTAATGAAGAATTGGCTAACTTGAGGCGTGGTCCTCACCTTTTGTGTCTTTTGTGCCTTGTTTAATTACAATTTGAGTGTTTAGTTTCAACCAAATCACGGCAAAACAGGAAATAGAAATATTGTTGTTATTGTTTTACTGCCCTCTGATTGGCCGAAACAGGTTCAATGTCTTCCCAATAGTTTTGGGACATTTCTATTAGGGCTAGAATTAGAATTTTAGGCTCTTTGGAATCCTGGTGTCTTAATCTTTATGATTTCGTTTTTTCATGAATATATCTCAATTCATTGCTGAGAATTCGTTGAAAATGTATAGGCCTATATATTTTTTCCCCAGGATGCACTGAGAAGTGCAACAGTCCCTTTACCATGTCAGGCAATTCAGAATAGCAATCAAGACTTCACCAATTAGTCAATTTGCCATTCACACCTTGAGTTAGTATATTTCAATTAACACCTTCTAAGAAGTCCCACAAGTGATTACTTCAAACTGCTTGTGTTACTGTGATGTCATTGCATATTCAATAGGTCAATAATGGATCATTTGGTGCCTTCTATAGTTAACAGTTTTAATCAATCGAGTAACTGAATTATTGCCAATATTGCTTCACAAGACTGTGGCATTTTTGAAGATGCATAAAGAAATATAGTCCTACAGACCACTCCTAAATACATTTAACTTACCATTTTAGATTTATAGAAAATTCACCCTGTACAAGGAGTTCCTACTTTGATATGAGCATTTCTCAAAAATAGGCCCAGAAACCAATCACAGGGACTGAAATTTAATTATAATTTCAACTGAGTGGCTATGGTATAAAACTGAAGTGGAATATCTATAGTTTATGTATTTAATTAAAATATGTGAATAGAATGAATCATAATTTCATAGTTTGGTGCCAGTTGGAGGTATGTCACTAATTTAGGCGTGCGTTACTCTTGACCAATGAGCTACCACTGCTCTGTACTTAAACAATATAAATGCATGGTTTAAACATTTTTTCAAAGCTAAATTGAGCTGTAAACATATACCATTGAAATGTCTGGTTTATATTATACTACAGAGAAAATAATCAGACATGTTCATTTAAAAAATCCTCCATTTCAAAAATATGTATTTCAAAATCTATATCATTTCAGAGATGCATCAGTCATTATTTTCCAATAGCAGTGGTGTAGTATAGTGTAGTTAGCATATCTTGGCATTCATGCACCATGGCTAGCACTTTCATTTATAATTTCAGCACCAAAAATTTAGAAGTATGTTATCATTGACCCAGTGCGTTACCTTTGACATTCTTCATGTAATGCTAAGCCTAGTTAAAATGTAAGACTTCCTAAAGCCAAATCACATGCAAAAAAATTGTCATTAAATAATATGTAATGTCTTAAATATATGGGTAATAGATAGAAACATAGATTACACTGCATTCTCACCAAATCTTTGATGTGCGTTATTGTTGACCAGTTGGTTTGGATATATGCATGTGTGTTACTCTTGACATTTTTACACTGGGGTCAAATGTAACACACAGTTAATTTCAAACTGAAAAGTTTCCTTTGATCATAGAATATTGACTCTTTGTTATCACCAGCAAAAAGATGATGCCATCAATTGACCAGGTTGAGCTGGTCTTGCTTTTGTGACACATTATTTGCCCACAGTATATAAAACTGGTTGTGCGTTATTTTGACAAAGCGTGCGTTACTTTTGACATTTTGAACTTCTTCATGCAACATGGCACCCCTGGTGGCAAGCAGAGGAACTATGTCAAAGGCATCAGAAAGCACATGACACAGTGGTCACATGATATGTGCAAAATGGTGGACACACACTCTGATGTTTATGCCAGGCAGCTGGAAAACTTGAACTAGGCGTGCGTTACTATGTGCCTTTCTCATCATTCAGGCCTATAACTTTTCAAGTGACACATATAGAGGTTGTTTTTGTGTCAGGATATATTATTGTGGATATACAGAGATAATTTACAGGGTTTTCATGGCACTAAAGTGACTGTTGACAATTCTACTGCTTGTCAAATTTGTTGAAAAAAGTGACGGTCAAGAGTAACGCACGTACTAACTTTTCAGAGTAATTTTTCTTATTTATAATTTTTATATACCAGCTTTCTACATATTTGTATTGGAGGCTCAACTGGTGTATTTATCATTTGTAAAATAAATGTTTTGATGAATATTCTGGAAATGCCTTAAATCATGGGTCAAAGTGGACAAACATTTTTCGTAAGGTTTTGACGCCTAAAAAAGGGCATTTTTATGCTTTTAAAAGGCTATAAAATTTATCCACGTGTGTCTAGATCATGTCTGATCACCACAACTTGTGGGGTTTTGAAGAAGCAAGTGATATTCCACCTTTTAGACCTTCCTTTCCTCCAAAATTAAAAGAAACAAGCCTTTTTGCACTTTTTTGAGAAATGCTCATATATATATCTGAAGATTGAGGGATGCGACAAAGAATTGTTTCAGCAAAGCGAAAACTATTTTGTGGAGAGCTTCCGAACCTGGGTCCCAACAATTGGGAGCCCAAGGCTCTACCAGCCGGGCTAGCCCCCTCCCTTATATTCAAGAATTGTAATTGGGTGATGGCCGCTTGGCCATGATATGAAAAAAACTAGGACCCAGAAATTTGGCTGGGGACCCACTTTTTCAGACCTCACTGAGTTCCCAGGACTCACTTTTTGAGCACCCCAACAGAAACCCTGGCGTTGATGCTGGTCTATTGTTTGGAAAAGGTGTGAAGTTCAAACTTGAATTGGATGACACAGTTGTTTTAATTAGTCAGTCAGTAAATACTTAAACCAATAATATAATAATGTATAGCTATCCCAACACCCCCCCTCCGACTACAGCTCACATTTATCTATGTCTATCTATTTATCTATCTTTCTATCTTTCGATCTGTCTATCAGTCAGAGCGCACTGGAACATATCATTTTCAGTTGGCTACTCCCTAAAACTTATCACAAGCATTTGCAAAATTTACCACAGTTTCAGTTTGTCTCAAGTTTATTTGTCAGCTTTTTAAGCTCTATCTCTTTCTTCTGTAAACACACATAGATAGATAGATAGATATGGTAAGTGCAGCCCTCTAAGCCCAGTTCTTGGCACTCACAAGGGTCGATTGATGGGATGGGAGAGAGAGCGGGAGTCCTCAACATGTTACACATTTACCCCATCTGAGGGATCTTTTACTTGCCCAGCATAGGCACTGATACAATAGTCCGCCAATTTAATGTCTCATCTGAACGACATCCAGCTGGGATTTTCCTCATGAAGGTACACTGAAAATGTTGTCTGAAAGAATTTTTGAACATTGTACAATGTGCGACACACGACAGAGCTGTTGGTCGCGAAAAACAATTTGGGGAAATATCTTGGTGGTTTGCCCCCCCCCTGAAAAAAATCCTGGATATGCCACTGGTGCTGGTTACCTTTTGGAAATTTTTGTGGTGTTTTTTGCAAATTTATATCATTCAGGGGCAGAAAAATGGGAAATAGTGAAGAAAAATGGGAAAATTGTGTAGAAAAAATGGGGAAATCTGTTAAAACTCTTCGTATAAATCCACTTTTCTTTCGGTTTCTTTTTTCTGTTAATTTCCCACTTCTTTTTTACCATTTCCCCAATTTCTGACCATCTCTCCCATTTTTCTTACCATTTTCCCATTTTACCTATAATTTCCTCATTTTGCTTACCATTTCCCCATTTTGATCGTAATTTTTCCATTTTTCTTAGCATTTCCCCATTTTCCTTTCTAATTTTGCTAGTACATCTGCAGAAATTTCCCCAAAATCTGTTCAGGGGGCAAGTTGTCCCCTCTGCCCTCTCATCCCCCCCCCTAATGGCTATGCTACTGATCTCAATACCTTTTAGATCTGGCCTTCCTGCTATTGCCATAATTTGTTGTAAGCCGCTTGTACTTTCTTTTTTACTGCACCGCCCCCTTCCTGGTGATACCACTGCCAAGTTTATTGTCTGTTCTATTTCTATGATCATGTATGAAAATCTAGGCCCCAAATTCTACACCATTTTCCCCAAGAATCTACTCAAAAAAATGGCAAAACAACATACGCATAGTGAACTCGCATGTGTTCCGCTTGCGACACAAGTTCTAGTTATTTATTTCGAGCACGCCAAGACCACAAATATTAATTCCAAAATCAAGCAACACCTTGTTAAGAAATATCCTCAAAAGATAGGCCTATTATTTATTTCAAGACAGCCGGAAAAGGATAATTATTTCACCAAAACTGAGTAAGAAATTGTTTTTGTAAAAAAAAAAAAATCCCAAGCCCCCTTTGTTGAGATTGATGGTGGCCCCCTAATTGACGGATAGATGAATGGGGCTTTACATCCTGTATTGATGTACTTGGTAGGCCAATCGGGACAGGAGGACACAACATTGAGGCAAAGGATGGTTGAAACAGCCATCCAACATAGACTCAGGTGACCCGACAAGAGCAGGATTCGAACCCTGGACCCAGCGCTTGGCAGCCTAGCACAAAACCAACCCTCCCCCGGTGCCCTGTTATCAACCAATATAATTGTTCCATTTTAATTTTACGTGAAATGGGCCTAACAGAAACAGTGAATCAAAATTAATTTGAATGGCTTGTGTGTTCATGGCGATAAAAAAATCTATTTCTTACATTAGGCTTTAATTTGGTAAGGGAAAGGAAAAATGGGCCAGGATGTCCTACTGGCAAAATAATGTACTGCCGTCTCCCCCTTAAACTGGTTATCTCTCGGGGGGGGGGGGGGGGGGGGGGAGCGACATTTGCCCAAATTTCAAGATGTAGCTGTAATACCCTTTTTTTATCATCAATAGTTTTTATTTAATCATCTGCCCAAATTTTTTAGCCTTTTTGCCAGAATCTTACTGTTTCCCAAACTATTGGGGGCGATCCCCCCCCCACTGTCCCCCCCCTCCCATACGCAGGGGGTGGGGAGTTTTGTCGGAACTTGCCATCAAAACTCATAGTCGTAGAATGGCCAAATCAATGGTCGTAGAAACAATGCAGGGGAGCGCGGGTGGGTAGCTGGCCACGAAAAATCTGACAGCCTATAAAAATGACATTGAATTTGGGCAAAAATCTGAAAAATGTGGGTAGAAAGCCACATTGACCCAATGATGGACTGCCCCCCCCCCCCCTCAAAGACAGCCTCCCCTACGACGCCCTGCCCCATGCAATAATTTATGCCTCCTCTTTGCTTTCTTGAATGCATAATTTTTTTTGTAGCCCCCTAAGGATCCATGCAGAATTTTTATTCCCCAGCGTGGCCGGACACACGCGTTTTATGGTTTTCATTCATTTTAATTTCATAACCCCTTGAATATGTTTGTAAGTTAGTATACCCCTTTAAAACACAAGTGAAAAATGAATACCCCATCAGGCAAAGGCCCCCCGGTTCTGAACGTAGATGGATGATTGGGACAAGAGGACGACACGACAATGAGGCAAAGGATGATTGAAACAGCTGTCCAACATCAGCCCAGGTGACCCTGCAAAGCTGGATTCGAACGCTGGACCCAGCAATTGGCAGCCTAGCAAGTAGGTTCCTCGAGCGAGATTTGAACCAAGGCAAATTTTACATGTCATTGATAAATATATCCAGAAGACATTGGAAAGAGGTGGCCTAATGATCATCACAAACAGTGAACATTTTCGACTCTTGCAATTTTAATAGACAAATGAACAAAAATTGCTGCATAACGACTAATTTTGTTGTCTGAAATACATCCTTGACTGTATCATGGCCTTCTACACAGCTTATGACACTGAATGCTTGTAACCATCAAGCTTCCATTTATAATTTATAATACATTTAAACCCGAGGCCTGGATGAGAACTACTTCATTTCTCTCTTCAATCGACCGACCCAAATGATTTTTCTCCTGCAAAAAAAGACTGTGCTTACCCATGATTTTCACTCAATTGACATGATACAAAAATTAGATCACAGCTTTTTTTGCATTCTAACAACAAACCCCAGAAAAGGTGCCTTGTGAGAAGATCCGAAAACATAAACATAAATTATATGTGCCACTACGTGGCCAAAATTTCACAAAACTTCCAATTGCGATGATGCTCGCCAGTTCATTTGTCTTTTTAAATTTAAGACCCCTGTTACACAGGCATTTTTAATAAACAGAAGTCTAAAGGGTCAAAGGTTGTTTACTTTAATTTTATTCAATGTTACTGTTATGAAAATATTTTTACATACCCGAAAATATGACACAAAAGGGGCAAATGCCTTTTGACTTCAATTGTGCCATGTACACAGAGCTGGCATTTAAACGGGCTGATCTACAATGTTGGCTTCAAATGCCTGTTAATGATAGAAATTGCTATATTCACACATACTTCAGTTAAAGAATATAAGAAGAAGAAATTTTATTTAGTTTCTTCCGTCGACTGATTATAAAAAGTTCAACATTAGCTCTATTGAGCTAGTACTCGAGAAATTACAAAACAGTATAAAACAGTATAAGAAATAAGTGTTCTAACTTGTTAACCAAAAATTCAGATTCCATTCTCTTGTTCTAGTTTCAAGGTCTATCACATTTATGACTATACAATGTAGAGCTACTATTTCACACCAAGCCATTATGTATTATCTTAAAAGACCAAGAATATTAAAATACTCTTGAGACATTTTTCACTTTCATCAAATGTCTCAAACAATGCTCAAGTTACATAGAAATTAACATTTTTTTTCTGCAACACAGGCTAAACACATTAAAATATTTAGTCTGAACCAGCTGACCAAAAAATTATGTATTGTCCTAACAGTCAAATAAGATTCGATCCTGAACATGTCTATTATTAATTCATTAATAAGTACCAATCCTAAAAATTTCAACAGATGAGCTGTAGCCTACTATATTATCAACTGCATTTTATTTATCCAATTCCAATCTGCCAGACAGGGTTGCCTGACTTTAATCAAGGCAATTCCAATAATGATTTTAAACATAAGAATCACAGCTTATTATATATTTTTGAAAATTTAAGATCATTAGATTTTTTAAATATCCTGATAAAAACCTGTACAAATTTCAAACGTGTTCCTAGATCGCAATTGTTGATTATAATTTTCGTGAAAGCTGAAGTGTTGCATCTAACAGAAATTACTAATTTAGACTCCCCAGATTAAATAAGGTGCAGTATTGGCTGGAGAGGTGTGAACAGTTGCTGATAAGACTTTCAATAAGCCAATCCTGTTGCTCAGTGCCCATTCACTTTGGATACATCAGTTGGGTACAATAATAATGAAATATTATAATTGCCGAAATAAGCCAATCTGTTTTTGGACAACTTAATTTCCAAAACTTTATATATTTTTTCTTTTTTTAATAGTAATTGCCATTGATTTTAAATCATAAAATATAAAAAGTTGTTAGTCCCAAACTGGCGACTCCTAAATCTAAGTAATAATTTCACAATTGATAGCACATCAGAAACAACACAAAAATCTTAAACAAGTATGCATGAGTAAAAATATGGAAAAATTGAAGCATTTTTTTCCTTCTGCTGAGTGGCAACCAAATATATTGCATGTAGTTATGCTGATAAGTGGAGTCGGGGTCAGAATTTAGCACATGTAATGATTTCTAGTCAGCTTCAGAGTCGTTTTTTAAGAAGCCAAAGGAATCGTTAGTTAGTTCACTTGACAATCGACTTAGAAGCCCTGACTGGGCCTTCTATTTCATCACTGGTGCAATACATGTGCATTGTGCAAGGTGTATTGAAAATCACTACTTTGCAGATATGAACAATCTCATTTGGTCCAATTTGGAGGACAGCGATGAAATTCTGGGTATAATCCATCAACGCGGAACCTAGGTTTTGACCATATTTGAATCTGGAAAGTGTTTTCTTTATAAATGCTGCAGCCGGAAGCAAAGTAACCACATGCGACGGTGAACAAAGACGATTAATCCTTGGCTTTGAAGACATCCGTCATCCTGTCTGCATTTATATAATATATTAATCACAACAATGTCGAACTTGGCCTTCTTCTCTGATAATGACACCATGTGTTAAAACAGGGGCTCTGTAAAAAAATTAAGAAAGAAAAAATATATACAGGCCTGCAAAATGTATTATGAGAAAAATAAATGTAATTTAGTGACATGAAGTCTTTACAAGCTTTTACAAGATTTTTCAAACTGGCTAGATTGGTCCTGGACCATGGCCTATCACTAAGGGCAATATTATAAGATGAGGGCTGCAATGCAGCATTATCCTCCTCTTGCAAATTATAATCATCATTTGGTAGATCTAACAATATATTAAATTATTTCAAGTATTTTTGGCCCAGGGCTCATGTTCAGATGCTGCTTTCACATGTCTGACAATGTCTGAAAGCCTAATTAGCCCTAATTGCACTTGGCAATGACACCTCTGATGTTCAGATGTGACACTTCCAATACCAATCAGGATTGATCTCATTCAAGACCCCAATTGGTCTAAATGCCATTAAAAACTTGTCATTCATGACAAGATACCATCTTCAGATACTGTTAGACATGCTGGATTATGGCCTCAAACTACACAAGCGCGACGGCATTTGAAGCAAAAAAAACGCCGAAAATTGATGTGTACTCACTTATAAATTGTGTTTCCACCTTCTCCAGAGTCCAGATTTCGTTGTTAACCAAATTTCAAGTCAAAATACCCCACATATCTACAGTATTCAGAGTTTTCAGACCGGTTGATCCATGCTTGTTTACATTGCTGGGCCATGCGTTCCCAGTAACATGACGGACCCACGTCATCTCGCCTCGCTCTGGCATTGAGCCAATCCAGACGTAGAGATCACTGGTTGTATCCAATGTTCTTTGCCAGGGCAACGGAAACATCCTAGACATCCCTGAGCAAATAGGGTATAAGCCAGACAACTAGTCTTTTCATCACTCATCATCACATAGCGCTTACCAATCCTGGAGAAAGCTGCAGCAAAAGCAGAACTTTTTTAAGAAACTTTAACTTTAACTTTTTAAACAACTGCAGATCACCACAATTTACATTGTGGACATGTATTAAATACTTTCTCAGAACTTATTCACAACTTATGCCATACTGGCAAGAGGTGGATGTAGGTCCTTCATTTTAGAACATGTTAAAATCTTATGAGCTCTCTGGACGTATGACAACGTAAACTGAACCAAATAAAAAACGCAAAACTGTTTCCAGGGCTTTATTTAAATTCTAGATATGCTTCATATGGGCCGTTGAGTGTATGCTTCTGTGTAAGCAGGTATCAAAGGACTCAGTTGCATGAAATCACTCAAGTTTGACCATTTTTCGCATGTCTGTTGCCAAGTTTATCACATTGGGGTATGGCAGGTGGACAGGGGTATTAGGCACCCCAAAGAGCAAATCTAATGATTTCATTTTAAAGCTTGAAGAAAATGATGCAAAAGGCCACACAATTCACTTTATTTAGTGCCACCTTACTTGTGAAAAAATTTGTTTTTTGAGAAGTCAGGTGAAAGTTTTCCACACACACTGATATTCCAATGGAACTATATGCAACTGCGGAAACAAGTTCTCAAACAGCCTAAACAATAGCTATGGAATGAAAAACGATCAGAGTTTATCAGAAAGACTTCAAACAACCTGTGCGTCAGCTGCAGGGGTAAACATCAGCACTTTCTTTGCCCTCCTTTTGCTATTCTCACAACCACACATCTGCCCCGTAAGAAAAGCATAAGAAGGGCACACATGGTACTGTAATTTGTCCTACAGATGCTATACAGATTGTTAGAGGTCTTTTTGACAGACCCTAGGCCTTTTTCGTTCAGTTGCGTGCGTATAGGCCATTCCTTGACCTGTTTCCATAGTTGCAGCATTTCATTGCAATATCAGTGTGTGTGACAAACTCTGATCTGACTTCTCGAACAACAACATTTTAACAAGTTAAGTGGCACCAACTGAAGCAAATTGTGTGGCCTTTTTCATCACTTTCTTCAAGCTTTCACACTTAATCATCAGCTTTGCTCTATCGAGTGCCTAATACCCCCATCCAGTCACCATACCCCAGTGTGATAAATCTCGCCGCAGATGCGGATATGAAGGTCAGAATTTAACAATTTTATAGAAATGAGTCCTTTGACACCTGATTATACATATGAATCAACTCAACAGCCCAGCTGATTGATATACAGAAAAATAAAGCCCTGGAAATAGTTTTGCGTTTTTTATTTGGTTCAGTTTATTTCAATGTATCTCAACGTGGTTACCATTTAAAAAACGTTTTTATAAATTATTCAACTTAAACAAAACGTACATGTTATATTCATACTATCTAAAACGGGGAGGTGTCACAGGGCCTTATTAAAATAAAGGTTTCAGTGCCAAAAACACAAACTCTCGAGTTTCTCTTGGCATCCCTCCAACATCATGTAATCTCCCGGTTTCATTTATAAATTATTTGTACTTGTGATGTTGGAAGAATTGACTAACTATCTACACTTCATTGATTTTTCCTTTATTTCCTCTGTGGCTCTTTAAGCCTTTTTTTCTAAGGATTTATTTAATTACTTTATGATGAGCTAACCTGAAAAAAAAGTGGTGTTGGCTTATCAGGGAAGGTGATAAAAGATTGAAAACTTTGAAGGAATGCAAATGGATAAAACATTTGGAGAATAAGTAACATTTTCTTGCAGTTGCTTGGCAGTATCTCTTAGAATCATGTGACAATTTTCAAATACTCACAAAATAAGTTCAGAAATGGATACAAAATGATGAAAATCGCTGAGAAAGTGGTACTGCATGAAAATTGATCTTAAAAACTGAGGGAAGTTGCCTTAAGAGACTGAAAGTGTTTTTTTTTTTTGGAAAACGCCCCCTTGAGGCTGTTAGCAGAGAAATAAGAACGTTCATTGATGTCATAGAGAAAGCTAGTAGACTCTGTTATCAATTTCTGCTATAAAGCACTCAGGGCTTGCAACTATTTAGCTGTAGTGGATCAGAAGCACGACAGAAACGGACCAATTTTAGTTAAAAAAAGAAGAAAAATGCACAAAAAATGGAATAAATTATTTTCTTAATAAAATAAAAAGTATTAAGAGTTACAGGTGTTTGAAGATATTTTTTTAGGCACAACAGTACTGCTTTCTGGTGATACTTTAAAAATATTTTTCCAGGCGTTACCATGGAAGATATATGGCCTTGAAATGGGTCTATTTAACGAAAATGCAAAAAAAGGGAACAAATTATTTTTGCTTATAAAATAAAAAGTTTTGAGAGTTACAGAAGTGTGAAGATGGTTTTGTATAGCAAAATAGTAGTGCTTTCAAGTGATATTTCAACCATAATTTTCGAGGTGTTACCTAGGGAGATATACGGCCTTGAAAATTGGTCAAATTATGGAAAATGAAAAAATCCTCAACAAATTGTTTTCATCAGTATAATTAAAAGTATTGAGAGTTACAGGTGTTTGAAAATAGTTTTGTATAGCACAAGAGTAGTTCTTTCTGGTGATGTTTCAACCATATTTTTCTAGGCGTTACCAAGAGGGGTTATATGGCCTTGAAAATGCGTCTATTTAAGGTCTGAGCCAAAAATGCTAAAACTGCTTGTGGTTGCCATGGCAACACTCCTTGGAAACATAAAAATTCTTTAATATGATGCTTTATATGGTATGTCATGAAGTTTTCCTTGAAAATGATGTATAGCTTGTTTTTCTATTGTTAATATAAGTATGTGAATAGGATGTACAAAATTTACCTTAATTTAGGGCATTTTTGTCAAATTTCCGGCTGTCCGAGGTGAAAAACATCAATTTTTCAAAGGCCTACCCTGGGCATACAAAAATTTTTAAAAAATATTTGAAGTTACAACTGAGTTATTAAAAGGTGATATAAACTTTATGCAAAATATCAAGAAATTCTGAGAACCTTCATGCGAACTCATTGCCTGATTTTTACACGGAGTGCTGGTTAAATGTTTGCATTTTTCTAACCAAAAAGGCCAAATTCGGTCCTTTTTATGCCCAATTTGCGGCAAATTTTGAAAAAAAAATCCAAAAGTTGATGTAGTTAAATGATGATAGCCTGAACTACAACAAAGAGGAACTTGTGCCTTATTTTTCCAAATGTTGTTTCAAGAAGGTACGAAAAATTAGTTTTTGACCTACTTAACATTCAGGATGTCCAACCCTTAGGTGCATTTTAGGCCTATAGATATAAAAAAGTGTGATTTTTTAACTTTTTTCACTTTTCCGGCAGTATAATACAAATTTGGCGTCCTGAACATTAGCAATTGGGAATGTCACACCAACCAAACATTTTTGTCTTTCGTTTGTTGTATGCAATTTGTTAAATTTATGCATATTTCTTGTAAAAAAGGGCCAAATTCGCCAATTTTATGCCCATTTTTGTGGCAAATTTTGAAAAAGAGTCCAGAAGTTGATGTTACTGAATGGATGATAATCTGAACTATAACAAAGTGACACTCGTGCCATATCTTTCCAAATGTTGTTTCAAGAAGGTACGAAAAAAGATTTTTTGACCTACTTAACATTCATGATGGCTGCCACAATGGGAATTGAGATAAGATCACAAATTCTGCAGTAACAAGTGAAGTGATATTTTTTTAAACAGTATTTAACTTTTCCTGCCTTACATGGGAATTGTGATAACTGGAACTTTAATAATTGCGCAAATAACATTAAATGGATTTGTTTATCATTTATTAAAATATTATGTAAAAAATGCTAATTTTCTTGCCAAAAAAGAACAAATTGGGCTGATTTTAGGCATTTTTTGTGACAAATTAATGAAAAATGTTGGGAGTTGATGTAGTGAAAGAGATGGCAACCCAAAGCATACATTCATGCCATTTTGTTCCAAATACTGTTTCAAGAAGGTATAAGCTGCCAGTCATTGGGTCCAGGGTTTGATACCTGCTTTGGCAGTGTTATCTAAACTTATATTGGACAGCAGTTTCAATCATCATTTGCCTCATTGTTGTGTCATCCTCCTCTCCCAATTATCTATGAGGTGCAAAAATAAGGGACCTAAAGCGCCAATCATCCATCCATCATGAAAGTATGAGAGGAAAGTTTTGACTGTCGTAAAATGCCAGACGGCTTCAACAATTTTGATATTGATCAGGACACAAATTATTCTCGTGGTTGTCTTAAAGTATAGAAAATGCTATAGGATGTTTTGTAAAAAGGTCACATGATAACATCTTGTAAAAAGTCCCAATATGGCAGCCAAAAAGCTTGAACATTCAAATTATTTTGTGTTATGAATCAAAAGTATCTCATTGTGAGGCAAAGGAAAACCTAGGTCATTTTGCTCAAACCATTGCACGCTGGCAGATGGAAAAACATTAATTAGAATAATTAGGAATGCACAGAATGTGGTTCAACTTGCTATAAATTCCGAGAAGTGTGTAGTACCTGTTGGTTTTGCCATAAGGATGTGTCGGCAAAATATGCAAAGATTTTGGAAGCCACATTAGTAAGCCGCACCAGCATTTCATTTGTCTATTTCAATATATATGTGCATGTTAGTTTACTAACCTTTTTGAATAAGACAGAGTGAGTTCAGCAGAAGATGTCTTGCAAGGAATACATCTGGAACTAACCTAGCTGACAACAAGAATCTGAGGATTCAAATCCTGGGTTCTGTTGGGAATTCAAATGGCAATTAAGCATAACATCCATGGATACAAGAACAAAGTAGCACTGCACTGCGAAGTGCACTCAGCTTTGACACCTGTCAGATTGACTTCCAAGTTCTGTTTCTCAGTGGCAATTTGATAAAATGAGGGTGAGAAAAGGCTTTAGAACTTGCAGAATTGCAATTAGCATTGTTAGACTGCTTCTGAAAATAGATGCACTGCAAAAAGTAATTGCCAAATTTATGCATTATTGGCCTTTCTTGAAATGCATGGACTATCGTCATGTGGGCGATATTATAATGCAAAGTCAGCTTGAAAACAGTCAAGACTCAAACAATCTATGACATAACTTTTTTTTTTAATTGAAAAAAAAATTTTTTTCTATAAAAAAATAAAACCACAACAAACTATCCCCAATTCCACAACGCATTTTAGATCACCTCGATATGAGCACAAAATGACCCACTTGACCACATCCACACCTGTATTAAGACCTGGGAAAACTTTTTTCCAAAAATATCTCAGACTGGTTTTTCAGATAAAATTACCCTTGGAGAACCCAGGGTAAAAACTTGTGGTCAATTAATTAATATAAAAATGTGTAGCGTCCGAACCCCCCCCCCCTTACTTCTCACACAAGTTGAACCTGGGGGCAATTCAAAACACATGGTACATCCAACTACTCACTAGCATGCTACATTTCTACAATACTACATTACAACAATAAGCATGTTGATTTCTATATTAGTCGTTGAGCCACATCAGTTTTTGTCTCTTCGTAGTGTCCGTACCCCCCTTGTAGTGTCTGTACCCCCCTAGAGCTTTTGGCATTGTGCCCATGATTGCTTTAAGTTGGGGATGTCATGTCTGCAGGGATTACTTAACTAATTCATCCGCAAGATTTTTTTACCCCCGATGACCTTGACCCACTTTTCAAGGTCAATGGGCTCTAACACCAAAAAACCTTTTCTGTGATATATAATTTTTTTATCACTTTAGGTTAGGAATGGAGTGTTTGCACTAATCATTCAACAAATTGACCCCAAAAACATATATGACTTTGCATGAATTCCACTCTTTGTTTAAAAGGGTTTCTTTAATTTTTGAAAATTTCATCTTTTTACTGCCTTACTGAAGTTTTTCAGCATAAATTTGCCATAAAAGGAAATGTATATATTTTTCATTATTTGGCATGTTCACGAATTCGTGGAGGTGTAAAAACGAGCATGTACGAATTTGTGGACATGAAAAAACGAGCATAGATGCTCGTGTACATGTAATAACTAACACTCGTGTATGTGCTTTATTATTCATTCGTGCATCTGTTAACACTAACATTCGTGGAAGTGCTATATCATTAGGGTTTAGTGTTAAAATTAGGTTTAGAGTTAGTTTTAGCCAAGTTTAAGGTTGCAGTTTAGTGTTAAAATTAGGTTTAGAGTTAGTTTTAGCCAAGTTTAAGGTTGCAGTGTATATGTTCGTTTTTGCACCTACACAAATTCGTAGATTGCAATATTAGACACTTACACGAATGCCAAATTCGTGTATATGTTCGTTTTTGCAGGTATACAAATTCGTGTACATGCCAAATATTGAAAAATATATACCTCGAAATGGGCTATCTATGCAAATCTAAGAGTAATTGTTGTCCCAATACCCTTGAACGATGTCTCAAAATTTGAAGCTCCCCTGCCTTACCATAACCACTCAGTGAAGGTCAAACTGTTGAAGGATGAATCCCTTAATTTACTGCTACTGTACGTAAAAAAATTCACGATATTAACATTTTTTCAACTGACCATATCTCTGGTCCAAATTAAGTTATAGAAAGCAAAAAAAATATGTCTGGAGATCTGAAAATCTCCCCTATCTAATGGACTATAATACATTCCTCTCAGATCAAAAGCGCTTAAGTTCACTCGATCCTGAAATATTCATAATTTGGTTATGAATGATATTATTTTACAAAAGGAAGAAAAAATTTTGTGCAAAAATATTTTAGGGATAATATCTATGACATGTATGCACACATTGATGTTGTTCCTGATGATATCCAATGATGTTCGTTTTTTGGTCAAAAGTGACAACCAAATTATACACTTGATTGTGTTGAAGCCGTGTGTTGCCATTTCCAACAGGAATCCTGCAGTACTGTAGAAATTATGCATTTCTGCAAGAATATTTTGTTTTTAAAAAATAATTGTGGAGTTTGGTATGACTTCTGCAGTAAATTGCAAAATTGTGCACTCATCCCGTATAAATGCAAAATTATTACATTACTGCTTTTGGGAATTATAGAATTCTGCAGCTTTTTGTAGAGCAAAATTCCATTTAATGTTATTTGCACAATTATGAGAGTTCCAGTTATCACAATTCCCATATAAGGCAGGTAAAGTTAAATACTGTTTAAAAATCTCACTTCACTTGTTACTGCAGAATTTGTGATCTTATCTCAATTCCCATTGTGGTAGTCATCTTGAATGTTAAGTAGGTCAAAAAATCATTTTTCGTACCTTCTTGAAACAACATTCCATGGAAAAATATTGCATGAGTTCCTCTTTGTTGTAGTTCAGGCTATCACCATTTAATTATATCAACTTTGGGCTTTTTTTCAAAATTTGCTTCAAATTGGACATAGAAATGACCGAATTTGGCCTTTTTGGCTAGAAATATGCATAATTTTAACAGATTGCATACAACAAATGAAAGAAAAAAATGTTTTGGTGGTGTGACATTCCTAATTGCTAATTTTCAGGTCACCAAATTTGCATCATACTGCCGGAAAAGTGAAAAAGTTTAAAAAATCACACTTTTTCTGTATTTATAGGCCAAAAATGCACCCAAGGGTTCTAAAAATAGAATTGACCTAAGAAATGAATTCCCCATACTCTAAAATATAGGAAACCATGCTTTACTTGTTTTTCTATCAATTTAGTGACAGAGATAGACCAATTCATCTTTTTGGTGGTCAAAGAAATAGATTTCCATTTTTTCCCACGGGTCTGACAATTCCCATTGTGGTAGCCATCTTGAATGTTAAGTAGGTCAAAAACTAATTTTTCGTACCTTCTTGAAACAACATTTGGAAAAATAAGGCACGAATTCCTCTTTGTTGTAGTTCAGGCTATCATCATTTAATTACATCAACTTCTGGGCTTTTTTTCAAAATTTGCCGCAAATTGGGCATAAAAATGACCGAATTTGGCCTTTTTGGTTAGAAAAATGCAAACATTTAACAAATTGCATACACCAAATGAAAGACAAAAATGTTTTAGTGGTGTGACATTCCTAATTGCTAATGTTCAGGTCACCAAATTTGCCGGAAAAGTGAAAAAAGTTAAAAAATCACACTTTTTCTGCATTTATAGGCCTAAAATGCACCCAAGGGTTGTTCTAAAAATAGAATTGACCTAAGAAATGAATTCCCCATACTCTAAAATATAGGAAACCATGCCTTACTTGTCCTTCTATCATTTTTAGTGACGGAGATAGACCAATTTCATCTCTTTGGAGGTCAAAGAAATAGATTTCCATTTTGTCGCCATGGTTACATTAGAAATGCCACTCAAAACAACCCATAACAAAAAAACCCACGGGTCTGACACCACTTTCCATAAGTTAAAGAGTCATACAACCAAATTGCATTGTCAGAATTTTTTTGTAGCCGCTGCTCGTTGCGTACCATAGCCTCAAAGTTTCTAAATTTAACATGTAATCCAATGGGAGTTTTTGCCAAAGATTTTCAGCTATGTAAAACATCTATTCTTTAGAGTACCAGTTTGGCCCCTAAACAATTTTTTTGGTCAAAATCAACCTTACCCCAGCTTTCTAAACTATTTAAAGGGTCATTAAACCCAGTATCATGAAATAGTTTTCACTTGCACACCCTCGAGGGAAATAGATTTGACTAATGCCCTCGAAATCAGTCAATATTTGTATACTATAATACGGTTTCAAAATAAGAACAGTTAATTTGAGCTCCGCGAATCTGTGGCATTGCCATCTACATATTATATATTATTCCCAAAATTTGGTAGAGTAGTAGGAAAACAACATACTGCTCACCAAAACCTCTGTGTCAAACATGCCAACCAAAGGATAGAAAGTTAAACATCAGGATACTGAGGATAGGAATTCACAAGATTTGATGAAAAAACCATAACATACACCTTGTCGGAGAAACAAGAAGAATAGAGCAGCCTTTGTATATACGTATATATAGATGTATTAAGCACCAAGAAACAAGTATTTTAAAACCACTTTATTGGAATAACATTGGAATTAGCTGGTCCTTTTCCTTTTTTCCAACAAAGTCTCTTTTATTCTCATAAAAAAGTAGTATCAGTGGAAATGCACCTGATAAATATAAATTATCTTTAGGGTTATTTTGTCATGTGCAAAGAACAATCAAATCCTATTACTCTAAAAGATATGAAGTCAAATCTTTCTCCCTCTAGTTTTTCTCCCCTTTGAGGTCAAGTGATGGCAGTGAGGTCATCAAATTCAGCCAGGTCACACGAACTTCCCTCATATGATGTGTCCCAGGTCTTGTCATGTGATAACTGAGGGGGCTTTTGTTTCAGATTAAACCAATATTTAGCTATTTTAACCAACCCTATATACACTGAAAAGCAAAGTTTTATACAATATTATACAAATACGGCAAGATATGAGTGCAATATGAATTTACAAGTGCAAATAATTTTCATATTGCACGAAAATAAGTGCCGTATTTGTTTTATTACATGACCACTATGCTTCCAATATAATATTCCATTCTAAAAAAAAAATTTCGGAAATTTTTTTTTTTTAAGTCAAAAAAAATAAATTGGAATACAAAATTTTGGAATTTTTTTGTTTTTTTTTATAAAAACGCATATTGCACTCTAACCATGCAATATGAGTTTTTATGAGGTCTTCATGTGACTGATTTTGGCCAATCAGCATCGCTCTAGCATTGTGGTCATGTAATGATGTACATTATATAGGCCTATAAATACCCTATATATACATCTATATTATTATGGTCCTTGTTCTTTCAATGTGAGACTAAATTAAGAATTCATATTTATAAATGTTCATTCACTAAGATTTCTCCTCCTATAGGCCTCTGGCTTTCCCATGTGGTCTTATATATACTTATTTGAGTATTTATAATATTTTGGATACTATCTGTTCACCCATTAGGGTTTCTTGCCCTTCAAAAATGTTCCAAGTTCCAGGTTCTTCCCAGGTTTGAGTAATGTGAAGGCAGGTCCTATTTGCAGGTTCCAGGCAGCTTCCAGTTAGATGAAGTAATGTGGATTGTTTGGAAGTACTACAGCGGCATCTACAGCACTACAAACACTGAGAGCCTGGGTTGAAGTCCGAAAATATAATTTTATGTAAATGCTTGGTGCAACGTAATTTGTGGGAGTTGGAAAATGGACATCGAAGTTTAATCAGTGTTGGCGCCATACTGATTGACCTGAGCAAGGCGTTCGACTCACTTCCACATGGACTCCTCCTTGCCAAGCTTCATGCTTATGGTGTCTGCGAAGATGCATGCAAACTTGTCAGGCGCTACTTGTCTAAAAGGTATCAGCGAGTGAAGCTGCAAAATGTTGTTAGCGAGTGGAATGTCTTGAAAAGAGGAGTGCCCCAGGGATCCCTGATGGGACCACTTATATTTAATGTGTTTCTTAATGACATCTTTTTGTGCCTAGACAACCAATGTACCATCTACAACTACGCCGATGACAACACATTATCGTATCATAATAGAGATCCATCAATTGTCAAGAATGCACTTGAAACTGCGGCTGTCTCATCATTAGATTGGTTCCACTGTAATTTTATGCAAGCTAACCCGAACAAGTTTCAGTCAATAGTTCTGTCAAAAGATCAAAATGTGTCATTACAATTTAATGTAAATGGTAATATTATAGAGCCATCAAAGTATGTAAAGCTACTAGGCATAACTCTAGATAGTGAACTTAGTTTCAATAATCATATCACCGCTATATGTAAAAAGACTAGTAAGCAGCTAAATGCTATGAGTAGAATGTCTAAATTTTTGAGTCAGGACTCACTGATGAATATTTTTCAAAGTTTCTTTATGTCATCTTTTAACTATTGCCCTTTAGTATGGCATATGTGTGGTATAAGCAATACTCGTAAGTTAGAAAAACTCCACAAGAGAGCACTGCGTATTGTGTATAATGATTATGAAGGGAGTTATGCTGATCTCTTATGTAAATCAAATTCTTGATCTCTTTATGCCTCAAGATTGAAGATGTTAGCTATATTTGTGTTCAAAGTTTTAGAAAACCATTGTAAACCTGTGTCTGAGGAATTTTATGAACTAGTCCAACATGATTATAATACTAGAAACGTTAAAACACTAAAATTGCCAAGAGTTATAAGTGAAAAGTATGGAAGAAACGCTCTGGCTAACCAAGGTGCTTCTTTGTGGAATTCATTACCGTCTGTGATTAAAAATAGCTGTGATATAAATGTCTTTAAGAAAATTATAACTACATGGAAGGGAGTTAGTTGTAACTGTGGCTTTTGCCTAAATTGTACGATTTTAAGAATGTGATTATATACAATACTAACGATTTTATAAGACTCATTCTGAAGATTTTATGCTTTTAATCCTATTGTCATTGTAAATATTTCATCCCTCATCTGTCGTATCATTTGTCGGTAAAAAGCATTTTTTGCTTATGTTAACTGTTTTATATATGTAACCCGACTATAAATAAAAATTTACTTTACTTTACAAAAAGATGCGGAATGTAATGGCCTGCAATATGATATGCATTACTGCCCTTGATGTTGCAGAGAAATATGTAGGTCTGAGATTTGTACAGTGTATGTGGAAAATGGTGTTTTTTGTCAAACTGCAAAGAGGAATATCTGGTAACTGGGTAGCTATATTGGCCATAGAAGGTCAGTCAGCATATAAAAAGATGCAGAATTGAATGGCCTTCAATATGAAATGCATTACAGCATGCATTTACAACGTAATTTGTGGGAGTTGGACAATGGACATAGAAGTTTAATCAGTGTACAAAAAGATGCGGAATGTAATGGCCTGCAATATGATATGCATTACTGCCCTTGATGTTGCACCGGGATGTTGCAGAGAAATATGTAGGTCCGAGATTTGTATGTGGAAAATGGTGTTTTTTGTCAAACTGCAAAGAGGAATATCTGGTAACTGGGTAGCTATATTAGCCATAGAAGGTCAGTCAGCATATGAAAAGATGCAGAATTGAATGGCCTTTAATATGAAATGCATTACTGCCCTTGATGTTGCTGAGAAATATGTAGGTCCGAGATTTGTATGTGGAAAATGGTGTTTTTTGTCAAACTGCAAAGAGGAATTTCTGGTAACTGGGTAGCTATATTGGCCATAGAAGGTCAGTCAGCATATGAAAAGATACAGAATTTAATGGCCTTTAATATGAAATGCATTACAGCCCTTGTTGTGCAGACAAATATACAGGTGGGACATTTTTATGTGAAAAAAAAGTTAGTTTTTTTTTTTTGCTAAATGCCCAAGATAAATTTGTGTAACTGTGGAAATAATGAATGTTGATGGGTAAAAGTTGCCCTATCTTGAACTTCAGATGAATTGACAGTGTAATTTAAGGTGCTATGGATTGAGAGAAAAACGCCTTATGAGTGAGATGAGATTCCTGCTATGGCTATTATTATGATTAGATATGTATAAGAATAATGAAAGTAACATAATCATATTGTTATTCTTAAAACAATTAATCAAATCATTACATCTACAGGATTATAACCAAAAAGAAAGATTCATTTCTTCTTGAAAAAGATAGGCTGAAGCAAAACTGAAATTACAGACTATACATATCCCTGCTGGAACAATATACCTGGAGAAGAATAACTATCTCAAATGACTTTTTATGACTCTTGCATCCAATTTTAGATTTTCTTTAATTTTTAAGCTGCATTTTTTACTAGTCTTTATCTATATTGTTTTAATCTCTACACTCTTGCAAAGACTTTGACCATACCAAACTCCAACTACAGCAAAGAAAATTGGCTGCCGTTGTTATCCCACATGCCTCACATATCGGCCTTCATGACCCAATATGTTTTCCTCTCATCAGATGAGAATTCATGCTTCCACAAGCAGTTTTACTAGGATGCATATATGCAATGGCACCATTTCATGCGTTTCACTTACTTACAGGTAGAACTGTATATATATGGCTTCCAAATGTATCTATAGATATATTCACTATTTTTATGTTAATTAAATTGTATAATGTATTGTCAGGATGTCTCTCTTTGAAGACACAATACGTGA
The DNA here is from genome assembly GCA_026936325.1 of Platynereis dumerilii. Lineage (NCBI taxonomy): Eukaryota > Metazoa > Annelida > Polychaeta > Phyllodocida > Nereididae > Platynereis > Platynereis dumerilii. The sequence continues at coordinate 51,699,749 of JAPTHN010000011.1, read as the reverse complement.
TAATAGGCCTTATGTATCTACTCAGCAGCCTTGAGGAAACATCATTAATTCATTATCCGTGTTATGAGTCCCTTATTTGTTCAACTTTAAAATAAAAATACTATATAAGCACTCTACAAGTGTTCCAAGAGATATAACAATGTCTGGGCCATCCTGCAGACCCCCTCTGATTGGTCAAATGCTGCTGTCACATGACTTGATGGCTTGCTGCCATATGATATCAAAATGAAAAACAAGGAATGCCATTCAGCAGAAAAACATGGATTCAACGTTGGTGTTTTTTGTCAATGGAAAGAAGGTAAATACTTATTTTGATACTATAAATTTATAGGTCTTAACCATTTGGTAAAATTCATTTGATTTAGCCGATAAGTCAAGTGCTTTCATTATCAGCTGCAATATAGGTAGAACAGGTAGTTCTAGTGATTAAACCTGTAAATGTTCTGTGTTGATTTTTTGTCTTTTGTTTTTTTTTAAGAGTGTCCAATATCAGTTTATATTATCAAGTACAAGGTAGTTGAGAAATTTCCATATAAGTGTAATATCAGATACATATGTCATCAAAATAAAATACAATTCAAACAAAAGGACTACACCACGATGTATATTCTAAACACTAATTATTGCAATTTTACAGAGGCAAATTTACTTAGGTTGGTGTAAAAAAAAAACTATATATTCAGAATACTCGCGGACTCTGATGAGCATTATGCAAGTGTCAAAAATGTTGGCATTGCAGCATAACAATTGTCACATAATGTACGTAGGCATGTCACCCATCCAAATATAAGTATAAATGGAACATAAATTGATTTTGTAGACAATTTTGACTATCTCGGGATAAAAAAAAAGTACCTTGCAAAGGACATATGGTCAAAATTAAATTAAAGATTTCAAAAGTGCTTGGTACATGTATAATGTCAACAATTAAAAAAATGCTTCCCCGAACTGTATTGTTAACAATTTATGATAGCCTCTTTTTGCCACATTTAAACTATAGAATATTGTGTTGGAAATCCAAAATGAATGATCTTATAAAACTGCAGAAGAAAGCTGTTAGGACCATATCAAAAGAAAAATACAATGCTCATACTGATCCCTAATTTAAGAAATTAAATCTATTGAAAATCGCTGATCTAGAAACCCTCCAAGAATAAAAATTTTGCTATAAATTTGAACACCGCAGTCTCCCGGCATATTTTCATTCAAATTTGTTTAAACGAAACTCGGATGTACGTCCTCGCATTACCATGCAGACCATCACATAATTTCTATATATACCAAAAGTAAGAACAGAATTTGCGAAAAACTGCATTCAGTGCATCATTCCTTTTGCTTTTAACAACTGCCCTCCTTAGATCAAAAAAATATATATATACCCATAGTCCCCCAGGTTTTGTTAAGTATAAAATTATTAAATATCATTGTATAAAGGGATATAATGATATTTGTACTAAAAGAAGCTGCTTTGTTTGTCAAAATTAAGCTTCCTCAAGTTTTTAAAAAAGAGACATAAATTAATCGGTCATTATTGTATGTTGATTATATTCATTTTGCACACATTCTCCAATTCTTCTTTTTTCCCTCTTGATACATGCAGTGTACTTCGTTTTACTATCGGTTCCTTCATGATTCTTCTTTTCTCCCTCCTGATCCCAAGCCTTGTCTATTTTTCTTCTTTTTTATTTTCTCATGACAAAGAAAGTTATAAAAATTAAGAATTTATTATCTATTGTTGTATTCATTATAGCACTAATTGTTGGGAGGAATTTAATTTTACATATTGGGAAACAACCCGGGGATTCTAGATTCAGACCGACTATCTTTATTCTGGGTTGGCCTCTCGGGGATAGCGGCTCTATTGTCTTAGAGAGGTCTCCCCATAACAGAGGGACAACAAATATGTAATATACACCGCATCTGATGAAATTACACAAGTAGGCTATTTCACAGTAGCACAAAAACTGTTGGGCCCAGCAGTGCATCCTTTTCACATAATCATTGTATCGGGCTGACAAATATTCCATGTGACTTTCATCAAGTTTCGTTCAGGCAAAGTTGAGTTATGCCATATATTCAAATATTTTTGTGTCTGACGAAATTATGCAAAAGCAACATGGTAAGTGGAAAGAATGTACAAAAGTTTAATTTTCAAATAATTGTGCTCAAAACATTAGCGTTATATCATTTGGCAACTATTCATATCAAAAAAGTTTGCTTACTTGCTGTCACTGCCAAGCAATATGCATAAATTGCTTCCATTGGAATAACATTGATTTTGCATATTTTTTTCAAATTTATGCTCTCAAAAATCTCAAAGAAGTTCTGATCCTTTTAAAAATGCCTTCAAAAGTTACCCTTTGATATAATATAAGTTCAGTTAAATTGAGGGATAACCTGTGCATTAGAAATTGACAAACTGTTGATTAACAAACTGCACATCGTAAACACAATGCAATTCCAATGGCAGGTCGCGGAAATAATTTTTGATTGCAAGCCATTTCAAAGTAAGAGATGTTACTTCAGTTTCCTTTTCACAGAGATAAATGGACAAAGTTAGGTGACTGCTAGAAATATTTTTCAAATGATTTGAACGATTTTGAGGTTTTGGGGAGCATACGTTTGAAAAAAATATGCAAAATCAATGTTATTCTAATAGAGACAATTTATGCATATTACTTGGCAGTAACAACAAGTAAGCAAAATTTTCTAATGTGAATGTTAGCCAAATGATGCAATGCTAATGTTTTGAGCACAATTATTTGAAAATTAAACTTTCGTACTGTCTTTCCACTTACTATGTTGCTTTTGCATAATTTCGTCAACTTTGCCTGAACAAAACTTGATGAAAGTCACATGGAATATTTGTCAGCCCAATCCAATGATTACATGAAAAGGATGCACAGTTGTCCCCAAAAGTTGTTGTACTATTGCGAAATAAGCTACTTGCGTAATTTCGTCAGATGCGGTGTAGAGTTTTTGTCATAACTTATGTATGTATTTCATCGTGCAGATGGTTAGATTTTACAGCTGTAGCTTCTTGGCTGGTACTGCACACATCAGAGCGAAAACCTTAGGCTAGGGTAGCATGACATCATGGGGACTAGCTCAATCGGTTAGGGCATCAAGCTCCGCTGGAAAGTGCTCTGCCTGCATGGGTTGGAGCCCAGTGATGGACAGCTGTAGCATCCAAGAGCTCTACGTACTATAAATAGCTCCTGACTAAGGTTCCTCCTCCTTGGGGGGCTTCTTACTACATCTTTGTCTACACCTATGCTCCGGTTAAAAAATTGTCCTTCAGGGGGTCATTTTCCCTAGCTAAGGGTCCTATAATGAGGTCTGAAATTCCCTAGACCTGGTCCATCATTTCTAGAATCCAAAATTTCGCAATAAAATCCCTTTCGGAAGGCCGTCCTTTTTTTGGGTTCACGGCACTCCGTTACTGGGTCTGGGTGCGAGACTCTCAGCTGAGCACCCCAATAATTTTTTGCGAGGAGAACCCCCCCCCCCCCCCCCCCGGTTCCTCCCATAGGACCTAATAAAAGTTGAGAAGGTACCGTGGCAAGTTGTGCCACTTGACCTACTTTTTTCAAATGCCTACCATGATCTTTCCAATGGTTGAACTGCCCTGAAAATTTGGTTGGTTCTGGCCAAAATATTAAATTTTGATGTCTGATTTTTAGATTACATGATTAAGCTTTGTTTTTTTTTGGAAAATCAGCCTGACGTAAAAAAAAATGGCACAACTTACCCTGGTCTCACCTTGGTCTGCCTGATCCATCTTTAAAATCTAATTTTATGCTAATTTTGACATTCTGGCTTTTTTTTTTACAGATTGTGGAAGAGGACCCTGACCCAGAAACAACATTACTTCATTTCTTGAGGAAAAGATGTATCCAAACTCTTATGCTACTCTATAATTATTAAATTTTGATGAGGCAAAATGCATACACTCAAATGATAGAGAATAATCGTTCACTGATGTTGTTTATATAATGCAATCAATATGTGGCATCGCAAAATATTTATCACCGGATTGCTGGAGGAATGCTCATCAATTACCTCTTTTCAAACTGATTGCTTATAAATGTGTATTTTCTATGTGTATTTTCTATGTCTTTATCCTTCAATTAACTTTTTCAAACTTTATATATGTGATTTATCCTTAACCCAAGATCAGTGCGTCTAACAGGAACAAAATTAGGATGTGGCGAAGGTGGATGCGGAGCGTGCACGGTGATGGTTTCCAAGTTCAACAGAGAATCAAAATCCATCCAGTATCCTTTCGAAAAATTATTCAATTGCGAGCTGAAAATTGAAATCATTCAGAGAATCACAATGGGCAACTGAGTAGAACGGACACAATTTATGATTTTAACCTCAAGAGAATATCAATTCACTTTCATTCAAAGATGCCATTCTGTGACGTATAACGGGCAGAGTGCCTTGCTGCTATCAAAGACAAAATTTTACTTTCTTAAGCTTTCTTAAAAAGTATAAAAACAAAGGTTTCATTGGTTGATGTTGTAAAATTAATGTTTCACACCTTTTTTACATCAAGCAACAAGGAGTTATGCTTCAGAAGCGATGGAGCCTTAGCGTTTTTTAACATCGGATGACCGGGGTTTCAAATGGTACAAGTAAATGTTGTGGTTTACATTTCCCCACTGCACTGGCTCTGGCTATAATCTGAACATATTCGGATAGCATTTAATTCCTTGACAAATTAAAGCCATTATTCTGTAAATGCCTGTCTGGCACCTCTGTGCAGCATGCATGGTCTGGCAGTAACAACAGTGGAAGGAATTGGTTCAACTAAAACGAGACTTCACCCAGTTCAGGTGTGTCCTCAAATTTATTATTTCTTTGACAAAGAAAAAGCTAAAGATAAAGAAAACCTTATCAGCTCTGCTTATTTAAAGTCGGAATTGCAAATACAAAACAAGAAACACAAGCAGAAAACAACTTTTTACCGACAGTATATAATTATACTGACAAAATGTTTTTACAAATTAAGAATTGGGTAAAAGCCTGTGAATGGTTTAAAAAACGAGAGGCATAAAAGAAACATCTAAACATGTTCCACATAGAGCATTTATATTTTAACTAGAGGTCAACATG